>BSBM01000936.1:9790000-10515000 GCA_027924585.1 Larix kaempferi
TCTACCTTTCCCCTTCGGGTACTCCCCTTCGAAATTGTTATTGGAGTCTGGATCACAAATGCGATGTAAATTGAGCTTTGACGCTAATTTAGGAAGATATTCACTAATATACAACATTTTTTGGTATACCATATATCCCTCCATCATAGAACCCTTAGCATGTGCTCGTTTTCTAACCAAACCCTTCATAAATTTCAAGTACCTCTCAACCATCCACATGGACCTTGAGCGCACAGGTCCACACAATTCAATCTCCTCAACTTGGTGTATGAGGTAGTGTTCTTGTGCATTGAAAAATGCCGAAGGTAGATGCTTCTGCATTTCACACATGAGACGAGGAATTTCTCTCCTCCAATAATTTATATCTTCTTTATGGATTTCTTTAGATGACAACCATCTACAACTGATGCAACCCAATCACAAGATTTAACAAAAAAAATATTATATTACATAACATGAATTAGTGCACAAAATTCAAATATAAGTTCTATGATGAATTAAACAAACACTAAGTGCATGCAAAAAATTGTTACTTACCTCATGTATTTCCCGAGATTATATATAAATTGTTTGACATTGTTGTCGAAGTTCTCCAGGAGAGAGAGAGGTAGAACATACTCTAACAATATACAAATCGTTTCATTTTTTAAACAAAGAGTATACAAACAAAATACCAACGATATTCAGTAGAATAAAAAAAAAAAAAATTATATGCATACCATAATAATTACCTTCATGAAGACATGCCAGTCATGCGTTTTCAGCCCCGCAAAATCATCTTCCTTTGTTATAATATTCTTCATGTTCACACAAAATCCAGTGGGAAATTTAATTTTTCGCATGACTTCTTTTACAACATTACTTTGCTACTCCGTTAACATCCATGGAAGCGAGTTTATATTAATTTGGTCTACGTTGCTATGAAATTGAATGACGTCTTTCATTGCATGGTTGCCTTCTTGAATGTCTTTGCAAATTTTGACAATTTTTTCTTTCTCACTCCTTCCATCCAATATTCGCCATAATGTTTCAGTCACATTCTTTTCGATGTGCATTGTATCAAACATATGAGCAATTTGTAGGTGCTCGTAGTAGGGAAACCTACTGAATTGTATAGGATAACTTTTCATTCCTCGTGGAATCCCATTAATTCCTTCATGATCACGACGGACATCATGAATCATAGTTTATACAGAAATTACAGAAATCGATGTCAATTACAGTAAACAACACACAATAAAAAAAATACATAACATTTCATATACGATGATTCATACATACCTTGACGATTTCTATTATATTGCAACTTCCATAGGTGAGGTGTCATTCTTTGCGGTTTTAATGCAGTCTCTTGCTTGCCATTGAATTGTTGTTTTTCAGTAGTTCGATACCTGTGATTCTTAGAGAGGAAGTGCATATACTCATCAAACACCACCTTTCCTAATCTTTTTGAATGAAAAGATTTGATCTTAGGACCACAAACTGGACATGCAAATTTTCCCTTTGTCTGAAGACCTACATAAAGAGATGGAATATCTATTTCAATTATAATTATATACAAAATGAATGGATTATTTAGAAAAACACGCATGTGTAGTATATTAACTAGTTCATAAAATTAAATGCAAATAAAGTGGAACTTATAATTACAAACCGCAAAAATGGGTTAACCTCGGGGCATCATGTATTGTCCATATAAGCATTACATGGAATTGAAATTTCCTTTGTCATATTGGTCTAGATATGTCATACATAGTGATGCCATTCCATAACTTTAGTAGCTCGTCAATAAGAGGTTCGATATATACATTCATATCTTTAACTTGGTACTTACCTAATTGATTTGAACATATAAAATATATAATTATGAGTACCATTTAGATATGTAAACCATGCACAAGAGAAAAATAAAATATATATATATGACATTATGCAACAAAATACGACAAATGAGATGCCACTACATTAAAAAAAAAAGTTGTAGACACAATATACATGGAACAATCATCGACAACATTATGTGCTCCCTATTTATTGACAACCATGGAGGAATGTTATTGTTGATAACAAAAATAGGCCATGCCGAGTAAACGGATCTCATCTCTGCAAATGGATTGACACCATCTGCTGCCAAAGAAATCCTAATATTACGAGGTTCTTCTTTAAAGTGAGGCCATTTTTCCTCCATATCTCTAAATGCAGACCCATCTGCAAGCATTCGAATAATGTCATCTTGACTTCTGTTCCATGCATGGTAATCCATAAATTGCGCTATGTTTTTGCACCTGAATAGTCGTTGCAAACATGGAATAATGGGAATATAACGAAGATTTGTTACCGAACAATCTACCGAAAGCGGACTTAAGGCATGATATCCCTAGTTCAATGCGAATCTAGAACAAATTAGACAGAATACAAATCTACCTTCCTAGATCCAATTAGAGATTAAGAGATGTAGACATCTTACCTTTCAGATCTGTAGATCTTCTTCTCCTTTGTCGCTCAAGGCTCCACGGTCGTCAGATTGTGGCTGCAAGATCTGCCAGAACATGCAAGAGACAAATAAGCAAGAATAGCACATCTACACAATAATTGATCTAAGTAAACGGTTAAGGAAGTAAACTATAAATATTAATGAACAACAAGACATTTATCGAAAGAGTTTTGTATTACTGTATAAACGTGGAAATACATAGACAAGTGAGGATTACAACCAAGCCCTAATGTTGCAATCTTCCTCCAACAAGCCAAGCCAATGCCTAAGGAGATATGGATGCCTCCAATGGATGAATGATGATCTCCTAAGCTTATTCCACCAGCATATGGATGTTATAGTATTACTCCCTTTGGAATGGAGAGTGATCTTGTATTTATAGGACCAAGTGGATAGAGTAGGTTGAGGATCATGGGAAGAGGGCTAAGGGATCTTCCCTCAAGGCTAGGGAACCGAAAACCAGCTGACCTAGGAATTAGGGATAGAGATCCACCTCATCCAACTTCTATAATTCGCTCGAAAGCTACCTTTATCTCATTAAACTGACTCTGGCGCAGGCTGCATGAAGACAACCTGCGCCAGCGCTTCTTGCCCAAAGACAACATGTGCCGGCCCAATTAGGAATGTGGACAAAGGACATCAAATTGCTCTAACTGAATAACTTGATCATGGAACTTCAGGGATTGAGGCACTGATTTGATATATGTCTCATGATGGTGAGATTTTGGGTGTAACAGAATTCCCCCCAAAGCATGAAGTAGATAGAACTAGACAGGTGAAATGCTTTGATAGAAGGATGGCAAGGACTTGTCGGATGGAAGATTTTGTTGCAGTACAACTGACTCTGAGAACACAGTCTCGTATGACTCATAACATGGATGCCGACCAATACAATGCAGATCCATGGTAGTAAATACCGACTGAACATAATCATGGCTACTAGACATAAGCGTAGATCCATGATGAGATGATAACACAGCCACAACCAATACAAAGTGGATCTGTGTGATATCACTCAAAAAATCTCCATCGCAACCTGGGTAAAACATGACTCCCCATGGTCTTCAAGCCAAACTCGCAATGATACGAATCTATCCATGTGATTACAAATGTCTTGACATCGAACATGGTAGAAAACACTTGATTACCGGTCATTGATGTATACCATTAACAAGCACGAGGGAAATCACCATTAATGTCAATGATCCCCAAGGCATCATAGTACATATCATCAAGCACAAATGAATGAGTTGAAGTCGAATGCTTTGACGAAATATTTCAATCAAGAGTCAATAATGCAAACTCATGTCGAAAGCGAGGTAACCTTCCATTGAGGCATGCAGGCCCAAGGTACTTGATTGGTTTCTAGATTCAGTCCTCGGATGATGTGTTGGAGTCGACAAGGATGAATCCATCGAAGGAGGTTCATGATGAATCCCCCATCATCAACGTGAAACTCGATAACAAATGTTTGGAGTAGATCGGATGGTATAGTAACATGCAAGACTGACTCAGAGTAGACTGACATGATAGAAGGTGTATTGACTACATATTATGAGCAGTGAATGTATCTTGAACATGGGCATGGCATGACTTGGCAGTATTGACATGACGAAAATGACGCCAACTCCTAATGCAACTGATGGTGGAATCATTCTTTAGATGACCCAAAGGAGTGACAAGACTCATAAAGTTAACGAAGACTCAAGGACAAATGGATTATCCAAGTACTGAATGCAAATGCAAATGAGTTCCATGTTCAAGAACGACTAAGTACTTCCACAAGTAAAGGTGTGACACAAAAAAATTTCCTTTTTCCCCATCATGACTGATGAGTGCCTCATGTGTTTTTTAACGAGCTTGAGGAGGGTAACCATATGCTTGGTATAGCTCATCTCATAGATGAGTCCAATCCCAAATTCTTTTCGAACCTGGGAAAGGAGGGGTTCATCCCATAGTGGGCCCTTCGATGTTGAGTTTTAACGAGTCCATAGAAGGTAAACTCGATGCCATTTCATGTTTAGAGAGTCTGAAAAGAACTAAAGAAGACTCCAAAGGTCATTTTTCGTAAGGTTATCCTCTTCACCCGGAAAAGGGTAAAACAACGTGAGAGAGGCCTCTTCCAGTCATGATTGGCTAGAGTATTCATTTTTCGTGAGTAGTTCCCCCTGGTCCGAAAAAGGGGTAAACTATCACCAAAGAGACAATCATTCAAATAATTTTACAAGCGTGAACGCATCAAGTTTGCTTGGCGATCTTTTCATATTTAGAGAGCTTGAAAAGAGCTTAAAGAAAAACTCCAGTGGGGTTCCTTTTTCGTAGGAGTTTAACGAGCCCGAAAAAGTGATAAACTATAACTCGGTGACTTATTCTCATTGTTTATCGAGCACGACAAAGAACAAAGAGTTAGCTCGGTTGTCATTAATAATTTATATTTAATGCACGAAATAATGACAAAAGGACACTCTATGAGTGTTCATACATTAGAATATACGCAAAAAGATCATAACCACAAAAAACTGGATCAAAGTGGCGTTAAACTTCTCCTGCAAGCTTGAAACTAGGTCAAAACCAATTAATCGGATATAAACAAGCCCAACTATAGAAAAATAACCCATTCTAGAATAAATTAAAAAGGGAATATGCTCTTTTTCAATCTAAATAGGGGTAAATAGTAAAAAGAATTACTATTTGTTTTTTACCAAGTTGGAGAGGTGAAAAGTGCCCTTTGGAGTCGTTCTTCTTCTGCTGATTCCGGGAGCTGTGATCCGTCATTTCAGGCGTCGTCAACAACAGGTAACCCTAAACCTATATCTTTACCTTTCTAGTGGTTTAGAATTTTCTTTTTCTTGCATTTAGGTATGTTTTGAGCATGTTAAGTTGGGAGGTTTGCGTTCACGATCCGGCGCAGGTAACCCTTTCGGGATCCGCGTCGGCGTAGAACCCGAAAGGGCATTCTACGTCGGTGGCACCCTATCCATATGGACGTTCTGCACTAGCACAAACTGCCAATTTAACCTCCAAACCTAGCCAAAATAATAATAATAAATTAAAGGTTGGGAAAAGTTCTAAAGGTGTTAAAATGTCTTTCTTGACAAGTTTGGGGTGAGCACAATGGTTCTTGAGTGGCAGGAACACGAGCATGAGCTAGAAGATATGCAAGTGGAAAATAATCCACAATGTGTTGTAGCATTGAGGAACTGTGATCTACTCAAGTATTTTCGAGTGCCGAGGATGAGATCCCAAGTACCACTGTTGACATACCTGGTCCAATGTTGGGACCCTATTCAGCAACACTTCCAGATAGGTGATCACACGCTTAGCATGGATGTCAAGGACATCTACTTTTTGACAGGGTTATCCCAGCGAGGGAGCCTTGTGTCCTTGACCGGATCCCGAGGTGATGGTCATTCGGTAGAGGACATGATATATCAATGGTGTAATTCCGGTACTGCTATGGTCGGTGGGAAAATTCCCATCAAGGATGTCAAGGATCGGGCTCTTCGAGTGGTACTCTTTACCGTTGTGCGATTTGTTGGCATCCGATCTGCTCACCTAGCGAGGAAATCGCAGATGATGTATGTCGAGGAGTGCATGACTCCTACTGTGTTTAAATGGTGAGAGGGGATTCTCACCAGCCTCCGAGATCAGCTGACCAAATGCCAGCGCGGGGCGCTGAAGCAGTTTGGGTATGGTTCGGTAGTGGTATCCTTTATGCTGGAGCGGGTGCCCCACTTGCGCCCACAAGTGGACCTCAAGGATCGGGATGTACACGATCCTCACATAATGAGATGGGAAGAGGTGATTGCTCGCCATGGTGGCGGGGGTCCAAATCCTCATGGTGGAGGATTATCCATACGATGGTACAAACTTCCGAGGAGACCCAAACTTGGTGCTTCCCAAGGGGACGCAGTGGGGTGATACTGGTAAGAACAACTGCTTGTGTTTTTTATATTTTATGCATTTTATGATTTTTTGTAGTAGTGTTGATTACGTTTACATGTTTCTTCCAGACGTGGGTCCAGAGCGACCACTTGGAGTCTCTCTCCTTTTGCGGAGAGGAGGAGCGCCAGAGATGGAGCCCATGGTTCGTGATGCTGTTGAGGAGCAAGAGGCGATCGGGGAGAAACTCCAGAGAATGACCTCAGATATCCCAGAGCCTACTGTGCCTAACCTACCCCTCCGTTATCAGGAGTTGATGATTGGGGTATCAGTTCGTTTCGGCATGCTGCTCCAGAAGGTGGTGAGGGACGTATCCTGTTACCATGCACAGCCTGGGGCTGAGCGACCCAGGGCCATGTGGCGTAGAGTTTAGGTGCATGGTTTATATATGTATACACTAAAACCTTACAGGCTTCATATTTTTTGTAGAGATGACTCTTACTGAAAGCTAGCATGATTCAGACTTTTGTATCAGCACTACCATTTTGTATCGATTGATATATATATACAAAAATTATTGGCGGTTTTATACATTTTGTATTATAGTGGTGAATTATGAGATCTTGTCTTACATGTTTGCTTATACAATGGATGATTTACATGTTATGTCTACTTTTATATTTTTATGAATATGTTATGTGTGTGCAATGTACCAATCTAAAATGAGGTTGGCCATCGAGTTAGCAACTGTATTCATGTCTCGTGGAATGTGTAGGTATTGAATAGATTCAAAAGAACTTTCCATATTAAGACGGACTCGTTGGAAGAGACAGAGTAAAGTGGGGTCACGGATAGTGTATACCCAGTTGAGATGAGAAACCACTAGTTGAGAATCTAAATGGATAACAACATGCTTCATACCCAAGGAAAGAGCGTCGGTTAGGGTTCCAATCACCGCCTGATACTCTGCGGCATTGTTGGTTGCGAATCCTAGAAAAATTTCTCCTGATATAATGAGCTCGTCGATTGGGGAATAAAGTACCCAGGCTGTCGAAGCAAGGTTACGGGTATGCCGACTGGCGCCGTCCGTGAATCCATAGCAAGTTTCCATCTGTGCATGCAGACAGAACATGGTATAAGATGTTAGGATATCTCATCATTCAGTATGTACTTTGCATGCATCTGCATGCTACCCAATCACCAATTTGGTGCCTCCAGCACCTAGTCCCTAGTCTGCTAGCACCCGGGAGCTACTTTTCACTCAACTTTAGCCCTCCTAGTTAGGGAGGTGCCCACTTCTCACCTTCCACTTGAGAAGGACTCCTTTTCTCACCTACCACTCCAGTTCACTTCAGTTAGCTAGTTGCCTTTCCTTGATTTGAGGCTAGACTGACTCCTAACTGTTGTTACCACTCTGATGGACCTCCGATGAGACTTGACTACCTATTCTAAGTTCAGTTAACTCCTCATGCGCCCTCCACTGAGCCTCCTTCCCTACATTAGTGACATTACCATCAGTTACACTCATTACACTCAATTAGACTCAGTTTGACACCTGGCTGACAGTTACTTTTGCATTGATGACCACCACTAATTGATGATGAGGACTCCTAGTTGGAGCCAAGCTACACCATGCAGTATATTCAAATGACCTCCTTGGCTAATTCGATTTGCTCACTCATTGTGACAGTATTGTATTGTAATTCTACCATTCTGGATTATAGAGCACTGATGCATCTCTCTTGCACAGTTTTTACTCCAATTTGTTTTACATCATTGTGATTGATATTCTTTTTCAATAGATCTGCTGTGACTAATTTTACATGGTATCAGAGCCATTGGAAGGGACAAGATATCTCTTCTGCAGGTGTTCTACATGAAGAATTGAGTGAATTTGCTCAAAATACTACACAGCGGCATGCAAAATCTCATGTGCATTTGTCCATGTGCATGCAAAGCTGAAAAATAATCTCCAATCCACTCCAAAAGCCTTGTGTTTTCCACAGAATTCCTAGATTTGATACATTGGATCTTCAAGCTTGCTTGATCTCCAATCCCAGTTGTGATGCAACTCTAAAAGGGTGGATTGTTCGACCTTACTGTTCTTGGTTTGATTGTGATTTGCAAGTTAATCATCTCCATCAAGTGCATTCGCTATCATTGAGATGGATTCTCCTTCTTCAAAGCTACTCACTCCCTTCAATTATTTTGCATGGAAGAATGACATGGAGATTATGTTGCACTTAAAAGGGTACTACAGAGTCACCATGGGCCTCGAAGTTGAGCCCAATACTCTCATTGAAAAATCCAAGCACTTCAACAAACTGGATGAAGCATATGGTCTTCTTTGCCTCAATATTTCCAAGGATCTTCACTTTCACCTCAGTGGATTGACTACTCCAAAGGAAGTATGGGAGCAACTCGAAAATCTTTTTGGGAAGCAAGATGACATGCGGTCTTTTCAATTGGAAAATGAATTGATTTCCTTTTTATCCTGAGAATTTCGAGACCATCAATGATTTTTTCACAAGATTCAAGCATTTGGCCTTGCATGAAGAACAGTGGAGTTATCAAAGAGGATAAACAATTGATCCTCTCTATCTTTCAAAACTTGGTAAATATTTCTCGATATTTGTCTCTACTTTCAATTCCGGTCAGCTAACTACCCTGAATTGGAAGATGCCTACCTTGAATGCCTTCATTGAGTCCACTACCAAAGAGCATGACAAGCTAATTCAAATGGGGTCCATAAGCTCCAAATATTCAGCCCTCTTTGTTGGAGGATCCAAGAATTCGAATGGAAAAGGGAAGCAAAAGAAAGAGAAGCCCAAATTCAAACCTTCCAAGCAAAGAGAGAAAAGAAAACCATCGGATGCACCATCCGGTTCAAGGAACAAGCAAAAGGGTAAAGAGGGTAAATAAAAATCAAAATGTTCTTATTGCAACCATGGCTTTTATCCTGAAAGTTCATGCATGAAGAAAACAATAGATCAAATGTCCCTCCTTTTGGAAAAGAATAACATAACTCTTCCCGACGGTGCATGGAAGAAGGATAGAAATGATGATCATGAAAGAGGTCAAGCACTCATGGAAATTGTTTCAAAACCCACCTCTCTACTGATAGATTCTAGTTCCTCGAATCATATGGCTGTAAATATTGAATCCTTTTCTTCATTTGATCTAAACAGATCCATCCCCATCAATTTGGGATATGACTCAAAAATTTCATCAAAGGGTAAAGGTGCCATCCAGTTAGAGCATGGAAGTTTTCAGAATGTTCACTATGTGACTTCCTTGGATTTGAATCTACTTTCTGTGTATCAAATGACACATACTGGTGCACCGAATCAAGTTACATTCATCCCTAACAATGTTGAAATTTCTGATATTGAAAGTGGAAGACTTATTGCAGTCGGAAAGGCAAATCATACTCCAAAATACTATGAGTTTTCACACTTTATGCCGTTTGAAAATCCCACTGCTCTTCTCTCTCATGGAAATGAGGTTAGTAGGATTTGCAATGAAAGGTTTGAACACCTTAATTACAATTATTTTCTTCTTTTACAAAACAAATCCATGGTTGATGCTCTTCCGCACCTCCGTTCCACGAAGGGAATTTTCCCAGGTTGCATCATTGGGAAGCACCCCAAGCACAAGTTCGACCACGGAAAAGCTAGCAGAGCTTCTACTATTTTGGGCCTCATACATTTTGATATCAGTGGTCTGCTTCCAAATATGTCCATGAATGGTTCGAGGTATGTTTTGACATTCATTGATGACTTTTCCCGCTTTACTTGGGTATTTTTTCTCAAAAACAAGTCAGAAGTGCTTGGAAAATTCAAGGATTTCAAGGCTTCTGTTGAGACCGCCACTGAGAGAAAGATCAAAGCTCTTAGATATGATAATGGTGGAGAATATATCAAGACTGATTTGCTGCAACTTTGTGCTGAAAGTGGAATTCAGATCCAACATACAATTCCCTACACACCCCGACAGAATGGTGTAGCGGAAAGGAAAAATCGGTCACTGAAAGAGATGGCCACCTGTATGCTTGAGTCAAAAGGTTTGGCTGCAAATATTTGGACTGAGGCCATGAATGTCGCTGCATACATTCAAAACTGAGTTCCACATTCATCCTTGAAAGGTAAAACTCCTTTCGAAGCATTCACTGGTCACAAACCAGATGTGTCCAATTTGAGGGTTTTTGGCTCCACTGCATGGGCTAGAATTCCTTCTGAAAAGAGAAAAGCTCTGGATCCACAAAGTACTGAATGCATCCTAATAGGATATGGAGAAGAATCAAAATAATATAAACTCATGAATATCATATCCAAAAATATATTCATAGAGCGATGTGTGAATTTTGAAGAACCGCTTCCATATTTGAAACTAGTCGAGGAAAACACTGCCGATCCGCAATCTCTACAAGAAGAAGTTTCAAGAGAAGATGAAGAAAGGATTGGATCTGATATCTATGATATTTTATCAGACTTTAATGGCCATGACATATCAGGTTCAGAATCTGACCATAATGATCTGTTCGGATATCCACATCATCTATTTCGGGATACATCATCTATTTCAGGATCTTGCATGATCTATTTCAGGATATGATCTATTTCAGGATTCTGCATGCACAGGCATGCATCCCAGTCACCAGTTTGATGCCTCCAGCACCTTATCCACCTTCTTCTAGCACCCGGGAGCCACCTACCACAGAGTTTTAGCCCTCCTAAGCTGAAAGGCGCCCACTTCTCACCTACTGCCAGAGAAGGGCGCACTTGTTCACCTACCACTGCAGTTCCACTTCAGTTACATTCAGTTAGCTCCGATTCTCCCTGATTTGAGGCTAGTTTCACTCCCGACTAACTGTATCACTTCCGTTTGACCTCCAGTTTGATTAGGTGACTTGTTCTGACTTCAGTTAGCCTCCCATGCGCCCCCACTGAGCCTCCAGATCCTATATCAGTGCTACACACTTCAGTTACATTTATTACACTCAGTTAGACTCAGTTTGACACCTGGATGACTGGTTGTTGTAATTGATGAGCACCACCGATGATTGATGAGGACTCCTAGATAGATTCAAGCTACTCCATTCAGTGATTCGAATGGCCTACTTAGGCAATTCGAATTGCTCAGTCATTGTGACAGTTTGTATTGTAATTCATTCACCCTTTCTGGGATAGATAGCACTGCTGCATGTTTTGCACAGTTTTGCACCATATTTTCTATGTTCATCTGTTGTGATTGATTTACTTGTTCATTAGATCTGCTGTGACTAATTTTACATGGTATCAGAGCCATGAAAGGGACAAGATTTCTTTTCTACAGGTGTTCTACATTAAGAGAGAGCAATCTTTGCTCACAAAGATATTTTCAGCAGCGGCATGCAAAATCTCATGTGCATTCGCTCATGTGCATGCAAGGCTGAAAACATAGTGTTTGTTTGTGTGTGATTTGCAGGTTTCTTACTTCCTCCATGTGCATTCGCTAATGCAAAGATGGAGACTTCTTCTTCACAAAATATTCTTACTCCATTCAACTATGATGAATGGAAACCAAAGATGATTGCATTCTTGAAGAGACAATGTCTTTTTGATATGTGCATTGGTAATACAAGAGTTTTTGATTCTGATGAAGAGGAGAATGATTGGCTCAATGATTGTGACAGAGCTTTTGGAGAAATATGTCTTGCTATGTCTCCTTGTATGCGCTACCTCAATAAGACTACTGAAAATCCAAGTGATCTATGGGTCCAACTTGACAGAGAATTTGGAAAGCAGGAAGAAGAGGATCATGCTAGCCTTTTGGAGAACAAGCCCAGTGAGATCTCCTTATGTGTTCCTTCCGATCATGTGTTGGCCTCAACAATTGTTCAAGATGAAGAAGAAACTGTAGATTCAACACTCATTCTCTCAAAGTCTTCTATTTCGAATTCTGAGCAAGATAAACAAGCTCATACTCTAGATTCCGAAGAGGTTCTTGAATCCTCTCTTTCACATGAGTTTGTCGGCATGCGGAATAATGATCTACTTGATGTTTTGGAGGTAAAATCTGATTTTGGAGGTGAAGCATTCACCCTCCTTGATTGCATGCCTTCTATAAACTTATGTTCTATCATTTGCAAAGTTTCTCAGAGTTTTAATGAAGATGAAGAGCACTACCATTCGCTTGAGTTCAATTCTCATGCACTTTTTGCTGATTTTGGTTTTGATCTCACCCTTGTTGGTTCAAAGGAGATCTCAAGAAACCATTCATCTATTTTTGGAGCTGATTTAACTTCTATTGATAAGAAGTTCAAGTTTCAAGATCTATTTGATCCGATTGGAGCTATTCCTACCTCACTTGGTTCAAATCACAGGTTCCAGGATCATCCTTATATTTTCAGATTTGTTCTCACCATTTTCGGTATGAAGAGCAAGTTCTTAAAGTCTCCACATTCGCTTGCATCCACTGATGGAGAATTCAAGCACATGTTTTTGGAGCATGATCCATTTACTTCCAAGAGTAATATACCTCCAGACATATCTACTTGATTTTGGAGCAGTTAAATCTTTTGGTGTACTACAGTCTATTTTGAGGGGGGGTATTTTTCCCATGAGGTTTTCCCCATTTCCTCGGTTTATTGACTGTTATTAGTTTTGGATTATTGTATTGGGGTGACCTTTGGTCTTAGTTACCAGGGCCCCACATTATTTTAGTTGGCACATCATAGTCTAGCTTGAGGGGGGGTGTTCGGATATCCACATCATCTATTTCGGGATACATCATCTATTTCAGGATCTTGCATGATCTATTTCAGGATTCTGCATGCACAGGCATGCATCCCAGTCACCAGTTTGATGCCTCCAGCACCTTATCCACCTTCTTCTAGCACCCGGGAGCCACCTACCACAGAGTTTTAGCCCTCCTAAGTTGAAAGGCGCCCACTTCTCACCTACTGCCAGAGAAGGGCGCACTTGTTCACCTACCACTGCAGTTCCACTTCAGTTACATTCAGTTAGCTCCGATTCTCCCTGATTTGAGGCTAGTTTCACTCCCGAATGACTGTATCACTTCCGTTTGACCTCCAGTTTGATTAGGTGACTTGTTCTGACTTCAGTTAGCCTCCCATGTGCCCCCACTGAGCCTCCAGATCCTATATCAGTGCTACACACTTCAGTTACATTTATTACACTCAGTTAGACTCAGTTTGACACCTGGATGACTGGTTGTTGTAATTGATGAGCACCACCGATGATTGATGAGGACTCCTAGATAGATTCAAGCTACTCCATTCAGTGATTCGAATGGCCTACTTAGGCAATTCGAATTGCTCAGTCATTGTGACAGTTTGTATTGTAATTCATTCACCCTTTCTGGGATAGATAGCACTACTGCATGTTTTGCACAGTTTTGCACCATATTTTCTATGTTCATCTGTTGTGATTGATTTACTTGTTCATTAGATCTGCTGTGACTAATTTTACATGATCCTCCTTAGTTAATAAAGTGGGCCCAAAACACTCTACAATCTGCTGCTCCAAACATTGGAAATCATGTTGATCCAAGGAGAACAAGAGAAGACTTTCAAAGAGCAGGTATGGATCTTTCATTTTCTGATCCATTATTATCTGAGAATTTTTATTTGATGATTGGTTTAGATCCCAAATCATACTATCGTGCCCACCGAGACCCAAGATGGAAAACCGCCATGGATGAAGAGTATAGTTCTCTTCAAAAGAACAATACATGGGAGCTAGTTTCTCTTCCACCTGGAAGAAAATTAGTTCAATGTAAGTGGGTCTACCACACGAAAGTTGATGCTGATGGCTCTATCCAAAAATACAAATCTAGTTTGGTGGAAAAAGGTTTCTCCCAAGTCCAAGGAGTGGACTAAACTGAGACTTTTGCACCGGTTGCAAAGATGGATTCCATCCACCTAGTTTTGGTTATTTCCGCATCCAAGCACTGGGAAGTGCACCATATGGATGTGAAGAGTGATTTTCTACATGGATATATAGATGAAGAAGTATGTATGAAGTATCCAGAAGGATACATATCAGATCCATCATTAGTTTGTAGATTGAAGAAATCTTTGTATGGATTGAAACAGGCCCCAAGAGCTTGGTACACAAAGATGGACTCCTTCCTTCTTTCTCAGAATTTCAAAAGATGCAAATCTGATCCGAATGTGTATCTATAGAAATTTAAAGGTAATTTTCTGATTTTTGTTCTATATGTTGATGATCTTCTTATTACTGGTAGCACTCTCCTTACAATAAACAAGCTAAAAACTGCCTTAAATCTAGCTTTTGACATGAGCGATTTGGGCTTACTGAAGCAATTTTTGGGCTCAAAATTTTGATGGGATCACATTATCTCAGCAAAAGTATGCTTCATACTTGATATTAAAGTTTAATATGGAAGAATGTAAGGCTTCTCTATTTCCATTCCTCTCAGGAATCAGTCTTGAGGAGGGAAATTCTACACCGCTTGCAGATTGCACTATGTATCGACAGTTGATTGGTTCACTACTCTACTTGACACACTCAAAGCTTGATATTTCTTATGCCGTGAGTGTTGTATCAAGGTATATGCAGTATCCCCATGAGCTTCATTGGCGGGCAGCCAAGCATATCTTGCATTATATGCAAGGTACGAGACATTTTGGCATACATTATGCTGTAGATTCTAAGCTAGATTTCATTGGTTTTACTGATTCAAATTGGGCAGGTGAAAGCATTGATCGGAATTCCACTTACGGATATGTTTTCATGATTGACCATGGCCCTATTTTCTAGTCAAGCAAAAAGCAGGCAGCCATTGCACTTTATTCAACAGAGGCAGAGTATCGAGGGGCAATCAATGCCTGCATTCAGGCAGTTTGGTTGCAGGGTATTCTTTTCGAGATTGATTTTGGTAGCACTACTTCGACTGTCATATTTTGTGACAATCAAAGTGATATTAAGATATCCACAAATACAGTTCATCCGTAGAGGACCAAGCACATTGAGATTCATATGCACTACATCCGAGAGTTGGTGCATGATCACACCATCATTCTGCAATATTTCCCTACTGATGAGCAAATTGCAGACATCTTCACCAAGCGCTACTGAGAAGAATTTATCTCACCTCCATTCACTGTTGGTGGTGAGTTCCATCATGGTGGAGACAGATTGATCCATTTTATGTTTAGCTTGAGGGGGCGCTTTCTTCCCACTGGGTTTTCCCTCTTTCCTCACTTAGCTTATTTTCAGCATTTTTGGATTATTGTATTGGGGTGACCTTTGGTCTCAGTAACCAAGGCCCTACATTTTATTTTTTACATCATAGTATAGCTTGAGGGGGGGTGTTAGGATATCTCATCATTCATTATGTATTTTGCATTCACTTTGCATGCATGCATCCGCATGTTGCCCAGTCACCAGTTTGATGCCTCCAGCACCTAGTCCCTAGTCTGCTAGCACCCGGGAGCTACATTTCACTCAGCTTTAGCCCTCCTAGTCAGGGAGGCACCCACTTATAACCTTCCACTTGACAAGGGAGCCTTTTCTCACCTACCACTCCAGTTCACTTCAGTTAGCTAGTTGTCTTTCCTTGATTTGAGGCTAGACTGACTCCTAACTGTTGTTACCACTCTGATGGACCTTCGATGAGACTTGGCTACCTATTCTGAGTTCATTTAACTCCTCGTGCGCCCTCCACTGAGCCTCCTTCCCTACATTAGTGCCATTACCATCAGTTACTCTCATTACACTCAGTTTGACTCAGTTTGACACATGGCTGACAGTTACTTGTGCATTGATGACCACCACTAATTGATGATGAGGACTCCTAGTTGGAGCCAAGCTACACCATGCAGTATATTCGAATGACCTCCTTGGCTAATTCGATTTGCTCACTCATTTTGACAGTATTGTATTGTAATTCTACCATTCTGGATTATAGAGCACTGATGCATCTCTCTTGCACAGTTTTTACTCCAATTTGTTTTACATCATTGTGATTGATATTCTTGTTCAACAGATCTGCGGTGACTAATTTTACATAAGAAACGAAACAAGACCTAGACACACTAAAACAAAAGCATCACACCACACAAAATACACATGCCATGTACAGTATATAAAAGATATCTATGCGTGAAAGGATCAGGCATAGTACCTCTTCAAGTAGAGCACATTGCGGGGCTCACCCAAAGATATCCCATCATAGTCCTGTAGTTCATAGGCTCCCTTCTCCAGAACATGTTTCACTGTGTACGATCCGTGCCACATGGAATCGAGCTTACCTGCCCCCAGCTTATCGTGCTTTTGGTCGTATGTGAGGACCAAATCACCCTCATTAAAGACACAAGGTTTGACCGACCTGTCATATTGTTCCTTGATGCGCTTCTTGTGTGCCTCGTTGGAAAGAGTAGCATCGCGGCGAGTCTCGTCAAGTTTGGCTATGTAAAGGAATCATTGTTCCTCGGTAGTGGTGTTCAGAAGAAGTTCGATTGCGAGTTTGAGT
Source organism: Larix kaempferi (assembly GCA_027924585.1). Classification (NCBI taxonomy): domain Eukaryota; kingdom Viridiplantae; phylum Streptophyta; class Pinopsida; order Pinales; family Pinaceae; genus Larix; species Larix kaempferi. The sequence continues at coordinate 9,806,877 of BSBM01000936.1, forward strand.
GATGGAATCTCGCACTCTATTGGTAGGACTTCCTCCATTCCATAAACTAACTGAAACGGTGTAAATTCAGTGCCAGTCTTAATGGAGGTCCAATATGCCCATAGTGCGGAAAAGAGCATGTTGTGCTAGTTAGACTTGTGTGTACCCACCATGCGTTGAATCAGGGTTTTCAAGACCTTATTGATGGCCTCTACTTGTCCGTTGGACTGTGGGTAGTAAGGGGTTGAGTTTTCAGGATGAAAACCCAATCTGGCGCTCAATTCATCTACCATGTGGTCCTGAAAGTGAGATCCATCGTCAATGACTATGGCTTGTGGAACTCCAAACCGTGCAATAACATGATTAAACATGAAGAGTGCAACGGTTTTTCCGTCTTCAATGTATGTAGGCATAGCCTCGACCCATTTAGTAAAGTAATCGATGGCCACTATGACGTAACCATGCCCCCCGGCCAAGGTAGGCTTACAGTGCATGAAGTCTATGCCCCATTTTGCAAAGGGGCCAATGGCAATAACCGGGTGTAATGGGGCAGGGTGGGTGCGCTTTTTCGCTTGAAAATGTTGGCATGGGGGACATCTTTTAGCGGCCTGAATACAATATTTAAATATGGGTGGACAATAATATCCCGCGTATAGTATCTTCTGGGTTGTAGCCATCCCAAAGAGATGACTGCCACAAGCCCTAGAGTGACAATCATTCAAGACGTGTTCAGCCTCCTCATGTGTCAGACATCGTCGAAGAACCGAATCAATACCATGACGATACAGGGTATCGCTAATGATCAAGTAATACTTGGCGTGGTGGTGGATACGACGACGATCATCACGAGACAGTTGGGGGTTGAAACGTTGGGTTTGAAGATATAAGGTAATATATCCATACCACGGGTTAGACATGCTGATAAGGAACAATGATTCATTTGGAAGAGAATCATTGGGCTCAGATCCTAAATCAACACGGGGAATATCGCAAATGAGCTCGGAAAACACCAAAGACTTCTTAGACTTGGATTTCTCGAAGAGGAGGTCGAACTCCTGAAGTATCATGATCCAGCGTGAATAATTTCCCCCAAGTACTTGGCGTGTTAAAATGTGGTACATGGGGTTTGATTTGGCGATGATAGTGGTGGTGCGGAGCAGTATGTAATGACGGAACTTTTGGACGGTGGTGATTGGCGCTAGAGCGAGTTTGTCGACATGTGAGTAACGAGTTTCAGAGTCAATAAGACCATTAGTGAGGTAATATATCACATGTTCCTGGGTGTTATTGTCCTCCTGCACCAAGACCATGGCAATCGTGGTGGAAGAAGCGGCAAGATAAAGAATGTAATCTTTGTAGTAATTGGGCAGTTGGAGCACAAGGGCATGCGTAATGGCATGTTTCAGACTATCGAAGGATTGTTGCGCTTGATCGTACCAAATGAATGGGACATACTTCTTCAGTAATATCATGTAGCCATGTGTCTTCTGAGTGAAATTACAGACAAAACATCGTAGGTAAGTTGCCTTCCCTTTCAAACTTTGTAGTTCCGTAACGTCAGTAGGAGGTGGGAGAGAAACAATGGCTTCCACCTTCAAGGGATCAATGCAGATCCCGTCCTTCGAAACGATAAAACCTAGGAGGCATCCAGACTTGACGCAGAAGATACACTTGTGAGGGTTTAGGAGGATTTTATACTGCCTACATCTGAGGAATACTGCCATCAGATGATCAATGTGGAACTCACGTTGTCGTGAATGGGCAGGTAGATCATCAAGGTAAGGTTCCACAAAGTCCTTCACATCATGAAAAGCGTACGACATGGCCCGTTGGAATGTGGCACCAGCATTTTTTAGACCAAAAGGGAGCTTGCGATAAGCAAACATGCCCCAAGGGAAGATGAAATTTATCTTATGTTGGTCGGTCGGGTGGATCTCGATCTGGTTGTAATCGAACAAGCCATCCATGAATGAAAATATGACACTTTCGGCACAATTGTCTATGATCTGATCGATAAAGGGAGTGGGGTAGTTGTCCCTAGGAAAAGCCTTGTTCAAATCCCGATAATCGACACAGACACGAATGGTGCCCTGCTTCTTAGCCACAGGGACAACATTTGAGACCCATTCTGTTAATGGAACAGGGTAGATAAATCCAGCCTTTAAGAGCTTCTCAATTTCTGCCTTGATTGCCGCAGTTTTTCAAGGGTGTACCGGTCATAACTTTTGGCGGACCGGTTTAGCATCGGGATAGGTTTTGATTTCATGTGAAACAATAGCAAGGTCTATCCCAGGCATTTCCTTGTAGGTCCAAGCAAACACGTCTTGGAATTGCTTAATAAGGCCGTAAAAGTAGTAATATCTTCAGGGGAACATTTTTGGCCTAAACGAATATGTTCCACTACACCAGGGGTAACTGATATTTCAATTGGGGTGGTGGCTTCGATGTTTTCCAAGTTTACCTCAGTGTCTATATGACATGTGAGTATCGGGGACTAAGGGTAAGGGTAGACATCTGGTGTAAAAATGGTGGTGATGTTGTTCTCTACATAATCCAATGGGGGAAGGAAAGATGATCGATGGTGGAGGTCTTCCCACGGAGGGTCATCCGCACTCATAATCTCCATGATGGACTCATCAGATGAAAAAGTATCGAGCAGAGGATCGGGTAAAGATAACGTCCGTTGTAGAGAATAGGATGTAGAGGCCATAGCCAAGTGGTCCTAGGGTGTTGACTGGATATCCTCGTAAGTGAGTTCAGCAGGTGAAAGAGGCATAGTATCTCCAATCAAGTGCATGGTGGCTTCATCGGGAATAAGCCATTGATCATTAGAGTTGGGAAAAGATGGAATCCCAGAGGAGATCATGTTCATCGTGGCAACATGGTTAGGGGGATCTGGGGTTGTAAAGACGCCCATAAGAGATGAGTATTTTATGAGGCCGACCCCCACGCTCTCATATAGATGCGAAGATTGTCCAAGCAATGGGACATTATCGCCGGGATGATAGCGGTGTCCGGTGTGTAGAAGTCCAGTTGGTCGATAGTGACAATTCGGCCTTGGAGGGGGAATTGCACTATGCGGAAGACAGAAGACGTGACCGCAGTCATGGCATAAAACCAATTACTACCAGGTAAGAGATTATAATCCAAAGGGGCTGTGACTACTTCCACATTAATGGTTGCGGTCTTACCCCCCAACTGGAATGATAAGGCTTGTAATAGCCCATGGGGTTGAAATCCATGACCGTTGAATGCTTTCAAGATGGTGGGAGAATGGTTCAGTTCGGGAGAACCAATGGCTCTCCAACATGACAGCGAAATGACTGAGGTAGAATCCCCTTCGTCTAGTACAGTATGATGGACTATTTTCCCAGCAACATTCGTAGCAACTTGAAATGCAAGTTGGTGGGAAAGCCTCGGTTTAAAATACTCAAGTTGAAACATGATTGTATTCGAGGAATCCGGGTCTACTGCACCGATAGCAGCCATAAGAGTCTTGCATTTATTGGGACAATTCTGCAAGACCTCTAGCATCGACATGGCACAAGGAGCTTGCACCGAGTCCTCTACAATATTTTAATTCTGAGCTGCCCAAGCATTGGGATTGAAAACTGCTTTCTGAATCGTTCTTTTGGGCGAACGCAAAACTGACTCTAAAGAAGGCTTCTCAATAGTGAGAGAGGCCTGCAATATGGTAACGTCGGGCACAGAAGTGGAATCTTTTTCAGTATTACTTCCAATGGGTTCCTTCAAAGGTACTGAGTCATATGAATGCGATCGTCTGTTCAAATTCACCGTCTCACTACACATCATGAGAACATGCGTAGTGGAGGATGCCTCGCTGTGTGAAGGGGAGGCTTGAGCAATCAGCTGTTGATTCTGAGTAGGGAAGGAATCATTGAGAACTGTGGGAGTAGGTTTTCCTTTGAGAAACTTATGTACTTCGTCTCCATGAGGACATTCCTTAGAGAAATGATCTCCACCACACAGTAAACAAGGATACTTCAACTTCCTCTTATGTTTGGTGTCTTCAGGGGTGAGCTTGGGCTCCTGTTGATTAGAATATTTCTTAGGTTTACCTTTGTTTTTCTTCTTACCACCAGATTTCTGAGAGGAAGCTGATTGAACAGAATTCACCTCTTCAGTGGAGGTAGGAGTGGGTGACTTGGTGGTGCTGTTTCCAGCCTGTGGTGGGGATGGGGAAGAACCCTGGGGGTTTGACGATCCACCAGTTTTAGTAGAAGGATGGGAGGTAAGGGAACCAATGATTCCATCGGCCTGAGGTCCCTTGGGTGGTTTTGCAGGGTCATACTTAGGGAGGGGTGCATCAGGAACAATTTCATACAACGTGCCAAATTGAGCATAGACCAGGTCTAAGTAATGGGCACAGGAAATAGCCTGTTCCTCGGTGACGACCCCTCCCATGGCCACGTCTCGAGCTACGATAGATAAGAGAGACTTTGTGAACCAGTCAGCTAAGAGTTGGTCTGGAGTATGAGCCTTAATAAGACGTCGTCTCCTCCGCCACTCATGGATATGATCTGAGATATGAGTGGCAGTGTTTTGACGGAGCAAGGTCAGTAAGTCCGTACCAATCTCATAGCGAATGGGAAACTAGAAATGGGTGAAAAATGACATAACAAGAGAGTGAAAATCTGGAAAAGAGTTGGGTGGTAATTCAATATACCACTTTGCAGTTGTGCCGGTGACAGTCCGTTGGAATAACCTAAGACGGATCGATTCATCCATCAAGGAGTTGGATGAACACCATAAATGGTATGTCATCACATGATTTTTGGGATCCTCACCATGTTTGCCATCAAATTTCAGAATATTGGATGGTAGTTTCACTGGAATTGGTGGCCAATTATGTTCGTGGAGGATGGGGTCATTGGTCATACGAGACAGGTCGGGTAGGTCCAAAGTGGCCAAGAAAGGAAGTTGTTGATTTGACTGCGGGTACTGATAGTACTGATATGGCATGTATGGACCAGTGGGACCTTGCATCGACTGGTTGTAGCATGTTCTCGAAGGAAACTGGTCGTAAGGGGGTGTTCCAGTCGGACCATATGTAGGTCCGCCACCATAATAGGGTGGTTCGTTACCATAAGGTGGGGGTCCGGCGCCACCGCCGAGAGGGGGTGGGCCTCCTCTAAATGGTGGGGGTTCATTTTCGCCATCGAAATAAGGTGGACCTCCGCCACCTCTGTCGGGATAAGATGGTCCTCCGCCGCCTCCGCCGGGATAAGGTGGTCCTCCGCCGCCTCCACTAGGATAAGGTGGTCCTCCGCCGCCTCCACCGGGAGGGGGTGGTGGTGCACTGCCTCCGCTGGAAGGGTGGGGGCCTCCACCACCGCCACCGAAAGGGTGGGGACCTCTGCCACCACCGCCATCGAAAGGGTGTGGCCCTCCTCTACCACCTCCACAAAAATAGGGTGGTCCTCCACCACTGCCACTGGAATAGGGTGGTCCTCCACCATGAGGTGGGGGCCCGCCGCCTCCACCGTCGGGAGGGGGTGGGCCATGGTTTCCAGAATGAGGTGGTCCTTCGCCATAAGGTAGGGTTCTGCCGCCTCCGGAATTATATGGGGGCACGCTGCCTCCAGAGGGAGGTGGAGGGGGACCAAACGGGGGTGGTGGTACTTGAGGTACGCTTGGTGGGGGTCCATGTTGTAAAACATTTTGGATATGTCTCGACAAAGGGTTAATATAACATGGATATGCTTGACTCCATGGTGGTTGAGTTGAATGGGATGGTCCCCCAACATGAGATAATACCATGGTGGATGCTCCAGCGGGTAAGGAAGTTCCATCGGAATGAATGATAGGAATTCCTCCTCCAATATTATGGTGAGGAGATGGGGGTTTCCCCCCAGTAACAATGTGTTGACCACTAATCGATGGTTGAACAAACATAGGTTGTTGATTTTCTTCTACGGGATTAACATTACTTGTAAGGAAAGTAGGGGGTAAAGAGTATCCTCCCTGCGAGTTTTGGGGTGGGGGAGGAGTGGGTAATGTTCTCGTAGTAGTAAGAGGAGTGTTAGACTATTGTCCTTCAATAGGTTGAGTCGTTTGGGGTATAGAACTGGTCTCCTATCTAAGGGGTGTACTTGCAGGAAGTGAGGGTTGACCAGGTTCATAAGTGGTCATGTTGTGGATGGATGGTTCCGGTGATTCATAAGATAAAGAGCGAATCGAGATATGCTGATACGCGGGTAATTCCGGGTCTTGAACCCTTCGTAAAAGAATTTTTCTTTGAAATTCCTCTCCCATGGCACATAATCTGTCTAGGCAGTTACAAAAGGGTTCTAGAAGTTCTTCAGGAGTAGCCTAACTGGGTGGGGATGAAATGGAAAAATGAGCCACTTGTTGACCTAGAGATGTTTCCCAAAAGGGTGCAACTAGACCAAATGCAGCTAATACAAGGTCGTCCTGGGAGGGATTTAACCATATCACGGATCCAGGCTCTCCCGGTAAAACGGGAGGGAGAGGTACGTCTTGTGAAGTGGAAGTTTCCGCCTCTTCACCCCTTGAGGGGTTAGAGGTGGGTGAGTCTGGAGGGAACATGTGTGCTCCAACATTCAAAGTAGGGTTTTCTACTTCAGGTGACACGACCGTGACGTGTGGGTCCATTCTTACCCTCGAAATTACCTCCTGATTAATGGGATATTCGGGTGGTAAGTTCAAAATTCTGTGGGACCTTCTCCAAGGAAATTCAGCCAGAGTGATTGAACCAGAGTTTCTCCTAAGAGTATTCTAAACAAAAGAAAAGCAGTCCAAAAAAATCTACACAAACTAAGGTTGCAAGCAAACTTATGTGTTAGGTGTAGATTCAAAAGTCTGGAACCTCACAGGATTGTCAAGGCTTCGCAACTTGCTATATACCACAGGGTCCAATAGTAAAACGTGACAAGGAGGATTGGGACCGTACCCTTGCCTGAATACCCGACTACTTGGACGACACGTGCGTAGTAATCTCCCCGAGTGTTGTTCTTGGTGTATTGCTCTACCAAGATGGCCAAATGGTTTGCTTAGTTGGTTTCAAGAATCCTAATGGTGTCTCCCGATATACTCAAGGTACATGGGAGCTCAAATCCGTAGTGGTGCTTTCTAATTCACAATCGTACGACAAGAGCCTTCTGATATACTACCAAGTACGTAAAACATCTTTCGATATACGTCGAGTACGTGAAGTGCCTTTCAATATACCCTAGGGTACGTGAAAGAGCCTTCGATATTCCGGTTGGTATGTGAAAGAGCTTCGATATACCGGTTGGTACGTGGAAGAACTACAATACCACCGGAATGTAGTGCAGGCAAATAATGGCAGCTGCCACGTTTTACGACGTTGGAACACGTCTCTAACTAAACACACAAGTTACTAAATATTTTACCCTAGTTCTACCGTTAATTTTATTTGGACAGTTAGGTGAATGCATGAGGTGAGTACATAAACGTAAGCATAATGCAAGCCCTAACTACATGAAAAAATGCACTTTTTCTTTTGATGAAATCTATGTGTGGGAGGGAGAAATATTTTTCAAGTAATTTTTACCAAAACAACAAAACTTCAACAAATCTCAATTCTACCAAAAATGATAATGAAAGTACTCTTTTACGTTTTTTCAAGCAAAACATGAAAATCAACAACACAACAAATCCAAATCAAAGGATTTTCTTTTTGTCTTTCCGAATCAAAAAATGAAACTAAGTGATGAAAAGAGAGAATTTCTACTTAGAGCACACTAACTCTTCAAATTTCACTATGATAGCCTAAAAGCATGAAAAACAAAAAATGCATATAACTTTTTCAAGCATGGAATCACTTTTGCAAAAACTTTATTTCACCTGGATTTTTCAAGAAAATGAATGGCTCGTAATTCGGGAAAAGCAAAAATAATTGACTTTTCTTTCAAACTTTCCAAAATACTTACGAATGATAAACTCCAATGCATGAAACAACTTTTACAACAATTCTCAAATTAACTTGAAAAAGGGTAAAAATGAAGCACTTTTTTATTTTCCAATGAATGCACCAAGACAACGCTTGAAAATAATAACGCTTTCAAATATAAATGGATGAAAATAAGAGATTACTTGCAGTACTCTAATCATTCATAAATTCTCAAGAAAATGACAAGCACTCATACGAACCGAAAACATACAAGACACTCAAGAACAACCAGATGCATGCAAAACTAGAAGATGTGCGCAAAAAGAGGTCTGGAATCAGATCCAATGTAATGATTAGATCTGGCGAGGAAAGGAGGGAATGCAAGTTCAAGTGGATGAATGTGGGGGAGACTAAAGTTTCCACCACTACCAATTCTCAAGCTTGTCCAAAATGGGACCCAAAAACCAATCCAAACAAATCCAAACACTACCAATGCAAAAATCACAAGATCCCTGACTGGAAAGTACCGTACAGAGAGGTCTTCAAATCAAACCAACTCAAAAAAGGAGAGGGGAGGACCCAAACCCTAGGATAGACTATTCGGCGCAACCTGTGGTCAAGTACAGAGCGCCCGATGCAGGTCAAATGTATGTGGTTTGCGCCGGTGGTGCAGAATGCAGAACTGGGATAAGCGTCGTAGGCGTAGGTTGCATAGGAGTAGAATGTGCCTGGGAGTGGACGGAGCTCTGGCTATACTTCCCAGGTGCAACAGGCGAAATCCCAATGTAAAAAATAAAATAAAAATCTCCAAGGATGAGTAACAAAAAGGGTTTGATAATTACACACAGACTCAGGGAAAGCTAATAGGCTCTTCAACAAGAAGATCTGATGGTGAAAAAGGATTAGGAGGCAAATGAAATGGCTCACAAAGAAATCAAAGAAGATGATATTCAAATTGAAAATTTAAAACAACGTACGTATCCCCAGTATGGTTGCCAAATTTTTTACCGGACAATCTACCGAAAGTGGACTTCAAGCATGATCTCCCTAGTTCAATGCGAATCTAGAACAAATCAGACAAAATACAAATATACCTTCCTAGATCCAATTAGAGATTGAGAGATGTAGACATCTTACCTTTCATATCTGTAGATATTATTCTCCTTTGTCGCTCCAAGCTCCACGGTCATCAGATCTGTGGCTGCAAGACCCGCCATAACATGCAAGAGACAAACAAGCAAGAATAGTACGTCTACACATTAATTGATCTAAGTAAACGGTTAAGGAAGTAAACTGTAAATATCAATGAACAACAAGACATTTATGGAAAGAGTTTTGTATTACTGTATAAATGTGGAAATACATAGAAGAGTGAGGATTACAACCAAGCCCTAACGTTGCAATCTTCCTCCAACAAGCCAATCCAATGCCTCTAAGGAGAAATAGGTGCCTCCAATGGATGAATGATGATCTCCTAAGCTTATTCCACCAGCATATGGATGCTATATCCTTCCTCCCTTTGGAATGGAGAGGGATCTTGTATTTATAGGACCAAGTGGATAGAGTAGGTTGAGGATCATGGGGAGAGGGATAAGGGATCTTCCCTCAAGTCTAGGGAACCGAAAACCAGCTGAAATAGGAGTTAGGGATAGAGATCCACCTCATTCAACTTCTATAATTCGCTCGAAATCTACCTTTATCTCATTAAACTGACTCTGGCGCAAGCTGCATGAGGACAACCTGCATCGGCGCTTCTTTCCCAAAGACAACATGCGTCGGCCCAATTAGGAATGTGCACAAAGGACATCAACTTTCTCTAACTGACTAACTTGATCATGGAACTTCATGGATTGAGGCACTGAGTTGATATATGTCTCATGATGGTGAGATTTTGGGTGTAACAAGAACCTTATGAGGCACCTTTTTTGTTACTTGATCTGTTCGATATCTACTAATATGACATTCCGAACATTCTGTTGCAAATTCATGTTGATTATAATATATAACATGGTCATCGGGGCATGCATGAATTGCTTCATACTGCATTCCAATTTCTTTCATGATGGCAGATAAATATCGATATGTGCAAGGTAAAATATTTGACGGTGGTAACAAAAATTCAGCTATCAAGCTACAACAAATTAAAATAAAAATCTAGTTAATATAATATATAAATAATATTAATGAAACACATTTCATCTGTATTGATTTGACTTATGAATTAAAAATAAAATTATTAGACAAACGGTGATAACCTTTAGTGTGATCATATATATTATGTGATGGAATATATTACATACCTTAACATCCGTGTGACTGATATGTTTGAAAGACCATTCATAACCTTCAAGTTCATTATCAACAATATAGCAGAGAGAATATTTGTGTTGGAGCCCTCATAAAGGGGTTTGTATACCTTCTCAAGAAGAGGTAAATCATGAATATCATCAAAATGATCATCATCATCCATTCTAACATAAAATGAATCATGGATCAAAGTATTTGTACCATCATATTCAACTATGTTATCAGTATGATCATCTTCTTCAATATAATCATTAACTTGTTCTCCATTATTCATAGCTCCATGTTCCTCTGGTACTTGTTCTGAAAGCACTTCCTCCAGACGATATGCCGTAGGATGTCTTTCCTTTATAATTACATGAAACCATCAATAGATAAAATTTAATATAAGAAATATTAAAATAATACATACATTTACAAAAGAAATCAATATAAAAACATATATAATGCAAAACTTACAAATGGACGATATTCATGTCCCCCCTCAACATGTCCATGTTCCTTACAATGTTTTTTGGATGTTGTGATCTTTATTCTTCTCCTCTTAAAGCCCCTGCATTGACTACATGGACAATAAAATTTCCCATCACCCTTTCTTTTCAGTCCATCCCACAATCTAGCAAGCAATTGTCGATTTTGTTCGTATGGATCAGGAATATTGCTATTTGACATTTTCTCATAAAGAGCTTGAATGAATATTATCGATCTTAGAAAATCAAGCTCCACACTTCGCTATTTTTAATCACAAAAACAATAGAAGACATACTGGGATACTAGAAGCCCAACTTTCAAACTCAAAGGGGCCAAAATTTCAAATATACTCCAGGAGAAATGTCATATAGCAAGCCATCCTACAAACCAAGGTTTTTAAAGGTATGTTAACTCAAAATTTGCATTACCTTTGGTTGGAAGATATGTTTTGGGTGATTCAAAATGTGTGATAAAGAGTAAAATAGTAGATTTATATTTAAATATTATTTTTGGATCACATAGAAAAAAATTCTTTAAAAAATGATACAATAATTCAATATCTAGAGATCTCAACTATGACTCTGGATGAAAGTGAAGAGATATATAACCATCTATCCAATTTAGAGAAGAACTGATAATAAATACACTCACATATGTAATTATATATTCTTACATACCCCTACTCAAACTCATGGATCCACTTAGTTCAAGAATACCTAATTCCCTGCAAAGTTAAACCCATGTTTAATGCCCTAGATATTTTCCTAATCTCTAGGAAAAACATGCCCAATACATATATAGATATGCTTAGATGCTCAACATGTGCATTGTCACTAAATCAATTTATGAAATAAATATACAAAAAAGTTATATTATTTTTTGACTAATAAAATACTCACATGTAAATGGAATGTGTTATTATATAAGGTGCTTTATTTTATCATTTCTCTTAATTTTTAAATTTTAGTGGGAACATGTTTGTCTTTTTAAGGTGGCCATCTTCTATCTCCTTGTGTATATGATTTTTTTTAATTATATTTTGTTTTAGATAACTTGTTTTGTGGCATATTGAAATTGGTTTTGCAACTATTAAATCTTCTCTCCCAACCCAACCTCAACCTTCCTTAATATTTACTCGATTACTTATAAATGATGATAAATATATAGAAATATAGACACCGAATAATTTCCCATGCAATCACAATAATAGTTTTTGAAATTTATTCTTGGAAAATATATGATTGGAATTATAGCATGGAAATGTAGACAAATAATACCAAATCTCATCCTACATTTCACAACAATTCTTAGATTTTTTATTAGAGAAAATTGCAGCCAAGCCATACATCAATTTAATACAAAAATGAGTATTATGTTAGGTATATGTTATAGTCTTTACATGTGGGTTTTTCCACCCTATGATCCATGTCGATGAACTCCCATTTTTTAATATGATTCGAGTGAAGCTAGGGGGTATTATAGGGAGAGGCACCTATCCCCCCATACTGGGGATTTGAAGAACCCTCCATGGATCAAATTCCAAAGAGGGGTGTTATTTCCAAGGTGGCAGGGTTCAAGGAAACACCCCAAAATTTAAAAAAAAATCCAATTCAATCCCAATTAAGTAATTGAGGTATAATCTAATATAGGTTAACCAATTAGGGTTTTTGATGTTGTGGAATACCTAAATATTGTATTTTGAATGGCTAAGAAAATAAAATGAGAAAGTGAGGAGTGTGACTCTAGGTTTTCCTGGTTTTCCCGATTAAGGGTTTCCAGGGAAAATCTCTATGTATTGTGTATGTATCATTGTTTAATATTAGTAATTCCTTAAGAATATGTATGCATTGTTTCACTTCCCAGGTTTAAAATTTACATATTGGCCGGATCCAATGGACAAAAAAACTAAATTTTCCTCCCAATTTTTATAACAAAAGGTACCCTTCCAATATTTGTGGCAGGGACATTTCCACACAAACTAATATAACAAAACTATTTATCTATTGTACATTATAACTATAGAAATATAAAAGAGGAACTAAAATATTTTCCCCTACATGCAAACTTGAGGCTCCATTATTATTCCCTCCATACACATGCCAGCTTCTTCGTGCTCCACAAGATTGGAAACTCCTATAGATTCCTCCGTAGCCAATTCCATGACATGTTGTGCAATTCAATCTATGTTTGGTAAAAGAGAGAAACCAATGGGAAATAGGTCCCCAATTGAAGTAGCATTCAAAGAGGAGAGAGGATGGGATACTTTCAAAGAGAGATTTGCTTGAGACAAAATTTTATTAATTAGAGACTTCAAATCTCCCAGCTAAGAATATAGTTCTAGAAATTTATAATGAGGAAAGAACATGAAGTCAGAGAATTCCTCCTTTGTTTCCATTAATCTCAATTATTGAGACGTATTTTCCATGGCATGATCTTCTCTAATTTTGTGTTTAGTGCTTCGCTTCTGATCCAAATCCTATTTACATCAATTTCACCTAAATTTTGAATTCTTCATATTACATTGAGTCTTGGTAACCTCCTTATCAAATATCTAGAGGAAATGGTCAACGTCCTATACGTCTCATGGAACATAGTAGTGATGTCAACAATGGAAATGGACCATTTCGATAGTGAGAGAGAATTGGCCTAGAAGGAACCAATGGTTGGCTCAACCTCCCCCATTCTTAATCTCTGTACTCTACCACATAATCCACACTAAGAAAATTTTCCACGTAAATATTTTAGGCATGGAAAGCCACACTCGCTAGAGAATCTCTTTGTTGGCTAAATTCCTTTGGTATGACCCATTGAGCCCTATAATTGTGACATTACATTTCCATTATTATTTTAGTATTATCTTTATTGGTAGGCTAGGACCTTAATTATAATTGTACCCTTTGTCTCCCATATATATAGAGAGAGAGAGAGAAAGAGAGAGAGAGAGACCAAGGAGACTTATTTTAGGATCATATCATCATGTCTTGTGCATTTGATACATTGTATGGGGTTGCCCCCTTAAAGAGGTTGTTTATTCATCTATTATTAATTCTCAAGGCATTAGGTTACTCTTTCCTCCTATTTTTATTCTATTTGGGGAATTTTGTTCATAACATGACCTTTTACAAGTCATAAACATTTGCTTCCAGTTTTATGGGATCTGAATAAGTTTACCCAACTCCACAAAGGCTAATGTCCATGTTTAGTGGGAGAATTTGCATTCAAGAAATATGTTGGTGATTGCTCCCTCTGCTCGATTGCAAAGAAGGCATAGGGATGGACCTTCACATTCTCAATTATTAAAGGCTTCACATGCACCATTATCCAATAGAATATACTTACTTTAGGGAGGCAATTCCCTCTCCATACACTTTTCCCAATAATTGATTACAAAGGGAATCCATCAAATACAATCAAAGGGCATAAACTATATTTACTAAGTATGGTCCACCTAATATTACCCATTCTATATAATCCTTAGCATGTTTTTTCAGGGGGGTTCACCGCATGGACAAGTGAAGAAACAATGCAACTATTATTTTATTCTATCAGGGGGGATTAAGATATTTCCACCCAATTTAGTGCCATGATCTAGAAGTGCCCCATTATAATAAGTCATATAAAGTGTTTATCTATAAACTCAAGAACCAAAACTTGATATCTTATAGGAATGCATCTTTTGTTAAGGTGGGGCAACCAACGATGTTATTCTCCCATAGTTTGACAAGATTTCCATTATAATGGACCCAAGGGATATGGCCTTAAATGATGTGGTTCATTTCTTTTCATAGTCACCATATGGATACTCCCATTGATTCTATAAGAGTATTTACCAAACCTAAGAGCCTTTCTCTACTTAGATACCTCTTACATAATGCCTCTTTCTCCCATTCTCTATTACCAAAGACCAATCTCCATAGGAATTTTTGCCCCAATCAATAAGTTCATCAACAATGGATCCTTTATTTCTAACCCTCCTCAACCTTTAGGAGCCTTTACTGTGTTGCAATTACAAGGTGGAACCTTCTATTGTTCGTCATCTCTCCTTGCTAAAGGAACTATAACAAGCACAAATGTAAATATCAAAGTAATAATAATAATTAAATAACAAATAAATAAAAATACTAATTATGCTAAAGAAAAATTCAAAGGACTCACATCTTACCTAGTGACCAATCAATGCCTATAAGTACACCATCATGAGTCTCATTGTAATCATCATTTTCTATCAATTATTCATTATTCAATGTGTTCTTATATATATATATGCAAAATTATTTTGTTAATCGTGGAAACAGGGATTGTTCCTTATGTTAACACCCAAAAAGTGTTCACCATCTCATCTCCCTCATTACATGACTCATTTGTCTATATTTCCTACCATATTTGCCTCCAAAACCTTAAAAAACCATTAAAAAGCCACCAAAAGGCCAAAAAAACCCCTTTTCCCCCCCAAAATAATTTAAATTTCCTCAAAAGATAGCAAAACCCCTCTAAAAGGGCCCTAAATTCCCAAAAATCAAATAAAAGGGAATAAAAAATATAAAGAAGAGAAAAAAGAGGAAAAAAGGAAGCAAAAACCCTAAACAATTGACCTAAACCATATGGTGCCAAAAACCATGGGTCAATACTCCACCACTAAAAACCTATAAATAGGTGATGGAGGCTTCCCATTTCACATCCACAATCTATCCTACCCTCACTCTACCAAAATCACACTTGAAACCCTAGATTACCATTTTGAGCTAGTTTCCCATTTGAGTGCCCCTTTTGGCCCATTATCCAACACCTTGGAGAAGGAGAAAGAACCCAATGGAGCACGGAAGCAGCCCTCCTGGACTACTGCAAGAGCTCCACCAACCTCAACATTTGAGGTAAATGTAATCTTGATCATATCATAATACAAAAAGAAATTTTTTATTATCTTGTCATTGTCTTTTTATTTCCTGTTGATGCACATGTTAGCTTAGATTTTGTACTGTTTTACTGTTTAAATTTATTGTTTTACTGAACTGCTACTAAGGAGGCCCTTCTCCTTAGTAGGTGCTCATTTGCACAAGCTAGGGTGAAAACCCTAGCTACAGTTTGTGAAGAACCTGCAATAATTAATTAATGCAAATACACAAGATATCAGAAATAACAGAACTCAGAATCACTTTTATATTGATCACGAGCCACTTCGAGGGGGCAACCTCCTTTGAGCAAGCTCAATACAATTAACTTCACGGTGCCTTCAATGACCTCAACACACACTTATATACTAAGTCTATGCCCAATACTATGAGTCAAAACCATGGGACATATAATACTACGGGACGACTTACAAAGCATATGCGTCCAATACTATGGGTCAATACTATGGGCTAATATAAACTATGAATCAACAAATACTACGGGACGACTTACAAAGCATATGCATCCAACAACAATATACTAACATAGTAAAGAGAAGGTTTGACATAGGTTCCTAACATCCCCTCTCCCTTAAAAAAAGCTTTGTCCTCAAAGCTTTGGTTGGAGAAATTGCTGCAGAATCTGAAGGAGTGGTTCCCCGGTAGCATCCTCAGGGTGCATTTCGAGCCACTGACTCCTTTGGAGTGTCAAGGAGGATTGATTGGAAGGTTGTAGATGAAGAAGAACCATGTCAGCTGCGTGGAAAATGCGCTCAGAACGGTGCTGATCGGCTTGTTGTTTTAGGCGAATTCTGGCCATGTGAAGATTGTCCTGCAGAATGAGAAGAATCTGATCGCGGTTTCGAAGAACTGAGTCAATTTCCTGAACTGGGGAGCTTCTAAGGGTGTATGGAAGAAGAACTGGTGGTGTTTTTCCATAGACTGCTTCATATGGTGTCCTTTGAGATGTGGTATTGTACCACTAGAGTGCTGCTAGGAAATCCCTAGAAATAGTTGGCCAAAGCTGTGTAGGGATGGGCAAGGGTTTGAGCAATCCCGAAAGGAGTGTCGTTTCACCCTTGTTGACTTGGAAAGTATCATCGTCAGCCACCATATGTTGAATTGTAGTTTTTAGTCCCAGCCAAAAGAAGTTACATTGTTCCCGGTCATACATTTTGCAAAACCCAGAGTGCCCTGTTGATGAAGAAGCATGGAGTTCATAGAAGAGATAGCCCTGTTGAACATATTGCAACCAATTTGGAACAAGTAGAGAAAGAGATGTAAGAGAAACTGGGTCATCAATTGTGTGAGAAGGAGCATCTTCCACCATATTGTCCTTACCCTTCTTGTAAGTGATCACATAGGGATAACCCATGAGTTGGATAACCCATATCAGGTCTGTTGGGGAGAAGACCCATTGTTCCAGAAAATTTTCCAGACTCTGGAGATCAGTCTTGATGCAGAAATAATTCACTAATAATAGGTATGGATTCCACTTCGGTACTGCATGCAAAATAGCCATCATTTCCTGCTGAGAGGTAGATGTGGCTAAATTCTTACCGGAAAGGTCTCTTGAAGGCAGCAAGCGCATTGGTTCAGCAAAGAGACCTACAGATCTATCCAAGGAAGTAGTGGAGACTGTTGATGGGTGCATCTGAATGGATCTGAGCTGAGCAATCTAACACCATGTGAATTCTTCTAAAGTATTTTTTCCAGGCGATGTGAACTGATGATGCAGAGAGACCCTGGTTGTAAGCCCATAAATTTGTGTTGTGCCCCATTGACTTTAAACTGCATCCAAAGTTCAGCAAAATCCCATAAGATGGGGCCAAGTGTGCGTAACCATTGAAATCCCAAAACCACATCACATCCGCCTAAGGACAAGGCAAACATGTCAGAGCATAGGTTATAATATTCCATAGAGATACGCACATTGTGACACTTCCCCTTGCAAGGTAAGGTGCCCCCATTGGCAACCATGACTTCAAAGTTGGAGCAAGGATGGACAAAACAATCAGCCTGTTTGGCAATCCGAGGGTCAATGAAGTTATGAGTGCTACCAGAATCAATGAGTATGGTAAGAGGGAGCTTCTTGAACTATCCCCTGGAGAGAGATCTCGGGTGGGTCGTCCTGAGATGGGGTGTCAACAGGCGGGTGTTGAATGTCGACCTGATCATCTACTGTATCTGTAGCTTCTTCACCAAGTTCTAAGGCAGGTGGAGAATCCACATCCAAGAGATAGATATTTTGTTGAACACATCTATGTCCCCGAGTGAATTTCTCATCACAATTATAGCAAATCCCTTTTTCTTGGCGTGCCTGCATTTCTATTTCAGACAAATGCTTGATAGGAGTTGGTTGAGGAGCAGGCGTGATGGGAGGTCGTTGGGAACCCATATTTCTGAAGGGAACAAAGGTGGGTTTGGAGCATTGTTGAGCTGCGATATTGTCCTCGACCAGCTTAGCCAACCCTAGGACTTCCATCATTGTGTTGGGACAAAACATTTTGACCTCGGAGCGGATTTCATCCTTGAGACCACTGATAAAACAACTCCTGTAAGAATTCATCAAACAATCCTTCTGTGTGATTAGCCAATTTCTCAAATTCTGTCTGATACTCTCTCACTATGCCAATTTGGTGAATTTTAGTGAGTGCTCCTATGAAATCATCAAAAGCACTAGGACCAAATCGTGGCAAAATGAGTTGGAAAAAATATGTCCAATTTGGCTCGGGATGAGCTTTGATGTACCAACGGTACCATTGAAGGGCTTCCTGTTCCAAATGAAAGGATGCAAGTGGAACGTTCTGGGCATCAAAAGTATTATGCAAACTGAAATATTGTTCTGCTCGGTATATCCATCCAGTCGAATCAGTACCATTGAAGCGAGGAAAATCAAGCTTCGGCCCACGAAAATTGCTGGAAGAAGAGAACCCGATGGCTGCAAAAGATTCTAGCTTTCTGGTATTGTTCATGGTTGAATGTTGAAGATGGAGGTTGAGAAATTTTTCATCCAGATCTTGGAGTTTGGTTTGGATGGCTGCAAGTGCTTCCTCCATGGTGCGTGCTCCTGCACAGGTGACAACCATAACCAAGATTTTTTTTTTTTTTTTTCTTGGTGGAATGGGTAGAAAAACACAAACAGAAGCTGATTTAGTAAAGGGAAATTTGGATTGGGGAAACAATCTGATGGGTAATTGGGGTTTGACTAGATTTTGGACATTGTCGAAAGGACAAGAAAGCAAAAAGGGGGATTTCAGAAGCGGGGTGATAGAATGAGAAAATTTGGCAGAGAGGGACAAAGAAGCAGAATTCAGAAAGGAACTCTGTGGTAAAATTTGAAGGTGATTGGGTGAAATCTGAGGAAGTTATGGCAAACCCTAAAAATAGACAAATGTGGGATTTCGGGCTTTGGGAAGGGGAATTGGGAATAGGGTCCTCAGGAACAGGGGTTCCCCAAAAATTTCAAGGGAAACAGAGTGAAATGGATCGACAACAGCGACGCAACGGCGCGGAAGGGATCTGTTGTGAGAAAATCTCCTTATGGATAGGTAGATATCCCCTTAGGATTAGAAAAGGCCCCTAATTGCCTACCCAAGACATAGATGAAACAAATAGACACTATAGTCCTCCTAGATCTAGCTCACACATCAGCTAACAAGCTATGGAAGTACAAAGCAAGTAGATGGCATACCTTAATTTGATGGTTTTCCTACTGCTCCTAAGTTGCTACAGCTCCATCCTTTGATTATGGACTTATGAACCTGTTCACAAAAGAAACACAACACCTTCTCCAACGCAATATATGTATAAACAAAGATCTAACTATATAAATAGAGACAATTTCATGCATTCATCATTAAAGACATGAAAATGAGAGGAATAGGCTAAGTTATATTAATGATAAGAAAGCCAAAAGAAGCTGATTACAATGTTATACCTTGATGTCCAAAGTAGTAGCACCTCCTTCCAAGCTCTCCAACATCACCCTTGCAAGACTCATAGGATCATAGGTTTAGTGTTTCCAAGATCACCCCCCCCTAGCTCATGGATGGCTCTCTTTAAGTAGGATTTGGGAGGCCAACCACTAAGAGGAGATTATGGATCTAAGTGAATAATATGTGGATCAAAGATCTAAATCATGCCAAGGAGGTAAAGTGAGATGGGATTCGAAGGGGTACCTCATCCCAAGAAAATCTCCATGACATCCAAGATCCAAAATAAAAGGGATAAGCCTAAACCAAAACTACCGCTTCCCTATAACTAAGCAAAGCGCGGTAGTACCGCTCCCCCATAGGCATGCAGAACGCAGTAGTTTGACACTATCGCTCCCCCATTGGCATGCAGGCCGCGGTAGTTCCAGAAGACTTAATTTTTGGAGGTGGTTAATGTGGGTTTCGACCCCTTGATTGTTGGATTTTCTTCCAAGTGTGACTAGGGAAGGTACCAACATTAGAATGAAGGGTCCTAACACCCTTAGGAGGCATAAACATCATGTTTTCCATGGTGGTGAAACATGTATATTCTCACTTACACATGGTGTGGCAATTTGAGGTATAACAGGATAAAAAACGGTTGGATCTGAAACGACGACTGGATCTGGAACGTCTTTCAGAATAGATCTGAAACGGCTGGATCTGGAGTGGGAGTGATCGGCAACAGTTCAACTGAAAATAGATATGGACCCCAGGTATGTACAGCTTCCTAACAATTCAGGTGTTTCACTCGGCCACCAATGCTATCTGACAGCTTGCGTATTGGGGCAGTACCCCTCACTCCACGGCTCAGATAAAACTGATAACCGCTTTGCCACAAACGACAGCTTTTGGTTTACCTCACGGGTGGGAACTAGTCAATCAGGTAGGGGTCGTTGCCCTTTTCGCTGGCAGGTCCTCTCAATGGGCCAGCTACTTTGGGGTTCCTGTGGTACTCCTCACAATGAGTTTTAGGGCTTATTCCCAAGTACTTCCCGCAGTTAAGCGGATAGGGATTATTCCCAAATCCGAAGCTGCAACAGATGCGAAAAAAATTTGGTAGAAATTCCACCCAACGAGCCCAAGAAAGTGCTCTGATACCAGATGTGAAGAACCTGCAATAATTAATTAATGCAAATACACAAGATATCAGAAATAACAGAAATCAGAATCACTTTTATATTGATCACGGGCCACTTCGAGGGGGAAACCTCCTTTGAGCAAGCTCAATACAATTAACTTCACGGTTCCTTCAATGACCTCAACACACACTTATATACTAAGTCTGTGCCCAATACTATGAGTCAAAACCATGGGACATATAATACTACGGGACGACTTACAAAGCATATGCGTCCAATACTATGGGCTAATATAAACTACGGATCAACAAATACTACGGGACGACTTACAAAGCATATGCGTCCAACAACAATATACTAACATAGTAAAGAGAAGGGTTGACATAGGTTCCTAACACAGTTTTGGAGACTCCACTATTGGCCTTTGAATTTCTGGTTAAAATTTTAAAAATTTGTATTTTCTGTTTTCCCTGTTCGGCTGTGGCTTCAGCCAATTGGGTTTTCTGCCGCAGATCACGGTTCTGTTCTTTGCAGCCACGACCCAAATCGCCGCTTTCGGCCGTTTTTCCGCAATCCAGATCGCAACTGTTTTCTTTTTTCCCACGGCCCAAAACGCTACTTTCTTTCATTGTTCCACGACCCGAGCGCAGCCTTCTGTCACTTTACCACAGCCCAGACCGCAGTTTTTAGCCCCAGACTTGTTATCCGACCGTGGCTTTCTGCCCCTTTGACTCACTCCAAACCGCACATTGTGGTCGTAAACCCGCGATCCGACCACAGCTCTTCGCCCTTTTGCCACGCCCCAAACTGCACATTGTGGCCGTAAACCCACGATCCGACCGCAGCTCTTCACCCTTTTGTTGCGCCCAAAACCACGCATTGAGGCCCTAAACCCGCGATGCAACCGCAGGTTTCACCCCTACAGTCGCGCCCCAAACTGCATCTTTTGGCCACAGACCCGCGATCCGACCGCAGGATTCACCCCTACAGCCGCGCTCCAGGCCGCGCATTTCAATCACAGACCCACGATCTGTTTTCTGCATTTTTACCCTTTTTTGAACCCAAAACTTTTCTGCAATATTTTCTGCACCTGCACAGCCACCTGTTATGTCTGCAGCCACAGTTACCTACAGCCTTTTTCTGCAGTTTGCTTTCTGTTCCATTTACAGAATTTTTAAGTTTAAGCATTTACATTGAAAAAAGAAAATTTTGCATTGCAAGTTAAATTTCTGCATTATTATTGGTTAAAAAATTTTCCCACGCGTGGCACTTTTGATTGGGTTCATTACCTCACATGCACACACTCTGTCAACTAATTCAAGAGAGCCTTAAAACACTACTTAACACAACCAACATTCTAACCCCACTTGGGGAACACATAAGAATATTGTAGTTAGGTAGGATAAGGGGGATAGGCATCCAAATAACACCCCTTGGTCGCTTACACTTGATACATAGTTGTTGTCCTTTAGGGTACCAAAATCCCCTAGTATTTTTTGAAACGGTCACAACCAGTTTATTAGAGGGCCTCTCCCTTAGGAGGGTTGAAGTAGCCAAACTGGTTCCGGAGGCCTGAGTGGAATACCGCAATCCATTCAGTAACCGAAGGCTACCTACTCGTTGGTCTGCATGTGGTGATTCATTTTAGGCCCACACAATGATAGGACCGGAGCTGCAGATTCACCTTTTTGGACGTGTCATGAACGGGGTATCTTAGTTTCCATTCTTCTAGGATTGTCTTACCTGGTGTCCCTCCTGGTAGGGGGATATCTTTAGCCACTTGGCTCTACTATCCATATTGTCTGACTTGGATTTCATCACCTTGCAGAGGATATGTCTGGTTGAGTCATAATACTTTTTAGCCAGGTGTTTGCATTCTCCCTTTCCTCCCTTTGGTCTAGTGATTCACTTATTTTTATTTTTTAGGAAACCTGCTGCTTGTTGGTATTCTGACCATTGTTGTTAACGCTCTGCTTATTGTAGCACAACTGTTACAGTGAGTGTTTCAAGCTAGTTGTTGGCCTGAGTGTCATCTTTTTTGCACACTCGGATGCATTAGGGTTTTTGAGCCTTTTTTCACTCGACACAACCCCCCAGATACTTGACACCATCTGTCACCATTGAGTCCCTGAGACACTCTCGGTGCCTCCAAAGCGATCCCCCGCAGCACGGTTCACTTGACATCACTCGTCATAGATGTAGAGCTTCATCACTTGATACCACTCGTCATAGAACTCGAGCTTCGTCACTTGACTCTACTCGTCGACAACATAGAGCTCCGTCCCCCAGCTCTGACGCCCCTTATTTCACATCCAATTATGAGGCAGAGTCTGAAAACCCCACTTACACTGCACCAACCATCCCCATGGCTGGCATGACTTCCAACCTTTTCTTTGTAGGTACCATTGGTGGAGCGTCCACAACCACCCCAGCCACTACACCTACTTTGGGTATGCCCTCGATGGGGCCCACACCCACCATTCCGATCACTGTGCCAATTCCAGTGGCTAGCATACCCAACCCAACCCCACTGGTGACTCACACTACGCTTAGTGGCTCAGGACCCTCCCATACCACCCCCACCCTGCCATTTAGGGGTCACATCCCTATCACAAACCCAACCCCTACACTTGGGGGCATCGGCCCCAACGTGGCCACAACCACCAGCATGTCACATCCTTCTACTGGTTTTCCATTCATGGCTAGTCTCAACCTTCCTGACCTGGCCAGACTGACAGACGATCCCATCAGACATGATCCTACGTGGCCTCACATGCCCACCAAGCTCCCATCATACATCCCTAAATTTGAGGGCAAGGCAGGTGAAGATCCCCAGAACCACATTATGTCCTTCCATCTATAGTGTTCCTCTAACTCTATAGTGGGTGACTCTGTCCGACTCCGTCTGTTACAACGAACTCTCACTGGCTCTGCAGCCAAGTGGTACATCAAGCAGCCCCATGGAACCCATGCCACCTTTACTTCCCTCGCCTCAACCTTCCTGCAGTTCTTTCTGTTACCTGTCCGCTATGACGCGGGAGTTGAGATCCTATTGTCTTACAGACAGAATACAGCCACCCACATCACTGACCACATTCATGAGTGGCGTCGACGCCGAAGCCTGTGCAAAATCAAGTTAGATGATCGTATCTTCCTAGATTGGTTTCTTAAATCTCTCATTCCCGTCATTGCTAAGGATGTGGCATCCGAGTGACCCCAGTCCGAGGAAGAGGCCATCCTAAAATCCCAATAGTTTGACATCATCTACACCCAGTCTGGTTACCTATATACCATTATACCTGATGCCCCCCGCGGCGATTCCTCCCGAAACGATGCGCCGGGGGCATCCCATCCCACCGATGGTATCATTGGCTGTATTGCATCGCATAACCATCCCTTTTCCATGACATGTACTAGTAATGGCCCGGACCTTTCGTAGGCTACATCCCACTTTGTATGCTCCAATGGCGCATAACCACCATTCCCATGGACCCTCATGTCCACCTCAGTGCTTCGGCCACGCATCCCCCCGGTTGCACCTCAACCATATTACCACCCGCAGGTCGCACACGCTCCTGTTATATATCCGCCACAAGCAGCACCTGTGGCAATTCAACCACTCGTCACATAGACGTATCGACAAACCCCACAAGTTCCAACGCCTGCACCGCCACCACCCCCACCCACTTATTATCCGACGCAGCCTGCTCCCGCACCTGCACAACCCCAGAACCCACCTGCCGCCCAAGGGCAAGTGTACGCGCAACAAAATCCGCAGCATAACCAAAATAACCAATGCCAACAAGGCCAACAAAACCACAGAAAAGGACGTAACCACGGGAACAACCCCCCTCCAGACCAAGGCGGACAACCACCTAATCCCCCAAACAATAATAACACGGCACCTACCAACCAAAACCCTGACAGGCCACCAAAACAAGCTAAAAACCCTAATTTATGAATGAACCATCCTTGTTCTATTTGCGGGGTATATGGCCATTACACACACGCTTTCCCACATTTGGAGCGAGCACGACAACTCTGGACCGATGATGCCCACCTCCAAGGGCACGCGGCACCTCAAGCGCCACTTAACCCCCCACCACCTCAGACTCAACCCTTGGTGTTACAGAACCCTTTACTAACCCAAGGAGTGGTGAACACTCAACCGTTAGCTCCCCCTCAAGGAACCACACCACCACAACAGCAAGTCACGTACGTTGTGCCTGCCCACACCACTTTAGACTCAGGCACCCATCACTTGTTGATGATGTCATCCATCGATGTCAACCTTCAAACCCACCGGAACCAATATGGCTCCACCCTTGAAGCCCCTCCCACCGACAAAACCACCAATGCTCTTCCCACCGATCAGCCATTACGCATACCTCCGGCCCCATTAGATGGAGCCCCAAAATCCCCTCGCTTCCCACTTCACCGCATCAACAATAACCCCGATGCTCGCGCTACGTCTAATTACAACATTGTATACGACTTAGCCCAATCCCCTGCAGCCATGTCTGCATTAGAGGCCTTAAAAAACTGTCCTACACAGCGTAAGACTATGTTATTAGCCATTGGTGCTATCGACCCGACGGATTCATGAATGATGGCCTTTGATTTGGACCAATCTGAACCACACCTACCTTCCACATTAGCATTCCAAGTTTCTGTATCCATTCAGAATCTTGTAACCTATCGGTGCATCATCGATGAGGGTGCCTCTACATGCGTTATGTCCACATTCGTTTGGCATAATTTGAGCTCCCCTACTCTCTAGCCGTCCACCACTGTGTTGCAAGCCTACGACGGCCGTTCGGCTCAACCCCAAGGTCTCTTAGCTAATGTCCCTGTCCAGTTGGCTGGTAAAACAGTGCTCATTGACATAGAGGTCATCAACACCCAACTTGATTATAACCTCTTACTTGGCCGCAGTTACATGTACTCCATGCGGGCAGTTGCCTCATCCATTTTCTATACCATGATGTTCCCCCATGAAGGACGAGTAGTCAATATTGATCAAGTCACCTATTACGATCCCACTACCCCCACTGCACCCAAAAACGTTCTTCCCATGGTTGAACAACCTGTTCACAGTGCATCTACCTCGTTGGTTTCC
The DNA here is from genome assembly GCA_027924585.1 of Larix kaempferi. Classification (NCBI taxonomy): domain Eukaryota; kingdom Viridiplantae; phylum Streptophyta; class Pinopsida; order Pinales; family Pinaceae; genus Larix; species Larix kaempferi. Next base: position 9,832,592 of record BSBM01000936.1, read on the forward strand.
TCAGTTGGACCCAGAGTCTACTCCGATACACCGATGACTTCCACATTCCAATCTATTCCACCCCTATCACCAGTGACCAAAATATCTGACTTATGTACCCTCTCCCACAATACACAAACACCCAACCATCAACCGCCCTTGTTGTCCCAACCACCGTTGGTACCTAGTCATGTCGGTGTAACACCCATCCATACAATCCCATTCCTATTCCCCCCTTTGGGAGTAGTGAGCGCCCCGGTTATGGTCACTCTCAGCCTCCCAGGGTTAACTTTAGGACTACCGGTGTGGTACATCACACCTCCCGTTTCCCCTCTGACACTAAATGTCATCCTACAACTAGTGCAACCCATTACCACTACTAGTCAACCACCTCCCGGTGTCACTACTCCTTCCTCATCCACCAATCTGTACCCTCTCATCAAGCACACTAGGGGCAGAGGCCCACAACCGTACACCGCTCTACCCCCGCCAAAAATGGTAAAAAACCCTCCATCATTTAGAACTCCTACGAAATGCTCTTTGTGTGATGAGTTGGGCCATGCTACCCATCGATGTCCACAATTACCGGCACTACAGGAGCACATGCAAATGCTTGACGATGAACCCAACATCCCGATTGTCCAACTCGACCCTACCCCTAAGCCTTGCAATAAATCACTGCGTACCAACCACCCTTGTGCAATATGCGGTATTTAGGGCCATTAGTCACATCACTGCCCTGATCTCCCAGGTTACAGAGCCGCCCTCTACGAGATGAAGAACTTGGACCTCAAGACGTCTCCTCCCACCATTGAAGAGATCCACCCCCCAGCATCTCCGCCAACAGGAGAAGTCAATACCATTTATATGATCTCTACTGCCAACATCCCCTCATCAATCGATTTTACTACAAAACGTTTCCACAATGATGAGGAAATTCTCGAGGCTCTTACTACACATTATTACCCATGGGAGGATATGCACCATCGTTCCTATTTCCTCCCGGAGGAGTCCTCCCCCACCACAGCCACCCAATTTTTGGTTGAGACCAAAGATTTTCTCCCCACCAAAGTTGATTGGTTTAAAGAGCCCATTCCCGCTCCCGATGCCTTCGAGGAAGGTAACATGGCCAATATCTCACCCACAATCCACATTGATATCTCTGCCCCAGCCGGTGCCCCTGAAATCATTACGTTAGGAGCCTCCTGCACTAAAAATGAGATCGAAGAATACAAGAAACTTTTTCAGGAGTTCCACGATGTCTTTGCCTAGTCCTAAACCGAAATGCCTGGTCTTGACCCCGCTATCATAGAGCACCACATTGACACGTGACTAGATGTGCCCCCCGTTCACCAAAAACAGCATCCCATTCACCCATCAAAGCTCCCCGTCGTTAAAGCAGAGATTGAGAAACTTTGTGCCACAGGTTTCATTTATCCTATTGCATACACCACTTGGGTTTCTAACCCCGTCCCTGTTAACAAAAAACAAGGCACCATAAGGGTATGTACTGACTTCCGCGATTTAAACCGAGCATGTCCCAAAGACAACTTCCCCATGCTATTTATTGACCAACTCATCGATGCGTGTGCGAGACATGAAGTCCTATCCTTCATGGACGGTTTCTCTGGGTATAACCAGATTCAGATCCGCAAATAAGATCAATACAAGACTTCCTTCAACACCCCATGGGGCACCTTTGCTTATCGTGTCATGCCTTTCGGCCTTAAAAATGTTGGCGCCACCTTCCAGTGGGCCATGACCTATTGTTTTCACGACTTGGTCCATATCTTATTAGTCTATCTTGACGATCTCACAGCACGTTCCAAGAAACGATATGACCACCTTAACGACCTCCGGCAAGTTTTTCTGCGTTGTCGCAAGTATCAGATCCGCTTGAACCCACTCAAGTGTGTCTTTCGCATTCTGGCAGGCTGGTTGTTAGGTTTCATTGTTTCCCACAAAGGAATCTCTGTCGACCCCCTCAAAGTTCAAGCCATATTAGACCTTCCCGCACCATGCACACTCCGGCAGCTACAGGGCTTACAGGGGAAATCTAATTTCCTCCACCGCTTCGTTCCTAATTATGCCACCACAGTTCATGGTTTCTTACGTCTTCTTCGTACTCACATACCCTTTGTTTGGGACGACCAGGCGCAAGCTGCATTCGAAGCCCTTAAAAAATCTCTCACGCAAGCCCCTTTGATCTCCCCTCCGGATTTCTCTCAGGACTTCATCCTTTACGTCTCGACATCCGACCACGCCATTTCAGGGGTCCTTGTCCAAGAAGACGCTGCTCGCCAGGAGCATGTCATTTATTACGTCGGCCAAACCTTGTCTGGACCACCCCTATGTTACCCATATGAGGAAATACTGGCCCTTGCCATCGCCTTTTCCGTACAAAAATTGCGCCATTACATTTTACTCAGTCATACTACAGTTGTCGCCAACTCCAACCCCATGGTCTACCTCTTGAACCGGTGACTTCTGCAAGGGCATGTCACTAAATGGGTAATTATCCTCCAAGAATATGACCTAACTTTCACAACCCCTAAGAGTACTAAATCCCTCATGCTTTCCCAGCTCATAACCGACCTCCCATCCCTTTTTTCATCCCTGCCAATCTCCGATGAGTTACCAGACAATCATTTGTTCATCATCTTGTCAGACGACCCATGGTACGGTGATATTCTGCTATACCTTCGCATATAGAAGTTTTGATGAGACATAGATCGCGATGGACGCCACTGTATCCGTCACCACGCCTCTCGGTATCTCCTCTTGGGAAATTTCCTTTACCGGCGAGGGGTTGATACTATCCTCCGTCGTTGCCTTACACGCGAGGAAGCCGAACAAGTCCTCAATGACTGTCATAGCGGCGCCTGCAGTGGACATTTCTCAGGGATGGCCACCGCCTAGAAGGTCATCCACGCCGAATACTTCTGGCCCACACTGTTTACCGATTGCATCATAGCAGTCAATCATTGCCATAATTGCCAACTCTTTGCCCCTAAGGCCCGGAAACCACCCGCCCCACTCCACCCAGTCATCATCGTTGGCCCATTTTGCAAATGGGCCATCGACTTCGTGGAATGTAAACCCTCATCCAAAAACAGCCATAAGTACATCATTGTCTCCGTCGACTACTTCACCAAATGGGATGAAGCCATGCCCACCTTCAACTGTCAAGCCGACACTGCTGCCCGTCTCTTTTTTAACCATGTTATTACACGATTCGGGGTCCCAAAACAGCTTGTCTCAGACCATGGTTCACATTTTGAAGATTCCATTTGGCGCGAGTTGTCAACTCTCCTTAAGTTCAAACATCAGTATGCCTCTACTTACTACCCCCAAGGGAACGGCCAAGTCGAGGCTATTAACAAAATTTTGAAAACAATCCTCCAACGCACTGTTGACCGACATAAGTCCAATTGGAATCACATGCTTTTCCCCGCATTATGGGTTTACCATACATCAACTAAGACCGCCACCGGTTTCACCCCTTTTCACTTAGTTCACGGTGTCGAATCTGTCCTCCCCATCGAGTGTCAGATCCCCGCCCTACACATCGCTATTGAACTTCTCCCCAACACCTCCCCACTTGAACAATGCCTACTGTTATTAGAACAAGCTGATGAGGACCGTTGCGCAACCCTCCAAACCATTTAAGCTGCCAAGAACTGCTCCAAAGCTGGTTATGACAAAGATGTCCACCCACAAACTTTCCGTGAAGGAGATCTAGTCCTCATTTACAACCAAGCCCACGACAAGACAGGTAAAGGGAAGTTCGAATCCATGTGGCAAGGCCCTTACATAGTGCATACCTGCCTCAGACATGGGGCATATATTCTAACTGACTCAGAAGGCCACCCCTTGTGCAACCCCTGTAATGGGTTGTATCTTAAACTCTTTTATCCTTAACAATCCCGTGGACCCATTGGTCTGTATTTTACAGTTTGATTTCTTTTTGTTTTTCACTTTTTTACCGCAACCTTACATTCATCATTTTTGCATGATCACAGATGGACCATCTTCCACCTTATTACATTGGCTTCACCGATGGAGCAAGCCGCTGGTCTCCAAACCTGGCCTCTGCAGCTTGGGTCTTATATTCCCCTTCACATGAGTTGATTCACCTTGACGGAATGTGCATAGGCGTTGCTACCAATAACCAGGCTAAGTATGATGTTGTGACTGGTCTCCTAACTGCTGCCCTTCAGATGGGTATACGTCACCTTCATGTGTTCCTTGACTTCTAGCTGCTTGTCTCCCAGCTCAACAATTGCTACCAAGTGCGTGACCCTTGCCTCTTTAGAAAGTTCCTATGCACAAAATAGCTAAGCCGACAATTTGAATCCATAACATTCACTCATGTCCCAAGAGCTCAGAATAGTGTCGCAGATCAAATGGCTAACAACATCCTCGACTGGCATATCAATCACACCATGTAAATCATCCATCATGCACAATCATCACATATCAACACATCAAAAACATAAAAATCCCAAAAAAATGACATCTACAACAAAGGGCATCCACGTGCCTATCATAACAAATCATTTGCATCCACGTGCAATAAAATAACACAAAACCATACAAGCACATCCACGTGCGTACACAAAATAATCACCGCAAAAATGCATCCATGTGAATATCTATATAAATATATCATTGTCATATACATGTCATGAGTGTCCCAGCACTCAGCTATACAAAAAATATACATCAAGGAGCCCCAACAGCATCCTTGTCATAAAATACATGTCGTATATACAAAAAATCCCAAATTCCCATACGCATCAAGGGGGAGTCCCCAGTACTCCCTACTGAGAGTCATATCCCCCATCTGAACCATCCTCACCCTTCTTCGCAGCCTCCTCTGTTGCAGACTCCTCCTCTCCTCGCTCCTCCTCTGGATCCTCATCATCCCCCTGTCGATCCTGACCCCTCCTCTCCTCGGCCATAACTACCACCCAAATCAAGATCGACCGCCAATCCCGTGGAGCCTCGTGACAGGCCTCGACCACCTCCCGATCAAGCTCCCACCACCCCTCGTCGGAGACCCCAACCAGTAGCCGGTCGAAGGTAATTTGCAAGGCCTCCAAAGTCCCCTCTACATCCTGTCATCGTACCTCCCCTCGTTCTGGCAAGGCTAGCACTGCTATATGCCCCCGACGCTCCCTATGCCCCGGCGGTGGCTACGGTCCCACATCTGCATCAAACCAACTCACAAATAGTCAAAATCAGCATATATCTCTAACATCAAAACATCCAATATAAAACAATCAAGAAACTAGATACATCCCATCTGGACCCAAAACCTGCCTTGGGGGTCGTGGCACCTCCAGATCTCGCCGGTAGTCCATACCACGATACGAATAGTCATCAAAATCCCGCGGCATCTGCAACCACTGCAAATAGAGATCCTGCGTAAAATACTACCCCACCTCTCCCCCACCCCGCCGGCACATCATCTCACCCCACTGCACCATTCGAGGCTCCCTCAAACCCCCAACCCAGACCGGCACTCGTGGTCGTAGCGTTGGAACCCGCTCCATGAAGAAAGAGCACAAAAATGACCCATAGCTGAACCCCTTGCCAGATACCTTCACCGAGCTCAGCTGCTGCTGAACACAGGTGAGAAACATCTGGCCCCAATCAAAGAAGGTACCCTATAATACACACTCTACCAACTGCATTTGTCCCCCTGACACCCAGTTAGGCCCCTGCGACCCCAACACTCGGACCACACATGCTGCGATCGCCTGAACTGATGGCTCCTCTAAGTCAGAAATCAAGAGTGCATTCTTATGCACTCTTGCCGTAGGGAGGCAATACCAGTCCAGCATCTACTCCATGTCCACATCCATGGACACCCGTGGCTGGGTATCCGCCACCCTACCCAAACACGGCAGTCCCGTCAAAAAGTCTACGTCTTCCAGGGTGAGCTCCAGTCTCTCCCCCTGCACCATGAAGCACTAACTATCAATCTCCCAGAAGCCCACCAACCTGTTCAGCAGTAGTGCTGCTAAACGCATCATCGGCACCTACGCGAACTTCAATAGCCCGCACAACCCCAAGGTCCCCCAGACATGTCGATCATCCCGTATGTACTCCATCAGATCGTCAAGTATCTCGCTCTCTCTCCATAGTACTCTCGTCATCATGTCAATCCCACAATGAAAACTCATCAGAACATCACGAAATAAACCATCATCCCCCCCGGGTATGACTCCACAATCCCAATCCAGATTGCGGCTGTGGAGCCCAATGTCGCGATCCCAAATCGCGGCTATCGGGACTACAACCGTGATCGTAGATCACGCTTGTGGGGCCCACAGCTGTGATCGCAGATCATGGTTGTCCAGGACAAAGTCGCGATCACAAATCGCGGTTGTCCAGGCCACAGCCGCGAGCGCGGATCGCAACTATCCAAGCAATAGCCACTATCCCGGATCGTAGCTGTGGAGGCCACAACCGCGATCCATGATCACGGCCATCGCCTCGAAACCCGCAATCCACACCCGCATGGACCGTACTAACCTCCCTAAGGACCCACTACCCACCCGAATCGAGAAAAAATTAAAGGTATGAGTTCAATGAAATACCTGCAACTCGCGGAAATGAAATCGACTGGTCCAATCACCCAGAAATGCCAAATCCGCTCTGGCCCACCACACTCTCCTGTCAAATTCAACCACACAAATGACACTTGGCATTATGGGTCCATTTACTATTTATAGACAGTTGACTTCTTCTTGATTTGGCCATTATGGATCCATACGGAGTCCATTTTCCAAACCGTTTCCACCACTGGAATCAGAACGACGAGACCTTCAAAATGGTCGACTCGGTTTCTCGTTTTCTTCGAACCCCTTTTTTGGAAAAAAAAATTTCCATGCACGTCGCCATCTCGATTTATGTGCCACATCTGCCGTTGTCAGTTTTTAGCATTCCTTATACCATCGGATTCAGTTTTTCGAGCCCGTGATGATGCTTGAGATCATTTCTCGCTCTCACCCCCAGATGTTTTGGGCATTTTTCACCAGCCCCTAGTCATCTTGGTTTATGCGCCACCTCGGCTGTTATCCATTTTTTACGCTTTTTATATCACCAGATTCATTTTTATGAGCTCGTGATGATGCTTGAGATCACTTCTCACTCTCACCAGAAATAGTTCCAACATTGTGTCTCGATACCTTGCTGCCTCGATTTGCGTGCCACATCGATCGCCATCGAATTGTTACACATTTATACATGAGCCATTCACTCCATTCATACTGCAATTATTTCGTTATTTTTCCACCATTCATCATCTCGCAAGGAGGCCCACCAGTGTTCACCCCCAACCCTTGTTCTTGGTTCTCATCGATGTCCCTTGATTGAACACTCTCTCCTTGCTTGGCCATTTCTTTTGTTCGGTATAATTTTATCCCTTTTTCGGGACGGACAAGTCCTTTACGAAAAAGGCACTTAGGGATTTTCTGTTAAGCTCTTTTCTGACTCCTAAAAGAATGAAAAGATCGCCGAGCAATATTGCTTCCTTTCATGCTCATTAAAGTACCTGAAAGGGTGTCTATCTGGTATAAGTTTAACCCTTTTTCAGACCTGATAGACTAATTATGAAAAAGGAATACTCTAGTCACACCGGCTAGAAGAGTTCTTCATTGCATCCTTTTATGCTTTTTCGGGCCTTGGAGACTAACACACGAAAAAGACCCCCCTGGAGTCTTCTTATTGCTTTCAGACTCTCTAAAATTGAAATCAACCACGAGCATGCACCGTCCTGGGCTCGTACAAATCCACACGACGATACCATTCCATTATTTCAGAGTCTTCTTATCGCTTTCAGACTCCTTAAAATTGAAAGCAATCATGAGCATGAACTGTCCTGGGCTCCTATAAATCCACATGACATTACCATTTTGAGCACACTTCTTCCAGCTCCTTAAAACCATGAAGAAGCCCCTACCGGTGCCTCTCGGCACTATGATCAATCATCTCGACATCACTTCCAATAAGGTCTCCTTTGTTCAGAATATTCTGCGATATACCACCCTCAGAGTCTCATGCCATCCTACACCAACTTGAGTATCCCTCATTCCAGTCACCATCCCTGGTCCCTTAAAGCTACGATCCCCTTCCCACTAGTCAGTTTCATATGCTTCCCGATCATCCCCGCCATCATAATCTGAACAAAGGAAGTTTGAGTCCACCCACTCTATTTTCCCAGTTATTCCCCACCTCCACAATATGTCAGTCCTACCATCAGTACTCTCACACTTCGATTATCCACCTCATGCTCCTATCAAGGAAACATCATTGCCTTGCTAGTTGCAGGTCTCCCTCTATCGACGACAGCCCATCTATTCTAGAGGATAGGCCCAGAGGTCCCTGGGCCTTGGACTCATCACCATCTGTGGTGAGTTCCTACGGACCATTTTGAGCGGAGTCATCAGTGCCTCTCCGAATGGTTGTTTCTCACATGCTCGACTTCAACACCTTGATCGCATCGTTGAGATTCGTGCAGGGTATATATCCCTTCAGTTATTGGTCGAAGACCCCGGATTTCCCTCGAATCTAGCACATTTGTGAGTCACTTCGGAACACCCATTTATATGTTCCCATGGATATCCGGGTTGTGTTGGCGATTGTATTCGGAAGCCACCCACTCAGATGCTTCCTTGAGTACCCAGTATAGCTACAGTCCAGTGTACCATTGAGGGTATGACTCCCCGTCATTATGATACACCAGCTCATCAATTCCTCTGGTACCACACTCAGCACCACTATTATTATTCCAATGTATCAGTTCTTTATCTCAGACATGATCAGACCGGCAGTATGTCCCAAATTTGTGTCCCCTATGGACCCTTATAATGTACACAGTAGTTCTCCATGTATCGTTCAGGTCCCCTTTTTTGGGCCTCAATGTTATTTTATATGTTTGGATACGATCATGGGTATGCCCGCCTCATCCATATATTGAGATTATTCCTCATTCATTATTGAGGTCATGTATTTTCAATTTTTGCAGTTTGTTCGAGACCGTTGTTCCGGGCTCTACTTTGTTTCTTCTCTTCTCCACACCGCAGGAAAACCATAAAGGACCTATGATGTCTATCGGCCATACGATGAGCTCCTGCCCTCACACATCAGGGGGAAATCTGTTAACACCCAAAAAGTGCTCACCATCTCATCTCCCTCATTACATGACTCATTTGTCTATATTTCCTACCATATTTGCCTCCAAAACCTTAAAAAACCATTAAAAAGCCACCAAAAGGCCAAAAAACCCCCTTTTCCCCCCCAAAATAATTTAAATTTCCTCAAAAGATAGCAAAAACCCTCTAAAAGGGCCCTAAATTCCCAAAAATCAAATAAAAGGGAATAAAAATATATAAAAAAGAGGAAAAAGAGGGAAAAAGGAAGCAAAAACCCTAAACAATTGAGCTAAACCATATGATGCCAAAAACCATGGGTCAATACTCCACCACTAAAAACCTATAAATAGGTGATGGAGGCTCCCCATTTCACATCCACAATCTATCCTATCCTCACTCTGCCAAAATCACTCTTGAAACCCTAGCTTACCATTTTGAGCTAGTTTCCCATTTGAGTGCCCCTTTTGGCCCATTATCCAAACACCTTGGAGATGGAGAAGGAGCCCATTGGAGCACGGAAGCAGCCCTCCTAGACTACTGCAAGAGATCCACCAACCTCAACATTTGAGGTAAATGTAATCTTGATCATATCATAATACAAAAAGAAATTTTTTATTATCTTGTCATTGTCTTTTTATTTCCTGTTGATGCACATGTTAGCTTAGATTTTGTATTGTTTTACTATTTAAATTTATTGTTTTATTGAACTGCTACTAAGGAGGCCCTTCTCCTTAGTAGGTGCTCATTTTCACAAGCTAGGGTGAAAACCCTAGCTACACCTTACATTTGGTATCAAAGCCTATTGTTGGTTAAAATACCCTAGCAATTGATCATCAATCATTGTTTTGTAACAATCTACAAAACAATTTTGTAAAACAATCAATTTTCTCAGTCTATACATTAATATGTTGCCAATTAATCATCTGTATGCTCTATCATCTATACAGAAAATTAATCATTCATACAATCTCGCCATATAGTGTACACCTAGACACTATCAACTTATACCATCTCCATACTAGAATGCAACCTTTTTGTACATCATTGTTCAATTCCCATACCCCTAACTCAATGATACAGTGAATTTGCACATAAAGTTTTCATACTATGCATGTGCATTTAGGAATGTCTACTCCATCATCCTATCACCTTACTCAACAACAATTTAATTAAATTGGTATGAATTCCCCACATGAATTTTCCTCTAGTTGCAACTCCATAAATTACCTTTTTTTACTTGGAATTCTATGTGAAAATCAGCTTTGGTTATAGAAATATTCAAGAAAAGTTTCTTATAAAGTCAAATTTCTTAAATTTCTTAACCATTTATATATTGGAAATAAGAAAAATGTATGTGGGTCCCACAAAAACCTATAAAAATGTGTAATTATGATGAAGTGTGCATAGATGTTTATTGTTTTGGAGATGAAACTAATACTGCCACACGAATTATAGATCAAATTGAAAAAAAGAGGAAAAAAATCGATAAAATTGTGGACAGGTTTGACAAGTTATTTGAAGAATCCTGAAGACAATGGATAGAATTAATAAATAAGGGAGATGTTTGCTTTGAATGTGATAGGAAATAGACTCCAAGTAATCTATGTCAATTAAAATACAACAAGGATAAGGCATCAATGATAATTAATGATCATAGAAAAGGGGATGACCAACTAACTAAAAGTCGAGATGAGTCATTGATGGAACTTGAAACTTATGGAAATTTGCAAGTAACTTCAAACTAATTGACCGTGATTCGTGAAAAAGGTCAAGGTAGAACAAGTGAACCCAATAGATTTAAGATCGAAACATTGACTATTGAAAATTATGCACCGCCAATAGTATCACTAGCATCAATCTCATGAACACTACCAAATAAGGATGAAAATGATGTGTGTTGGAGGAGGCTAATCAACCCAGTCAACTAGAAAACATAGCAAATACTTAGTCAGGTCGGTCAACCAACCAAGGTATTTAAGGAATTTATAACTACCTTCGTGATTGTAATCCTATATAAATAGATGAATATGTGATGTAAAGAGTTGTTAATTGATCATAATATAATAGACTACTTGTTGTCAATCCCACTACTACTTTCTCTTCTTCTCTCTATCTATGTGTGTATGCATGTATATTACCATGTTATATAGTATGCTTGGTTCTATGTCATATCGGTAACTACTTCTGATATAATCATGTATATTGCAACGTTGCTTCTGTTACCAGTAGTACATAATCTCAAACATGTATAATAGTACAGGCATGCATAGATTTTGAGCAAGGAAGAGATTCATAAGTGGTGGCATAAAAAAGTTCAGAATTATTTGAAAAATTATGCAAGCAGAAATCGATTAACAATTGCACAAATAGGCGCGGTTCTCTTCACATAAACATATTCTTGGAGAGATAAAGAAGTTGTTGAACATCCTTGATCATGAACAAGATTACTAAAGATAATAAATTGTTGTTGAAACTAAAAAATGCAGGCCGAACGAATTTTTATAAGTGGGTAGAACAAATTGCTATGAGTTTTTCAAAGAACAAGCAATCAAAGAGTGAACATATATAGGAAACATAACGAGAAAACTCTATGATGACTTGCACGAAAAAAATTCTCTATATTGTACTAATATTACTACACAAGTTTCTAATAAACAAATTTGTTGGCCATATAGTAGAAGAACGACCTCCGGTACACACCCCTCTTACAATGGACTAGAAGAAAAAACAAGAAGAGTGATTTTCTTGAGAAAATGATTACCATGGCTACCATTGTCAATCAAGAGAAATCTTGTGGTCAATGATGGGGGTAGGACACTCATAAGATGCCTTAAAGGAGAAAAACCCTAGTCAACCTGTTGTAAAGAAGGGAGAGGACCAAGCATAGTAACGATGCCCAAAAAAGGACAATCGCCTAAACGTGAATATACACTTGACAAAGAAACCAAGAAAAGAACACAAAGAAGGATGGAGGGTTACAAACCCTCACTCGGATTGAAAAAATAAGATAGAGACAAAAGGTAGAAAAAGAGATCAAAGTTGTGGGAGTCTATAGATATGCGCCAACCAAAATCACAAGAAAAAAATACAGAGCACTAGGTTGATAGTATACCAACCCTACCTGAGTCGTATGTTGCAGAACGACTAGGTATGAAATAGGAGGTAACTACGATGCTTCTATATGCTTTAGTCCATGAGGAGTGATGGGTCGAGAGTGAGCTCACCTTATCTAAGTTGAGGAATGTTCGACTAGATACAGAAGAGGAAGTCGTCGCAATGGTTCCTAGTTTGGATGAAGGCTTGCAAATCATAGAAATAGTCCTTGAGGTTCTGCATATCTCACAGGATGAAATGGAAGTCAACAACCCTGCACCCGCAATCTCTCCTAGAGTAAACAATTTCATAGTCAATGAAATCCATAAGAATCGGTTACATATGGAACCTAGTATCTTCTCAGTATGGAGTAAACTAGACAAGAATGGGAAAGTAATTGACAATATTTGGATTCAAATATCAGAAAGAGAGGGGAATTGGATAAGTATCACCCCTGGAAATTATCGTAATAAATTACTTGTTTGCTTCAAGGATAGAAATGCTCACCCTAACAAATTTAATATCTAAAGAAAGACAAATGCCAGGAAGTGAAAGGTGCACCGAAGAGGCATGACTAACAACCAACAACTTCGCCAAACATAAAAGACAAGTACTATTAGACATAAAACCTTTAGCATCTAGAAGTGGTCACGAGAAGCCTCAATGACTCTCCCTATATTTATTGATATAAAGAAAATCATTGAAACTAAACTAAAACTAATAATATAAACAACATAATTAATGATCTTTACAGATATAAAAAATAAATTTACACACAAGAAATACCCAATTCACCGAATCTCTTCTATATTAAGATTCACTACCTTCGTTTTAGAATCTCTAAGTCTCTATTACAAGAAACTTCATATCTCTACATTTTCTATACCATATCAATTATACTAAGATCTCTGTTATTTTTGAATTATTAAACACTAAAAGGAATATAAGAAATTGAATTATAAATCCATCGATATTTTAAAAACGAAACTAAAATAAATTTAGAGTGATTTGCTTTGACGATTTGTTTTATATCATATATTTTTATTATTTTTGTGAATATAATTTGTGAGCGTTATAGACATCATACATCCACTTAAATCAATGATAATGTAAACATTAAATAATTCAACATATTAAAAAGATAAGATTCATTTGCAACCCAATATGTGGAACCCTTAAGCACGATGAATTGTGACATGTCTCGGTTGAGTGGCATGTTTTTTTTTCTCCATTCTTATCCTTAATAAAGACATACTTGTATTGAAAAATGACAAACATGCGATAGTGGGCTTAGACATCATAATCGGAAGATCATCTTATACATATTAATAATAATAATAAATACGATGGGTTTATTATTCATGAAAAATGTGAAGTATAATTAAGAATCTTATATTAAGCACGCATGGGAGAGAAGGCCCATTATCAAAAATGAACTATGTGTAATAATTGTATGTTGTTTCACAATTTTTTTAATATTTATATATTATGATTTATTGAAATAATATTAATTAAAAAACTATTGATTATAAAAGATTTATATAAGATTTATATCGATTTAATTGTGAAGTTGAGTTTTGTTTTCACATGGTAACATGGATATATATATATATATATATATATATATATATATATATATATATATATATATATATATAGGTATAGTTTAAGAGTTTGTTTAGAAATTTGTAAAAAAATCTTGGAATCACATATATTAGTTATGGAAATTGCATAATCCAAGTGTTATGGGGTATTTGAGGGTGTTGAATCTATCTATAGATACAAAAAAAACAATTTGAACACTTACAAATTTGAATTTTACACCCACTCGAAAATCCAAAACATAAAATAAATAAACTGCTCCTATATATAAAATTATTTATTCATATTTTAATTTAATTTTTTTCAAATTTTATTTTTAATTATGAAAAATTAAATATAATTTTGTTCAAGATATTATATATTTTTTTATAATGATTATATATAATGAATGATAGTTATTAATGTTCATTAAAAATATATATATATATAAGTAATGAAAAAGAATAAAATAATTTTATATGTATTAAATATAATAAATTGTGGATGTGTTTAATTATTATAAAAATTTAAGAAATAAAATGTATGTAGCTGGCTACCTTTGTAATGCAATATTATAAAATATTTTATTAAGATATAATTTTGTGAAGTATTTAATATTCAAATTATTTATTATGGTTTTATTTAGAATTAAATTTTGGTGTGAACTTAAATAAACATATATACAATATTGTAAAAATGAATATAAGAAATTATTTGACTAAATAATACAAGACACTCTTGTAAAAAGTAGAAAGTAGAGTAATTGTGAAAACAACTTTTTATTAAGAATAAATGGTGAAAAACATTGTAAATTATGTACTTAGCAATAAATAGTGGCTATAACAGTGATAGTTTATCTTTAAGACGAGATGTGATAGTTACATGCGTTCACACAAAAAAAACATTAACTCATATGAGGAAAGCTAAGTTGGAATGTCTCCCTCCTGGGGTTGTAACATTCAAATACAAAAAGTCCTTAAAGGGATACATTGTTGGAAATATCTTAACGGGATCTATGCTTTTGAATAAAATTACAAAGCCATTTATGTCGTTTTCAACCCCAAAAACTGTCAAAATTAGGATCATTTTTTAATAGCCTAAAATGGGCTCTTGGACAATCATCACCTCTTGGGAATAAATGGTACCCATTGTGTTAACTTCATGAATCAAGTTGGGTAACTTATATTGTATATAGTTCTTGGTGAACCACTTCCTCAAGAAGAAGTTTCCCTACTTTGAAAACCCAATAAATTTTATGTTATATTGTCAAGTGCTCTTTATTTGGGTGTCATCATCCAATTAATTGTGTTTTATTCATTGCAATGATGGTTTATCTCTACAACGTTGAATTAATTTTCCAAAACAACAAAGGTAGGAAGTACAGTTGAAGTAGCGCCACACTAAAAATAGGTGTAAACCAAGATAAGGTGGTAGGTTAAGTTTAAAATAATTATTATCAACTACCTTAGTCATGGTGTAAGGACCATAGTGGAGTGGTCTATGTTTCTCACTAGGGCCTCTAAGGCGCTCTTTCTATAAGTGCAACCACATATTGTCACCAAATTAGTATTAGTGTGGAACCTAGTGTGGATCGTGGCACTTCTTATACCTATCATTGATTTTCTACAAATATCATGCACGTGGTGTTGCAAGTGTTGGATATGATTTGGTAGCTTTGTTTGCCTCTTTGTGAGCATGGGAGTACTCTTCTTGTTTTCATATAATGGGTAAGGCTACAACAATTGGGGTTAAAGGATGGAACCCTATGCACACTTGAAAAGAGTTGTGGCCAAAAGAACTTTAAAGAGTTCTATTGTACTTGTGTTGAACATGTGCAAGGCTTATTGTTGTGACAATAGAAGATATATCTAATGAAACTATTGTGTATTTCTATATTATCATGCATTTTGTGTCAAAATATCAAACTAATGTCAAAATAATGACATAACTGATAAAAAATATTATCTAAAATTAATAAATGACGTTAAATTCACAATTGAGACACAAAATATAACACAAAAATTGTGTAGGTTAAAAACATTAGAATTTAAAAGCACGTGAGTTTTACAAAACTTACATAAGAGTGTTAAATTTTGGTATGTATGTGTTTCTCATTTGTCTAGATTAGGGATCATCAAGAGTTACTAGTAAACATAAGTTGTAAAAGAAGTTTTTCCTTGAAGTGGTATTGTTATTCGTACACTTTTTATCATTCTCAAGGAATGGCATTGCCTATTTTTTTATTCTTATTGCACTTGGGTTAATTGGATCTCAACAAACATGGACTTATGATTTACATATATGGATGTACTTGGGTTATTTGGAGGATTTTCTTCAAATGAATAAAGGTTATTCATCATACCCCCATTATTTCATATTTCCAAAGAGTTCATGTGCATGAACATGTTATGGCCCAAATGGGGGTATATATGAAGGTAAATGTACAGTAATAGGTTCAGCTTAATAGGGGAGTGAGTGAAAATATGTATATAGAGAGAGGTTAATATGGTCGTCATTGTAGACATGGACTTATGATTTGGCTATATTGATGTACTTGGGTTATTTGGAGGAGGTTGTCGTAATGAATAAGTTACTTTGCAACTCAACTCTATTATCAATTTGGGAACTATGCTCCATGCTTATATTCAGTGTATATTGTGTTTATGTTGGTTTCTAATGTTATTTCATGTATCAATTTCATACCATTTGGCATGGTAGTGGATGATCGTTAAGTCATGCCTTCAAAACTAATCTTCTTGTCATTTTCTTTATAACATTTTTTGGGATATTGGAATCGTGTGGGACTTGAAAGGTTGGAAAAAAGAAACATAAATGAAATTAGAGAATATGCAATAAATCTAAAATGAAGTGAAGGAATCTAAACAAGATCTTTAAAGAAAAGGGTCGAAATAGCCAAATTTCATAAAAATAATGAAGAATAAAAAACATAAATCAAAGACAAGTGACAAGTTATCCAAAATACACATCCTTAATGAAGCATTCATTAAGAAGATTAAAAATTTAAAGCAGAAAAAGATGATCAATTACATAAACGACAAGGATGATTAAAATAAATAATTGAAAAAGAAAAATGTTAAAAATTGCAAAATATGAAATCATAATCAAACATAAATTATGAAATTTGTTGAAATTTGTTGATTAAAAGAGAAAGAGGAAACCAACTTTGTCAAAATCAATAGAAAGCAAAGATCTTAAATGGAACTATGAAAAGACTTGAAAAATAAATAAATAAGATTGAAAAATCGTCATTAAATAAAATAAAAAATATAATCTAAACTTTTTGTTTTTTTTTTATAAATATTATAATCACACATTTACCAAAATTTGAAGTAGATAAAAATGAATATTACATATTTTAAATATTAAATAAAATAAACTCGAGATATAAAAAAAATAATTTACTTCCCACTATGTGGAATCCTTGAGCACCGAGCAATTGTGATGAGGACAGAGGTTGTTTTTTATCCAATCTTATGGATAATAAATACATGCATATATTTAAAAATGACAAAAGTGGGCTATGAGTCAGTTACGATGGTGGGAAGATCATCTTATCCATGTGGATATCACTAGCAATTTCACTTTCAAGCCTCTTGTATTCAACACACATGGTAGGGAAGCCCATTATCAAAAATGAACTCTCTATAAATAATTTTATATTGATTTATTATGATTTTTCTGGACAATGATTATATCTTACATATTGAGAATCCACTGTGAAGTTGAGATTCGTTTCCACGTGGCAATACAAATGGATGTTGGTATATATACATGGTTCGTTATATATTCACTTCCCAAATTTCATTTCGAATTATAAAAGTTTAGATGTAATTTTCTTTTTTTTCTTTTTTTTTACAGTTTAAATAAAAAATTATATGGATGATAAGGGAGTGTAATATATATTTTAATAAAATAATTAATTTTTATATTAATAAAAATTAATCTAAATTGTATAAATATTTAAACTTGTTGTTAAATAATGTTAATTTTCGTTAGCTCATTTGATTAAGGTTTGGGTTGCATTTGCTAGGATACTCGAATTTAATACCTTTATGGTGATTTAGTTGGGAGGAGACGCCAAAAAAATCCAACCATGTTAAGGGTTGGTGTGGCCCAGTACAAGTGTGATCCTCAAGTGATTTTGACGGCTTAGATGCCCCTAATTTGCAGTTTCTTAGCCAATGATTGAAATGCACTAGCCTCGAGTGACAAACATTTCTAACAAACAAAAAAAGACTTGTTATTGTAAAATTAGTCACAGCAGATCTAATGAACAAGTAAATCAATCACAACAGATGAACATAGAAATATGGTGCAAAACTGTGCAAAACATGCAGCAGTGCTCTCTATCCCAGAAAGGGTGAATGAATTACAATACAATCCAATATCTGTCAATGAGCAATTCGAATTGACTAAGTAGGCCATTCGAATCACTGAATGGAGTAGCTTGACTCTGTCTAGGAGTCCTCATAAATCATCGGTGGTACTCATCAATCACAACAACCAGTCATCCAGGTGTCAATCTGAGTCTAACTGAGCATAATAAATGTAACTGAAGTGTGTAGCACTGATATAGGATCTGGAGGCTCAGTGGGGGCGCATGGGAGGCTACTGGAGTCAGAACAAGTCACCTAATCGAACTAGAGGTCAATCGGAGGTGAAACAGTCAGTCAGGAGTGAAACTAGCCTCAAATCAGGGAGAATCGGAGCTAACTGAATGTAACTGGAGTGAATCTGCAATGGTAGGTGAACAAGTGCGCCCTTCTCTGGCAGTAGGTGAGAAGAGGGCGCCTTTCAGCTTAGGAGGGCTAAAACTCTGTGGTAAGTGGCTCCCGGGTGCTAGAAGAAGGTGGATAAGGTGCTGGAGGCATCAAACTGGTGACTGGGATGCATGCCTGTGCATGCAAGATCCTGAAATAGATCATATCCTGAAATAGATGATCCTGAAATAGATCATATCCTGAAATAGATCATGCAAGATCCTGAAATAGATGATGTATCCCGAAATAGATGATGGATATGATGTGCCAACTAAAAATAATGTGGGGCCCTAGTAACTAAGACCAAAGGTCACCCCAATACAAAAAACTAATAACAGTCAATAAACCGAGGAAATGGGAAAAACCTCATGGGAAAAATACCCCCCTCAAAATAGACTGTAGTACACCAAAAGATTTAACTGCTCCAAAATCAAGTAGATATGTCTGGAGGTATCTTACTCTTGGGAGTAAATGGATCATGCTCCAAAAACATGTGCTTGAATTCTCCATCAGTGGATGCAAGCGAATGTGGAGACTTTAAGAACTTGCTCTTCATACCAAAAAAGGTGAGAACAAATCTGAAAATATGAGGATGATCTTGGAACCTGTGATTCGAAACAAGTGAGGTAGGAATAGCTCCAATCGGATCAAATAGATCTTGAAACTTGAACTTCTTATCAATAGAAGTTAAATCAGCTCCAAAAATAGATGAATGGTTTCTTGAGATCTCCTTTGAACCAACAAGGGTGAGATCAAAACCAAAATCAGCAAAAAGTGCATGAGAATTGAACTCAAGCGAATGGTAGTGCTCTTCATCTTCATTAAAACTCTGAGAAACTTTGCAAATGATAGAACATAAGTTTATAGAAGGCATGCAATCAAGGAGGGCGAATGCTTCACCTCCAAAATCAGATTTTACCTCCAAAACATCAAGTAGATCATTATTCCGCATGCCGACAAACTCATGTGAAAGAGAGGATTCAAGAACCTCTTCGGAATCTAGAGTATGAGCTTGTTTATCTTGCTCAGAATTCGAAATAGAAGACTTTGAGAGAATGAGTGTTGAATCTATAGTTTCTTCTTCATCTTGAACAATTGTTGAGCCCAACACATGATCGGAAAGAACACATAAGGAGATCTCACTGGGCTTGTTCTCCAAAAGGCTAGCATGATCCTCTTCTTCCCGCTTTCCAAATTCTCTATCAAGTTGGACCCATAGATCACTTGGATTTTCAGCAGTCTTACTGAGGTAGCGCATACAAGGAGACATAGCAAGACATATTACTCCAAAAGCTCTATCACAATCATTGAGCCAATCATTTTCCTCTTCATCGGAATCAAAAACTCTTGTATTACCAATGCACATATCAAAAAGACATTGTCTCTTCAAGAATGCAATCATCTTTGGTTTCCATTCATCATAGTTGAATGGAGTAAGAATATTTTGTGAAGAAGTCTCCATCTTTGCATTAGCGAATGCACATGGAGGAAGTAAGAAACCTGCAAATCACACACAAACAAACACTATGTTTTCAGCCTTGCATGCACATGAGCGAATGCACATGAGATGTTGCATGCCGCTGCTGAAATATATTGGTGAGCAAAGATTGCTCTCTCTTCATGTAGAACACCTGTAGAAAAGAAATCTTGTCCCTGTCATGGCTCTGATACCATGTAAAATTAGTCACAGCAGATCTAATGAACAAGTAAATCAATCACAACAGATGAACATAGAAAATATGGTGCAAAACTGTGCAAAACATGCAGCAGTGCTCTCTATCCCAGAAAGGGTGAATGAATTACAATACAATCCAATATCTGTCAATGAGCAATTCGAATTGACTAAGTAGGCCATTCGAATCACTGAATGGAGTAGCTTGACTCTGTCTAGGAGTCCTCATAAATCATCGGTGGTACTCATCAATCACAACAACCAGTCATCCAGGTGTCAATCTGAGTCTAACTGAGCATAATAAATGTAACTGAAGTGTGTAGCACTGATATAGGATCTGGAGGCTCAATGGGGGCGCATGGGAGGCTAAATGGAGTCAGAACAAGTCACCTAATTGAACTGGAGGTCAATCGGAGGTGAAACAGTCAGTCAGGAGTGAAACTAGCCTCAAATCAGGGAGAATCGGAGCTAACTGAATGTAACTGGAGTGAATCTGCAGTGGTAGGTGAACAAGTGCGCCCTTCTCTGGCAGTAGGTGAGAAGAGGGCGCCTTTCAGCTTAGGAGGGCTAAAACTCTGTGGTAAGTGGCTCCCGGGTGCTAGAAGAAGGTGGATAAGGTGCTGGAGGCATCAAACTGGTGACTGGGATGCATGCCTGTGCATGCAAGATCCTGAAATAGATCATATCCTGAAATAGATGATCCTGAAATAGATCATATCCTGAAATAGATCATGCAAGATCCTGAAATAGATGATGTATCCCGAAATAGATGATGGATATCCGAACAGTTATTAAATATAGCAAAATTGTATAAGTACTCAAACTCGTTATTAAATATGAATTATTGTCAAATTTTAAGAAAGTAAGTGTATGTGGTGGTCTTTACAATGCAACATAATCAAAATATTTCTTTTTAACCTAATTGTGTGAAGTATTTAATATTCAAATATTTATTGTGACTCATTTTTTTCCTTATTCAAATTTTGGTAATAAAACATAAGATATTATTTTAGGAAATAATACAAGATATTCTTGCAAAAAGTAGAAAATAAAGTAATATAGTGAAAACCAACTTGCTATTAAGAACAAATAGTGAAAAACAATGTAATGTACTTAGCAATATATTGTTAATACAATGGTGGTAGTTTATCTCTAAGAAAAGATGTGATAGTTATGCTCATTCACAAAAAACCATTAACTAACTGGAAGAAAACTCATTTTATCACAATTTGAAGCAAAAATCTTAGAGTGCAAAGCCTAAACCTAGATGTTGACGTGGCAAGAAAAGGTGGGCTCAATAAAGCTAAGTTGGAATGGTGTCGTCATAGTCCATAACATCCACATACAAACTTAGATTCCTTGAAGGGATACTTTCATGTCCCAAATTTGGTATTGGGTCACAATGGCCTAATCACAATGGCCCTATTCATTAGAGTTTGTCAAATTGATGCTAAAGGTCAAATAATTGCCAAGGAGGAAAATTACTAGTTTCCTAGGTTTGGGGTGGAAGCTTTGGGTTTTGGAATAATGGGGATAATAAATGATGTTTAGACATTAGAAGGGTTCAAGTATTTAATAAATAGAGTGAATAAAGAAATTCAAGAGAAATCCTAGGTGACAAATGGTTTTGGAGACATATGGAGGATGTGGGACCCACACTAGCTTGATTTTTCATAATACATGGTATCTCTCTTTTGCAAATTCGAATTAATGGGAATGTGAACACTCTTGGGTGAGTTGGTAAGTCATAAAACATTTCATTGAGCATATTAGGTCGAATTGGGAAGGGTTGGTAACCTCCATGGAAGATAAAGAGTCAAAGTGAAAGTTTGTGGACACTTGGGCTAGATTCCCTAGCCCCTATGACACCAATGATGGAGCATCTATGACAACTATGACAAATTGCAGACCTGACCTCTGACATCTGACCACTATGACATGTCAACCCCAAAAATAGGCTCAAGGAAGGCGAATTTGGGAGTTGGAGAAGCCAAAGAGACTCAAAATCGAATTTGGGAGAAGATGGAAGGTTGGAACTAGGAGACAAGTGGCAAATGTGGAATATTTCCTAAATGGAAATCTATTGAATATATTGAAAGGATTTCAACCCTTAGAAATATAATGTTGGTTATAAAATGTAGAAATGAATTATGAGAATGGATTTTGATCATTTGTAGAATTTGCAATTGCATTTGTGAAGAGGGAGAGCTAGTGGATGACTAGTTTCTTGCCTTAGCCAATTTCGAGGGTGAAATATTCCCATCCAAGTTGGTAATTGGAAAGGCCATTCAGACCTTTCATTTGGAGCTTTAATGGAGTCTTTATTTGTAGGTGTGAGCTACAAGGCAGCTCATGGTTTCTTCTATTGCAGCTCACTCCTTCAACCATTTCCAGTTTTGATGGCATATTCTTGATCCTTGAGGGAGGGCGTTTTTGGTGAGCTATTGTACTCTTTGGGGAAGATTTTAATGCCCCATATCTTTTTTAATATGAATTAAATACTCTGTTCTTCATCTCCAAAAAATTTCAGGTCGAAATTCCCAGTAGAAATGTATAAATCTCATTTTTAATGGAAGAACAATGCCGTTTCCCCACTACCTTGTTGTAAGCCAATGTATTGATGATGATTTCGAATTAATGGATGATTCTCTGATATATTTGTGATACATATACTGCCATGGATGTCTTATACAAGTTTCATGTACTGTACTTGAGCATTTGAAGCATTTTTACTCAGTTTAATTGCATTGGGAGAAGAAATAGTGCCATTTCCCCAAGGGTCAAATTGGGGATTTTTGCAGTTGAATGGGAGAGGGTGAGAACAGTTTTAATAAAACATTAATGGTTCATATGATACCTTAATAACATACTTAACACATTACATACCTCTGTTCATGAATTTGAGTGGGTTTGGAGGCGTTTGGGAAGCCATTTTCAGTACTTACCTTAGGGGGATTTGAACCCCAAATTACTAGTAAAATTGCATACTTGGTCCAGAATCTTAAGAGAGTTTGCAGAGGTATTTTGGTGGCCATATGTTATCCCTGAACATCATATTCAATTCCTAATATCATTCATAAACCTTCCTTGAATATTTGAAGGCATTTGGAGTCAATTTGAGACCTAGAGACCAATACTAGTCAAAGGGAAATCACTAGTAAAGTTACCTACATTGACCAGAATTGAAAGAGTATTTGCAGAAGTGTTTTAAAGGTACAAAGTCATCCATGAAACACATATTTATGTTCTAATATCATTCATATACCTTCTCAGAATATTTGGGATCATTTGGGGCAAATTTGGGACCTAGAGATCAAAACTAGTCAAAGGTTGAACTAAGGAAAAAAGTGGAAAATTGCAATTTTAATAAAATTCCTAATAAGGGACATTACAGTGGTATCAGAGTATGGTCCTTGCACCTGTGTATTAGGTACATAAATTCAAGAATAATTGGCAGCCATGTCTTACTATTATGATGAATCCTATGAGTACAATTCTTATGAGGAATATGCAGATGCTTATGAGCAATATGAAGCAGAATGTGAATGGTATGAGGAAGAGGTGCCATCATGCAACACTTCTTACAATTTCAAGAGAAATGAATATTATTATTATGAATTTAAATCTGATGAATATGAGTGTGTCACACCAACCAAGGATAATTCGATGAGTGAGTTCCAAAGATGGAGATCAAAATATAAAACCTTGCCCCAACAATATCAAGAATATCTTGCTTTTAGAAAAAATACACAAAATGCCATGTCTTTTGAGTACTATGCTGAACATGTTTTTGAAAATAGGCCCAAAAATGAAGATGTGGAGTTAGTGAAGAAAGGTTTATGCCCTTCTTGTAAAAACCCTTGGAGCGAGTATCATATATGTGTGCATGAAATGATGTCCTCCTTGAGGAGAGCTTTTGATATTTATTCAAGAAGAGATTCCAAATATATTGATCCTAAGGAAAACAAGGGGCAAAATGCATTAGCTTTCTTTAAGGAGCAAAAAGAAGAGACATCACAAGAGCATGAAGAAGATTCTATTGAAAATATGGAAGATCATTTCGAGACACCTTCTAGCTTAGACATAAACCAAAGAGCATCTACTGATGGTTGCTTAAACTATGAAGGAGTACCTACTGATGGGTGCTCACACCTCTATGTTGGTGACATAGAGATCACTTTTGAAAGTGTTTCTACAAGTACAAGTTTCATTAAGCATGATAATGAAGACCTTGTAGCAGTTGAAGAAGAACCAAGATCAACTTCCCCATCACCACTTGAGCTTCATGAAGTTGGTCCAAGCAAAATTGAAGAAGATGAGGAGGTTCATTTGCAAGAGCCTCATTTTCTTGAAGGGTCTTTAAAGATGAATGAAAATAAGATCCAAGAGTCCCTCAGCATTCTCCATGACACTCAAGCATTGGTGTCAAATTCTTGTTGGAGAGCTACTTCATTGGAGGAAACATCCTTCCTTGAAGACATGGAGAAGATTCAAAGAGCAATGTGCCACATCAAAGGTAATTTCATGTCTTTGCTTTTTGATAGAAACCATTTGTTTGAGCTTAATGAATTGTTACATGATGCATACTTGAAGAATAATGAGGATATTCATAAGCTCACAATTCAAAATGAGCAACTTCTTGAAAAGTTGCAAGATACTTGTTTTCCCTCCTATGTTTCAGATTGTCAAATGGTAGATTGTTTGGAGGATTCTCATGACATGGTGGATCATGATAAATGTGAGAATTTGAATGTGCTTAATGTGTTTGAAGATGAACTTGAAGAGATCCAAACACTTGATGTGGTGGAAGAGGAACTTGAATTGTCTCTTGATGAAGCTTATGCAATTTTTAAAGAAGAGCATGATTCCTCTACATGGGAACCAATATATGACAAAGGTTTCCCACTTTTGAAGGAGCTGCATGATACTACCCACATGGATCCTTCCCATGATGAAACTTCTGCACTTTTTGATCATTTGGGTGAGTTAGTTCATTCTCCTACATCCTACAATTCCATGTTTTGCAGTATTAGTCTCAATGAAGTATGGGTGAAAGGTTTCTTTTTGATGGTGCCACATGAGGAGTATGGAACTCCTAGATAGACCTTTTATGATGACATGGTTGGAGCACATTCTTATTCACATTTGACGCAACATTATTTGTCACTTTATGATGATGCAAATCTACATGGATGCACCTATGATATGCATTTGAGTCACTTGAAGACTCATGGTTTTTCTTGCTCAACATTTGATTCATTTGATGTTGGAGGAACTTCATCCAACACTTGGGATAATAGATTTATGATTGGAGAACATTTTTGTTGGTAGCCACATACTTTGTTATATTTTTATGATTCTCACATTCATGGATGTATGGGTGAGACTTCTTTGAGTCATTTGAAGTCTCCTTGTTTTTTCTGCTCATTATTTGGTTCAGATTTTAGTGGAGATTCTTCATTCACTTCTTGGATGAAAGAATATATGGCTGAATATTTTGATGCATATCACATCCTTTTGGGGCAGCATTATAGGACATGGGATCCTCACCTATGTCATTGTAGCATATTTGATTGGTCACTTGAAGCTTGTATGCACTTGGAAAATGGTGGTCTACTTGCTTGGAGGTATAAGCACTTTCATGACTCTTTGATGAAGCATATCCTTGATGTACATTTTCATTATGTTGTTATGTACTTTGATGATATATATTTGGTACTCATGATGTTTGGAAGAATGCATACAAGAAAATGGGATCCAAGAATCCTCTTATCTAATGGTGTAGGTTGGAGAGCACTCTTAATTGTTGGGGTGCAATACAAGCAATGGGACCCTGGAATAATTTTTATCTCATTGGTTTTATATTTTTTGGGGAAGCAAGCAGTATGGGAGATGGATTCCCCACTTAATAAAGTGATTTTAATCAGAGTAGTGCAGCAGCAAGCATGGTGGTTCCTCTCTAAAATCTTCATGGAAACTCAAAGACTCAAGGTTGGGCAATTCAATGGCAACTTCAAAGAATTATACAGAAAGCAGGTTCTTCAACACCCACATTTAAAATTGCTTGAGGACAAGAAATATTGGGAAGGGAGGATTTTTCATGTCCCAAATTTGGTATTGGGTCACAATGTCCTAATAACATTGGCCCTATTCATTAGAGTTTGTCAAATTGATGCTAAAGGTCAAATAATTGCCAAGGAGGAAAATTACTAGTTTCCTAGGTTTGGGGTGGAAGCTTTGGGATTTGGAATAATGGGGATAATAAATGATATTTAGACATTAGAAGGGTTCAAGTATTTAATAAATATAGTGAATAAATAAATTCAAGAGAAATCCTAGGTGACAAATGGTTTTGGATACATATGGAGGATGTGGGACCCACACTAGCTTGATTTTTCATAATACATGGTATCTCTCTTTTGCAAATTCGAATTAATGGGAATGTGAACACTCTTGGGTGAGTTGGTAAGTCATAAAACATTTAATTGATCATCTTAGGTCGAATTGGGAAGGATTGGTAACCTCCATGGAAGATAAAGAGTCAAAGTGGAAGTTTGTGGACACTTGGGCTAGATTCCCTAGCCCCTATGACACCAATGATGGAGCATCTATGACAACTATGACAAATTGCAGACCTGACCTCTGACATCTGACCACTATGACATGTCAACCCCAAAAATAGGCTCAAGGAAGGCGATTTTGGGAGTTGGAGAAGCCAAAGAGACTCAAAATCGAATTTGGGAGAAGATGGAAGGTTGGAACTAGGAGACAAGTGGCAAATGTGGAATATTTCCTAAATGGAAATCTATTGAATCTATTGAGAGGATTTCGACCCTTAGAAAGCTAATTTTGGTTATAAAATGTATAAATGAAGTATTAGAATGGCTTTTGATCATTTGTAGAATTTGCAATTGCATTTGTGAAGAGGGAGAGCTAGTGGATGACTAGTTTCTTGCCTTAGCCAATTTCAAGGGTGAAAGATTCCCATCCAAGTTGGTAATCGAAAAGGCCATTCAGACCTTTCATTTGGATATTTAATTGAGTCTTTATTTGCAGGTGTAAGCTATAGGGAAGCTCATGGTTTCTTCTATTGCAGCTCACTCCTTCAACCATTTCCAGTTTTGATGGCATATTCTTGATCCTTGAGGGAGGGCGTTTTTGGTGAGTTATTGTACTCTTTGGGGAAGATTTTAATGCCCCATTTATTTTTTAATATGAATTAAATACTCTTTTCTTCATCTCCAAAAATTTTCAGGTCAAAATTCCAAGTAGAAATGTATAAATCTCATTTTTAATGGAAGAACAATGCCATTTCCCCACTACCTTGTTGTAAGCCAATGTATTGATGATGATTTCGAATGAATGGATGATTATCTGATATATTTGTGATAAATATACTGCCATGGATTTCTTATGCAAGTTTCATTTACTGTACTTGAGCATTTGAAGCATTTTTACTCAGTTTAATTACATTCGGAGAAGAAATAGTGCCATTTCCCCAAGGGTCGAATGGGGGATTTTTGCAGTTGAATGGGAGAGGGTGAGAACAGTTGTAATAAACCATTAATTGTGCATAGGAGACCTTAATAACATACTTAAAACATTACATACCTATGTTCATGAATTTGAGTGGGTTTGGAGGTGTTTGGGAAGCCATTTTCAGTACTTACCTTAGGGGGATTTGAACCCCAAATTACTAGTAAAATTGCATACTTGGTCCAGAATCTTAAGAGAGTTTGCAGAGGTATTTTGGTGGCCATATGTTATCCCTGAACATCATATTCAATTCCTAATATCATTCATAAACCTTCCTTGAAGATTTGAAGGCATTTGGAGTCAATTTGAGACCTAGAGACCAATACTAGTCAAAGGGAAATCACTAGTAAAGTTACCTACATTGACCAGAATTGAAAGAGTATTTGCAAAAGTGTTTTAAAGGTACAAAGGCATCCATGAAACACATATTTATGTTATAATATCATTCATATACCTTCTCAGAATATTTGGGATCATTTGGGGCAAATTTGGGACCTAGAGATCAAAACTAGTCAAAGGTTGAACCAAGGAAAAAAGTGGAAAATTGCAATTTTAATAAAATTCCTAATAAGGGACATTACAGATACCTTGTTGAAAAGCTCTTAATGATATATACACTTATGAAGTGGGCCTAGCGGTTAATAACATGTGTTTCCTCCTATGAGGTCATACATTCAAATCCAGAGGGGGGTAGGGTATGTACACCTTTATAGACTTTAGCAGTTACATCGTTGTGCAAAGAGGGGTTCTTTGTCCCACAAACAAGGGGGACTCATGCACCAAATTGGTGTTTGGTTGGTTGTGATCTTAAAAATAAATTATTATTATTACTAGTAGTAGTTGTAGTAGTAGTAAATTGAATGAAACCCTTTGAGTACTTCCCCGTGATTTGTGTATGATTCCCCGTGATTTGTGTATGATAAATGGGGCAACCCATTGGCCCCATTTATCAAAATCCATAGAAATTGTTTCTTCTATGCTTAAGGAGTGGAAGTTTTGCTCTTATGATCGGCAGGGTTTATTAGGTGGTCTTACTACAAGTTCGATTGATAGCTTTGAAGTTATTAACACTTTTTTCCTCTTTGCATGTATTGTTCTAGAGGGAAGGGGAAAATATTTAGACAAGGTATTGAGGATAGTGAACTTGTATGCCCCTTATAGTGATAGAAAGTAGTTTTGGGATCTCGTTAATGATCAAAAAACCTTATCAAGGGAAAATGTAATTGTGGGAGGTGACCTTAACCTAATTTTGAACTCTAGAGAATGCTTGGGTGACACGACCAAACCTGATCCACTGGTAGATTTGTTTTCTCAATTCTTTGAAGATCTAAATTGGATAGATGTAGAGCCTCACAAGGTTGTCCCAACTTGGAGGAACCTTATAAGAGGTAGCGCAAATATATCAAAGAGATTGGACCATTTTTTAGTGGTATAGAATTTATTGGAGGAAGTACCCATAAACAAAGCATGGTTGGAATAGGTGGTGTCTTTGATCATTTGCCAATTTTGTTGCAACTAGGGGTAATGGATAAGAAATCTTCTTCTCCCTTTGAATTTAATCATTTTTGGATTAATGAGGAAAGCTTCATAAATATGGATTTGAATCATTGGAAAAAGTATGAGGAAAATAGTGGATATTTTTCTATGTTACAATTTTCAAACAATCTAATTCAAGCTATAAAAAATTGTAGTTAGATGGGATAGGAAGAGGGTTGAAGGAAATTAGAAGGAAATGAAGGAAGTTGAAGTTGCTATGCAGGACCTTTTTATTAGAATGCTAACAGGGTTTTTTCAAAGGAAGAGTTTAAGTAGTTGAAATAATTAGAAGGAAAAAACAAATTGTTTCTAGAGATGGAAGAAGCGGAGAGGAGACTCAAAAGCAATGCAACTTGGTTAGAAGAAGGTGATAACAATAATAAATTCTTCCATAAATATGTTGTGTACAAAAAATATTCAATACAATATGAGAGTTGGAGGGTCCAAATGGGTCTAGGGTTACATATTTCAAAGACTTAACTTCTTCAGGTATGCATCATTTTCAATCTTTGTTTAAGGAAAATAATACATCAAATATTGGTGAGATCGTGAGAGTTGTTAGACTCTTTCCTAGATTTTTTTATGAAGATATGAATTAAACCATGGAAGCAGAGGTCACTAACGAGGAGTTAAAATCAGACTTTGTTGGAATGTGTAATTTTAATATTACATGTGTAATCATGTCTAGTATGTGTTGTTCGAAAAAAATCCTATGACTAGGGAAAGGTCACCAACGTGCTGAAAAAAATGAGATCGACTTAATTGACCATGTGTGCATGAAAATTTAGACTCTTACTCATGCATACATACAAACTTCAATAAGAAAATATAACTAAGAGATATTAGGGAGACAAGAGGTATGTACCTTTTTCGAAGGTTTTCCTAGTTGCTCCTTTGCCTTACTCTTGATATGCTCCTTGATACCCAATGCTAAACTACAAAACCAAAATTCAACCTTTCCCAAGCCTATTTGACACTTAATAAAGAATGTAAAATAAATGAAAATGAGTAGAACATTAACTAACTAATCAAATTCAAAATAAGTGACAAAACATTCTTTATGTCAAACCACGGTCATAAGAACAATGAATTTAGGGAGGTAAAGATGTCAAATCTCGATTATAGCAGTGAAATAAGTACAAGTTTTACCTTCTCACTATTTGACACCTTATCAAACATGAAGATTCGATCTCTCTTCTCATGCACTCCATCAATCCCACTCTGGTCCACTAATTGTATATGAGGGGTGAAGTAACCTCGGGGTGGTACTTCGGTATTTAGGGATACAAGGGATCAACAACAAGGATTGTTGATGGAAAGGAATGAAGGGTGTGTGAGTGATTACTCCAGCATAACTTTGGATCTCTAGGTGTCCCTCATAGTCCATTTCATTTCCCTTTTATGTCAGAAGAAAATAGTTGTAAATGGTTACCAGGTGGTTTGGGGAGCTTCAAATGGGCAAGTTGGTTTGTAAAACATCCTTAACTCCCATATTTCGAATTTTTTATATTTTTTTCATGAAATTATGGGGAATTCATGCCCAATTCATAGGAAACATGGGAATGATTCACTTCTTGTCAATCTGAAATATGTGAATGGTTTTTTTTTTATGCATTTTCCCCCCATGAAAGAGCAAGGTGCAAATGGTTTGCACCCAACCAATGTGCAGGGTGCAAATTCGCCTTGTTTTGGGTTTTCATCTCCCAAAATTGGTTGGAATGATGTTGGGATTTCATTTTCAATGATCAAGGCCATCAATGAGGGTCAAATCATAGGCTCTTCCATCCATAAGTGTACTCTTTGTGAGTGAATAGTGACACTTTTGAGTGTCGTCTTTTGAAATGTTGTCACGGAGGGAGAAGTGTCGATTTGGTCTATAACAGATGCGCCCTAATGTGTGAGGTCAGAAGGGAACATGATGGTCAAAATACATTATAATAAGTGGTGGAATGGGATGTATATTAGACAAGGTAGAGATCCCTAGGCTCTTAGTTTTGACAAAGTACCTGCAACAAAGAGATAGGTGTCAAACAGTCTTTTCCTTGAGATGGGCGTCCATGCTCAAAATGATAGAACATGGCTACCAAATTGTATACACTGCGGATCCATGACATATTTCAATGATGTAGTGATCATGGATACGAAATAATATACAATGGATCCATGTGAAATATAGAGGTGAATCATGGCCACGAAGATGATGCACAGTGGATCCATGCCAATCAGGAGATCATAGCCATGAATAGATACACAGTGGATCTATGTCAATCTGGAGATAATAGCCACGAATAAGTACACAGTTGATCTATGTCTTATCATGCATCAGGAAAACAACATATAACCGAGTTGAGTAATGATTCAACCAATGGTACTAGTATCATATGAGGTGTGGTACAGTCTTTTGTAGCTCGAGAAATATCAAAATGTGAGTGTGCTACTGTTGGCCCAAGCTATTCCATTCAAACCGCCAAGAGGTACAAATCCTGCCCATGTGAATATTATTTGAAGTCGAACATGGAGGATACTATTTGATTATTGATCATTGATGTATAGCTTTAACAAACACGAGGTGACCCACCGATGATTATGACGAGCACCAAGGTACCTAGTACATTCTAGCAAGTGTGAATATATGACTTGGAGTCAACAGTTGTAGAATATATTGAGTAGGAGACATTGATGTATTCCCACTACCTAATAGAGAGGGAACCTGCCACTGATAACTATAATCCCCAAGGTGCTACTAAGACTCTAGACCTCTTTCTCGGGGCATGATGAGTTGAAGCCAATGGAAAGAGTCCCATTGGAAGGGAGGCATTAAGGAATCCCCCATCATCTAACATGAGGAAATATCAAGGACTGATTTGACTTGGGACTGGGACAAGGTTTTGTAGAATGGACCACCAAGTACGTCTCCTACATGTACCAGATGAAAATAGTGCATGTAAGAGACCCCTTGAGAAACAATCGATAATGAAGCTATTGAAAGGGGTGAGGACTTCCACCAATGATGAAAATGGAACCCAAGGTACAACACAAATCCAAACATGTGAATAAATTTCCTGACATCAAACAACATGGGAAACCACTCAATCAGCGACCAATAATGAATTTTCATCTATTGAGTGCAAGGTTACATGTCAATGACGTAAACAGATTTAGGGTGCTATGACTCTAGGTCAATGCCCCATACCAGATGATTCGTCGTCAATGAGACACAACCCACTTGTGAGAAGTCAATGGTACCCTCCACACAATCACAAGTCCAAACACTTATTTCAATGATACATGATGAGAACATACTAACACCAAGTGTGACATATGAGGTCAAATCAACTATAGAATGTTTGATATTGGTTATATCCTTGAACAATGATCCCGACACAGTAGTGATTGGTAGGATTTTTACACAAAGGAACCAATGAGACAAATATGCAATGTAGGAGATACTGGCTCCATGTGATTGGAAGAGTAACCAATTGGAGGAGTAATTAACACTGAGATAAAGGCTTAGATCCTAAGGCCAAAAACTAGAACCCAATTTTCTAAGAGACTTGATACTAGTGCTATGTTCAAGGATGACTTGAGCTGCTACCACAATATAATAGACATTTGAGATCTTTCACCCCCTTTCTTTTTATAATATTTTTTTTTATTGCTTTTTATATTATAAAGCTTGAAAAAGAATAAAATAATGTTATAGTACATTGGAGAAGATGAGTGTCGCGTGGCATGCAACTACGTTCCAAGCACATGGAACATACTTATGCAAAAAAGAAAAAATGGATTACAGGATGTGGACACTCTTGAAGCATGTCTTCTCTGGTTAGCGTCTCAAGATGTGACTGCAATAAGTAGAAAAGGCAAGCGGTCTTAGGAGAATGAATTGGAAATAAGTGGCAAGTGGCTAACTATAGCAAGCATTAGACTCAAAAGAGAAAGCAGTTGTATGCAAATGAAATAGCACAAAATCCAAAAAAACAGAGTCCCCTTAGTTATGCCTAGAATAAGAGTTAGAGAAGGTCATGAGGCTTCATCTTGATGACATGGTGGGTATAATTAGGGAATATTGATCCTAACACAAACTTAGGAATGAGTACCAGAAGACATCAGGGTTCTAACTAGATTACCCATGAGTTGGTAAGCTCTAACATGGAAATTGTGAATTTTATGAGCACAAAGGGCTATTGTCGCAATTGCATGTGTTATGATCCTGAGGCATGAACATAATGGAAGATTTGATGCAAATCGTGCATTATGAAAATAGCCTACCCTATACGCTAGTTTAGGACAATGGCCTTTTAATTGGACTACCAATTGGAAAAAATGAGCCTTTGTTCTCATTTTCCTGTACAAAATAGTCAGACACTAGGAAAAGTGGCATTAGTATTTGTATTTTTTGAAATATTTGATACTGGAGGGGAAATAAAAATAACTTAAGATACTTATATTACAATGAGTACAAACAGATTCTTCCCAGACACAAAGGTATAGGGATAATACCTCTTCAAATATAGTCCATTTATAGGCCCTAGAATGTTCCCCTCGAAGTATTGTAGCACATAATATCCCTTATTTAATACTCGCTAAGTTTACAATGTAAGGACCAAGCCATATTAACTTACATTTACCAGACCCTAGATCGGCATGTTGTTGGTCATAGACAAGCACCATGTCTCCTTTAGAGAAGACACGAGGATGACCAGATTTATCATACTGATCCTTCACATGTTTCTTATGTGATTTGTTGGTAGTAGCTGCATATATTTTATACTCATGTTGGTAGGCGGTTTGGCAAAGTGCTATTGCAACATCTCCGATGTTGCGACAAGGCAGAAGATGGCGCGAATGACGAGAAGATGACACGAATGGCGATCAATGGAAGATTAGTTATGCATTTTGGGTCAATTGTACCGTGGAATGCAGGTTTTGGGTCATTTGGACCACATATTATGTAATGTTGAGTCAGCTATACCGCAGAATGCGTATTTTTGGTCGTTTTTGGATAAGTCACTTAGATATTGGGTCATTTATCCATAGTGTCAGTTAGGAAGTCGGTAGTAAGTGGACAAGAGTTGTAAGGCGGAAGCCTATATATAGATAAGAATTGTAAGTGTTGAAGATATAATTGGGAGCTGAAGAATGCGAAACTTTGATGTTGGTTGTGTGATTTCCGGGTATGTTTAGAGGCCAAGAGTCATTGCGGAGATCTAGTTTTTGCAGAGACATTGTATTTGGGTCGACAATGATAATATGATGAAGCTATTTTGGTACAATCTCTATGTTGAATCTGTTCAGTTATGGTAATGCAATGTTGCACTATACAAATAATGTCATGCTTCTTTGATGCAATATTTGCTTTACAATTACTGTTGTTGCAATGATGAATGTATTGGTTGAATGTTGCTTTAATACTATGTTGAATGCTTAAAGATCGTTGTCGATGTATTGCAATAAGTTTAAGTGTCATAGCCACAACCATCCTCCTTCATTTGGCGGAAACATGATTTCGTCTGCTCTTCCTAGACGCCTCGGGTGAGACCTCATCTGCTCCACAAGTGTTGCTAGGCGGGATAAACCCTATCCGGGCCAATGCTCAGGAAGACTGCGGTATGTGTCAACAGTGAGTGGGACCCCTGTCGACTGGTGTCGTGCTAACAAATGGTTCTGTTGCATGGCCCAGTTAGAAGAGTTCCAGGATACTGGCAGCAAATTTATGATGCAAACTAGTGAAGCTCTGTAGGAAGTGTAGAAGTGTCGACAGCAGGTCTTGGAAAAGCTTACAGATCACCCATCTGCAGAAGACATGGTCGATAGTCAGGCAGTGGCTACGAAAGCCAAGGAGGTGTTGCGGACAGTTGAACATTCGTATGAGGACTTCAAAGTCAAAACGACGGAGTACACTGTATCCTGTTGACGTGGCTCGAGGGTGAGCCACAAGATTTTGTTGGGGGGATGTTGGCAGGCGGTTTGGTAGAGTGCTATCGCAGCATCTTCGATGCTACGACAAGGCAGAAGATGGCGCGAATGACGAGAAGATGACGCGAATGGTGATCAGCGAAATATTAGTTATGCATTTTGGGTCAATTGTACCGCGGAATGCGATTTTTGGATCATTTGGACCACATATTATGTAATGTTGAGTTAGCTATACCGCAGAATGCGGATTTTTGGTCGTTTTTGGATAAGTCAATTAGATATTGGATCATTTTTCCATAGTGTCAGTTAGGAAGTCGGTAGTAAGTGGAAAAGAGTTGTAAGGCGGAATCCTATATATAGATAAGAATTAAGTGTTGAAGATATAATTGGCAGCTGAAGAATGTGAAGCTTTGATGTTGGTTGTGTGATTTCCGGGCATGTTTTGAGGCCAAGAGTCATTGCGGAGATCTAGTTTTTGCAGAGACATTGTATCTGGGTCAACAATGATAATATGATGAAGCTATTTTGGTACAATCTCTATGTTGAATCTGTTCATTTATGGTAATGCAATGTTGCACTATACAAATAATGGCATGCTTCTTTGATGCGATATTTGCTTTACAATTATTGTTGTTGCAATGATGAATGTATTGGTTGAATGTCGCTTTAATACTATGTTGAATGCTTAAATATCTATGTCGATGTATTGCAATAAGTTTAAGTATCATATCCGCAACCATCCTCCTTCATTCAGTGGAAACATGGTTCCGTCTGCTCTTCATGGACGCCTCGGGTGAGACCTCATCTGCTCCGCAGGTGTTGCTGGGCGGGATAAACCCTGTATGGGCTGGTGCTCAGGAAGACTACGGTATGTGTCGACAGTGAGTGGGACCCTTGTCGACTGGAGTCGTGCTAACATTTCATCAAATTGTTCCAAGTAAACTAAACATTCCTCTAACTGGGTGGTATCTGTTAGGAGCTTGATATATAACTTCATGGCTTCACATTCTTTGGGTATGGAATATTGATCATCAACTTTTATATGGATAGAATGATAATCATAGTCTACATTTTTTAGAATTATGGCTTGATAAGCTATTTTAGTTGCAGGAAAAACTGGCACACCCCTCCAACACCTAGTTCCTTGATTTGGTTTTGGGATTATCGATGTGTCCTCAAAATAGGAGGTTCCAAACTGAGACCCTTCCCTTGTGTAAGTGATAGATGATATCGAGTGTAACAGAGTTGCACTGATACCTAGGTTGGGTGGAGGCAAATCAAATGTTCCCATTTAGTTAGGATACATTCCCACACCAACATTTTCACAATACTTCCCAGAGTGGATTACTAGGGGGAAATTTGTCCATGAGTTCTGAGTGGACTCACTTCTATCAAACAACAATTGATCAAAGGTGACTATATTTCCTTCATGGAGAAATTTAATTACTTGGAATATTGAAGATACCACAACCATCAGAGTGTGAGTCCAACTTCTACCTAGTAACAGATTGTAATCAAGTGGAGCATCAACGAATTCCACTTCTACATTAATTGTGTTTCCCCTAGCTCTACTGGGAGAGTCGAGATAATTCCATGGGGTTGGAAGAAGTCACCATTGAATTCCTTTAGCATGGTTACCAGGGGAACAAATTCATGTGAGCCAATGGATTTCCAACATGATAAGGACATTACACAAGTGGATGCTCCCTCATCAACAACAGTTCAATGGATTTTGACCTTAAAGTCGAAAACTAAGATTTGAAAGGTTGCATGATGAGGTAGGTGAGGTTTCCAATTGTCTAAATCAAACATCAACAACTGACTATCCAAAGGATCCATGGCCCATATAGCTGAAAGCAGGGTATTCCATTGAGTAGGACAACATTGGAGGAATTCGAGGGTGGACATTGCACAAGGGACTTGGGCTAGATCTTCTACTATGCCATATTTTGAGAAACACATGCATTTGGATTGTACGTGGATTTTTTCAGAGCACCTTTCAATATTCTGGGCATAATGGTTGAGTTATTTTGGTCTCGGGACTCTCTTTTCCTTTAGATCCAGATGTGGTTGATTCATAATGTGTGTTCATTGTCTAGAGGTTTGTTTCTTGGTGACACATGAACACTTCACTTTGGCTTGGATTTCCCCCTTTCGAGGAGGCATCTTGGTTGCCCCTTTTCAGGTTGCATGGTTTGGGTTAGTAGTAGCAATAATTTGAAGTTGTTGTGGAGGGAATAGATTAGTTAGCATGGTCATTTTCTTAGTAGCTTCCTGGTGTGCCAATAATCATTTCGCAACTTCTAGTTTAGGGACTAGGTAGGTCAAGTGATCATTTGTGCATAGGTTGCATGGTAAATTGGACTTATTTTTCTCTTCTTACCCCCACAAGTGTTGCTACTGTTATTGTTATTGTTATTCACATTATTTCCCCCCTATTCCCATTTTTATTGTTTTAATTCTTCTTCCCTCTGGGTTGCTAATTACCCTTAGCATTAGCCGTAAGTACTAACAGAACGTCTGTGAGAGGGTTGGGTTTGGGTTTTTTTAATATTGTTCTTATTTGTTGTATGTGCATTCTAGTTGCAACCTTGACAAGGCATGAAATTCTCAACTAAACCAATAACACCATGAGCATGAGGCCTAGGGGTTGGTTTAGTCGAATAAGGGGCTGCTCTAGGAGCAGTAGGAAGAATCTCGTGCAACATTCTTGACTGGGAATATACCAAATCAATTTGATGAGCCTTAATAATGGATTGATATTATGTTTGTACTCTAGAGAGGGCCACACCCTTCGCAATGAAAGGTCGCAATGAGTTAATGAACCAATCAGTTAAGAACTCATCAGGGATTTGTGACTTTATTAAATTGTGTATCCTTCTCTATTCATGAATGTGGTCGAGATATGCATGGACTTATACTGCCTAAATGGAGTCAGGAATTTTGTGTCGGTTTTGTAGTGGATTGGTAACTAGAAATAGTTTAATAATTCCATTCCAATCGCATTGAAGTTTTGAAAGGAAGCTCGTGGTAAGTCAATGTACCACTTTGTTTCCACCCTTTTCAAGGTCCTTTGGAAGAGACGCAACCTAATGGAATCATCCATCAAGGATTTCAAAGAACACTAAAGATGGATTGTCGTTAAATGGTTTATAATATATTCCTTAGGATTCCCTTCAAACTTAGGTATGGTTGAAGGGATTTTGTTAGGGATAGGAGGCCATTTAGGATCAGTTAATGTTAACACCCAAAAAGTGCTCACTACCTCATATACCCCATTACATGACTCATCTGTCCATATTTCCTACCATATTTACCTTCAAAACCTTAAAATCCCATTAAAAAGCCTCCAAAAGGCTAAAAACCCCTTTTTCCCCCAAAATTCCTCCAAGATAGCAAAAACCCTCTAAAAAGGGAATAAAAAATATAAAAAAAAGAGAAAAAAGAGGAAAAAAGGAGGAAAAAACCCTATACAACTGACCTAAACCATACGGTTCCCAAAACCATGGGCCAGCACTCCACCACTAAAAACCTATAAATAGGTGATGGAGACCCCTCATTTCATATCCACAGTCAAATACACCCTTACTCTACCAAAATAACTCTTGAAACCCTAGCTCACCCTTGAGCTATTTTCACCCTTGAGTGCCCCTTTGGCCCATTTCCACCCTTTGGAGAAAGAGGAGCAAAGCTGGAGTTTGGAGCAACCCTCTTGGACTATTGCAAGAACTTCACCAACCTCTACACCTGAGGTAAAATTTTAATACAAAAAACCATTTTATTTCTTGTCTTTTATGTTTCATGCACATGTTTAGAATAATTTCCATTTTAATGTATTGTTTTTCATTTACTGTTTATTGAACTGCTACTAAGGAGTCCTTTCTCCTTAGTAGGTGCTCATTTGCACAAGCTAGGGTGAAAACCCTAGCTACAGTTTTAGCGACTCCCCTTGTGTTCCTTTGAATTTCTGGTTATAGTTTTTAAAGTTTTAAAGATTTTTAATTTTCTGCAATATTTTTCTGTTCAGCTGTCCCTTTCGGCTGCCGTAAACCGTATCTTTTACCCCCTGCAGTTGCGTTCTGACCGCGTCTTTCAGGCATTTACCTGCGATCCGACCGTGGCTCTAAGACTATTTTTCGGCGACCTACCGGTCGTTTTCAGTCTGTTACCTGCGATCTGACAGCAGCTATTAGATTTTTTGGGACGGTCCGACTGCGGCTGTGAACCCTTTTTCCCGCGTCCTGCCTGCGGCTTTCAGCCATTTTTCTGCAACCCGCAGGCGTCTTTCGGCCATTTTCCCGCGTCCCACCTGCGGCTTTCAGCCATTTTTTTTGCAACCCGCCGGCATCTTTCAGCCATTTTCCCGCGTCCCGCCTGCAGCTTTCAGCCATTTTTTTGCAACCCACCGACGTCTTTCGTCCTTTTTCCCGCGTCCTGCCTGCGGCTTTCAGCCTTTTTTCTGCAACCCACCGGTGTCTTTCGGCCTTTTTTCTACGTTCCTCCTGCGGCTTTCAGCCATTTTCCTGCAACCTGCCTGCGGCTTTCGACCTTTTTCCCGCGGTATGACTGTGTTTTTCGGCCAAAATCCTACAACCCGTCCACGACTGTTGAGATGTTTCCCTCGGTCCGACCGCCCAGATTTGCCACAGACCCGCGGTCTGTTTCCTGCACTTTTTTCGCTGTTTTGAACCCAGCACTTTGCTGCACTATTTTCTGCACCAGCACAACCATCTGTCCTATCTACAGCCATACTTCCCTACAGCCTTTTCTGCAGTATTATTTCTGTTCCATTTACAGAATATTTTTTAAATTTCAGCATTTTAATTGAAAAGAGAAAATTTTGCATTTCAAAGTTTAATTTATGTATTGTTATTTTTAGTTAAAAATTTGCCCACCCTAATGGCACTTTTACTTGGGTTCATCATCATCTCACACACACACACTCTGTCACCTAATTCAAGTGAGCCCTAAAAAAATACTTAACACAACCAACATTCTAACCCCACTTGGGGAACACATAAGAATTTTTGTAGTTAGGTAGGATCGGGGGGATAGGCATCCAAATAACACCCCTCGGTTGCTTACACTTGAGACATAGTTGTTGTCCATTAGGGAACCAAAATCCCCTAGTATTGTTTGGCACGTCACAACCAGTTTATTAGAGGGCCTCTCCCCTAGGAGGGTTGAAGTCGCCATACTGGTTCCGAAGGCCTGAGTGGAATACCGCAATCCATTCAGTAACTAAAGGCTACCTTTCGCATTTCTTGGGGTATCCCTGTATGGGGATACTGCGGTGATAGAACCAAACGGCAGATTCACCTTTTCTGGACGTGTCATGAACGGGCTATCTTAGTTTCCTTTCTTCTAGGATTGACTACCCCCGGGTGTCCCTCTCGGTAGGGGGATATCTTTAGCCACTTGGCTCTACTATCAATATTGTCTGACTTGGATTTCATCACCTTGCAGAGGATATGTCTAGTTGAGTCAGAATACTATTTAGCTAGGTGTTTGCATGCTCCCTTACCTCCTTTTGGTCTAGCGAGTCCACTATTTTTATTTTTTAGGAAACCTGCTGCTTGTTGGTATTCTGACCATTTCTGTTGATACTCCACTTATTGTAGCACAGCTGTTACAATAAGTGTTTTGAGTTAGTTGTTGGCCTGAGTGCCATATTTTTTTTAGCTCTTCTTCTGCACACTTGGTTGCATTAGGGTTTTGAACTGGTTTTCAATCAACACAACCCCCAGATATTTGACACCATCTGTCACCATTGAGTCCCTGAGACATTCTCGGCGCCTCTGGGGCGAGCCCCCACAGCACGGTTCACTTGACACCACCCGTGACAGACATAGATCTTCATCACTTGATACCACTAATCATAGATCTCGAGCTTTGTTACTTGACTCCACTTGTCAACAGCATAGAACTCCGTCACCCGATCTAGACGCCCCTTATTTTACCTCTGATTCTAAGGCAGAGTCCGAGAACCCCATTTACACT
Source organism: Larix kaempferi (assembly GCA_027924585.1). Classification (NCBI taxonomy): domain Eukaryota; kingdom Viridiplantae; phylum Streptophyta; class Pinopsida; order Pinales; family Pinaceae; genus Larix; species Larix kaempferi. Next base: position 9,873,853 of record BSBM01000936.1, read on the forward strand.
GCACCAACCAGCCCCATGGCTGGTGTGACTTCCACCCCCTTTCTTTGTAGGGACTATTGGTGGAGCATCCACCACCACACCAGCTACCACACCTACTTTGGGCATGCCCTCGATGGGCCCCTCATCTACCATGCTGATCATTGCACCCATTCCAATAGCTGGCATACCTATCGCCACTGCATCAGTGACTCACACTACCCTTGGCGGTGCAGGACCGTCCCATACCACTTTCGTCCCTCCACTTGGGGGCAACATCCTGAACCCAGCCCCTCCACTTGGGGGCATTGGCCCCAACATGGTCACATCCACTAGTATGTCACATCCTTCCACTAGTTTGCCATTCATGGCTAGCCTCAACCTTCCTGACCTAGCTATACTGACTAAGGATCCCATCAGACACGACCCTGCGTGGCCTCACATGCCCACCAAGCTCCCCTCCGACATCCCTAAGTTTGAGGGAAAGGCAAGTGAGGACCCCCAGAACCATATTATGTCCTTCCATCTATGGTGTTCCTCCAACTCCATAGTGGACGACTCTGTCTGCCTCCATCTGTTACAGCGCACCCTCACTGGCTCTGCATCTAAGTGGTACATCGAGCAGCCCCATGGGACCCATGCCACCTTTACTTCCCTTGCCTCGACCTTCCTGCAGTTCTTTCAGTTACCTGTCCGCTATGATGCGAGAGTTGAGATCCTACTGTCTTGCAGACAGAACACGGCTACCCACATCACTGACCACATTCATGAGTGGCGTCGACGCCGCAGCCTCTGCAAAATCAAGTTAGACGACCGTATCTTCTTAGATTGGTTCTAAAATCCCTTCTTCCTTCCATTGCCAAGGATGTGGCATCTAAATGACCCCAGTCTGAGGAAGAGGCCATCCTCAAAGCCCAGCAATTTGACCTCATTTACGCCCAGTTATCTGTATACCATCATACCTAATGCTCCTCGCGGTGATTCCTCCCAACACGATGCGCCGGGGGCATTCCACACCGCAGACGGAATCATTAGTCGTATTGCCTCGCATCCCCAACCCTTTTCCATAGCACGTCCTAGCCATGGACCCGACCTTTCGCGGGCTACCTCTCAATCCGGAGCAACCAATTCGTATGCTCCTATGGCACATCACCACCATTCCCACGGACCCTCATGTCCACCTCAGTGATTTGGTCATGCATCCCCCGCTTATGCCCCCCCAGTCGCACCTCATCCCTATTACCACCCGCAGGCTGCACCCGCTCTTGTGTTCTCTCAATCCCAACCTGCTTATTACCCGCCACAGGCATCCCCTGCGGCAAACCCGCAACCCGTTCCGCAGACGTATCAGCAACCCCCACAAGGTTCAACACCTGCGCAGCCTCCCCCTACTTATTATCCACCGCAGCCTTCTCCTGCATTTGCAAAACCCCAGAACCCACCTGCTTCCCAAGGGCAAGTATACGCCCAACAAAACCCGCAGCAAAACCAAAACAACCAGCGCCAACAAGGCCAGCAAAACCATGGCAAAGGCTGTAACCGTGGGAACAACCCCCCTCCAGACCAAGGCCGTCAACCTCCCAATCCCCCAAACAACAATAACGCGGCACCTGCCAACCAGAACCCTGATCGGCGGTCTAAGCAGGCCAAAAATCCTAATTTGTGAACAAACCATCCTTGTTCTATTTGCAGGGTCTATGCCCACTACACACATGATTTCCCACATTTGGAGTGAGCTCGGCAACTCTGGACTGATGATGCCCATCGCCAAGGGCACGCGGCTCCTCAGGCGCCACCCAACCCCCCACTCCCTCAGCAGCAACCTTTAGTGCTGCAAAACCCTTTACCAAACCAAGGCATAGTGAACACTCAGCCGTTGGCTCCCCCTCAAGTCAACGCTCCACCACCACAAAAACAGATCACTTATGCCGCTCTTGATCAACCCATGTTTTGACTCAGGTACCCACCACTTGTTAATGATGTCATCCGTCGATGTCAACCTCCAAACCCATCGGAACCAATATAGCTCCACCCCTGAAGCCTCTCCCGTCGATAAAATACTAATGCTCATCCCACTGATCAGACGTTGCGTATACCTCCGGCTCCACTTGATGGCACCTTGTTTCCCACTTCGTCGTATCAACAATAATCCCAATGCTCATCGCTGCGTCAAATTACAACATTGTATATGAATTAGCCCAGTCTCCTGTAGCCATGTCTGCGTTAGAAGTCTTAAAAAATTGTCCTTCACAGCGCAAGACTTTGCTCTCGTCCATTGGTGCTATTGACCCAAATGATTCACAACTGATGGCATTCGATTTGGACCAGTCTGAACCACGCCTGCCTTCCACTTTAGCGTTCCAAGTTTCTGTTTCCATTAGGAATCTTGTAATCCATCGGTGCATCATCGATGAAGGTGCCTCTACATGCGTTATGTCCACATTCGTTTGGAAGAATTTGGGATCCCCCACTCTCCAATAGTACACCACTGCGTTGCGAGCCTACGACGGTCGTTCGGCTCAACCCCAAGGTCTATTAGCTAATGTCCACGTCCAGTTGGCTGGTAAACCCGTACTCATTGACGTAGAGGTCATCATTTCCCAACTTGATTATAACCTCTTACTTGGCCGCAGCTACATGTATGCCATGCAGGCGGTTTCCTCATCCGTTTTTTGTACCATGATATTCCCCCATGATAGACGCGTGGTCAAGGTCGACCAACTCACCTATTACGATCCAAATGCCCCCGCTGCACCCGAGAATGTTCTCCCCATGGTTGAACAACCTGTTGGTGGTGCCACTACCTCATTTGTTTCCTCCGTGGGACCCGGAGTTTACTCAGATACGTTGATGACCTCCACATTCCAATCCATTCCTCCCCCGTCACCCGTGACTGAACTATATGACCTATGTACCCTATCCCACAATACCCAAACACCCACCAATCAACCACCCTTGTTACCCAAACCACCATTGGTACCTAGTCACATTGGTGTTACACCCATCCACACAATCCCCTTCCTAGTCCCTCCCTCAGGAGTAGTAAGCGCCCCGGTTATGGCTACCCTCAGCCTCCCCGGGTTAACCTTAGGATTACCTGTGTGATATATTTCACCTCCCATTCCCCCACTGATGCCAAATGTCGTCCTTCAACCGGTGCAACCCATTGTCACTACTAGTCAGCCACCACCCGATGTCACTACCCCTTCGTCATCTACGAATCCCACTCCTCTTATCAAGCCCACTAGGGGAAAAGGCCCACAACCATATACTTTTGTACCCGCTCCCAAGGCATTTAAACCCCCCCCCCCCCCCCCCCGTGTTTCGTGCTCCTCCTAAATGCTTGTTGTGTGATGAGTTAGGCCATCCAACTCATCAATGTCCACAGTTACCTGCATTACAAGAACACATGCAAATGCTTGACGACGACCCCAACATCCCGGTTGCCGAACTCGATCCAACCCCTAAGCCTCGTGATAAATCACTCCGTACCAACCACCCTTGTGCAATATGTGGTGTTTATGGCCATTACTCACATCACTGTCCTGATGTCCCAGATTACAGAGCAGCTCTCTACGAGATGAATAATTTGGACCTTGAGACGGCACTCCCCACAATTGAGGAGATCCACCCCCCGGTCTCATCCCCATCCAAGGATATTAACACCATTTATATGATCTCTTTTACTACCACTCCCTCATCAACCGATTTGACCACTCAATGTTTCCGCAATGATGAGGAGATTCTAGAGGCTCTCACTGCCCCGGATTATCCCTGGGATGACATGCACCATCATTCCTATTTCCTCCCCGAAGAATCCTCCTCTACCACAGCTACCCAATTTGCGGTTGAGTCCAAAGATTTCCTCCCCACCATAGTCAACTGGTTTAAGGATCCTATTCCTTCTCCTGAGGCCTTTGAGGAAGGTAACATGGCCAACATCTCACTCGTCATCCACATAGATATCTCCAACCCACCTAGTGCTCTTGAAATCATTACCTTAGGAGCCTCCTGCAATGAGTATGATATTGGAGAGTACAAGAAACTTTTCCATGAATTCTGTGATGTCTTTTCCTGGTCCTATACCGAAATGCCTGGTCTCGACCCCCGCCATTATCGAACACCACATTGACACATGGCTTGATGTACCCCCCCATTCATCAGAAACAACGCCCCATTCATCCTTCCAAGCTCCCCGCTGTTAAAGCAGAGGTTGAGAAACTTCGCAAAGCCAGATTCATTTATCCTATTGCTTATACCACTTGGGTTTCAAACCCCGTTCCCGTCAACAAAAATCAAGGCACCATTAGAGTATGTACTGAATTTCATGATTTAAACCACGCCTGTCCCAAAGACAAATTCCCCATGCCATTTATTGACCAACTCATCAATGCGTGTGCGGGGCATGAAGTCCTATCTTTCATGGACGGTTTTTTCGGATACAACCAGATTCAAATCCGTAAGGAGGATCAGTACAAGACTGCCTTTACCACCCCATGGGGCACCTTTTCCTATCGCGTCATGCCTTTCGGCCTCAAAAATGCTGGTGCCACCTTCCAACGGGCCATGACCTATTGTTTTCACGAGTTGGTCCACATCCTGCTAGTCTATCTTAATGACCTTACAGCTCATTCCCGGAAACGATCAGACCACCTTAACAACCTCCAACAATTTTTTCCTGCGTTGTCGCAAATATCAAATCCGCTTGAACCCACACAAGTGTGTCTTTTGCGTTCCGGCAGGCCAGTTGTTGGGTTTCATTGTTTCCCAGAAAGGAATTACTGTTGATCCCCTAAAAGTCCAAGCCATCTTAGACCTTCCCTCTCCTCGCACGCTCCGGCAGCTCCAGAGTCTACAAGGGCGATATAATTTTCTCCGTCGCTTCGTTCTCGACTATGCCACCACCGTTCATGGTTTCCTACACCTGCTTCGTACCCACATACCCTTTGTTTGGGATGAGCAAGCAGAAGCTGCATTCGAATCCCTCAAGAAAGCTCTCACACAAGCCCCTTTGATCTCCCCTCCGGATTTCTCTCAGGACTTCATCCTTTACATCTCGGCATCCGAGCATGCCGTGTCTGGAGTCCTGGTTCAAGAAGATGTCGCTCGCCAGGAGTACGTCATTTATTACGTCAGCCAGAACCTTGTCTAGACCACCCCTACAATACCCATATGAGGAAAGACTCGCCCTTGCTGTGGTCTTTTCTATCCAAAAATTGCGACACTACATTTTGCTCAGTCATACCACCGTTGTCGCCTACTCCAACCCCATGGTCTATCTCTTAAACCGGCGGCTCCTGCAAGGTCGCGTTGCTAAATGGGTCATTATCTGTAATGTCCCCATTCAAATAAGTGCATAGTAAGACAATCCCATCAATCCTACTAGTTTCCTAGGTTGGATGGGCACATGTGGGATGGTAATAAGGAAACTAATAAATGATATTTAGACATTAGAAGGGTTCAATCATTTAATAAATATGATGAATAAATAAATTCAAGAGAAATTCTAGGTGGCAAGTGGTTTTTGGAGACATATGGAGGTGGTGGGACCCACACTAGCTTGATTTTTCAATGACACATGGCAGCTCTCTCTTGCCAATTCGAATTCATGGGAAGGTGAACACTCTTGGGTGAGTTGGTAAGTCATAACACATGGCATTGAGCATATTAGGTCGAAATGGGAAGGAATAGTAACCTCCATGGAGAGGAAGAGTCAAATTGGGAGACTAGTGGACACATGGGCTAGATTCCCTAGTTTTATGACAACAATAATGAAGCATCTATGACATTTTATGTCAACATTCAGACATGACTTCTTACACCTGACCATTATGACATGTCAGCCCCAAAAATAGGCTCAAGAAGGCGCTCATGGAGTTGGAGGAATCTAAAGAGACTCAAATTCGAACTTGGGAGAAGATGGAAGGTTGGAACTAGGAGACAAGTGGCAAATGAGGAATATTTTCTAAATGGAAAATTATTGAATCTATTGAGAGGATTTCGACCCCTTGAAGGCTAATGTTTGTTATAAAATGTAGAAATCAAGTATGAGAATGGCTTTTGATGATTTGAGAAAAATTGCATTTGTGAAGAGAGAGCTAGTGGATGACTAGTTTCTTGCCTTAGCCAATTTCGAGGGTGAAAGATTCCCATCCAAGTTGGTGTTTGGAGAGGCCACTCAATTATTTCATGGTGCTTTAATGGAGTTTGTATTTGCAGTTATCAGCTACAGGAAGTTTCATGGTTTGGTTTAGTGCAGCACTTTCTCTCCACCGTTTCCAGTTTTGAAGGCATATTCGTGCTCCTTGAGGGAGGGCGTTTTTGGTGAGCACTTGTGCTTCTTGAGAGAGCTTATCATTATATATTTATGATTGTAATAGCTTCACATCCTCTTTTATTCATATTCAGAAAGTCTCAGGTCGAAATACCCACTGGTTGTATGCAAAACTATTGATTAATGAGCAAACAATGTCCATTTCCCCAATGCATTGATGTATGACACTATAATGTTGATTATTTCGAATGGATGGATGATTATCTTATATATTTGTGATAAATATACTTCCATGGATGTCTTCTACAATTTTCATGTACTGTACTTGAGCATTTGAATCATTTTTACTCAGTTTAGTTGTATTGGGAGGTGAAATAGTGCCATTTCCCCAAGGGTCGAATTGGGGGTTTTTGCTGTTGAATGTGAGAGAGTTAGAACAGTATTAAAAATCAATTAATGGTGCATATGAGACCTTAATCACATAATTAACACATTATATACCTCTGTTCATAAATTTGTGGGAGTTTGGAGGCATTTGGAAGGCCATTTGCAGTGTTACCCGAGGGGGATTTGATGCACAAATTACTAGTCAAAATTACATATATTGATCAGAATACAAATCAAGTTTTCAGAAGTATTTGGAGGGCCATAAAACATCCCTGAACCTTATATTCAAGTCTAAATACCATTCATACACTCCTACAGAATATTTGGGAGCATTTGGGTTGATTTGGAGGTCAAAACAGTAAAACTAGTCAAAGGTCGAAATTGGAAAAAAAAGTGGAAAATTGGGAATTTTAATCAAATTTGAAAAAGGGATATTACATTATCCTCCAGGAATATGACCTCACTTTCAGAACCCCTAAGAGCACTACAGCCCTCGCGCTTTCCCATCTCATCGTTGATCTCCCCTCCCTTCTTCCATCCCCACAAATCTCCGATGAGTTACCCGACAATCACTTGTTCACCATCTCGTCCGATGACCCATGGTACGGTGATATTTTGTTATACCTCTGCACGCAGAAGTTCATACCCAACATCAGTCGTGATGGATGCCGCCGTATCCGTCACCAGGCCTCTCGATATCTCCTCTTAGGTGATGTCCTTTACCGGCGAGGGGTTGACACGATTCTCCGTCGTTGCCTTACACACGAGGAAGCCGAACATGTCCTCAATGACTGTCATAGCGGTTCCTGCGGAGGCCATTTCTCTGGGATGGCCACCGCCCAAAAGGCCGTCCGTGCCGGATACTTCTGGCCCACACTCTTTACCGACTGCATCACAGCGGTCAAACATTGCCATAATTGCCAACTTTTTTCCCCCAAGGCCCGGACACCACCCGCTCCACTACACCCAGTCATCACCGTTGGTCCCTTTTGTAAGTGGGCCATCGACTTCATGGAATGTAAACCCCCATCCGCCAACGGCCATAAGTACATCATTGTCACCATTGATTACTTCACCAAATGGGCGGAAGCCATGCCCACCTTCAATTGTACAGCTGACACCGCTGCCCGTTTCTTTTTCAACCATGTTATCACTCGATTCGGGGTCCCTAAACAGTTCGTCTCAGACCATGGTTCACACTTCGAATATTCCCTTTGGCGTGATTTATCCACCCTATTGAAGTTCGAACATCAGTATTCCTCTGCTTACTACCCCCAAGGGAACGGCCAAGTAGAGGCCATTAACAAAATTCTCAAAACCATCCTCCAACGCACGGTTAACCGACATAAGGCTGGTTATGACAAACATGTACACCCTCGAAATTTCCATGAAGGGGACCTCGTCCTCGCCTATGACCAAGCCCATGACAAAACTGGTAAAGGAAATTTTGAATCCATGTGGCAAGACCCTTACATCGTGCAGACCTGTCTCGACAATGGGGCATACATTTTAACTGACTCAAAAGGTCACCCTTTGCGCAACCCCCGTAATGGGTTGTATCTTAAGCTTTTTTATCCCTAGAAAAACCCGCGGCCCCATTGGTCCGTATTGTACAGTTTGCTCTCTTTTTGTTTTTCACCTTTTTTACCGCGATCTTACATTCATCATTTCTGCATGATCACAGATGGACCATCTTCCACCTCATTACATTGGCTTCGCCGATGGAGCTAGCCGCTGGTCTCCCAACATGGCTTCTGCAGCATGGGTCTTATATTCCCCTTCACATGAATTGATTCACCTTGACGGAATATGTATAGGCACTGCTGACTGTTGTGACCGGTCTCTTGACTGCTTCCCTCCAGATGGGCATATGTCACCTTCATGTGTTCCTTGACTCCCAACTACTTGCTCCTAGCTCAACAACCGCTACCAGGTGCGTGATCCCTGCCTCTTTAGAAAATTCCTGCACACAAAACAACTCAGCCAACAATTTGAATCCATAACATTCACTCATGTCCCACGAGCTCAAAATAGTGTCGCAGATCAAATGGATAATAACATCCTAGATTGGCACATCAATCACACCATGTAAAACCTCCATCATGCATCATCATCCCATAGCATCATATCAAAAATCTATAAAAACCCAAAAAGATTGCAAGGGGCATCCACGTGCATATCATCACATAAACATTTGCATCCATGTGCAATAAAGAATAAAAACACATTCATATACAGGGGCATCCACGTGCCTAATCCTACATACATAATGTTGCATCCATGTGCAATACATCACATAAAATACACAAGGGGCATCCATGTGCCCAACATCCTACACTACTTGCATCCATGTGCAGTACAACCATATAACAAACCATAAGCGCATCCACGTGCGTACACTACAACATCATCGTAAAAACGTGCATCCATGTGCATATATATATATCAAAAAATACATGTCCATATGCTACACATGTTCTGAGTACCCCCATACTCAGCTATACAAAAAATATCTATACATCCCTATGCCTCATAGAATACATGTCGTAGCTACAAAATCGAGGGGAGTCCCCTGTACTCCCAAATGAGAGTCATACCTTGCATCACTGCCTACATCAACTGCCTCTGAGTCCTCACCTCGCTCCTCCTCTGGTAGCTCCTCATCCCCTGCGGGCTCCTGTGCCTGACCCCTATCCGCCAAGATAGCCACCCGGATCACGATCGACCGAAACTCCTGTGGCACCCTCAAAAAATCCTGGATCACCTCGGGATCCATGTCCCGCCACCCGTCATCGGTCACTCCAACCAGCAACCGATCCAGAAGCGTCCGTACAGCCTCTAGAGTCCCCTCAGTGTCCCGTCGACGCACCTCCCCTCGGCCTGGCAGGGCTGGTACCCGCCACATGCCCCCTGCGCGCTACATGTCTTGGTGGTGGTCTCAGACCAACATCTGTAGATCACACATCAGTCAGTGACAGCATATCAAAACACCTATCCTACATAAGACTTGACATCCATAACATGCAAGTAACTCAATCCGTACCATCTAATCCCCATTCCTGCCCTGGCGGCCGTGGTGCCTCTGGATCCCTGGTGTAGTCCATATCCCTGTATGGATAGTCATCCAGTGTCAGCGACATCTGTAGCCACTGCAGGTACAGCTCCTGAGTGAAATATCTACCCACCTCCCCGCCACCCCAGCGGTGCATCATCTCTCCCCACCACACCATGCGTGGCTCCCTCAGTCCTCCTGCCCTGACCGGCACCCGCGGCCGCAGTGTCGGTACCCCGCTCCATGAAGAAAGCACATAAAAAGGATCCATAACAGAATCCCCTGCCAGATTCCTTCACCGATGTCAACTGCCGCTACACACAAGTGAGGAAGATCTGGCCCCACGCATAGTAGACACCATCCAGCATGCGCTCCACTAGCTGCATCTGGCCCCCGGACACCTTCTCAGGTGACTGGGACCCCAACACTCGAACCACACACGCCGCAATAGCCTGTACTGCTGGCTCCTGCAGGTCCACCACCCGGAGTTCATTTCTCTACACCCTAGCCTCTAGAACACAGTACCACTCCAGCATATCCTCCATATCTACATCTGTGGATACTCGTGGCTACGTATCCGCCACCCTACCCAGACAGGGAAACCCCGTCAGGAAGTATACATATGCCAGGGTAAGGTCCACCCTCTCACCCTGCACCCTGAATGCCTGAATGTCCGGCTCCCAGAAACTCACTAGCCGATTCAGCAGCAGCGCTGCTGAACGCATCATAGGTACCTGTGCAAACTTCAGCAGTCCGCACAATCCCAACGTCGATCACACATGCTGATCCTCCCGGATGACAGCCACTATCTCATCCGGGACCTCCCGCTCTCTCCAAAGCACCAGCAGCATCCTATCAAACACACAAGGAAAACTCATCAGACTCATGTCAAAGAAGTAACCCTGCCCCCCCCCCGAGGAAAACCTAACAGCTCAATCCCCATCGCAGCTTTAGGGCCCCTTGCTGCGATTTTCGACCGCGGCTATCTGGGCTATAATCGCGGTCCGAAACCGCGCCTGTAGGCGCCGAACACGCGATACCAAACCGCGTGTCCAGCCTCGAAACACGCGGTCCCAGACCGTGTATTATGACCTGAACCCCGCTGTCCCCACCTGTGTCATCCACCCTGGAACCCGCGGTTCCATCCCACAAACCCGCGGTCCACCCCATGTGGACCGTACAAATACTCCCCTGGGACCCACTACCCCCCACCCCCCCCCCCCCCCCCCCCCGAACCCAAAGAAAATGCAGGTATGAGTTTGACGGAATACCTGTAACTCTCAGATCTGAAATCGGTCGGTCGGATCATCCAGAAATACCAACTCAGCTCTGGTCAACTCTGATCACTAGTCAAAGTCAACAAGTACAAATGACACTTGTCATGTTGGACCCACTCACTATTTATAGTCCGTTGACTTTTTCTTGTTTTGGCCATTCTGAACCCATACGGAGTCCATTTTTTGAACCGTTTCCACCACTGGAATCAGCACGACGAGACCATCGTGATGGTCAACTTGTTTTCTTATTTTTTCCACATCATGTTTTGAGCATTTTTAGACCCCACTAGTTGCCTCGGTTTACGTGCCACATCGGTTGTTATCCATTTTTTACACTTTTGATATTGTCGGATTCATTTTTCCAAGATTGTGATGATGCTTGAGATCATTTCTCGCTCTCACCTGGTACAATTTCAACATTGTGTCCCAACACCTTGCTGCCTTGGTTTGCACGCCACATCGGCCGCCATCGGATTGTTCCACATTTTTACATGAGCCATTCACTCCTGTCATACTGCAATTATTTCGTTATTTTGCCACCATTCATTATCCTGCAAGGAGGCCCACCAATGTTCCCCCTACCCTCGTTCTTGGTCATCATCAATGTTCCTTGATTGAGCACTTCCTCCTTGCCTGGCCATTCCTTTTGTTCGGTATAATTTTATCCCTTTTTTAGGCCGGACAAGTCCTTTAGGAAAAAGGCCCATAGGGAGTTTCTGTTAAGCTCTTTTCTGACTCCTAAAACAATGAAAAGATCGCCAAGAAATCTTGCTTCCTTTCATGCTCGTTAAAGTACCTGAAAGGGCATCTATCTAGTATAAGTTTAACCCTTTTCCGGACCTGGTAGAATAATTACGAAAAAGGAATACTCTAGTCACACCGGCTAGAAGAGTTCTTCATTGTATCCTTTTATGCTTCTTTGGGCCTTGGAGACTAACACACGAAAAAGAAACCCCCTGGAGTCTTCTTATCGCTTTCAGACTCTCTAAAATTGAAAGAAACCACGAGCATGAACTATCCTGGGCTCGTACAAATCCACATGACAATACCATTCCATTATTTCAGAGTCTTCTTATCACTTTCAGACTCCTTAAAATTGAAATCCATCACGAGCATGAACTGTCCTGGGCTCGTATAAATCCACACGACAGTACCATTTTACACACACTTCTTCTAGTTCCTTAACCGATGAAGAAGTCCCCCCGTGCCTCTTGGCACTATGATCGATCATCTCAGCAGCACCCCCAATCAGGTCGCCTTTGTTCAGAGTATTCTGCAGTCTCCTGCCATTTTACACCAGCTTGAGTCTCACTCATCCCAGTCACTATCCTTGATCCATTACAGTTATGATCCCTTTCCCATCAGTCAGTTTCATATGCTACCCGATCATCCCCGCCATCATACTCTGAACAAAGGAAGTTTGAGTCCACCCACTCTACTTGCCTAGTTATCCCCCACAGTATGTCAATCCTACCATCAATACTCTCACACTTCGGTTCTTCACCTCGCGCTCCTATCAAGGAAACATCATTGCCTTGCTAGTTTCAGGTCTCCCTCTGTCGACGACAGCCCCTCTATTCTAGAGGATAGACCTAGAGGTCCCTACGCCTTGGACCCATCACCATCTGTGGTGAGTTCCTACGGACCATTTTGAGAGGATTCATCATTGCCTCTCCGAGTGGTTGTTGCTCACATGCTCGACTTCAACACCTTGATCGCATCGTTGAGACTCGCGCAGGGTTTATATCCCTTCAGTTATTGGTCGAAGACCCCAAATTTCCCCCGACTCTAGCACATTGGTGAGTCAATGCCCAATTATATATTCATGTGGATGTCCAAGTTGCGTTGGCGATTGTATTCGGAATCCATCCAATTATATGCTTCCTTGAGTACCCAGTTCAATTCCCGTTCAGTGTACCATTGCGAGTATGACTCCTTGTCACTATGATCCAGCAGCTCATCAGTTCCTCTGGTACCACACTTAGTAGCACTGTTGTATTTCCAGTGTATCAGTTCCTCAGCTCAGACATGGTCAGCCCAGTAGTATGTCCCAGATTTGTGTCCTCTCTGGACCCTTATGATGTACACAGTGGTTCTCTATGTATCCTACAGGTCCCCCTTTTCGGGCCTCATAGTTATTTTTTATGTATCTTTATACGAGCATGGGTATGCCTGCCTCGTCCATATATTGAGATTCTTCCTCATTCCTTATTTGAGGCCATGTATATTTCAGGTCCCCATATTCTGGACCCCATTTTTATTATTGTTCTATATCTTGATACGAGCATGAGAATGCCTGCCTCGTCCATATATTCAGATTATTCCTCATTCATTATTGAGGTCATGTACTTTCAGTTTTTGCAGTTTGTTCAGGACCGTTGTTCCGCGCTCTAGTTCGTTTCTTCTCTTCTCCACACCCCAGGAAAACCATCAAAATACTTATGATGTCTATCGGCCATACGATGAGCTCCTTCCCTCACACATCAGGGGGCAATCTGTTAACACCCAAAAAGTGCTCACTACCTCATCTACCCCATTAAATGACTCATCTGTCCATATTTCCTACCATATTTACCTTCAAAACCTTAAAATCCCATTAAAAAGCCTCCAAAAGGCTAAAAAACCCATTTTCCCCCCCAAAATTATCCAAAATTCCTCCAAAATAGCAAAAACCCTCTAAAAAGGGAATAAAAAATATAAAAAAAGAGGAAAAAGAGGGAAAAAGGAGGAAAAAACCCTATACAGCTGACCTAAACCATACGGTTCCCAAAACCATGGGCCAGCACTCCAACACTAAAAACCTATAAATAGGTGATGGAGACCCCTCATTTCATATCCACAGTCAAATACACCCTTACTCTGCCAAAATCACTCTTGAAAGCCTAGCTCACCCTTGAGCTATTTTCACCCTTGAGTGCCCCTTTGGCCCATTTCCACCCTTTGGAGAAAGAGAAGGAGCAAAGCTGGAGTTTGGATCAACCCTCTTGGACTATTGCAAGAACTTCACCAACCTCTACACCTGAGGTAAAATTTTAATACAAAAAACCATTTTTATTTCTTGTCTTTTATGTTTCATGCACATGTTTAGAATAATTTCCATTTTAATGTATTGTCTTTCATTTACTGTTTATTGAACTGCTACTAAGGAGTCATTTCTCCTTAATAGGTGCTCATTTGCACAAGCTAGGGTGAAAACCCTAGCTACAGTTAACACTGTATCATTGTTTAACTTCATCAAATTTGGAAAATTCATAGTAGCCAAGAATGGTAATTTTGTATGTGCCATAGAATTCCATGCTCTAAGATAATTTTCTACCCATTGGTTCGTACTAACAAAAGATTGGCCTAATATATACGAATTCCTAGAAATTGTGAAAGGTTGACTACTCTATCCAAAATTATGATTTTGCATGAACTGAGTTTGCACAAATGGCAGGATATTGCCTCCAGGTATGCCCCCCATGAATAGTTGGATACCTTGTGAGGTATTGACATTTAAAGGGTTGACCATGTTCATACCTCCTACTCTAGATGAAGGAATATTTCCTTGGTGCATATTATGCCCCCATGGAAATCTTGCATTAGTTCCCCCTATACCTGGATTAATCATTTTTCCTTGTGGCACATTAAATCCTACAGGAGCATTAGTGTTCATACCTCTCATTCCTTGGAAAGGAACGTTCATCTGAGGTTGGCTAGAGCTTGGAATGACTCCATGCACATTGGAATGGGTGGGCATGGATGTATGTCCACCAGAGGGTGGGAAAGCATAGGATGGGACTGATGGACCACTGCCAGGGGTAGTATATTTTGTTGATATGGGTAGGATATTAGCGTTCACAGGTTTAAAACCTAGAAATGTCATCCCAAAGGAGAACGGGTTAGTGCTATGTGACAAGAATGTAGTCCCACTTAAAGGAGGGCCATTCGATGGAATGGTCCCCTTGGTAGGCATCATTGAGGACGGTGGGAACCATTCAAATTCTAATGTGGATGAAATATGGATTTACTTCTACTACTGGATTGGAATTAATCGAAGGTGTATTTCCCCTAGTAAGAGGTACCTCTCCTGAGTTCTCCATACTGGCCCACTCAAATAGTGGATTATTAACTCTAGGGATGTGTGACTCATACTCTCAGTTATGAACAAAATTAGGACTCTATAGTGGATTTAATATCCCTTTGGGTTCTAAAATATACTCTATAGAAATAGGACCTAAGTTTTCCTCAAGATGAGGATATGTGTCTCTAAGGGATTTATTCAACTCTCCCTCGGTGTCACTAAGGTGTCCTTCTTCGGACGAACTTTCAAACTCACTATAAATATAATGGTTTTCTTCCTCTCCGTGTTCTATTTATGGTTCTTGATTTTCTTCCTCTACCCCATGAGGGGGTATATCACTATAATCCAATCTTATACGTGGTGGGGGTAACTCTCTCCATTCAAAATAAATTTTTTGAATCCTTATGGACCTACGCAAAGGTTCATTGGCCACGATGGCCTACTAAAGACACAAAGGAAGAAGCTTGAAACTTAAGAAATAAAACAAACATTGCACACTAAAAAGTTCCTGAAAAGATTTACACAAGCATAAATACTCTCCTAATGACAAGAACTTGTATTTTTAGGAACAAATACTATTTAGTGAAGAGTCGCAATTAAGGGTCTTCTGGAGGCCATCCTGTGATGATTAGGGCCCAAGTCCAACCAACGAATATTTGAAAGAGACAGTTACACTAACCTTCATGCCTTAATCACCAGGGATGAAAGCACTTGCCTTCAAAAAATACCCTCCCAAGGAGTTGATAAAGAGCTTCTACATCTACCTCAGGTGCCACAATATGTTCCCCTTGTAGCCACATGTGAGAATCCTAGGAAAGAAAACTACGGTCACCACTTCGTGCATGGTGGCTGAGCGAAATGATAGTTGGAAAGCGCTTATGAAAATGGGAAGGGAACGTAGGACACAAGTCCTAGACCTGAATATATCAGTGAGTAGTGGTGTCACCGCAGGGCTTTTCCACACCTGAAAAACTCCCAAAATCACATAACCCCACTAATCCAAGAAACGGGGTACAATCTTCCCACTTGCACTAGTTTTACCTACCACTTGATGCCTGTGTTAGAGGTGCTAACCAGACAAGTACTTCACACTAGTAATGGATTTAAATCTCTTTAATTGTTCCTAGTCTCAATCTTGTGTGGCCTTGGAGGATTTAACTCATAACACCTATCTCCAAGGTCCTAGAACCTAGACTATTAGATGTGTTTCTAGAAAAGAAAAACTCCTAGACCCTTTCCAATGCTTTCTATTTTTCAAAAATAGCAATTTCAAAGACTTTTCAAAAAAGAATAAACTAAGTGCAACTAAAGATATTCCAATGCAAATGCACTTTTTCACACTCTTTAAAATGAAAGATGAAGCACTTTTCAAACCATAGAATCAACTCTTTCAATGCAAATGCAATCTACCAATTTTTGTTTTGCAAAACCAAATACAACTTTTTGAGATCCAAACATTTTTTTTTAATTTTTGAGAAAAATGCAACTTTTGAAAAACAATTAAACTAATGCAAACAATAAAAAACAAGAAAGACATGCATATCACTATGGTGAAAACAGCTTCTAACACTAGACTTTTCAACCACAAGTTTAAGAAGAAACAAGTTCTTAGACTCAAACAAGTTAATAGGTCTACTAGATGACAATGTTTTGGAAGCCAATTTTTCTTTCAAGCAAGGATAAATAGGAGCACAAACAACTTGATTATGCTTGGGATCTTCACACTCAAGGCTTATCAATCACTCAAATGAACAAAAATCAAATGAGATAAAAAAAACTCCAAACACTTTTCATGAAAATATGACATAATCTCAAGACAAACACACTCACATACCACCCAAACTGATCCAACAAAACCCAAAAAGTTTCTAAATCACTCGGACAATCCAACAAACTTACTACTTTTCAGAAAAAAAAGAGAGGAGAACTCAGAAAATTTTCCAAAGTTCAAGTAATTCGCACATGTCCAGAAGGTTGGGTGTGAACCAATCGCGCATGTTACCACAATAGGGTGTGAATATCCCCTACCACTCATGTAAGTATTATAGGGTGTGAATAGCTCCTGAAGTGGACTAAAAAGAAAAAAATTCATAAAACTTTCAAAATTTTGGGAATTTTAAGGTACTTGGGATATGGTTAAGTCTATTATAGACCGATATACCCAAAACAAACTAAAACAATCAATCAACAAGGCCCTACAAAGGTTAGTTGATCCCCAATGGAGTCATCAGTTATGTTATTTGGAAAAAAAATCCTATGACTAGGGCAAGATCCCCAACGTACTGAAATAAATGAGATCGACTTAATTAACTATGTCTATAGGCAGAATTGGACTCTTACTCATGCATACATACAAACTTCAATAAGCGAATATAACTAAGAGAGATTAGGGAGACAAGAGGTATGTACCTTTTTCGAAGGTTTTCCTAGCTTCTCCTTTGTCTTACTCTCAATGTGCTCCTTGATAGCTAATGTTGACCTACAAAACCAATAGTCAACCTTTCTCAATCCTATTTGACACTTAATAAAGAGTGTAAATGAAGTGAAAATGAGTAGAACATTAACTAACTAATCAAATTCAAAATAAGTGACCAAACATTCTTTATGTCAAACCACAATCATAAGAACACTGAATTGGGGGAGGGAAAGATGTCAAATATTGATTATAGCAGTGAAATAAGTACATGTTTTACCTTCTCACTTCTCTGCACCTTGTCAAACCTGAATATTCTAGTCTCTATGCTCATGCATTCCAACGATCCCACTACGATCCACTAATTGTATATGAGGGGTGAAGTAACCTAAGCGTGGTGCTTCGATATTCATGAATGCAAGGGATTGTTGATGGAAAGGGATGAAGGGTATGTGAGTGATTACTCCAGCATAAGTTTGGATCTCTAGGTGTCCCTCCTAGTCCATTTCATTTCACTTTTATGTGAGAAAGAAATAGTTGTAAATGGTTACCATGTGGTTTGAGGAGTTGCAAATGGGGAAGGAGGTTTCTGAAACCTCCTTAACTCCCATATTTCAATTTTTTTATATTGTTTTCATGAAATTATGGGGAATTCGCACCCAATTCACAGGAAACATGTGAATGATTCGCTTCTTGTCAGTGTGCAAGATGTGAATGGTTGATTTTTTATACATATGTGCACTATTAAAGAGCAAGGTGGAAATGATTCACACCCAACCAATGTGCAGGGTGTGAATTTGCCTTGTTGTGGTTTGCAACTCTCAGAATTGATTGGAATGATGTTGGGATTCATTTTAAATGATTGGGTCATTCAATGAGGATCAAATCATGGGTTGTTCCATCCATCAGTGCCCTTTTTGTGAGCGAATGGTGACACTTTTGAGTGTTATTTTTTGAACTGTCGTCATGGATGCAAAAGTGTTGATGTGATCTATAATAGTATGATGTCGTAAGATGTATTAGACTCTTATCTAGCATTGGAAGGAATAAATAACTCTAATATTATGTAAAAGGAGATATCCCACATGCATCATGGAGTAATATGCTCTTATTACCATTAATTATATAAAGAGGTGTAAAATCATTTATACCACATGTATTTTGGGATGCAATTCTTTCATACCTCTTGGTATATAAAAGAGGTGAAGGAGAGACTTTGGGCATGTGTTGAGAATTATATTCTTATGTTTTTTTAAATATGGTGAAAACATATGTGGAGTAGATCTCAAGTGTAATATTGAATATTTCTGAAGAATAAAGAAGACAATACATTCCCATGGATGTTTCACCATTTGGGTTTTTACCACATTTCTGATGTATCATTCTTTTCTCTTGTCTCTTGTTTCTTACATTATTATTGGTTTTGTATGGATAGAAGGCTAGACTGGTGGATTCTTGCTTTGCATGTCAACAAACATATTGTTGGGATCAGTCTATTCATTCTACATTTTGGACTTTACGGTGGGTTTTGGTCGGAATCCAGTAAAAACATTTTGGTAAAATCTAAATTTCTATGTGTTTAAATTGTTTTTTGAATCCATAAATAGATGTAGCACCCTTGAATACCTCTATGGCACCCAAATTATGCAATTTATATAGCTAATATATCAGATTCTAAGATTTTTTAAAGATTTTCGACCGAAATACAAACAAAATAAGATGGAAAATATGCTCGGAAAAAGTTGAAAACGTAGAATCTTTAGACTATGATGGGCTTTTTAATTGCCTTCTAATTACTTAGAAAACAACTAAGAAGTGTACATTAATTGTCAACCCGGGGTTCGTTGAGAACTTGCGAGTTACCGTGCACTGTATGTGCAAACCACAATCTCCTCTTACATCGGTTTATCTACTTGAAGTTGTAGTTCAATAACCTTACTTACAAACAATGGTATGAGCAGTTACATTGTCTTGGCAAGGAACTAGCCATCTAAACAACTATTGAAGCTAAATTGCAATGAAAGTAAATCACACGACATGAAAGTAAATGCTAAAATTAAATTCACACTTGAAAGTAAATTCTAAAACTACATTCACACTCTGCAGAAAAGTAAATCCTAGAACTATGTCACACTTTGCGGGAAAAGTAAATTCTAATGCTACGTTCACACTGTGCAAGAAAGTAAATTCTAAATCTAAGTTCACAACACACTTGACAGAAAGGTACATTGCAGAAATAAAATCTCAAAACCTATCCTTGCCAAATACAAGTTATTGTTTATGATCCAATGGAGTAAATAACATTATTGCATTAAGCTCAATGATTGTAAAATAAACAATTAAATCTCTATCTATGCATTGAAATCAAATTGCGGAAATAAAATTCACACTTCATAAGAAATCACAAGTAAGCAATGAAGTACAACTACATCAACATAAAATAAATAAAATCATATTGCAAAAGAAATTATAAAACTAAGATCTAATTGAATCAAAATGAGAGTATAGCTTTATTCCATCATCAATTGGACTATTGCTCTAAGAGTCCTCCCATAGAATGGAGAATGAACTCTTATTTATACATAATTTATCCATAACAAATAATAAATGAGGATCCAAAATATCCTGAACCAATTCCTAAAAGTTTGGATCTCAAAATTAAATCAAAGCTAATCCAAGATCCTTACTAACTACATGCTATTTAAAATACCTTTGAAGTCAAATTCGAATTTAGGAATAGAGGCTATAATAAAATAGTCAAAACTCATCTCAAATGTCTCTTAACAACTTTTGACTTCTTAGGTCCATCATATATTTGATAGAGATCTTCAAATCTTTATGAATAAGACAAATATGCACTCATATCCAACTCCATTTACCAACTTTAATTTAACATCATGATTTGATACTTATAAAAATAATAGAAATAATGAATTTATAAAAATCCATTATTGATAATGAATATCTTTCTCCAAAGTTGGTGGTTGAAGGTAAAATTTGAATTATTGACTGTTCTGTAATGCTGCAGATAGAGTTTCTGTAATGCTGCAGATCCTGTAGAGTTTCTGTAATGTTGCAGATAGAGTTTCCGTAATGTTGCAGATACCTGTAGAGTTTCTGTAATGCTGCAGATGCCTGGAGAGTTTCCATAATGCTGCAGATAGAGTTTTTGTAATGCTGCATATAGAGTTTCCGTAATGCTGCAACAAATGTTCTGCACTGCTACAGAACTTCCTCAAATATGTTGTAGCTGCTTCCAACAATTGATTCAATATTCAAAGCAAATACATAGCACACTAATTTCTTCAATGTTAGTCAAAAATCAAATGAAATACTAAGACATGTAATGGAAAAATTACTTGAGCATAAAAACACGGATATGAGCGTAAGAAGGGATTAATGAATGAATATGGATAGGCAAAATGAATTATAAATAAGGTGAAATGGTGGTAAAAATATGCTAAATCCAAGGCCCGTCATCTCCCCCAAACTGAAAATGTTGCATGTCCTCATGCAACCCTGTGTCAACCAAGCTGAATGATGTTCATTTTCAATGCAAGCCTCAAAATTCATTGTCAACAAGCCACCACCAATGTATCTGATCATCAAGAGGTATGAAATTTCATCCTGAACAATCCTCCATGCCAACTTAACATTTTCAATGCAAAAATACAAGAAAAATATATTTTGTAGCCACTGGACTTAGCAATTTGTAGCTTTCACAAAAAATGTGTTTTTTCCAAAAATATGAACTCGGTTTTTACCAAACTTTGCAGGGGTGTTAGGAATGCCATTATGCTTCTCCCAGCCAAAAATTGGAGAAACCCACATCACGGTTATTGAGAAAATGAGAAAATGGTTGTAGGTGACTATGCTTGATTTCTCGAAAACTATCAACTGGGTTTTCACCAAACTTTGCAGAGGTGTAAGGAATGCCATTATGCTTCTCTCAGCCAAAAAATTGGAGAAACCCATATCACGGTTTTCGAGAAAATTAGAAAATGGTTGTAGGTGACTATGCTTGATTTCTAGAAAAATGTGCATCAAATTGAGCTTAAACTTGGTGTATTTATTCTTCTTACCCTAATGCTTATCTCCACCAAGTTTCACAAAAAACCAATTCACCATTTGTAAGATATTTGCAAGTCAATTTCTGCACTTTTCCAAAAATATGACTAAGTAAAAACATGGTTTGCCATCACAAATTTCTCTGTCTTAAGCATTTGGTCCATTTATCTATATGGCAGCACTATAATAAGTGATGGATGAAGAGGTGCAAAGCCATATTTCCATGGTATTATACATAATTTGTTTCATTATGACCATATCATGCCCAATTACTGTGCAAAAAAAAAAAAAATTGAAAAAACAGTCCTTGATTTCTCATGTTGTTCCTGCATTTGCAATCTTGTTGGCAATGTGTTGTAGAAAACCTTCAACTGTTGCACCATAACCTGTGTAGAATTAACAACAATATTGTGGAGATAACTTCACTTCTTCTCTGTTTTTTGATGATCCATCATTTTCCTTTTATTTTGTGACCATTGTCATCAACATTATAGTGGAATAACATCCAATGTGTATGTATAAGTAAAAAAAAATGGCTTGACAATAGAAACAATCCACCACATGAAAATATCATATCTTCATAAGCAATCCACTCATTTTCATAATGTCATCATTTTCGTGCCAACCAACATTACCAACAAGAACAATAGACTATTTCAACTGAGTTGTTGGAAAAAACTTGCAATACCTCAACCAACATAGAGAACTTGCACCATTCCTATTGTCCATGAATTCTTTACCAGAGTGTAGAGCAGCCAACAAGGTTATCGCAATATAGCATATTGATAGTAAGGAGAGCCATGCTTCAAATTTAAGAGGCTACAATGTGTAGGTTTTATAATGCTGCCATTAACTTGGAATAACCATCTTTTCCCCCAAACTGAATAGTTTCCCTGTCCTCGGGGAAAAGAAAAAAGGAATGGAAAACATAGGCATAGTCAATATATAAACAATTGCTGCTAAAACACTGAGTACAGAGATCAAAACAAGTTCCCTTATCAATTTGTGTTCCCTACAAATTTTTTATCCAACATATCTCCAAATATTGAAAAGAAAGGAACAATCATGGGTATCTCCTTCAGTTTATATCATTTTTAGGGATCTTCTTCAAAGATTTCCTTCAGCATTGGCATAATAGAGATTTATTGCATGCAGCAATGTCACAATCATACTGGGGATGTTGTCAAATGCCATGTTAAGTGTGACAATCACAATGCTATCCAAAAAATATCATAAGGTTGTCTTACAAGCTGCTACAGGACTGTACTAGTCTTTAGGGAAGATTTACTTATGGTTTTGTATCATTTTCAAAGATTATAATCACTTAGCAACCATACATTCCATGATACCTTCTATGCTCATAAAACAATCCCCATTACTCTTCAAAATCATGCCATGAACTGAAGGCATGGTATTCTCTATAAATGGAAGACTTCAAAACACTAGCAATATTCATTTCCCATAAACAAAACTAGTGTCAATAAAAGCACAACTGACCTTACTTCTTCCCATGGGTTGTGGTCTCTTGGACTCATCTTCAAGTTTTGAACAATATGCAGCAATTTTTTCCAATGATCCTTTGTTGGCAGGAGTGGCTCTATCTCAAGGTGCTCAATCTGACTATCATGTTGTAAACCCCTGATGTTTTCCACCCTCTTGTATGACAATGGAGTTTTATGTAGGAATGGATTATACAACAACTTATTCTGCTGTAGGTTCTTGTGTCCATCCTATTCCTTTCTTCATGTAGTGTCCTTGGCTTGTAGATGAGTTGCTTCCCTTTTTCTTTCTGTTGGTGCTTGTGTGACAGCAGTAAGAATTCTTCTTCCAGCAAATTCTTTGGCTTGTCCATGTGCATTGGTTGTCCTTCTCTCCTTACTACTGGTTCTTGTGTGGCAGTATAGGGCTTCCTATTGTTGGTTCTTATGTGACAACTATAGGGATTATGTAGCAACATACTTTTCATGCTTGGGTGTTTAGGAGATGTCAGGCTGGGCTCAGCTAGGGAAGTAAAGATGAAGTAATGCTTAAATGGAAGGATGAAGGTTTGGGTTGAGCAAGGATGGTAGAGGATGGAAAAGAATGATGACAAGTAATGTAAGGATTATGATGTGTAATGTTGTGGTCACGATAGGTAATGGTGTATTCATGGTAGGTAATGGTATGCCCCTTCCCCCAAACTGAAATATTTTACTACCCTTAGATATATAGGAGGAAGTAATGAAAAAGTATCAAGTGATTTTCCAAATACAAATCTATAGCATTCAATGAACTTGACTACCAATAAATAAAATAAGCATACCTGTACCTACCTATGAATATCGTGAAATGTGCAGTAGCATCCTGAGAAGTATGAGATCTGATGTGGTCCATAATGGTGTAGAAACTGACAAGAAAGAGCAATGTGGAATTTGGAGCTCATAGCATGATGAATTGCAACTTGGATTTGGAGCTAAAAAATGATCTTCTGATGTAGTAGCAAATCTTGGAAACTTTATTTAAAGAGCATGATGGTATACTTTATTTCTCACTTATTTGCAAACCTTGTCCGCCAGCAAGCTGGTTTTCAAACAAGATCTGTCTGACTGCGCCCAGAGGGTTTTCACAATCAGAAACTTTCTATTCCTGAGGGATGCCCACCAGCAAGCTGGTTTTCAAGCATTCCAAGGTCTGATCGTGCCTGAAATAGGTTTTCATCGTCAAATTTATTTGGAAAGGGGGTGGGGAGGTGAGGGAGATTGACATTGTAAGTGAGCCAAACTGCTTTATTGTGTGGGTCAGGGATGGATGGAGCAGAAATTCATGGTAGAAATGGAATGGTGGGGGATGAAGTCAATCAGATGACAGTGATGATATAGATGATGTTCATGAGAAAATCTTATCAACCACATAAGGAAATTAAAGATTTATTAACTTCAGCAGGCATGCATATCAAAATGGGAAAATGAATTACATAAGTATACCATGGTGGTAGTGAATGAGCATGATGAATCTTAGGTCTTCTGAAAGGATTCTTTACTGAAATCAGGGATGTGGCAATGGCACTTGACCTCTAGAACATTGGTCTTCAGCTTCTTCATATCAATTCTTCATATGCCTCATTCTGGATCCATCTGTCATCTTTGAGAAAAAGTCTTATGGTTGTTTTCTTTTGGTGAGACACTATTGGATCAGGATTCTAGGAACTTGAGCTTCAAAAGTAGCACATATCATGCTAATGAATCTTCATTGTTGGATTTCTGGAGAGAATTCCTATCAACATTAAATTTGGTCTTCACGAATCACTCATGCATAGATTAACCTTCTTTAATCTTATAAGGACCTGCAAAAAAATGACACTTACCTACAATAAAATGTGAGATCATGGAATAAGAGAGGTGATCAGTCTCTCTTAATCCCAAGAATATGCAAGATAAAACAAACAAAAAATTCACTTTTTACTTGTTGGAGAGAGGTGGCCACCTTTGACAACCCAACGGTATTTTGTTAATAACTTCTTTGTTTCACAACCGATTTGAGTGATTCCAAATCCAAATGAAAGTGGATTCATAGGGTTAAATCCATTAGAAACAGGCTTTGAAAATACATTAATATGGTACTCCAAATATGCTAAAGAACATCATGTAAGACAAACAGGTCGCAATTTCTAGCTTAGACCAACAGTGAGTGATTTGAGCATAACTTTTTCGTTTGTTAACGGATTGATTCAATTCAAATTGGAGGTTAAATTATATTCCCATATGTACCTCCAATAGAAATAGGTTTTTAATTCAATAAGAATTGATGGGTCGAATATGCCAAAGAACAACCCATGAGATAGAGTTACGGGAGTGCTAATTTATGACAGGCAGTTAGTATTTTGGGCATAACTTCCTCATATGATATTGGATTTGAGTGATTCAAATTGAGTTGTAAACTAGATTCATAGGATAATATTCCTTAGAAATAGGTTTAAAAAATTCATACATTTAGGCACCCAAAAATTGACTGTCCCAACCGTGTTCTTGAACTGTCTACCCTACACCCAGTCAGTATTTTGACCATAACTTTTTCGTTTGATATCCAAATTGAAAAATTTAAATTGCGTTGAAAACTATATTCCAAAGGATACTTTGGATAGAAACAGGTTTTTAAAATGTGTCCATATGGTCTCTCAAAACTTGACTGTCCTGACTGCGTTTTCAGTAAGCCCAACATGCCCAAATAGCCAATTTTTCACTAAAATGACGATTTAGATGGAAGTGAATGTTTTAATTGATGTAATTTCAATGTAATACATCAAATAAAAAATAAAATCAACAATCCAAACCATGATTTGAACTATCCATATGTTTTTTGAAGGTTCCGTAGTTGAGCTACGAAAATTGAAAAATTTGCAAGATATGAATAAATGATTATAGTCAAACTTCAAAAATTGTATTTTAGTGCTAAATGATGTATTTTTATGAATTGAATAACATATTACATACCCCTTTTGAAATTCTTGATTCTTGTGTACTCTTTCTTCAATGGCTTCCCCTCGAATCCTCTTGAATCCTTCAATAAAATCTTCATTCGCCAAGCCTCATTCCTCTTTCCAAGCTATCTGTAAAAGACAAATTAGTAATATGTGTGGCTCTTACTGCACCACATAATCATCATCTTGAATCTTTGATTTTATTCATTAAAATAAAAGGAATAAACAAATCCACTGCTATTGCATAAATTATTAACATGGTTCAGATTTGGACAGACTTGCGGCAGGCTATTACACTATAGTAATGCTACAGTGAGTTCATATTTGCGTCTTACTTGTCTCTACACCTCCATCCTTAAAAAAAACATATGCATGTATAATAACAAAACAAATAGCTCACTATCAAAAAAAAAAAATTTACTCAAGCAAAAAAAAACAATGGTTGTGGCAACTCCCCGGCAACGGCGCCAAAATGACGGGCTTTTTAATTGCCTTCTAATTACTTAGAAAACAACTAAGAAGTGTACATTAATTGTCAACCCGTGGTTCGTTGAGAACTTGCGAGTTACCGTGCACTATATGTGCAAACCACAATCTCCTCTTACATTGGTTTATCTACTTGAAGTTGTAGTTCAATAACCTTACTTACAAACAATGGTATGAGCAGTTACATTGTCTTAGCAAGGAACTAGCCATCTAAACAACTATTGAAGCTAAATTGCAATGAAAGTAAATCGCACGACATGAAAGTAAATGCTAAAATTAAATTCATACTTGAAAGTAAATTCTAAAACTACATTCACACTCTGTAGAAAAGTAAATCCTAGAACTATGTCACACTTTGCGGGAAAAGTAAATTTTAATGCTACGTTCACACTGTGCAAGAAAGTAAATTCTAAATCTAAGTTCACAACACACTTGACAGAAAGGTAAATTGCAGAAATAAAATCTCAAAATCTATCCTTGCCAAATACAAGTTACTGTTTATGATCCAATGGAGTAAATAACATTATTGCATTAAGCTCAATGATTGTAAGATAAACAATTAAATCTCTATCTATGCATTGAAATCAAATTGCAGAAATAAAATTCACACTTCATAAGAAATCACAACTAAGCAATGAAGTACAACTACATCAACATAAAATAAATAAAATCATATTACAAAAGAAATTATAAAACTAAGATCTAATTGAATCAAAATGAGAGTATAGCTTTATTCCATCATCAATTGGACTATTTCTCTAAGATTCCTCCCATAGAATGGAGAATGAACTCTTATTTATACATAATTTATCCATAACAAATAATAAATGAGGATCCAAAATATCCTTAACCAATTCTTAAAAGTTTGGATCTCAAAACTAAATCTAAGCTAATCCACGATCCTTACTAACTACATGCTATTTAAAATACCTTTGAAGTCAAATTCGAATTTAGGGATAGAGGCTATAATAAAATAGTCAAAACTCATCCCAAATGTCTCTTAACAACTTTTGACTTCTTAGGCCCATCATATATTGGATAGAGATCTTCAAATCTTTGTGAATAAGCCAAATATGCATTCATATCCACCTCCATTTACCAACTTTAATTTAACATCATGATTTGAGACTTATAAAAATAATAGAAATAATGAATTTATAAAAAATCCATTATTCCTAATGAATATCTTTCTCCAAAGTTGGTGGTTGAAAGTAAAATTTCAATTATTGACTGTTCTGTAATGCTGCAGATAGAGTTTCCGTAATGCTGCAAATCCTGTAGAGTTTCCGTAATGCTGCAGATAGAGTTTTCGTAATGTTGCAGATACTTGTAGAGTTTCTGTAATGCTGCAGATGCCTGGAGAGTTTCAGTAATGCTGCAGATAGAGTTTTTGTAATGTTGCATATAGATTTTTTGTAATGCTGCAACAAATGTTCTTCACTGCTACATAACTTCCTCAAATATGTTGTAGTTGCTTCCAACAATTGATTCAATATTCAAAGCAAATACATAGCACACTAATTTCCTCAATGTTAGTCAAAAATCAAATGAAATACTAAGACATGTAATGGAAAAATTACTTGAGCATAAAAACACGGATATGAGCATAAGAAGGGATTAATGAATGAATGTGGATAGGAAAAATTAATTATAAATAAGGTGAAATGGTGGTAAAAATATGCTAAATCCAAGGCCTGTAAGACTACACCCATATTGTTGTATGTTCATGCATATTCTCAACATTATAACATGGTATCGAAGCTAGTTAGTATTCTCTACCTTCTTTGGTAAATATTGATATGAAAAAATTACAAGCAACAATTTCTTCAAAATTTCTTGGGCACTTTGTATTTAGTAGATTTGTCATATAATCTACTAAACCCTTATGGTTATTTATTAGATCTAGACATTTTCTACATGTTTGAGAATTTTTTTCAAACCCTAACCCTCACCATTTATTTTTCATAATTTTTTCAAGTTTCTCTTGATTTTTTTCTGTATATCCGAGTTGAAATCCATTGTATACTAATTTGCTACTAAGGATCTATTGTTTTTTGCAGTGTTACTAAGGATCTATTGTTTTTTGCAATAAATATGTTTTATTTTCGGCTTTGGTTGTGTTTTGTCGTGGGTTTCCATACAGGATGGTGACCGGTTCACAACTTTCCAATTTTTTGACAGGTTTTGGGCTATTTAAGGTATAAATGCTCGTTTTCGACTAAGGAAGCATGTGCCACATGCCTTTCCTTCAGAAAAAGCACATCTCACTCGCGACTATTAAGTACAAAAAGTGCATGTGCATCCTTTATGGCAAAAAATTTGTCGAGTCTGATTCTGTGTTCTCTGTTTCTACTGTAGATCTGCAGATCCATCAATTATCTATTGTTAGGCTTCAAATTTGGTGAGAAATTTTTGGTTTCTATGTCACATTTTTTGTAGATCTTAGATTTTTGTGGCAAGGCAATATTTCATATTAGGATTTCGTGATTTTTTCACACTATGACTTCAAAAGTAGTTTATATTCCTGAATTAATCGGATCTAACTATCTCACTTGGAAGAGAAAGATGATGGATGTTCTCAAGAGTAAGAATCTCTTAACATTAGTTAAATGTGATCAAACGAAACCAACCAATGCAAAAGACTTAGCTATATGGGAGGATCGATGTTATCAAGCAAGAGGACTCATTGGAAAAATAGTTTCATATAGTCTACAGGTACATATTGAGGCTGAATATATCCCTATTGACGTATGGAAAAACCTCGCTTCTTTATTTGATAAAAATGATGATGTTTCTGCTTACTATCTTGAAAATAAAATCCATGAGTTAGACCCTAAATATTTTTATAGAATAGAGTCTTTTCTTGTTGAAATTAAAACCTATAGTGAAAAGTTAAATAATTTTTGGTAAAGATTACAAGAAAAATGATAATGCTATTATTATTCTTGTAGAACAAAAGTTACCTTCACGTTTTGATATGTTCATCCAATCTAGGAGTAGATCTATTGAAATGTCTAAAGGAACTATGAAACCAACCTTTGAAGAATTTGTAAAGGTTTAATAAGTGAGCAAGATATATTAATTGCTTATGGCCAATTATCTAATAGGAAAGCTCTAATGGCACATAGTAAAAAGAATCATAATAGACATTTTAATAAAAAATCTAAGCCACATAATCAAGGATCAACCCCTCACTCTTCTAATGATGATGCTTCTAATATGGTGTCTAATAAAAAGAAAGTGTATAATCCTTGTAAGTATCGTGGAAAAACCAACCACCCTAAAAATATTTGCTTTAAATGGAGACATGAACTTGTGGAAGCAAAGAAGAAGTCTTTCGAAGAAAATTCGATGTCCATGTGCACCTATTATGTTCAACCT
The DNA here is from genome assembly GCA_027924585.1 of Larix kaempferi. Classification (NCBI taxonomy): domain Eukaryota; kingdom Viridiplantae; phylum Streptophyta; class Pinopsida; order Pinales; family Pinaceae; genus Larix; species Larix kaempferi. The sequence goes on from BSBM01000936.1 coordinate 9,903,686, forward strand.
AGTAAATATTCTTCTAATGTGGAATGGATAATTGATTCTGGTGCATCTAACCATGTGTTTGATACAACTTCTTTATTTAACACTTATGACACTAAAAACCACACAACATAGAAAGTATCTATAAATGATAGTAATCATCTTTCAATTTTAGAATCTGGTGATGTTAATGTTCCTAATGGTACCGTGGAAGATGTGTTTCATGTTCAAGGAATGCCCATCAACTTGATTTCTATTTATCATGCATGTCAGAAAATTATAAATTTGAAGCTTGGCCTAATAAATATGTGTTAAAAGATATCAAACATAACTTAAAATGGTTTCTTCTAGTCCTATTGATCACAATGTAGGAATATATAAGTTTATTGGTTTTAATTCAAGAAAAAGTCAACCTTTTTATTCATATGTTTCTCATGATGATGATCTAAGTAAATTATGGCATGAAATATTAGGTCACTTGAATTATGGTAAAATGCAAATGATGTCTAACATGGTACTTGGCTTACCTTCAATTTCTTCCACCAAAGGTGTTTGTGAAGGTTGTGTTCTTGGTAAACATCATAAGGAATTTTTTGATAAAGGTAAAGCTTGGCATGCTAAAGGACCATTGCAACTAATTCATAGTGATATTTGTAGTCATGTTGAAACTCCTTCTTTGTATCATGCAGTCTATTATTGATGACTTTAGTCGTATATATTGGGTTTATTTTTGAAACATAAAAGTGAAACCTTGGGTATATTTCAAGATTTTATATCCATGGTTGAAAAAGAATCTTGTATAAGTATTAAGACTTTGAGAAATGATAATGGGGAGTAATTGACTAAAAATGAATCTAATGCATATTTATCTAAGCATGGTATTCAACATCAAAAGAATGTTCATTATACACCTCAACAAAATGGGTTAGCTCAAAGAAAGAATAGGAATTAGGTTGAAATGGCTATATGTATGCTTTATTCTAAAAACTTACATAAATGTTTTGGGGCCGAAGTTCTTTTTTGCTCTAACTATATCTTGAATAGATTCCCTACTAAAGTAGTTTTGCAAGTTACTCCCGAAGAAAAATGGAATGGAAAAAAACCATATATTTGTAAGTTTTAAACCTGTGCATAGAATCAAATAATACAGATTATTTTAAGCAAAACAGAAATTACACCACATCATTCACACATAATACATAGAGATTTACCCTGGAAACCCTCACACATAATACATAGAGATTTACCCTGGAAACCCTTGACCGGGGGAAACTAGTAAACTTTGGAGCCACCGCTCCTATTTTTCTCATTATCATTATGAATCACTCAAAATACAATATAGGTATTCCCTAGAATACAATACCCTAATCTGTTATCCTGGATTAGAAAATAGACCCCAATCCCTTAACCGAGATTAAATTATGTATTTTTAGAAAATATGCAAAAATAGTCGAAAACAGTGGTCAAACGCGCACCCCCCCCACACACACACACATGTAAAGGATATAACATATACTCAACAATATTAGTAACTTTAAGATATTTGGAAATGAATGTTGGGCACATATTTTGGGTGAAAATGGAAAAGGTTAAAACCCAAGTCTCACAAATGTATTTTCATTGGTTATTGTGAGGATTTCAAAGCTTATAGGTTGTTTTATCCATCTATCCAAGGTGTTATCATTAGGCGGGATGTTCAATTCAATGAATTCTCTCCTCCTCCTATGTCTATTGAACCTCATGTTACCTTGAATTTTACTTAATCTTTTGTTTCTCCTATATATGTTACCCCTTCCTCTACTTGTGTGCCTACCCCTAATCCTTGTTCACCTTCTTCTTCAAGTGATCATCTTGAATGTCTTGAAGATACTAGTGTGGTTTCTACCACTACTCCTCTCCCCGATTGGGCTAGAAAAAATCTTGTATCCGTAGGTTCTGACATTGGTATTCCTTCTGAAACTCGTTGAACTAGATCTATATTTGAACTTATGAATAAAGTATTGGCCACAGATGATCCCTCTACCTGTGCTCAAGGTAAAGATAAACCTGAATGGGAGAATGCAATGACTGTTGAGTATAATTCGTTAATGAAAAAAAAAGACATGGACTCTTATGCCTCTTCCTCCTAGAAAGAATTTAGTTGGATGTAAGTGGATATATAAAACAAATTTTATTGCAGAAGGAAAGATTGAAAAACATAAAGCTCGGTTATTAGAAAAAGGATTTTCTCAACAAGAAGGTATTGACTATACTGAAACTTTTGCTCAAATTGCTAAAATAAACACAATAAGAACTGTTATTTCTATTGTTGCATCTTATCAATGGGAAATTCACCAAATGGATATCAAGAGTGAATTTTTGAATGGTGATCTTCATGAAGACATTTATATGCAACAACCACCTGGTTTTATTACTGTTGAAACTTCAAGTTTAGTATGCAAATTTAAAAAGTCTTTATATGGTATTAAATTGAACAAGTTTGGTATCAGAAAATTGATACTTATTTCATAACGAATGGTTTTAAGCAATGTATATCTAATACAAATCTGTATGCTAAGAAATTTGATGATGATTTCCTCGTTGTGGTACTTTATGTGGATGATCTTATCATTATTGGCAGCAAGCTTGCACTTATAAGTAAATGAAGAATAATCTTTAAAATCAATTTGAAATGACCAACTTAGGCCTATTGCATTATTTTTTGGGTCTACATATTTGGCATATGGTTGATGGTATATTCTTGTGTCATCCTAAGTATGATACAAATTTGCTTGCTCGGTTTCATATGAAGGATTGTAAGGCTTCTCCTACACCATTTCAATCCAGTGTGAAGTTAACTGTTGATTCTGACAGTATTGTTCATGCCACTTTGTATCATCAACCTGTGGGAAGTTTGATATATTTGACATGTAACAAACCTAACCTCTCTTTTGCAGTCAGCATGGTTTTGAGGTTTATGCAAAATCCTCATGAAATTCATTGGAAAGCAACAAAGACGATTCTCAAATATTTATAAGGGACAATGCATTATTGTGTTTTCTATTCTAGCAGGGCTACAATTTCACTTCTTGGTTATATATATTATGATTGGGAAAGGGATGCTTCATATAGAAGTTCTACTGTAGGGTACATATTTCAGCTTGGTTCATGTATGATTTCATGGTCTAGTAAGAAGTTGAGAACTCTTTCTCTTTCTTCTTGTGAACCAAAGTACATGGCATGTAAGGAAGCAGCTAAAGAAGCAGTGTGGATCTGGCATGTTCTTACAACGCTTGGATTGGTTCAAAAGTATCCTACCGAATTAATATGTGACAATCAATGTGCAATTAATATTGTGTACAATTTAGTGTATCACTCCAAGACTAAACACATTGACTTGGATACTCACTACATTCGATATCTTGATGCATATGGTGTTATTTGTTTGGAATATTGTCCCAAAAAAAAGCAATCATCCGATATATTCACCAAAGCCATGACAAAAGTGAAGTTTGTGTATCTTCAAAGTCTACTGGGAATGCAGGAAGTTGTCATCAAGAGGGAAAGCTAATGTAATTCCATTTTCCTCCATATATGTGTTGTTCTCCCTATTCGTCGTTAAGGTCGATTGTTGGAATGTGTAATTTTAATATTACATGCATAATGATGTCTAGTATGATTCCATAAGATGTCTTATCTAGCATTGGAAGGAATAAATAAGACTATAATTATGTATAAGGAGTTATCCCACATGCATCATGGAGTAATATGCAGCTCTTATTACCATTCATTATATACATAGGTGGAAAATCATTTCTCCCACATGTATTTTGGGATGTAATTCTTCCATACCTCTTGGTATATAATATAGGTGAAGGAGAGCCTTCGAGAATATGTTGAGAATTATATTCTTATGTTATTGTAAAGTTGTCAGAGCATATTTGGAGTAGAGATCAAGTGTAATATTAAAGATTTCTGAAGAATAAAGAAGACAATACCTTCCCACTAATGTTTCCCCATTTGCAGTTTTACCACAAATATATGTTGTATCATTTATTTCTCTTGTCTCTTGTCTCTTATGTGATTATTGTTTCTTGTATGGATAGTAGGCTAGACTAATAGATTCTTACTTTGTGTTAACACATAAATCTTACACACATGCGACATTTTTGCAATTCACATGGTAAGGCGTCATCAACATATAGCATGCAGCCCACCGAAGACATCCTCATCAGATCCAAGAAGCAATATGAGTCCAAAAATTCCAAAGAACAATCAAAATGTAGGGTTGTGTGGAATGGCCTCTGTTTAGGTGCACACCTTTGCATATTACCAGCTATGTTCACATGTGACCCTACATGGATTTTCCTTTGATATCCGTGTGACTGTCAAAACAACGGATCTCAACCACTAGTTACGCATTAAAGGATCATAAAATCCCCTCACCGAAACCAATTAGAACTTTTCTTCTAAACATTATGGATTGGCATTCAATAGCCCCTATTGTGTACCTTGAATCTATTTCATGAGGTGATGGGGTTCACACTTGGATCTAGTTGTATCTTGGATACTTCTTCTCCTATAAAAGGAAGTCATGGGCATGCATCTAAGAAGAGAAATCTAGAGGAAGTTTATGTTGCTAAAATTGTATTGGAGCTTCCTCATAGCCCATCTCTTTCACACTCATTGGGAATTCTCCAAGCTCCCTTGAATCCTTCCTTCAAGGGGCAAGTGTTTATCTCCATTCATTCTTTAAGATTTCTAGCATTTATTGTGGACAAAATGGGCCTCCCTAAGGGAGATTATTGGATTCCCTTTGAATCCTTTGCCTCCTAGGTGACACTACATGTATTTTATTGGCCATTGGGCAATCTAAAATGGTTCTCACATTGGTTGTTTGTTACGGTTTTCACCCTCTTGCTCCCTTTTCTCATTTCAAGTTATTGTTGTTTTTATTTTGTTTTATTTCACTAAAAAAACTTTACAGGATCTACTTTGGGGTTATCACATTTTATTTATGTTTCTAAATAATAGGCCTAGTCAACAACCTCAAGGGATTTCCTCCAAAGTGGGAGAGGTTGCACACATTTGTGCATATTTTCCCACAACAATATTTATGGTGACACCATTTATTGTAAACTCATATTTTGGCCCAAGCAGCCTCAGTGCTGCAACATGGGCTCTGATACCACTCTGTCACATCCCATCTCGTCCTCCCGACCCACAAAGGGAACATGAACACACAATGGGGTGTGTCTAATCCTTCCCCAAGCCATATGACTAAATTCACGATTTAATAAAATGCATAATAATATTATACATCGGAATTAAAACAAATTAACACACACACAAAATGGAATGCATCAACATATTTATCCCAAGCAGAATGATGAAATAACATGCAGAGAATTAACCCCCTTCTCATGTTATGCACAGGATTCATTTCAACTAACTTAAGATAATCATTTCATTCAATTACAAGAATAATTAAACATTCAGAACAGAACACCTAATATGCATAATTCAACCATGGAGAACACTTATCTTTGAGATGAAGTTGTCCAAACAACTGGCTATGTGAGAGCAACGTTCCACCCAACCATAGGTCCATGTCCAACCTATATTCTTTCAGCTGAGAAACCACCCCCGACCTGGGATGTGTATCCACTAAGGAGGAACTAAATAGGCTCACTCACAGCCATGGTTTCACACAAACAATCATGCTAAGACAACACACAGTTGGGTTTATCAAGCATGCAAAATAAAAAGGAGGAGGATGCTAAGTCAGTGAGCTCAACCACAGAGTTACATGCATCTCAACTAAACTCAAACAATCATGGCACCCACAATAGCTACCACACCCAACACAAGGAAGGTCCCCTTCTCTACTACACAGTCCCTCAGGCGCTCCTTCCCTCCAATGTTATTCAGGTTGGGCATAGAAAGGTCCAAGCTGCTAAATCCTTGGGATTCTAGCCTTCACTAGGTTTATCAAGCAGTTCCAACCTCTGTTCTCTCTTCTTCTTTGTTATTCACACTTTAATAGAGGTATTGATGAACTTTGGGCAGCATTTTGATTGAGATAATGACAGAATCAGAGTTCTCGGGTGTGGAATAGGATCACATAGTTGCATAGTGCTCGCCGAGAGATTTCCAATGGTACCAAATTTTCCCAATTTGGACTAGGGATGAGAAAGTTATGGGCCTGCGTGTTAGGAACCCATGTCTTTACTTTATTAGTGTATTGTTGTTGGACGCATATGCTTTGTAAGTCGTCCTATAGTATTTTTTGATCCATAGTTTGTGTTATTGTTGTTTGGCGCATATGCTTTGTAAGTCGCCCGTAGTATTGTTGATCCATAGTTTGTATTGGCCCATGGTTTTGACCCATAGTATTGGCGCCTAGACTTAGTATATAAGTGTGTGTTGAGGCCTATGAAGGCACCGTGAAGTTATTTGTATTGAGCTTGCTCAAAAAAGGTTGCCCCCTCGAAGTGGCCTACAATCAATAAAAGTGATTCTGAGTTCTGTCATTTCTGCTATTTCGCATGTTCTTATTAATTAATTATTGCAGGTTCATCACATCTAGTATCAGAGCACTTTCTTGGGCTCGTTGGGTGGAATTTCTGCGAAATTTTATTTTTTTCGCATTTGTTGCAAGTTCGGATCTAGGAATAATCCCTATCCGCTTAACTATGGGAAGTACTTGGGCATAAGCCCTAAAACTCATTGTGAGGAGTACCACAGGAACCCCAAAGTAGCTGTCCCATTGAGAGGACCTACCAGCGAAAAGGGCAACGACCCCTCCTGATTGACTAGTTCCCACCCGTGAGGTAAACCAAGAGCTGTCGTTTGTGGAAAAGCGGTTATTAGTTTTACATGAGCCGTGGAGTGAGGGGTACTTCCCCAATACGCAAGCCGTCAGAAAGCATTGGTGGCCGAGTGAAACCCCTGAACTGTTAGGAAGCCGAACATACCTGGGGTCCATATCTATTTTCAGCTGAAATGTTGCCGATCACTTTTGCGCCGTTTCAAATCCATTCTGAAAGTCGTTTCAGATCTTTTTCAGATCCAGCCGTTTTCGATCCAGTCGACGCCGCTTCAGATCCCTCTGCTTCCAATCACTCTCAGGATGACCAACCAAAGATATCTCTCAATGCTTTATCCGGCGTCAACACCCCCCAAACAATGTGGTTCAGGGGTTACTTCAAGAAGCTTCCTCTTACAATACTCATTGATTCTGGAAGCACACATAACTTCATTGACCCTCGGATCGCTAAACAGGCTGATTGTTTTATCCATCCTTGCTCCAACTTTGAAGTCATGTTTGCCAATGGGGGCACCTTACCTTGCAAGGGAAAGTGTCACAATGTGAGTATCTTTCTGGAAGATTATAACCTGCACTCTGACATGTTTTCCTTGTCTTTAGGCGGATGTGATTTGGTTTTGGGCGTTCAATGGTTATGGACACTTGGCCCCATCGTATGGGATTTTGCTAAACTTTGGTTGTAGTTTTCCATCAATGGGACACAACACAAATTTACGGACTTGCAACCAGGGTCTCTCCGCATCATCAGTTCACATCGCCTGGAAAATATCCTTAAGAGGAATTCACATGGTGTCATCGTTCAGCCCCATTCCATTCAGATGCACCCACCAACGGCCTCCACTACTTCCTTGGATAAATATGCGGGTGTCTTTGCTCCACCAGTGGGCTTGCCACCTTCACGAGACCTTTCCGGTAAGCATTTAGCTACATCTACATCTACATCTCAGCAGGACATGATGTCTATTTTGCATGCATTACAGAAGTGGCAGCCATCCCTATTGGGGAATTATTTCTGCATCAAGATTGATCTCCCGAGTTTGGAAAATTTCCTGGAACAACGGGTCTCCTCCCGAGCACACCTGAAATGGGTTATCTAACTCATGGGTTATGACTATGCGATCACTTACCAGAAGGGTAAGGACAATATGGTGGCAGATGTTCCTTCTCGAACATTTGAAGACCCAGTTTCTCTTACAGCTATTTCTCTTCTTGTTCCAAATTGGTTGCAATCTGTTCAATGGGGCTATCTCTTCTATGAACTCCATGATTCTTCATCGGCATGGCACTCTGGGTTCCTCCAAACGTATGACCAGGAACAATGTAATTTCTTTTGGCAGGGACTTAAAATGACAATGCAATGGATGGTGGTTGACGGTGATACTTTCCAGGTCAACAAGGGTGAAACAACACTCCTTTCGGGACTGCTTGAACCCTTGCCCATCCCTACACATATTTGGACAACTATTTATATGGATTTCCTAGAAGCGCTCCAGTGGTACAATACCACATATAAAAGGACACCATATGAAGCAGTCTCTGGACAGGCACCACCAGTTCTTCTTCCATACACCTTCAGCAGCTCCCCAGTTCAGGAAATTGACTTGATTCTTCGAAACCGTGATCAGATTCTTCTCATTCTGCAGGACAATCTTCACATGGAAAGAATTCGACTGAAACAACAAGCCGATCAGCACCGTTCTGAGCGCACTTTTCACGCAATTGATATGGTTCTTCTTCATCTACAGCCTTCTACGCAATCCTCCCTAAAACTCAAAAGGCTCCAGTGGCCCGGCATGCAACCCGAGGATGCTACAGGGGAACCACTCCTTCATATTCTGCATCAATTTCCACATCTCAAGCTTTGAGGACAAAGCTTTTTCTAAGGGGGAGGGGATGATAGTGTTGATGTATATGTAACTTCGGAATGTATTTCACATATATGTATATTGTATTCCTATAGAGATGGTATTATTCCTCTATAAGGAAGTGTCGTCATTTATATTGTAAGTGTCGTAACTTATACTTGATGGGTTATTAGACCACCTTGTTTGGGGTCGGCCCTGTATAATTCGTGTGGGTCAAAGGGTTATTAGACCAACCTATTGGGGGTCGGCCATGTGGGTCAAATGGTTATTAGACCACCCTATTGGGGGTCGGCCCAGTCAGCATTATGTTATGTGGTTAAGTTCGAGCCTACATGAGTTAGGTAAAAAGGCAAGTCAAGTCAAGTATAAATAGAGTGCGGGAGGCACTCTATTCACACACTCACTTCTCACACATGCACTCAAGGAGGAGTGGCGCACTTATGGAGGAGGAGGATCTGCTGCTAGGTTATGGCTATCTCTCTTGGTTGGTTGTATCATTGCTCTATCTATCTCTGAGGAAGTTATTGGGGTTTTTCACCTTTATGGTTTTCCCCAAGTAAATCTTTGTGTCTCTTGTGTGCTTGCATTATTGTCTACATGATTGATATGCTGTAGATATGCTGTACATGTTGTTCTCTCAGTTAAGATCCTAGATCAGATTGAAGTAAATTTTGAAAATCTAACAGTTAGGAACCCATGTCTTTACTTTATTAGTGTATTGTTGTTGGACGCATATGCTTTGTAAGTCGTCCCGTAGTATTTGTTGATCCATAGTTTGTGTTATTGTTGTTTGGCGCATATGCTTTGTAAGTCGCTCGTAGTATTGTTGATCCATAGTTTGTATTGGCCCATGGTTTTGACCCATAGTATTGGCGCCTAGACTTAGTATATGAGTGTGTGTTGAGGCCTATGAAGGCACCGTGAAGTTATTTTTATTGAGCTTGCTCAAAGGTGCCCCCTCGAAGTGGCCTGCGATCAATAAAAGTGATTCTGAGTTCTGTCATTTCTGTTATTTCGCATGTTCTTACTAATTAATTGTTGCAAGTTCATCACACTGAGAAGTTATGCGGATGGGCTTCCGCATTTCCAATTTTTGCATTACGGATTGCGGAAGTGAAATTTTTGGTGGTTGAAAATTTGACGTACCGGATTTATGAGTTCCGCAGTACAGATTGCGGATTGCGGAAGTGAAATTTTTGGAGGTTGAAAATTTGATGTTCCGCATTTCTGAGTTCCGCAGTACGGATTGCGGATTGTGGATTGCGGAAGTGACATTTTCGGAGGTTGAAAATTTGACGTTCCGCAATTCTGAGTTTCGCAATACGGATTGCGGATTGAGTATTGCGGAAGTGACATTTTCGGAGGTTGAAAATTTGATGTTCTGCATTCTGAGTTCTACAATACGGATCGCGGATTGCAGATTGCGGAAGTGACATTTTCGGAGGTTGAAAATTTGGCGTTCCTCAATTCCGAGTCCCGCAGTATGAATTGCGGATTGCGGATTGCGGATTGCGGAAGTGACATTTTCCGGAGTGGAAACTATGGCATTCCATCTTTCCGACTCCCGCATTGCGGATTGCAGATTGCAAAAGTTGTGGGTTGCGGAAGTTGCGGATTGCAGGTTCAAAAAATATATATATAGAACCTGAAACTCAATTTTTGGATAGCAGGAGCATGTAGAATCAGAATTGGATTATTCCTATGGTGTTCTAAGGCCATTAAAGAACCAGAGAGGGTCCTGATCCCATTATGCTCCAATTTGGCATAATTGGAATTAATGGCTTTTACAAATAGGTGTCCCGAAGCTTGGTAGGAGGTCGGATTGAGTTGAAATCGATATGGAGCGGCCATGGAGCAGGGACGGTGTTAATTTTGGAAGCTTGGAGACAAACTATAAAGGATGTGGAGTTGGGGTGAGTGAGAAGACTGAAAAGCACTATTCCGGGCCACTTTTTGAGGATTTTGAAATGCTTGCAGTGGATGAAAGTGACCCTAGATGTAGGATCCAAGAAATATACTGAACTCCACATTTCATATTCTCATTAAAACAAATGATTTCCGTTAGGAAAATATTTTCCAGAAATGCTCGGTTTGGAAGATAGCCATTTTTGGCCAAAATTTTGAAATTTTGGAAAAAGTGGAAAGTTAAAAATAGTCAAACCCGGAATTTTATAGAAGTTGCTTGGTGCATCGGAAGAGGGATATGAAGGTTGTTGAGTGTTCCTTGTTATATGCACTAACTTCTCCCGGTAGAAAAAAATTTATGATTCTTTCTATATTTGCTCCTACAAGTGGCTGAAGTTGGCATTTCGAAATAAAATACAGCAGTATAAAAAGTGCAGAATTTTGGTAAAAAAAAATTGTCATTTTTGGAGTAATGTAAATTCCACACTCGAAGTTGGAATGGAACATGTAGATAGGAATTGGAAATATTTTCTAGCAGGGAGAAGTGGTGCATAACCACAATTTTAAAGAGGTTACCATACATCATAGCTATGTAGAGCAGAAAAGTGCTAGTGACTGTTTTGACAAAATTGTTGTCAATAAGGGCAATTTCCAGAATTGCATGAATGGGAAAGAGAAATGAAGGAATAATAGCTCTGTGAATTAATCCATGAGTTTAATTCTATTAAATATTGATGTTATATATTTCTATATGCATTCCTAATATTTCTAATAAATACTTTTATGATGCACAGTGGTTGCAGCTAATAAGATTTGAATAGTTATAGCAGAGGCAACAAACAGGGAAAGGAGTCTCCAAAGGAAAATGGTGACCATGAACGATGCTCAGGATCCTTATGAGCATGATGAATATGTGCTAGGATAAAATGTGCAAGAAGAGAATGTTGAAACTGAATCCAATGGGTGAAGGGAGAAAATAACTCCTCAGAATTTGGTTGAGACCATGGTAAGCTTCAATGAAATATTGATGAAGGCTCAAGAGGAACAGAACCAGCTCAATGCTGCTATTTTGCAGAGCCTCACTGATATGCAGCAGAGGATAAACCTTGGTTCCAACCCAAGAAATGTAGGCAAAGAGGAAAGAGATGCAGAGAGTCGCTCTAGAGGTTGTTCTAGGAGGAGGAATCCAAGCCCAAGAAAGAGTTTTGTGAGCAAAAAGCATAGAACACCCTCCTCAAGATATTCTTCCAACAGGTCTTGTCACTCCAGAGGTTCTAGAAGAAGTCCAAGACATACTTCTAGCGGACTTTAAGGAAGAAACAAATTCAAAGGAATTCCACAAGGAGAATTCAGGAAGGCAAGGCCTCCCACATTTGATGGACAAGATAATACTGGCCAAAAGGCAGAGGCATGGATTCTTGGGATGAAGAAATATTTCAGGATTCATGATTACTCAGGGAATGAAAAGGCCAAAATTGCCATTTACATCTAAATGGAAGAGCTTCAATTTGGTGGGAACACCTCTTGCAAGTAAAAGGGATCAGTGAAAGGAGGATCAGCTGGGAGCGATTTAAGAAGTATTTCAAGGAAAAATACTTTTCTACTAGGTATTATGACAGTAAGAGGAAAGAATTCAATGAACTCAGGTTGGGATAGAAATCTATGGAAGAACATGTCCATAAATGTTTAGAGTTTTTTAGGTATGTGGACTATATCAAAGATGAGAGGGTAAAGATCCAATGCTTCCTTGGGAGTCTACCTCAAAGTTTTAGAGATAGGATTAAGCTTGTTAATCCACCAAGTCTTGATGAAGCCATTAGGATGGCAATGCATTGCTATGAGCAGAGCAGGGGAAAATCATAGGTTCACCTAACATGGCAAGGAAATCCAAGAGAGAGGTTTGCTCAAAAGAGAAGTGGATTCAAGCAACCATTCAAAAATCAGCCAAGAAATTTTCCACAGCGGAAGCAAGCAAGGAGTGGATTCAAGACTGTAGTAGAAACAAATAAAGCATCAAAAGGACCACTTCAGTGTTGGGGTTGTGGAGGAAACCACATGCTTAGAGATTGTCCAACTAAAAGGGATAACCCCAAGAGCTTGCAAAACTTAGAAGAAGCAACTACAATGGGATATATGGCAAGAGCAACACCTAGAATCTATGCAGCATTGTATGATCACCAAGAAGACCATCAATCAACAGTGGTGGAAGTTGAAGGTAAGATTGCTAAGAAATCTATTTCTTTTTTTATTGATCCAGGATCTACTCATAGTTATGTGTCTCCTAAGATAGTTGAAGGTTGTTCTCTTAGAAAAGTGAAGCATAATAAGTCTTGTCTAGTTCAATTAGCCGCAGGGACCAAGAGAAAAGTGAGTGAAGTAGTGATGGAGTGCCCCATGGAGTTGAATGGATTCCTCACAAAAGTGGATTTGAATGTCCTACCATTAGGATCTTATGATTCTCTAATTGGTATGGATTGGTTGGAAAGGAATAGAGCCAAGATAGACTGCTATGAGAGGGTACTTGAATGCATTGATGAAGAGGGAAGGCCGAGACTAGTAAGAGGAATTCCCAAGCAAGTTTCGGTAAGGAAGATTTCAGCCTTACAGTTGAAAACGTTTTATAAGAACGGTTGCCAATTATATGTAGTTCATATATCAGATTCATCAGAGGACAAAGGACCAAGGATAGAAGACTTCCATATATTGCAAGAGTTCAAAGATGTATTTCCAGATGAAGTGTCGGGGTTGCCAGAAAAGAGAGATATTCATTTTTCCATTGATCTTGTTCCAAGGGAAGCGCCCATTTCCAAATCTCCTTATAGAATGAGCACGCCATAATTGATCGAGTTAAAGATGAAGCTACAAGAATTAATGGAAAAGGGGTATGTTACACCGAGCGTATCTCCTTGGGGAGCGCCTGTGATATTTTTCAAGAAGAAGGATGGAACCTTGAGGTTGTGTATTGACTACAGGCAGCTTAATAAGGTGACAGCCAAGAACAACTATCCATTGCCAAGGATTGATGACTTATTTGGTCAAATGAAGGAAGCTAAAGTGTTTTCCAAGATTGACTTGAGGTATGGCTACCATCAAGTGAGGATAAATGAGGAAGACATTCACAAGACGGATTTCAAAACTAGATACGGTCATTATGAGTTCATTGTGGTGTCATTTGGTATTACCAATGCACCTGCTACATTCATGTGTCTCATGAATAGTGTCTTCAGCAAGTATTTGGATAAGTTCGTAATTGTATTCTTGGATGACATTCTTGTCTATTCAAGGAATGAAGAAGAGCATGAGGATCATCTAAGGATGGTTTTGCAAGTCCTTAGAGCACATCAGTTGTATGAAAAGTTAAGCAAGTGTGAATTTTATCAAAAGAAGGTGCAATATTTGGGTCATGTTATTTCCGAAGAAGGTATTACAGTGGATCCAGAAAAGATTGAAGCCATAATGGATTGGCCTACTCCAAAGAATGTTTCAGATGTTAAATATTTTATGGGTCTTGTTGGTTACTACAGAAGGTTCATTGAAGGATTCTCCAAGATAGCACATTCAATCACTTCATTGCAGAGGAAGAATGTCAAGTTTGTATGGTCTGAAAAATGTGAGAAAAGCTTTCAGTAGCTGAAGGAGTTACTTACCAGTGCTCCTGTTTTGAAGGTAGCAGATCCAAGGAAGGATTTTGTAGTGTGCATAGATGCTTGCATTGAAGGGCTAGGTGGAGTGCTCATGCAAGAAGGATTTGTAATTTTCTATGCGTCAAGGAAATTAAAAGAGCATGAAAATAATTATTCCACGTAGAATTAGCATCCATAGTACATGCTCTCAAGATGTGGAGACATTATTTGTTGGGAAGAATATTCGAGCTTAGGATAGACCACATGAGCTTGAAGTATTTGTTTGACCAGCCAAACTTGAATGCTAGGCAAGCCAGGTGGATGGAATTTCTCTGTGAATTTGATTTTGAAATTAAGCATGTAAAAGGGAAATAGAATAAGGTTGCAGATGCTCTTAGCAGAAAATTTCATGTTGCAGCATTAAGTATGTGCAAATTAGATTTGAAGACGAGTTCTTGAAGCCCAAAACGATGATGAAACTTACCTTCAAATTAAAGAAAAATTGCAGCAAAGAAATATAGATGAAAAGTGTGCAGGGTATCAACTTGGTGAACATGATATCCTCATCTATAGAGATAGACTGTATATTCCAAATTGTGCAGATTTAAAGAAGCTAGTGATGGATGAAATATATCAAATGCCATACTCTGGACATCCAGGGTATCAAAAGAAAAAAACAGCAGCAAGAAAGCAATACTTTTGGAATGGGATGAAGAAGGACATAGATGAGTACATTGCTAGGTGTCAAAAGTGCCAATGGGTCAAGTCAGAGCGTCAACATCCAGCATGATTGTTGCATCCCTTACCCATTCCAGAGTGGAAGTGGGAAGTGATCTCTATGGATTTTATAACAGGTCTTCCCATGACAGTGAAGAAGCATGATTCAATCATGGTGGTGGAAAATATATCAAAGGTATCTCATTTCATTCCATTCAAGTCCACTCACAAGGCCAATGACATAGCAAAAATCGTCATGAGTGAGATATTTAGATTGCATGGATTGCCCAAGGAAATAATTTATGATCATGATACAAAGTTCACTTCCAATTTCTGGAAAGGATTGTTTCAAGAATAAGGAACTAGATTAAATTTCAGTACATCATATCATCCTCAAACAGATGGCCAAACTGAGAGGGTGAATCAGGTTCTTGAAGACATGTTGAGAATGTATGTGATGGATAAACCATCCAAGTGGGAGGACTACCTACACTTGGTAGAATTTGCATACAATAACGAACATCAAGCATCATTGGGAATGAGTCCATTTGAGGCATTGTATGGCAAAGGATGCAGAAATCCAGTGAATTGGGATAGTCCGGTGAACAGGGTAGTGCTTGGACCAAAGATGATCAAGGAAATGGAACAAGAAGTTGTTAAGACCATACAAAATTTAAAGGCAGCTCAGGAAAGGCAAAAGCGTTATGCAGATTTTAAAAGAGTGCATAAGGAATTTAAGATTGGGGATCATGTTTATTTGAGAGTGAAACCAAGGAAAAGTTCCTTGAAGTTGGGGATTTGTTCCAAGCTGGCACCAAGATATTGTGGTCCTTTTGGAGTCCTTGATAGGATAGGACCAGTTACATATAGAGTTGCATTGCCTGCTAACATAAGAGCTCATAATGTTTTCCATGTATCTTTGCTTAAGAAGTATTTACATGATCCTAATCATATTATTGATTGGAATGTGATACAGGTGGAACCCGAAGGAGAGTTCCAAGTGGATCCTATGCGTATCCTTGACAAGAAGGTCACATTGCTCCGGAACTGATCCATCGGACAGGTAAAGGTGAAATGGGAGCATCTTGGTCCCAATAAGGCTACATGGGAGCTGGAGGATGCCATGAGAGAGGCATTCCCATTTTTGTTCAGTTTTGAGAACACCGAGGAAGGTGTTGTTCTAAGGGGGATGGGAATGTAATACCCCCATTTTGACCCTTAGGATATATTGGCTTTTAATGTAAATATTGTATACATGCGATTTATGTGTTCCTAGCGTGGAGCTCAAGACCAAGGCCCCGCTAGTGTATGCTAGGATTTTAGTTAAAAGGAAAGTATTTGTTATTATGTTATCCACGTGCTATTAAGCCATGGAACATTGTAAAATGATGTAAATATTAATATTGCAATAAAATACCAAAAACTAGATATGGAAGCAACTAATTAGAGGGGGCCATGTGTATCCACTAGGGAGTGGTGAGGGAGATTGTGGGGTTGAACCATATGCTTCCAAATGTCATCTTGAGAACCCATTTGACTTTTCTCGTTGACATTTATTTCTGTTGTAAGGAAGTAGTTGAAGAAATCAGTCTATGGCTTCAATAGAGCATGGGCAGCCCAGAAATTTGTATGGTAGGTATGGGCTCTGTTTTCTTGACCCACAAGTCACTCTACCTCATGGGAATTCATTCTTCCTCATTCTCATTCCATTGTTGATCATGGAAACATCAGTTTTCATACATTACACAGTGCCAGCAGTGAGAAAAACCAGAAATTGCAACTCTGAGAAAAGCCACGTTTTGAAGTGTCAAAAACGCCTAGAAATTCGTGTGGACAGTGAAATCAAATGGGGGATCCATAGACCTAAAACTTGGGGCAAATTTGAGAGTGTTAGATGCCCATAAATCCATAGGAAAACCCTTATTTTATAGCCCGAAAATCCAATTACAAGACAGAGTTATTTGGTGACAGAATTGAGAAAATAAAGTGTAAATAACAGAGAAGAAGAGAGAACAGAGGTTGGAACTGCTTGATAAACCCAGTGAAGGCCAGAATCTCAAGGATTTAGTAGCTTGGACCTTTCTATGCCCACCTTGAATATCACTAGAGGGAAGGGGTGCCTGAGGGACTGTGCAGCAGAGAAGGGGACCTTCCTTGTGTTGGGTGTGGTAGGTATTGTGGGTACCATGACTGTTTGAGTTTAGTTGAGATGCATGTAGCTCTGTGGTTGAGCTCACTAGCTTAGCATACTCCTCCTTTGTCTCTTGCATGCTTGATAAACCCAACTGTGTGTTGGCTTAGCATGATTGTTTATGTGAAACCATGGTTTTGAGTGAGCCTGTTTAGTTCCTCCTTAGGGAATACACATCCCAGCTCGGGGGTGGTCTCTCAGTTGAAATAATATAGGCTAGACAGGGACCTATGGTTGGGTGGAACGTTTCTCTCACATAGCCAATTGTTTAGACAGCTTCATCTCAAAGATAAGTGTTCTCTATGGTTGAATTATGTATATTATACGTTATGTTCTGAATGTTTAATTATTCATGTAATTGAATGAAGTGATTATATTAAGTTAGTTGGCATGAAGCCTGTGCATAACATGAGAAGGGGGTTAATTCTCTGCATGTTGTTTCATCATTCTGCTTGGGATAAATATGTTGATGCATTCCATTTTGTGTGTGTGTTAATATGTTTTAATTTCGTTGTATAATCTTATTATGCATTTTATTAAATCGTGAATTTAGTCATATGGCTTGGGGAAGGATTAGACACACCCCATATTGCCTTCATGTTCCCTTTGTGGGTCGGGAGGACAGGACGGGACGTGACATTGATGGAAATAAAAACTACGATTCAATTCACAAGTGATTGTGATGGAAGAAGGGTTTCTTCTTTTTATTTTTGTTTTCTTTCTATCACCCATGATGCAACAGCCTCTGTAGATTTTTCTTTGTGTTCTTTTGCTTGAGTATGCTAGTCTATAGTTTGTTCTCTCTTTAGTTATTTATATGTGTCCTTTTTTTATTTACGAACACAACTTCTACTTATGTGCTTCAATTATTGATAGTGGAATGATCTTCAAGGAGATTCCTAAATTTTCAAATGGCCAAAAGCTTGAATGTGAAAAAGACCTAGATACCATAGAAACTCTAAAAAGGAAATTTGTTTGTGGCCAAAATCCATGTTAGAAACGTGGTTATGATACCAAATGAAATTGACAAAGTTCATTTACTGAATATCCATTGCAAAAAGCATAGTAGATTAAAATTCATATAGGACAAGTATATAATAACTAAATAATGAATAAAACAGATGAAAGAATACAATGCCATGTGAGTGTGAAATTCTAAATCACAGCAAATCATGGAGTTGAGTATACCTCATAGAGAAAGAATGAGCATAAAAGATGAATTTTAGTGAAATTTGCAATAAAAATGAGCAGACAATTAATCATGCATGAGAACTCAGATAGGAACAAAATAATGTGTAATCGGTCAATAATCAGTATAGTTAACAATGATGTTACTGTTAAAAAAATAGGATCGCGGAGCAATAACAATAAACAAGATGCAAATATAAATCACATAAACACAATACAAGAGAGATACCAATATTACGTGGTTCACCCAAGATGGGCTATGTCCACGGAGAAATTTCCAGTCCTTTTATTATTATACCATCTAGCAAATGAAGGGATACAACCTGCAGCACATCCCCTGCAACTTCCTCTTCAATCTCTATTAGTCTCTCTTACACAATCACAGATATCTTTACAATGCTACAATACATTACCCAGTCGTATTACAACGTTTTCCTTTTAAAGGGAATTACCATGGGAAATACTACGGACTACTCAATACCACTGGCCCGTAAACTGTTGGCCAACAAAACAACCCATAAAATTTATTTCAGGGGCGATGCCCCCCGCTGGGATGAGTGTACAGTCCACCTGCATATCATATCAAATTTTGGTACAAACATGGCTAAAACAACATCTTTGAATTAAGAATATCGAGCTCCACAACCAACAATGAATTCAAATCACCTAGGAGAATTCAAGTCTCGGTCTATCTAGCATAGGAATTGTCACCACTAGAGTGCTCCAGAAGACCCAAACTCAACTCAATTGAACCAAAACTCAGTTAACTGAAGACACAGTCAGTTAAATGGCCAAAAGGGGTGCATTAATGATTTTTTCATGCAAATCACTCGGAAAAGGGTGCATGAGGCCACAAATAGTGGCAATCGGAGCATAAACCCCCCACAAGAGTCAGCTAACTCAGGTGGATTGAATTAGAACACTGAGTTGGCTCCTAAAATGTAGGGAACTGACTCATGTGGTCCTAAAATAATGCATGCAGGGCACATTAGGTGGCTAATGGGTCCTAGATGACATCTGCACACCACTAGGGGGGAAATGACATCATCAACTACTAGGTAAATGAAAATAATGCTAAGTAGGACAAGGATGGAGTATTGTTGGCAGGCGATTTGATGGGGAAATATCACGGTACTGCTGATGCCGCGACACGCCAGAAGAGGGCGTGAAAGGAGTATTTTGTGCCAAAGGATACCGCAGTTGGCAGGTTTTGGGTCACTTGGACCATACATTATGTAATAGTGAGTTAGTATACCGCGGTATGCGGGTTTTTGGGGTCATTTGGACCAAGTCAGTTAGATATTGGTTCAATTATCCATAGTGTCGGTTAGGGAGTCATTTGTAAGTGGACAAATATTGTAAGGGCAAAACCCTATAAATACATGAGAGTTGTAAGTGTTAGAGAGGGGAGAGGCATGAATGAGGATCGAGACAAATTGGATGTGAGATCCATGTTTTTGCTGGTGTATAATCGCGGCAGTAATATAATTATGTTTTGGTACAACCTTTGTGCAATGTTGCGATGTATGAATGTTGTTTAATGAAATGCATGTTTATTGTTGCCTTGATGATAAATGTTGTGATTAAGTAGTATGTTCTATGTAGAATGTGATGATAAATGCTACGATGAAGTGATATGTTATAACTCCTTGCCGAATGCTTAATGTTTGTGGTTAAAGTACCGCAATAGAGTCAGTCCATGCAGCCACAACTCTCCTCCTCCCTCGGCGGAAACATGGTTATGTCTGCTCTTCCTGAACGCCTCGGGTGAGATCTCATCCGCTCTGCGGGTGTTGCTGGGTGGGCTCAAACCTGCCCGGGCCAGTGCCCAGGGAGACTACAGTATGCGTCGACAGTGAGGTGAACCCCTGTTGACTGAGGTCGCGTTGGTCAACAAGTATTAATTATCCTAACACCCCCCCTTAATACAAACTTGGACATCCTAGGCCATGGTTAGTGAGACCAAAGGTCACACATACAATCAAATAAATGATAAAAAAATAATTCTTCATGAACTAAGGAAATGGGGAAAGACCTCATGGGAAAAATACCCCCCTCAAAACATGAACAATAGGGAACTCAAATAGCCTTCACACTAAGCAGAGAAGGAAAAACTTTCCTGAGTGAAAGTCTTTGTAAAAATGTAGGAAATCTGCTCCTATGTAGGATAGTGATGCAGGTGCTAGATCTAGATCTAGATCTGGATCTGCTCCTCTGATGTACTCCCCACTGTGTCGAAGTTGTATTTTCCAAAATAATTCTTTCAGGAACCCTTCTTGCTACTGGAGCGAATGGCTCATTGTAGTCCAAATCATGAACCTTTGAGTACCATTTGTCATTCAACTGAGCTTTGTACTTGGTTTCAGATCCATCATGGCAAGTTTATTCAAAATATTGTGGATCAAACCCCACCATCATGTATCACCTCTCTGAGAAAAGCGGATATGTATGACATAGTGCAAGGTTTGCATGATATTGAAAATTGGTTGTTCTATAGTCAGATGGATCCCCGGCTATGTTCCCATCATCTTCAAGGACTTTGTGAGCCCATATTGGCCTTGTCCATGGATTGGGAGCAGGTGTTGGATCTGGATCTGCTTGAACTTCATACTCAACATCAAGATCTTGGTCCTCATCTTCATAATCTGAAACTAGATCATCATAAGAGACGTCATTCTGATCTTCATCAGATGCAAATGGAGTAGGCAAAGAGTATGGAAAAAAGTGAGAGAATTCATATGCCTTTGAGGCATGGTTTGCAAACCCTTTCTCTATAAGCTTCCCAGGTGAGATATCTACAATATCAACTGTGTCAAGACCAAATACAAATTTATTCGGTGAACCTGTGTGAGTCATCCAATAAACAAACAACAAATTTGTTGACAAAGAAGGCACAAATAGAACATTTTTGAACTTTCCATGCTCTATTTTTATTGTTCCCTTCCCTGCAGTAGATATCTGAGAATCATCTCCCATGTGAATACTAGGACCATCATTGAGATCCAGAGAAGAAAATTATTCTTTGGAGGAAACCATGTGGTCGGAGGCTCCAAAATCTATGAGGAAGGCTTGTGATTGTGAGAATCCAGCCTTTAGTGCATGGCATCTCTCATGATCATCTGTCTCACTTCTAGAATCAGTCTCTCTTGCACCTTCTAGGAGGGCAATGTTGTGATGTTCAATAATTTTGTTCATTTGATCTATCTTCTTCGTCATGCATGAACTCTCTGGATGGTTTCCTTTCTTGCAATAGGAACACTTGGTCTTCTCAAACCTCTGTTGCTTATCCTTCTTGGATCTGGAGGCTCCTTCTGATGGATTAGACTTTGCATTCTGCTTGGATTCAAATTTCTTCTTCTCTTTACCCTTGTTCTTCCCTTTTTCATTCACACTTTTTGACTCCCCGGCCTGATTTTTGGAGGCTTTCAAGGCGCCCATCTGAATCAATTTGTCTTGTTCTTAAATGAGATATTTAGAGAATGCATCTAAGGATGCCATTTTCCAAACAGGGATTGACAATCTCCCTGAATGGAAGGTATAAACAAAAATGGAAAACTTCGGACCAAGCTTGCTTAGAATGGATAGCACCAGTTTCTCATCTTTCTTTTCAATGCCACATTGTTTGCATTGCATGACCAAAGATTTGAATTTAGAAAATAATTGTTGTATAGTTTCAAAACTATTGGGTTGAAGAGCAGTTAACTCATTCTCCATAATATGGCCCCTCGGGTCATATTGCTTGCCGAAGAGGGTCTCAAGATTCAACCAAACCTCTATTGGAGTCTCCAATCCATCAAGGTGGAAGAGAAAATCTCTGAAAATATGAATACACATGAAACCAAACGCTTCATCTAATTTGTTTAGATACTTGGCCTTCTCAACAGTTTCCTGAGGTTCGACCTCATTTCCCATTGTGACCTTGCACAGACTCTTGTTGCGCAACACCGTCTTCATATCATCCCTCCAATCAAGACAATTGAAGGGTGTCAGGATTCTTGGAGACAAGGGAGCATTCGAATTCTCCATTGAACTGTTGGAGTGAATACAAGCTGAAAACTATTGCACTGAAAAACCTTCAATATCCTTCAAAAACTTTCAATTTTGGAGATAAAATACTACTGAGCACTACTTTAGGAAAATACGCACATTTTTCCATATCCTTCACACCTGGATAGACCTCAAAGGATTTATCCAATGAATTCAATACAATGGCACCAGGATTTTTTTTGGAAATCCATAGGCTTCTGATGCACTACTAAAAGAAGCTACTAAACCTACACTCTCTAAGCTCTAATACCATGTGAAATTCTAAATCATAGCAGATCATGGAGCTGAGTATAACTCACAGAGAAAGAATGAGCAGAAAAGATGAATTACAATGAAAATTGTAGTAAAAATGAGCAGACAGTTAATCATGCATGAGAACTCATATAGGAACAGAATAGTGTGTAATCGTTCAATAATCAATATAGTCAACAATGATGTTACAATGGAGAGAATTTGAATCACCTAGGATAATTCGAGTCTTAGTCTATATAGCTTAGGAATTGTCACCACTAGAGTGCTCTAGAAGGCCCAAACTCAACTCAACTGAACCAAAACTCAGTGAACTAGAGACATGGTCAGCTAAATGACAAAAAGGGGTGCAGTAGTGATTTTTTCATGCAAATCACTCAGAAAATGGCGTATGAGGCCACAAACAGTCCCCACAAGAATCAGCTAACTCAGGTGGATTGAACTAGAACATTGAGTTGGCTCCTAAAATGTAGGGAACTTACTCATGTGGTCCTAAAATGATGCATGCAGGGTGCATTAGGTGGCTAATGGGTCCTATATGACATTTGCACACCACTAGGGGGGGAATAAAATCATCAACTACTAGGTAAATGAAAATAATGCTAAGTAGGACAAAGATGGAGTATTAATTATCCTATTAGTGGGAGTGTACTTATGTGCATTGATTAGTCACAATGGTTAATAGGTAATGTCACTTAGTCATGTCCTTTAGTTAGGATGTGTCATTTCATTTATTTTCATTATTTATTATTATTATTTATTAGATATTTATTTGTATATCTATGTTAACTACATTAGGATATGATACTAAATGTTATTAACCAAATAATAAGAATATCATGATAAACTAGCATACGCCCAAACACACCAAATATGAGCATGGAGTACAACTCAAAAAGTGATAATACAAATGAATTAAATAGTAAGTCCTTATTCAACATGATAACCTCCTCCAAATAATCCAAGTACATCCATTATCCAAATCATAAGTCCATGTATATTGAAAATATTGACCTCTAAATATGTATATTCTCCTCATTGCACATGTGGACACCTAGGCCAACAAGTCTTCTATTGGACATTTTGTTGTTGTCAAACTTGAAGGTATTAAAAAATGTTCCGTACATGTTTTTCATAAATATCTTAAGGTATGCAATGCTTTATAAAAGTAAAAGATAATAACAATTTCCAATGATTGTAGTAAAGATGCAATGGTTGATATCTTGTACAATAATTTATTTTTTGTGGTAGATTGTTAGTTCATATTCTCCTACCGAAGTCTAAAATTTCCTTGCATATGTTTAGAAGTGTGTGCCAATATGAAATATATAGGATTGGAGTATCAAACAAGTGTTTCATATGTGACTAATTATATGATATATTATGGAGCTAGGAAAACATATATGAGACAATTCATCGCTAAAGAATTACTAGATATCGAGAGGGTCAAGTGACAAGTAACGTGACCTATACGGTTATCTATCATATAATATCATTCCACATTACCAAATATTTTTCATGTTCCTGAACAAAATACAATTTATAGAGTGTTAAATTTGAAACTAAGGAGGTCAATGATGAACTAATGGATTATTCACAAGATCCACTAGTGGATGAAGACATGTTTTGTGTGAAGGAAGATCTTGTTAGAGGTTTTTCAATTCAAGAATATAAGACAAAGGAAAATAAGGGTCCCATGCAATCCTTGGATTATATAGTGCATGCTTCAACAAATTCCTAAAGTCCTCGGTTGATTTAAAGTCCTCAAAATTAGACTTGAAGTTTAATATTGTTGGTGTCAGATCTACTCTAAATCTCAGGAGTTCAAATGGAAATCCAAAATGTAGGTTAGAGGGTATGCAGGAGGATGACACAATTGATATTAGTCGAATTAATGCTAAATGACATAGATTTTTTCTAGCATTTAATGAAGCTAGGTGCAGTGGCTTGAGTCACTTATGCGATGGAACTAGATCTCATCTCCCAGGGAGAAAATAAACTCTCAAGATAATTCACTTCTGAAATGTCAAATCCTATTCTCTCTATGTAAAAACCCCTAGCTCAATCCAACCCTAATTCATTTGTTGTTTATGGTATTTTGACCGGTGAAGGGCATGGAAATAGGGTTACCTCTCCATAAAATGGAAGTATTTTGATTAAAGAATACTATTGGTAGGTAGTGAACCAACAAAAATATTGAAGTGAATAAGAAGGGCTAAATGTGTTAAGCTTTGTGAAGCTAGAATTAGGATGGTCCTTCGAAGAAGATGTATCCATGACACTTATTCTAGAATTGCAAGAAATTGTTCATGTTGGAAAACTCTTCAAACACACCATCTTTAAATATTCTTTAAGGCGGTCAATTACTCAATTGGAGGTTGCCTCCTCTAAGAGACAAGTGAACATTGCTTTCATCAATAACTTTATTGCTATGTGTGGTTATATGCTCTCTAGATTGTCTATTGTTGTGGTAATTTTGTCAAGTTCATTTTAAATCTTGTTATCTTCTATTATTTCTACTTTGAATTTCATATTTAGATAATAAGTTACATAGCATCTAGTACCAGAGCACTTTCCTAGGTTGAAATGTTTTAGAAAAAATAATTTAGGCTAGAAACATATTATGTCGTCTATAAATAAAATTGTGACATGTCATTCAACGGGTAAATTTATAGTCGAGGAAAAATACACACAAAAAATATGAGAAGTTTCACCTGGTTGGAAATCATTGTAACCAATGTTGGTACCCCTTCAACTAGTACCACATCAAACAACACCTGTATACAAAATTTCACTTCCATGTACCCTCGAGTATATCAAAAGTCCCTTGGGATACCTAAAAACAATCTTAAATAATCCAATCGACTTCCTTGTTGTTATAGTGGCATTGAGCACAACTCTCAAAAAGATTACTCCATAGTGCATAGGTAGTTGGGTACTATGGCTAAGGGTACGCTTGAGCCTCCTTAGTTAGTGCCCTGAGAGATTGGATCGGCTACTACTATCGGACCCTCCAAGTATATCATTAAGCTACATAACACTCCCTTGTCCTTAGGACCTTGGAAATATAGTCCTCTATTGCTAGTCCTCAAAATTCCTACATATATTACAGTATTAATCATTTAGAAATTCTATCAATCCAGTAACATTTGAGTAGGAATACAACTCCAAGAAAACAAAATAAAAATGGGTCATGTCTACACCCTTATTTGAGATCTATCTCAACAGAATCCTTGCACTAAGTTGATTGTATTGGTCCCTCTCTAGTAACCCTTTATGTGGATCCACATATTTAGTCCTTCCCCCACCCTTACTAGAGTATGCTCTCAATATACTCCTTTGGTTGTGTTGATCACATTGGTAACATTCTCCCATCCCTCTATGGCTAACACTCGAGGAGTAAATATTTCCCATATAGTTTCCCATCTAAAAACATAATATGATGAGTTGCAACACAAGATAGACAACGAGCACTCTTATGTTGAACAAAATATCGATGACATATGTGCTAGTGTTACCAAATTGGAGTCACTACCTAACCAAGTGTCCATTCTCATGTCACTCATCACTCCATCAAATTTGGGTTGCCTAGATTAGGACCAAACCTCCCACGAGAAATGGGTTGAATCATCCAACACCATTGGGATCACTCCAATCTGCTTGTCCATGATTAGATGACTCATGTGTAGCACAAACTTCCTAAAGTAAATCTCAACCAATTGGGTCAAATCTTACCAAGTGAATAACTTAGATGGAACATTACTTTTCCCTGTATGGCATCACCACTAGTATGATGAAACTTTGACTGGGAGTCTTAAATTTGGATCATGAACATTAGAAATGGTGGCAATGGCACAATAAATATCACAAGGGTTATATTGTTTGGACACAATTTGTCTCATACCTCTATGAACATTTTGAAACTGACAATCATGATTTGGGGCAACTAACCAATATCGAACAATCTAGCACAGTTGAAAATTTCATCTCCACTTTTGAGCAGCTGGAAATCCACACCAAATGCATGTATGGTATTTTTTTCAAAGAATGTTTCATCAATGACCTGAAAGAAGAGATATGTGCATAGGTATCAATGACTCATCCTATTACTTGATTGGAAGCTACTCAAAGAGATTGGGAATCCCAAAAGGAGATGATGTTGAAATAAAAAAGGACCCATTTATTCCTTATCCTCATCCACCACTCTTCCCTTCTGGTGCATCCCCTCCATCCTCTCCACGTCTCAAAATCCAAAATTTAACCATAGTTGAAATGGTGGAACACCAACTGAAAGGTCTCAACTACAATTGTGATCAGAAATATTCCCCTAGCATAATTGTAAGGAGTAAAAACTCCTTATGCCCGTTTTAGAGGACATTTTTTATGAGGAATTTGAATCTATCACCCAAGAGGTCCCTCATCCATCTATGGAATGCATTTCCATCTCTGATTTGCAAGAGGTAGAATCCCATATCTATTTGCATGCATTGACTAGTCTTTCTTCTCCATAAACCCCAAAATTGATTAACTACATCAAACAAAGTCATCGTCTTAATTGATAGCGATAACACACATAACTTTATTCATCATCATGTAGCCCAAGAAATACATTGCTACATCCACGCTAAGAGCAATTTTCAAATTATGATTGCTAATGAAGGAGTTATGAAATGTGGTGGTCGTTGTGAAAATTGTGGCTTCAAATAGGTGATTATTCACTCAAAACTTACACATTTGCTATTTAAATTGGCGGCTGTGATATTGTCTTAGGTGTTGAATGGTTGCATACATCAGGCCCCATCAAAATGTATTTTTGTCTATTATACATGAGTTTCTAATAGGATTTGGCCCACTACACTCTCAAAGGCATTACAACTGGATCTTTAGAAATCATCAGCTCACATCATATGGAAAAAAAAAACTCTTAAAAAGGGCCATTCAGGAATTGTGGCTCAATTCCATTCCATTCGAGCTTTTGAGATTCCTTCTGACATGTAGTTGGTCTTAGATAAACACCAATATGTCTTTGAAACTCCTAAAGGAATTCCCCCTTCCCGTGGTGAGCATGATCATTACATATCACCATCCATTTGCCTCAAAGTGAAAAGATAGCTCAGGAGTTGCTAGTCGTTGGTGTCTTCCCCCCATTTCTAGTCCTTATTTCTCACTAGTTGTCATGGTCCTCAAGAAATAAGGTGTTTGGCACATGTGTCTAGACTTATACACTTTGAATAAATTGATTGTAAAGGATAAATTTACCATTCTTATCATTAATGAGCTCAATGATGCTCAATTATTCACCAAACTTGATCCACACTCAAGTTATCATCAAATTTGTATGAAGGAGGTTGATATTCTCAAAACTAGTATTCACACTCATGAAGGCCGTTGTGAGTTGTCGGTGATTCCCTTTGGCTTTTGCAATACACCCTCCACCTTCCAGAGTCTCATGAACAAAAATATTTAAAACTTTTTGCATAATTTTTTCCTTGTCTTTTTTTTAAGACATCTTGATCTATAGTAAAACTTGGCAATCACATGTTGCCCATGTGGATCAAGTCTTAAATATACTTGTTGAACATCAGCTCTTTATTAAAAGGTCCAAATGTACATTTGGTGTCTTTGAAGTGGAATATTTGGGACATATTGTTACAAGTTGGTGTACATTTGAATCCAATGAAAATTAAAGTAATGAAGGATTGGTCTCACCCTGAAACTCTTCAAAGTCTCAAAGGTTTTCTTGGTCTCACTACTTATTATAGAATTTTTTTATGGAACTATGGTAAGATTGCAGCTCCACTCACAGCCTTGCTAAAAAAAAAGCTTTTAATTGGAATGACCTGGTAGAAAGGGCCTTTCAAGATGTCAAGGAGGTTATGTGTACCACCCTAATACTCGCTTTGCCCAACTTCACTAAGACCTTTGTCCTAGAATGTGATGCCTCGGGTAAAGGAATGAAAGCAATACTCATGTAAGAAGGCAAACCATTTTCTATTTAAAGCAACCAAGTATATGAGAAGCACTTGGGAAAATCAATTTATGAAAAAAAGATGGTGTCCATATCGCATGATGTGGAAATATGGAATCCACGCCTCCTTCATAAAAGTTTCCATATTAAAATTGATTGTCACAGCCTGAGATACTTCTTGTAGCAAAGAACTTCTTCCTCTGAGTAACAAAAATGGGTCACCAAAATGTTGGGATATGACTATGAGATAATTTACAAGAAGGGAGAGGAGAATGTGGTAGCAGATGCTTTCTAAGTATGAAGAAGAAAGTTCCCTCTTTTCACTCCCCTTCATCATAGAATACTAATTTACTAACATCCACGACAAATAGCTAATCAATCCCATGATTTCTAACATGATCTAGCAAATTCAAATGGCACCCCATGCATATCCTAGCTACATTTGGGAAAATGAAGAGCTTCACTATAAAGGTCGTATTTATTTGAACAAACAATCATCATTGAAATCATGTGCGTTGTTTGAGTTACATTCCTATCCCACAATCCGTCATTAAAGATTTCATAAAATATTTGAAAGTATCAAATGATCATTTTTCTGGGAAGGCACGAAGAACGACATCCAAACCTTTGTGGCAGAGTGTGACATTTACCAACAAAATAAGGCAGAGACAGTAAAAACTCCTGGTGAACTACAACCACTTTAGATATCACCAACATTGTGGATTGGCATTTCTATGGAATTCATTGTGGGGATACCAAAATTTGGAAATGAGTATGTATTCATGGTTGTGATTGGTCGCCTTTCCAAATATTCTCATTTGCTAACATGATATAGGAAATTCAAATGGCACCCCATGCATATCCTGGCTACATTTAGAAAAATGAAGAGCTTCACTATAAAGGCCATATTTATTTGAACAACCAATCATCATTGAAATCACGTGTGTTGTTTGAGCCGCATTCCTATCCCACAGTCGGTCATTCAAGATTTCATAAAAATTTTGAAAGGATCAAATGATCATTTTTATGAGAAGGCGTCAAGAACGACATCCAAACCTTTGTGGTAGAGTGTGACATTTTCCAACGAAATAAGGGAGAGACAGTAAAAAATCCTGGTGAACTACAACCACTTTAGATACCACCAACGTTGTGGATTGACATTTTTATGGAATTCATTGTGGATATACCAAAATTTGGAAATGAATATGTATGCATGGTTGTGATTGATCGCATTTCCAAATATGCTCATTTTTGTGCTCTACAACACCCCTTCAAGGTCTCATGGTAGCTCAAGTATTCCTAGATAATATCTTCAAACTCCATGGTATGCCACAATCTATTGTCACGAACTGTGACCCAACGTTCACTATTATTTTATGCCAAGAATTTTTTTGACTCCAGGGGAATCAACTGCATCTCAACACTGCTTATCACCCCCAAATTGATGGTCATACCGAAGTTAACAAGTGACTTGAAGCGTATGGGGTGATTTACTTTAGAGAGGCAATCCCAATGGGTTCATTGGTTACTTGCATAATGGTGTTATAATACAACTTATCATGCTACAACTCAAATCATTCCCTTTCAAGCTATTGATGGCCAAAATCCCCCCTAGGACTCTCCTACTTACTAGGAATCTCTAAGGTATAAGAGGATGACAAAACACTCTTAGCTTGATCCGACATTATTCACACTCTCAAGGATATTCTAGTCATGGATTAGAATAGGATGAAGCATTAGGTTGATCAACATTATTCTGAATTCCATTTTGAAGAAGGCGGTCAAGTATTCCTCTACCTACAACCTTATAAGCATATCGCATTTAAGAACAACTACCACCAAAAACTTGTTGCTAATTTTAATGGGCCTTATAAGGTCCTCAAATGTGTTGGTCTAGTGGCTTAAAAATTAGAGCTACCTACCCTCTCTAGAATTTGTCCAATATTTCATGTCTCATGCTTATAGAAAGGTGTTGGCCATAATTGTTGTATTCAAACTATCCTTCCATAATTGGATGAAGAAGGCTCCATTTGATTACAGCTCGAGGTTGTTCTCAACAAATGGGAACTTTGTCTCCTTTACTGCACCATCCATGAAGTCCTGATACAGTAGAAATATACATAGCCAAAGGATGTTACATGGGAACCAACAATGTAATACCCCATCTTGACCCTTAGGATATATATTATCATTTAATGTAAATAATGTGTACATGTGATGTATGTTTTCTTAGCGTGGAGCTCAAGGCCAAGGCCCCGCTAGTGAAAGCCCGAATTTGATTTAAAAAGGGCAAGCATTGATATTTGATGCCCATGTGCTCTTAAGCCATGGAAATTGTAATAGGATGTAAATAAACATCATGCAATAAAATACCAAAAACTGGCTATGGGAGCAACGAATGAGAAGGGGCCATGTGTATCCACTAGGGAGTGGTGAGGGGGCTATGGGATTGAACCATAGGCTGCCATATGTCACCTTGAGAACCCATTTGACTTTCCTTGATGACATTTAATTCTGTTGTAAGGAAGTGGTTGAGGATTTCAGTCCATGGCTTCAATGGAGCATGGGCAGCCCAGAAATTCGTATGGCAGAGTATGGGCTCTGTTTTCTTGTACCACAAGCCACTCTACCTCATGGATGTTGCTTCTTCCTCATCCCCATTCCATTGGGAAAGTAACCAGCACCATTTGCCATCCAAAAACGAATTGCCAGCAGAGGGAAAAACCAGAAATCGCGACTTTGAAAGAACCCGCGTTTTGAAGAGCCAAGAACGCCCAGATTTGGCATCGGATAGTGAAATCCAATGGGGGATCCATTGGTATGAACCTTGGGGTGAATTTGGGAGCATTAGCTACCCCGAAATCCATTGGAAATCCCAGTTTTGACAGCCCAGAAATGAAGTGACGGGATTGAGTTATTGGATAACAGAACTGTGAGAAATCCAAGTGTGAATGACTGAGCAGAGGTTTGGTTTGCTTGATAAACCCAGTGAAGGCTAGAATCTCAAGGAATTAGCAGCTGGACCTTTCTATGCCCACCCTGAAGAGCACTGGAGGGAAGGGACGCTTGAGGGACTGTGCAGCAGAGAAGGGGACCTTCCTTGTGTGGGGTGCGGTAGGTATTGTGGGTGCCATGACTGCTGAGTTCATTTGAGATGCCTGTAGCTCTGTGGTTGAGCTCACTGGCTTAGCATCCTCCTCATTTGTCATTTGTATGCTTGATAAACCCAACGGTGTGTTGGCTTAGCATAGCTGATGACCGAAACCATGGCTGTGAGTGAGCCCAGCTAGTTCTTCCTTAGTGGATACACAGCCCAGCTCGGGGGTGATCTCTCAGCTGAAAGAATATAGGCTGGAAAGAGATCTATGGTTGGGTGGAACGTTGCTCTCACGTAGCCAGTCGTTGGAAATCTACTTCTCAAGATAAGTGTTCTGTGTATTATAAATTATTTGCATTTTTTGTTCTGCAATATGTTAAGTTGTCCATGTTTAATGAAATGAGTTGATTATCTTAATTTGGAATCCATGCATGGCATTGTAACGAGATTGAGTC
Organism: Larix kaempferi; assembly: GCA_027924585.1. NCBI lineage: Eukaryota > Viridiplantae > Streptophyta > Pinopsida > Pinales > Pinaceae > Larix > Larix kaempferi. The sequence goes on from BSBM01000936.1 coordinate 9,935,775, forward strand.
TCTATATGCTGAATCATCCCCCGCTGTGATATATATATATATGTATATATGTTAGGCATTACTGGTTGTGTGCTTGTTAGTATGTTTATTCCGCTGTGTTTATATTGAGATGAATCTGCATATAGAAGTTTTTAATTGTTATGAATTTATGGGTAATTTAATATTGGGGCTAAGTCTACCAAAAGCCCCGGTGTGTTGTTAATGTTTCCTTCCCTGCATTTGACGACGGAAGGGGACGTTACAGAGTGGTATCAGAGCTCTAGGTTCAACACTACGGCTGTTGGGCCCTTCACAGAGATATAAATCATTGTGTGTACATGCATTTTGTATTTGGAACTAAAATGCATTAAAGAAACCTCAAGATTGCATGGCTTCTATTTGTTGGAATGGGAAATCATTTCCATGACTGTTTGGGGATTTTTGCAAGCTGCTTGCATTGATTGCATTCTATGAAATAGAGGAAGGAGGGAGAAAATTCATTTTCAGGTTGAATGCTTGCTCTAATTGTCCCCAATGCTGTAGCATTCAGTTTGTATTTGTTTGTTTGCCTCCATGGAGGAGAGAAAGGAGGGGCAACCTCTGCCATCTTATATTGTTTTGTTGTTGTTGTTGTTGTTAATTGTTGTGCATAGGAGATGATTCATCATGTGCTTGAGACCTTGATTAATGATGAATCCATGTTCCTTGAATGTCCATGATGCTTTGAATGCATGAACTTGAATGTTGAGCATGGCTGGAAATGAGTTCTGTTTGTTTAAAAGCATGAATAATCAGTTGTTACAGCCCCATGTCTTAATGATGATTGTTAATTACAATGAATCCACATTGTGTGGCCAATTGATGGTTTTCAGAAGTGAGGAAAGCCTGCAAATTATGCCCTTATGCTCATGAGTCTCCTTACCCATGCTTGTTGGCTGCTTGGAGATTGATTGTGAATCCATTGGTTGGATTGTTGAATGTGAAATGAAAAGAAAATACCTTATTAGAGATGCAAGTTCTTGTCATTCTCTTACTGTTTTTATGCAAGTTTTTACGTAGTAGTTCACCTCTGTAAGGGGATGAAATGGCACATTCCAGAAAAATTTTTAACTATTGTGAAAAGTTGCAGTTGCAGGCAAGAGACATAATGGTTTTGATGTGGAATTGGGAAGTTGGGGGCGGCATGCTGATTGAGAAAAATGACAGGGTCATACTTCTCAGATGAAGAATAAGATCACATAGGTGCATAGACCTCTTCCAGAGCTTTCCAACGGTACCAAATTTGTCCAATTTGGTTAAGGGACGAAGGAGAAATGGACCCCGGAAGTTACAGGAAACGCAAGGTGCGCGGCGGCAGTTTTAAATCTGCGCGGTGCGCGGAATGTGTGCAGATTGCGCGCGGATTGTGCGCAGATTGTGCGCGGGGCGCGCACAGATCGCGCACGGATTGCGCGCAGGTCGCGCACAGATTGCGCGCAGATTGTGCGCATATTGCGCGTAGGTCGCGCACAGATTGCGCGCGGATTGCGCGCGGGGCGCGCACAGATCGTGCGCGGATTTCACGCATGTCGCGCACAGATTGCGGCAGATTGTGCACAGATTGCGTGCAGATTGTGCGCAGATTGCGCGTAGGGCGCGCACAGATCGCGCGCGGATTTCGCGCAGGTCGCGCAGGTCGCGCACAGATTGCGCGCGGATTGTGTGCAGATTGCGCGCGGATTGTGCGCAGATTGCGTGCGGGGTGCGCACGAATCGCGCACGGATTGCGCGTAGGTCGCGCACAGATTGCGCGCGGATTGTGCGCAGATTGCGCGCGGGGCGCGCACAGATCGCGCGCGGATTTCGCGCAGGTCGCGCACAGATTGCGCATAGGTTGTGCGCAGATGGCGTGCACGTTGCGTGCGGATAGTGCGCGGATTGCGCGCAGGTTGTGAGCAGGTGGCGCACAGGTGGAGCACAGGATGCAAAGGGAGTTTAAAATGTGAAAAGTAAGAAGTGGTTAAACCCAGAATTTTATAAAAGATGAATGGTGCATCGAAATTGAGATCCGCGAAGTGCCGACTGTTCCTGGTTATATGGACTAACTTTGCCCGATATAAAAGTTTTTGCGATTCTTCATAGATTTTCTTCCACAGGTGGCTGAAGTTGGCATTCTGGACCAAAATACAACTGTGTAAAATGTGCAGAATTGGAGTACAAGTTGTCATTTTTGAAGAGATGCAGTTCCCGCACCTGATATCGGAATGGAGCATGAAGACAGGCATTGGAAAGCTTGTCCAGCAGGGAACAAGGATGCATGACCAGAGTTTGAATGAGTTCTACATATATCACAGATATTTAGCGCAGAAGAGTGCCAGCGGCTGTTTTAACAAACAAATTTTGTTGTCAATGTGGGCAATTTCTACAATTGCATGATATGGAAGAGGAATTCCATGTTACAGTGAGGGATCGAAAAGGGAAGAATTCCTTAAACCCCTGTTTGTTATCATACTTATAATTATGAAATTGTCATATTGCATAAAAATGTTAAAAATGTAAGGGATTACATAGATGTATATGCACTGGATGGCATCTTAACAAACATTGCATAGTGCATATGGAAATGCTTGTGCATAAATTGGATATTGCATATTGGTAGAATAATGAAGTCTGCATATGCAATGAACCACTAATGGAGAATATTGTGGTTGATAAGCACTATTGATGTTGGTATTGGTTGTAGGACCAAGGATAACAAAGAGCATGGCTAAATGTGCTGAGGATGTTGTTGCATGAAGCCAACAACCTTATGCAGAAAGGATGGTGCAACAAATCTATGATCATAAAGTTGGCAAAAGGACTGAGCAGCCTTGGTAAGAGGCCAACTGATCAGGTAACATCAGATGATGTTAATGGTAACCATGCAGGTAATGATTATTGGTGCCAAATTGCATGAATGTTGAAAGAGGATTTGGTAAGATCTCTTCAACTATGTTTGAGCTATGATGAGTTAGTTTGCATGTGATATTGAATACCGATTGGGACTGTTTAGAAATCTCAATGCATTCATATGAATTTATATCATGCCATGTGTATGTTGGTTATGTGCTTAATAACCAAAGCAAGTGAGGACTGGTGGTCCTGATTATGGTAATGCAAGTTATATGAGATAGGCATGTTTTGATCATAATATGCTTGAATGCATAGTACTCATGAAACAATGCAAGGTAGCATTAAGTAGATGAGCATTAAGAGATTTTATAATTCTTGTGGTGCATTGTATGAATGCATAGAACTGATGCATATGTTATTGCAAAATAAATAATGAATGAAATGCTGAATTGATGATAATTCTAGGATCATTTCATGGGCTGTTTTGAATGCAGAATAGTAAATGCATGAAGAGCCCAATCATGATCGATGGGCTGCTAGAATGCTCTGTGGTAGGACAGAGTTGTATGAATGATATGGCTATGAGAATAATATCACAATTGCAAATCAAATTTATGTGAGAAACAGATTTGAAAATTTGATCTAGAGCTTATGAGAAGAAATCTCATGGTTGAGAGCTCTAAGTTCTGTTAGTAAGAACAGTTGTAAATATCAGATTTGTAAATGTTTCAGATTTGAAATTTTGCTAATAATTGCTAATGACTGTTTGGCTTACATGAAAATGTGTCAGGAGGACATGCTGTAAGTGGATGCTCATGTATGGCAGCGGGCATAAGACCATAACGGGCAGAGTGGTGTCACTTACAGGAGCCAAACAATATGAGGATAGCCTCATGGATAAGAAAACCAATTTCTGTAGTAGACAGAGTTGCAAATTCATGTTGAATTTAATTATTAGTGCCATGGATTGGTTATGAAACAATCAGATTTGAATGGTATTGTTAAATGTTGCTGACTGTTTGGCTGTTTAATAAGTGTGCCAGGGAGACACATTGCAGTAAGACCAAGAGAGAGAGGTCCTGCAGAAGCCAAACTTCATGGGAAGGGATTCCATGATTTGAAAATGGGTTTCAGGTGAAACGCCATAAGACATTATTAATGTCTCATCTGCACTACATGATTGGTAAACAATATGAGTGAGATGGTGAAGATTATGTCAGTAAGACATGTGAGAGGCATGTAACATCAAAAGGAATTGGGATGGTAAACCGAGGGACTGTCAACTCAGAGAAGGAGCCCCCATTCCTCATTAAAGAAGAGAAATAACATCTGCAAATGGATAAGTGTTCCATAAACCCTGATTGATATATATATACATACATGCATGTCTAATTATTGAGTTAATATGCAGAGCATGTTCTGATTTTATTTCTATTATGGCACACTGCTTAAAGTATGATTAGGACCTTCATAATTCACATCAGTAAGGAGTGCACGCCTTTCTAGTGCTGAGTTATGTTAGGGATGCCAATATTGACTACGCCTTAAGGGAATGGACGCATTCCTGGTGTTTCAAGGTTGGATAGTGAATGTTGTGAAATATGTTTACAGTTTTAGAGCAGCAATACTAATGAACTTGCTTATCCATCTTGTGTTTTCAGCCTAAACAAATTATAATTGATGTTACACACTAAAGAATCAAAATAAAAGGATGTTGTGAGGGGTTGTGGTGGAAGGGTTAATATAAATAAAAGGATGTTGTGGAGGTTGTGGAGGTTGTGGGGATTTTGATGAAGGGTTGTGAAGTATTGATGAAAGGGCTATTATGTGCCTATGGCTCCATAGTAGAGCCTTGACCTAGAAATGGTCGTAGTGAAGTTTCCTTCCAGTCGGCGTGAAGGTGTACTGGTAAGGTGTTAATTATTTGATGATTTGGAGCAGCCTGCGTGCTGGCCAAACACCCTAGTCCGCAGGAGGATCCCAAGGCTTATAAAGTAAAAGCAGGACCCTGTGGACCAGAGAGGAAATGCACAATACAGATAAGTATTCAATTTCATTCATTTCTTATTTGAAATAATGAAGGCTTCAAGTATAAAGCTTGTAACAGTGAGCTGATGCACTATTGTTTCTTTGTTGGAAACCTTGGTCATGCAGGAAGCAAGGACCCTGAAAGAACTAAAAGTTGCTTGGTAAATCCAGAGAGTGGCTGGTTGGGCAAGATTATTTATGATTTGGAGCAGCCTGCGTGCTGGCCAAACATGCAAGAATATTGATGTTGTGGAGCAGCCTGTGCGCTGGCCAAACATGCAAGAATATTGATGTTGTGGAGCAGCCTGTGCGCTGGCCAAACATGCAAGAATATTGATGTTGTGGAGCAGCCTGTGCGCTGGCCAAACATGCAAGAATATTGATGTTGTGGAGCAGCCTGTGCGCTGGCCAAACATGCAAGAATATTGATGTTGTGGAGCAGCCTGTGCGCTGGCCAAACATGCAAGAATATTGATGATTTGGAGCAGCCTGCGTGCTGGCCAAACATGCAAGAATATTGATGTTGTGGAGCAGCCTGTGCGCTGGCCAAACATGCAAGAATATTGATGATTTGGAGCAGCCTGCGTGCTGGCCAAACATGTAAGGTTATTTGATGTTGAGGAGTAGCCTGCGTGCTATCCCAACATTCGTTATTATACCCATAGGAGATCCAAGGCTTGTAAAGCAAAGAAGGACCCTATGGAATAAAGTGAAGACATCCAATGCAGATAAGTATTTGGTTATGTTGTAATTTCTTGCTTATGAATATACATGTGTATATGATTTGGTTATGATTTCCTATGAAAATAAACTAAACATGTGAATTAATTCAATGTTTGAGTGTAGGTATTGCTGGAAGCAATGACTATGAAAGCATCTCAAGGATGTGTGTGGGAATGTAACCGTCCTAAAGAGCTCAGCATGAGCAGTAATGAAAGATGGGGCTAGTGGGACTATGTGAGTCCTAGCAGCCAAGAGTTAGACCAACCGAGTGGAGGAACTCCATGGTTGAAAGGTCTGGAATAGACCATAGACATTAAGTTTCATAGCCAAGAAGGGCAGGTCAAGCATTTACGTTGAGGTGAAAGAGACTAGGAGCATGAAAACCACAGTGGTGGTGTGGGTTCCAGAATGGAACAAGACTAAGAGAAGACACTCTTACTGCTCTCTCTTTCCTTTTTATTGATGCATTTATAAACACAGAAAATTGTTGAATGCATGCATGAATGAAAGTAAAAGTGTGTTTATTTGATTAAAGTGAATTGTGAATGCTAATTAATGAATTTCCTGTGAATGGATGAACATGAAGGAATTCATGTGTATGTTGGGCAAGCATAAAAAGTGTGGAAGTCTCATGAGTAAAGCATGGACTATCCATGTCAAATGGGGAAAAACCATTGACTGATTTTTTTTATGTTTGGGTTATGCTTGGCCTAATGATAATTGTAATGATGAATTTCACAGGTGGAAATTAAATCATTTGGTTGCAGTTGTTATGAGCAAGTGTTGCTTGTGAGCCAAGTGAGAACCAGCTGTGCTCAATGACCATGGCAGCAGACCATAGGCTATTAGAATTGGCTGGAAGTCTTCTTCAAACAATTGCCAAGACCCAAGAAAATCTTGGAGAGATGCTCAAGATGCAAAAGCAGCAGAACGAGATGAACCTCAAGAGGGTAGCAGCCATAAAGTTTTCAGACTTATGGATGAGCTGGAAGATCCGAATCAGCAGGAGCAGCTCATGAAGATCAAAGGACTTGGTCCTGAAAGTTCAAAGTAAAGAACAGAATGCAGGGCAGATTTGCAAAGTTTTTGAAGTTTTGGACATGTGTAAATTGTATATGTGTGCCTAAGTCTTGGAACACCGAGGACGGTGTTATTCTAAGGGGGAGGGGATTGTAATACCCCATCTTGACCCTTAGGATATATATTATCATTTAATGTAAATAATGTGTACATGTGATGTATGTTTTCTTAGCGTGGAGCTCAAGGCCAAGGCCCCGCTAGTGAAAGCCCGAATTTGATTTAAAAAGGGCAAGCATTGATATTTGATGCCCATGTGCTCTTAAGCCATGGAAATTGTAATAGGATGTAAATAAACATCATGCAATAAAATACCAAAAACTGGCTATGGGAGCAACGAATGAGAAGGGGCCATGTGTATCCACTAGGGAGTGGTGAGGGGGCTATGGGATTGAACCATAGGCTGCCATATGTCACCTTGAGAACCCATTTGACTTTCCTTGATGACATTTAATTCTGTTGTAAGGAAGTGGTTGAGGATTTCAGTCCATGGCTTCAATGGAGCATGGGCAGCCCAGAAATTCGTATGGCAGAGTATGGGCTCTGTTTTCTTGTACCACAAGCCACTCTACCTCATGGATGTTGCTTCTTCCTCATCCCCATTCCATTGGGAAAGTAACCAGCACCATTTGCCATCCAAAAACGAATTGCCAGCAGAGGGAAAAACCAGAAATCGCGACTTTGAAAGAACCCGCGTTTTGAAGAGCCAAGAACGCCCAGATTTGGCATCGGATAGTGAAATCCAATGGGGGATCCATTGGTATGAACCTTGGGGTGAATTTGGGAGCATTAGCTACCCCGAAATCCATTGGAAATCCCAGTTTTGACAGCCCAGAAATGAAGTGACGGGATTGAGTTATTGGATAACAGAACTGTGAGAAATCCAAGTGTGAATGACTGAGCAGAGGTTTGGTTTGCTTGATAAACCCAGTGAAGGCTAGAATCTCAAGGAATTAGCAGCTGGACCTTTCTATGCCCACCCTGAAGAGCACTGGAGGGAAGGGACGCCTGAGGGACTGTGCAGCAGAGAAGGGGACCTTCCTTGTGTGGGGTGCGGTAGGTATTGTGGGTGCCATGACTGCTGAGTTCATTTGAGATGCCTGTAGCTCTGTGGTTGAGCTCACTGGCTTAGCATCCTCCTCATTTGTCATTTGTATGCTTGATAAACCCAACGGTGTGTTGGCTTAGCATAGCTGATGACCGAAACCATGGCTGTGAGTGAGCCCAGCTAGTTCTTCCTTAGTGGATACACAGCCCAGCTCGGGGGTGATCTCTCAGCTGAAAGAATATAGGCTGGAAAGAGATCTATGGTTGGGTGGAACGTTGCTCTCACGTAGCCAGTCGTTGGAAATCTACTTCTCAAGATAAGTGTTCTGTGTATTATAAATTATTTGCATTTTTTGTTCTGCAATATGTTAAGTTGTCCATGTTTAATGAAATGAGTTGATTATCTTAATTTGGAATCCATGCATGGCATTGTAACGAGATTGAGTCTCTATATGCTGAATCATCCCCCGCTGTGATATATATATATATGTATATATGTTAGGCATTACTGGTTGTGTGCTTGTTAGTATGTTTATTCCGCTGTGTTTATATTGAGATGAATCTGCATATAGAAGTTTTTAATTGTTATGAATTTATGGGTAATTTAATATTGGGGCTAAGTCTACCAAAAGCCCCGGTGTGTTGTTAATGTTTCCTTCCCTGCATTTGATGACGGAAGGGGACGTTACAAACAAAGATACTTTAAGAAATGCCACGTCTTCAGCCTTGAGGACAAGTCCATATTTTAAGGGGGACAACATGTTAGGGTCCTACCCTAACTCCCTTAATTCTATAGATAATTTTCTATGTATTGATGCCAACTCTATTAAATAAGGCCCATGAAGTAGATATGGTGTGTAAGAAATATTTGTAAAAAGGATTTTTAGAAAGTAAGTTCCTAGGAGGTTAGAAGGCTTAATAAAAGGTTTCCCCTTCTAGAAAGTTCCTTCTCTAAAAAGTTCCTAAGAGGATAGAATCTATATAAAGAAGTAGAAGCAACGTAATGGGATGTCTTGTGAATAATATTGTAATTGGAAGTCTGCTCAGTTGGAGGTTGTCCACTCAAAGAGGCAAGTGAACATTACTTTCATCAGTAAAGGTATTGTAATTTGTGGTAATATGCTCTCTACAATTGTCTATTGTTGTGGTAATTTTGTCATTTTCATTTAAAATATTGCTATATTCCTAAATACCCCTCTTATTCCTAAAAATATATTCTCCCTTGGATCACCATTTACATCAGTGATGGCCACTTATGACATCTTGATTATCATACTTAATCAATTGTTGGACCTAAAATCCTTTGAATCCTCTATTGCAATTAGATGTGGAAGATATTTCATGAAAATGTAATCTTCGATGGCCATGAACAAATGACATTATTAGTAGCTTTGAAAAATGTGAGTTTTATTGATTGATCTATGTGTGAAATTAACAACATATCATAGAGCCTGAGAATACCTCACAGTGAAAGAATTAGGAAATATGATGAATTACAGTGAAAAGAGCAGTAAAATTAATCATGCATTGGACCTCATATGTGAATAGAAATGTGTGTCAATATCCATTAATCAGTATAGTAAACAGATATAATACAATGGAGAGAATTTGATTATCCAAGGAGAATTTGAATCCCAATCAGTCTACCTAGTCTAGCATAGGAAATATCACCACTAGAGTGATCTAGAGCTACCAAACTCAACTGAGACTCAGTGAATTGAAGCTACTGTCAGTTAACTGACCAAGAAGGGTGCATCAGTGAGTTTGGCATGCAAAATAGGCTAGAGAGGGCGCATTAGATCACAATCAATTGCAATCAGAGCTCAAACCCCCCACTAGAGTTAGGAACTCGGGTGGAACTCAGTTGGATTGAACCAAATCACTGAGTTAGCTCCTAAAATGTAGGGAACTGACTCTGGTGGTCCTAAAATCATGCATGCAGGGCGCATCAAGTGGCTAATGGGTCCTAGATGACATCTGCACACCACTAGGGGCTAGCAACATCATTAACTACTAGGAAAAGGTAAATAATGCTAAGGTGGACAAGGTTGGCATATTAATTATCCTAACACTATGCACATGTACTCAATGAAAGTGGATTATGCTTTTTGTTACAATGAGAAAAACGTTCATGAGAGTTAGCGAGGGAGGAGGGAATTTGTTAATGTAAAGAGGAAGAAAAGCAAGTTGGGGAATGGGCAAAGAACAAGAGTTTGTTTAATAACTTTTGTACACCAAGAAAACCATTGTTCAACCTTATGGATTCCAAAAATTTGGGGATCCTCATTATGATGAATGGTATTCATGAGTTTCATTTTTAAAGAAACCTTGGTTTTCTAAGGTGTTCAAGGTGGTATAGCCACACTATTGATGGGTCTCCATCACACTCGAGGGCTCTTAGTTCCCACTAAACCATTGATATGGATTACAAATTCCTCGAAGGTTGTGGAGGTTCTCCTAATGACATCCCCACTTTTAGAGCTTTACTGCCTTATAAATATAAAACTAATTTAACTTTGGTTTTGCATCTATGAGTTTAAAATAACGATTAAAAACTCTTACTCATTTGTTATGGCATGGGTAAAGACGATAAACTACAACTTAATTTTTGTTCATAATGAGTTTTTTTTTGTCCATTACCCACTTACTCCTTTCAAATATTGAATATTGACTTTCTTGAAATCTAGAATCTATTATATGTATTGCCCACCCCATCTTAATTCTTGCACCAATTCTAAATTTCCCTTAGTTGGCTAGTGTATCTGCATTCCCATTCCCATTTTTATGTCATGTTGTTATGATTTAAGAAAAATGGCAACAAAAGTGATATCTCCTTTAAAAGTTAATGACAACAAAAGTGATATCTCCTTTAAAAGTTAAGTTGATCTCTCGCTTAAAAGGTCTTCAGTGTTTGTTTCAATTGACCCTAATTTATTGTATTTTCAATGATCACCTGCACATTGATTCCAAATGCCTTCTCCAAATAGAGACCCTTGCTAAATTATTGGTGGTCACCCTACGTTCTAGGTGTAGAATCAAAGGCTAAAAATTGATTGGGATTGGAATGTTGCATATCTCCACGCGAGCGTGTGGTAGATACATGGCCACTAATTACATTTCCTGAATTGGATTTTGGTACAACGTCAAATAAATTATGAGATATACTCTTAGAAAGCCATGATGGGACATTATTCTAAAGCCCTTAGCTGGGTGGGAATTCTAGACAAATAGTCGTGGGGAGTCAGAAAACAATGGAGACACTAAGGTCACCAACGTCAAATCAATTCATCATTTACTTATAATGCAAAATATTAACCACCATTCATATTTATTAAAGCTTTTAATACAAGCATGATAATATTTTTTGAGATCTTTATTCTAAAGCCACCAAGCTGAGAGCCCAATAGACAAATAGGAGCCTTCATAGTGGCCTTGGCATTCCAAGATGGAAAGGATTGAAAACACTAAGGTCAATCAAGTCAAATCAATTCAAGCATGTAAACCGCAAAAAACACTAAAGTCAAATAGGTCAAATCAATTCAAGCATGTAAACCTTTGTGGTTTCCCACTATGACAACTATTTTAGTGCATGACAGAATGACCATAACACTCATGTATTATCCACATAGGGCATGCTAGGCTCACTCCTAAAAGTGACTTCCTTGTATAAATAATCTTATCTCAAAGTGAATTCCCTATATAAATAATCTTATCTTAAAGTGAATGCCCTATATAAATAATCTTATCTTATGATCATCCTACATTGTCATGCGTTATATATATTTGAATATTTAGTGATTATCGAAAATAGTTCTTTTTGAAAAAATCTTATTGTAATAATCTTATCTTAAAGTGAATGCCCTATATAAATAATCCTATCTTATGATCATCCTACATTGTAACGAGTTATATGATATTTGAATATTTAGTGATTATCGAAAATAGTTATTTTTGGAAAAATCTTATTGTAGATTAATTTTTGAAGTAAATTTTGTATCGAGGGTATAGTTTCAAGGTGTTTCATAATTTTTTTTAAAGATTTTTAAAACTTGAAGGGTGTGAAGGAACTATGTTCTATGTTTTTAAGTTTGTTTACATCAAGAGAATTAGTAGATTTTATTGTTTTTCACTGAGGAGATAAGGACTTAAGTCACAGAACATTGTTCCTATCATCTTAGGTCTAACACTAGAACTCACAAGCACGTCAAATGGGATAGCTGAGTTTCAAACCTGGGTGGGGTTCCAATATTGGTCGATTGAATGCCTTCACGTACGCGATGAACAGTATAGTTCTTTTATGCCTTTGATTTTTTATTTTTTTATTTTGTATAAGGAGAAACGATAGACCCTAATGTCTTTCACCAAGGAGACCATGGGTTTGAGTCAGAAGGGACTGCTCCTCTAAACCTGAGTTCGATGTTACAGCACACAAACACATCAAAAAAGCTAATCAAATTTCGAACCTAGAAGGAAGTCCAATGTTAATCAATTGATCACCTTCTAAATTAAGACGTCCACCATTTAATCCTACCCTGGTGAGATCCCTTGAAATTTGTATTTAAATGATCCTTAAAACCCTTAAGACATATAAGAACTATACCCACATGTAAAATATATCAAACATCTCAATTTTGACTAAATTTTCCTCTTAAAACTTAATAAATAATTTTAAATAAATAAATATAATCTACACCATTTAATTAATATTATAAAACAATTAAAAACTCCGTTCGTTGTATTTTAGTTTTAAAAAATCTCCATCATAACTATTTATTAATTATTAAACTCAACTATTTATTAAACTCTACGAGATGGGAACAAATAAATGGATGTTGACATATACATATAAAAGGGGTGTTATATGTAGAAGATTCAAAAAACTTCTCATATGTTGACAAAATGTCGATTTCAATTTGAATGTTTTATTCTTTAGTTTTTCCCCTTTTGCGTCGGTCGTATTCATTGTTGAAACCTAATTAATGTTTGTTGGCCTTTTGTATTCTCATCGTAGTTACATAGATTTCTAGATTTCCATGATTCATGGTATCATAATAAATTTAAAATTTAAAAATGGTTACTAATAAAGGAATATATATTAATGAGGATAATTGTTATTTAATGAGAGTCATTTTCATCCATTAAACTTATATGTTTAAAATGAGCTAGTTTGATTTTAAGAATTGTTATATGTTTAAAATGAACTAGTTTGATTTTAAGAATGGTTAATAAAAAAGGAAAATAGAATTGTTAATAATAAAGGAAAATATTTTGAGTATCATTACTATTTATTGAGTTATTTTCATTTATTAAAATTATATATTTAAATCTAAATGAATTAATTTGATAATTTACTTGATTTGGGTGTCTAATGGCGGTAGCCATAAGGTAAGAGAGCCCTTGTTAGAAGATGTGGAAGCTCCTATCGCACCCACACCCCATAGTTATGAGTATGCAACAGCTGGAACATGAGCCAAACACCTGGCCCATGACCCATCCACCCATCATGTGCATAATACATAAGAATATCATCTGGGGATACAGAGCAGGTATGGTAATTATGGTTCCTTGGTGTGATTTGATAAGCCACCCTTGGCATTCGTCGATGAAGGACGACAAACTGTTAATGTAGTGCAGAGTACCTCAATCTCATGATAGCCACGATGAATGAGACAACCACCGGGAATGGATTTATCAAAACTCTTGAGAGAGGCATTATGTAAGGCTCTCATATTTGGAAACCATTCTTCTTAGGTTGTTTTTTTCCTCGAAAGACCCTCTCTGTTAGCGGCTCATCAACAATGAATTTCTTAAGAAGCGAGGTAGGAGCGTCTCAGAGCATCCTCAAAGATACAGTTAGACTTAGCCATGTTGGGATACCGACATGCATCAAAACACAGGTCATAATGGTGACCAAAACTAGAGGTGCTAAAGGTCAAGATGGTTGTAGGGGAAGAGAATTCAACCACCATCCATGCATTATACAGGAGGCTGAGGCCTCAGTTTTGCACTATTGTAGGCACACCCTGAGGAGGATCCAAAGAGAAATTGAGGAGGTGGAAGCTTGGGTTAAATAAGAACAAGAAGTGATGGACGAGAATGATATTCAACATGACATGCAATCTTGGATTCATGATATGAGAAATTCACGTACTAGAGACACCAAATACTTTTAGATGGTCTTGCTCTACTGGCACGCGAAATCTTTGTTGAGTAAAGTTATGTCGGACCATAAGGAGGAAAGGAAGGAAATTATCTTGCAAGTTGATGAGCTGCAGGATCAAATGAGGCAGATGGAGAAGGAATTATGGGATCGAATGAGGTAGATGACTAGAAAGATTAATCTAATAGCAAAAGCCACCACCGGATTTGAGTTCGCCAAAAAAATTGTTGAGGAAGAGAACCTCCCTCCTACCTCATCCCACGAGGTGCCCCTCATCTCTGTTTCTGGTGATGAAGAACACTCTCCTTAGTCTTAGAAGGACTCTAATCTATTTTGCTCATTCATGTTATCATAGTTATGGTTTTAAAACTTTTTCCTCATACACTGCTACAGTACTCGGGATAGGCACAGAATAGCAAAGAAATGGATAGTCATGAACTCTTACTATAGAGATTTGAGAATCCATAATAATAATCTTTTGTTTTGTTGTTAGTCAGGTTTCCCTTGTGGGCTTCCAGCATGAATGACTCTATAATTTTTTACTTTTTAATATAATTAGCTAGGTTACAAAAAAAACTAGTTTGATCATTTTAATAGTTTTTATTATGGAATATTTTATAAATAAAAAATTTGAGTTTTTTTATATAATTTTTACAAGCTGACAAGTTATGGAGTTGAGTTTTATTACAATTGCTTTGAAAATTAAGAGAGAGTGTTTTTCATCCTCTACATTTTTTATCTCATAGATTTTATAGATGTTTTCATGCCAATGTGTTTTAGTTCTTGTTCAACACTCTCTCTCACTATGAAGCTCATGGAAATTTGTTCTTATCTTGTAATATTTATTTATTTCTAGAGTGCTAACAATGGAAAAACAATTTTGATCTTCTAACTTGGGGTTAATGATTTATTCGTCATAAATCAACATTCCCTTATTCTCGATCTTCGCATCACTTGTTGGGAGAGTATGTTGGGATCCTCCCCGGGGATATAATAGGGGACTATGGGCCAATTAGATATAAGAATAGTATAGGTGTTGGAGGCATCTAATGTAATGTGGACTAGGTCCACAATGTTAGTTATTATTAAATAAGGCCCCATTAGGTAGTTAAAAACAAAAAAATATTAATGTGGCCTCATAAAAGAAGGCCCACCTGATAGTTAGCATTTGGTATCTATAAATAAGGATGGAGTCCTCCTTATTGAGCATGTATGAAAATATTATTTTGTTGGAGAACTTAGCTCATTGAGAATTTGCCCCCTCGAAGAGGCAAGTGAACAAGATTTGATCCACCATAAAAGAATCATTGTAAGGTATTTCCCTTCCTTGAGATTAATTTGGTATATCAATTGTTACAATATTACTTACTCATTATTATACATCTTATGTGTGATCTAATTTTCCAGACCTAAGGTACACTACAAGTGGTATCATAGCACTTTCCAAGGCACAATTAGGAAAAAAATATCGACTTGGTTTTCTTGCAAATTGGGAGTCACAACACTCGGATGCGATTCCAAGCATATTTTTGCATAATTCCCCAAAAATGTTTGCATAACTATATTATCCTTGCAAAAATATGTGGTTTAAGAAAATGCTTGAATTGGAGTTCAAACGAAGGAGATGTTGTAGTTTGAAATTTGTTATTTTTAGGGCTTTAGTGACAACCACAATTGTTGCAAAGAAATATCTTTGTAGAGAGGGCTTTAATTACAACCAACCAACACACTTTGATAGATATTTTATGGGCCTTTGATTTGATATATCATGTGATATACCTCCAATCAATATTTAGTGCACTGCAACCCTTGCAATTTTTTCCTCAAAGCCCTAGCAGAACCAAAGAATGGACATGTCGAGACAAATTTGGGAGGAATGGAACCAAGGATGAAAATATAATCAAGAGGAATTCAACCACATAAATGAATTGTGTAAAAAAGTGTGGAGATGTTGGATAGCAACATCATTTGCCAAGAGTATAACCGTATCGTCAACGGGGAGTATACATAAGAAATATATGCCTGGTGTGATTTAGAAGAAGTTTGTGAATACTAGTATATAGAGAGTTGCCATTTCTATGACAACAACTACTTCAATATTTTCTTTGATGGCTCTTCTCCACCAAGTGACAAGTCTATCATCGAGGAAAGACAAAAACAGGTGGCACATACACAATTCCACTATGCTTCTTTTACAACTATATGGAGGATTTGTTTTCTTTAGATGGTTATATTTATTTGGATATGCATTACCATGGTGGGAATTTAGAGCACAACACTTAATGATTCATTAAGCATAGGTGTCATCAATTGGGATTCAACATGAGCCTCCTGACATGGAACCCACATTTATGGATGAGCTTCTTGGAGTACATTGGTATTGAAGCCAACACTTGTACATGGGAGCCTATTTCCCTAGACTAATTCAGTGTTGCGGTCAACACCCAAACATGGAACTCCGACTTATGGAAATATATCATGTGTACAAGCATTGAGGACAATGCTTCTCAAAGGGGGATGGAATGTTGAGATCCTCCCTAGGGGTGTAATAGGGGCATATTGGCCCATTAGAGATCAAATTAGGATAAGTATGGGTAAATTAATGTAATGTTGACTAGGTCCACAATGTTAGTTATAATTAAATAAGGCTTCATTAGGTAGTTAGCAAGCAAGAAATGTAATGTGGCCTCACTAACAAAGGCCCACTAGGTAGTTACCATTTGGTATTTATAAATAAGGATGCAATACTCTTTATTGAGTATGTAAGAGAATATTATTGTATTATAGATCTTATCTCATTGGGAGGTTTCCCACTCTAAGAGACAAGTGAACAAGACTTGATCATTCTAACATAAAAGGATCCTTGTAAGGGGTTCCCCTATTGATAAATAAAGTATTGAATCATTTCTTGTCCATTATTGTACATCTTATGTGTGATTTAATTTTCAGCTCTAAGGTACACTATATCACTCCACATATTTCTTTTAAAATTAGTAATAAATTGCTTTTAACAATGTTTATATCTTGGAGGGCTACCCTCCAATATCTCCCAATGGTTTAAACAAGAGACTACATCTTTGGTCAAACCTTTTTCAAAATCAAGACACTTTTATTGGTGTTTGAATCAATAATAGGAAGGATCTCATTTCTCATGTTAATTAGGTTTTGCTTGTAGATTAAGTACCCGATCATACAAGACTCTTGATGGGAATGAGCTAGATGTCTAAAAGGAGGATAGGATAAGGTAAATTATGTTGAATTTTAAGGTTATTTATTATAAATTCCCTCTAGATTTGGTTGATTTTCCTCCTAGTTTTCGTAGAGATACTGCAATCCCAAACCTTGCAATGATACAAAATCACTAGGGTAACAAGGGTGTCAAAGATGACCTTCTTTTTTCCCATATGGAAAAATTTTGTAAGTTTGCAATTGTTCTCAAGACCAAAGTAGTCTTTTAAATCTCCATTAATTATTTTTTCAACATTAAAGTTCCAAATTACTTTATGACGAAATCATTCTTGATATACTTATAAAACTTGACTTCTTCCAAGTTGTTATTATCACAAATAAATAAATAAGTATTTGTGATTTATTTCAATTTATTGATCATTGCATCAATTTATATTGTATTTACAAACGTATCGGAGTTAGTACATAAATCTTTGAGAATTTTATGTTGATTATAAAGGTCAAAGGGATACCTTGCTACGAGGGGGGGCATGACAAATCATGCCAACATTGTTCCTACACAACCTTCTTTTTTATGGGTAATCCTCCACCTTGTCAACATAAATTCCAAAAACGGTAGGTGATATCAGACAACCTTGCTTATCCCCTATTACAATTGATTTCCTCTGGCCATCCCTATTATTTCTAAACTTTTTAATGACCCTTTCACATGCCAAAAATGTTGCTACATGACCTACTTTTTTTCTAGGTAATTAATCCTCTGCCTTGTCAACATAAATTGCTAAAATTGTAGGTTATAGAAGACAACCTTGCTTATCCACTATTACAATTGATTTCCTCTAGCCATCCTTATTATTCTAAACTTATTATTGATCCTTTCATAAAGACTTATTATTGTATCCCTTAACCCAAAGGAAACCCCAATATATGTGAGCGTCTTCGATATTTTATCATGCACATATTTAATTGGGACATTTCCATATTGACATATAACATGTGAGTGAATCCTTCTTTGAAATTTACCATCCTTCACCTAAAATTAAAAAGAAATATCTAAGTAAAATAGTCAGAAGATAATTTTGTGATCCAGATGGATATCAGTGGCCACCCACCTATTCCACTGACTCAAAACAATTTTCCATTTTGTCAATTTTCTAGTAGTTTTTCTGCAGTTTTTGGGTCTTGAACTTTCAGGGCCATTTTGCGATGTTTTTGGACTCGCAACATCCTAGATTAGAGTCTCGTATGGGCTCGCAGCGACCCAGAAAATAATTATAGGCTCTCATTTAGACCCAATCCACTATTGTAATCCTTGGATAGATATTTCCAATGGTCTACCAAATGCCCCAAACGGAGATCGTATGCAAAAGTTATGACCCCAGGAAGTCGACTGTTCAACTAACCACCTTGGGACCGCAAACTTTGTGATAGTTCATCTCCTAGGGTTAGGTTTTTGGATGTTCAAGGTTATTTCCCTCATGCTTACGATAAGTAGGCCCTTTAAACCTCCTTTTGTATTTCACTTGTCGTGAATGAGCATAGTCATCACATCTCTTCTTAGAGATCAGCTACCACCATTCTAGATGCTTTATTTTACAGTATGTTCGATTTCCGCCATTTAATAGAATTTTTGTTTACTGTATCACGATGTTCCTTGCAATATATTTGTGTATGTGGTTCTATATATGTTCTTTCATTTCGTTCTCACATAAATCTGGATCAATGGTATCAGAACAGTCTGCTCTTTCATTATTTCTCCATGCATGTCCCGACGAGGTCGGAATATAAGCAATTGGGTCTTGAACTAGTTCATATTGAGGAAGACCACCCTCAGAAGCCCAAACCGCCCCCCATGGTCTAAGAAAAAGGAGATGATGGAGTAGGATATCATATCAAGATGTTGCTCAAGGAATCCTTCACATGACAGAGCAACGAGATGATGGATCGTTTCGCTCAAATCCTTCGACAGATGCCAGCAACATCAGAGGGATCATTAAGCAAAAGCAGTCACTTCGGATGAGCTACACCCTTCAATGTAAAATTTAACTTTGATATTCCTATATTTGAAGGTCAGATAGATTTCGATGCCCTAGTTAAATGGTTAATTTTTCTAGAGGGATATTTCTCTACCCACAATTTCTCCAATACAAAAAATATTGTCTTTGTGCTCCTTAAGGCGGTTCCCCATGTGAAATATTGGTGGGACACTTATTATGAGAAAATACCAGAGACGGTACTGATATTTTTAGGGGAGATCCCACCTAGGCATCTTTTGTGGAAGCCCTCAAGAACCAATACTATCTCGTTGTTAACTATGACGACGAATACACAAAATGGACTACTTTACGGCAGGAAAGGGATCAAATGGTTTCGGAGTACACTAATAGCTTCCATACCTTTGCACAAAGCTCGATATTAGGGACTCTGAGCGGCACTTGGTTCTAAAATATTGCAGTGACCTACATAGGTACATCAGAACTAAAATGGAGTTCTTGGACATCTCATCATTAGGCGTCCCTTATCAATATGCTATCAAAATTGAGCAAAAATTTAAGCAGAATAATAAGCGGGATTTTAGGTCTGCGAATCTGTCGCAGAAGCAAGGTAAAGGAAACCCTGGGCTGCAGAACAAAGGATAGAGTAAGGAAAACCAATCTAAATCACAAGCAAAGAAGGGTAACATGAAGACAAAGAAGGACACCAGGAAATTGTGTGAGTTCCATAAAAGCCCCTATCACAACATTGATGAATGTCGCTCAAAGCAGTCATTGGAGGATGAGATCAAGGCTTCAAAGTCAGATCCTGGTTTTGACTCTGATGTCGAACCCAACATTCCAGTCGTAGACAAGGGAAAGTGGATCGTCGATGCAAAACCTAGTGCTGCCATCGCTACCACAAAGGTCCAACCCAATGATCCATAGGAGCCAGAGGAAGGAGAATGTCTTTTCCACTCATAGATGTGGGTCAAGGGAACTACACTGCATTTCATTGTTGATAATGGAAGATAAAAGAACCTGATTTCGATAGAGGTCGTCAAATTATTGAAGTTTACTTTGGGAAATCAACTCTACAGGATACCAGAGACAATTCCCACCACTGCAGTGTCTCTCATTACAACTAAGAAGTGCAGGAAGGTAATCTCCTAGACTGGGAAATTTGTCCTCTTCATGATTCATTCTAAGGGTGATCGGAAGATCACAACAACTTCCACTACCTCAACACGCGATCCCTCTACACAACAGAAAAAGGTGGAAAAGATAGTGGAAGCATACAGAGACATCTTCACCACACCTGTCGGGGTGCCAGTACCTTTACCTAACGGGTTGGTATACAGGCATTCCCTCATGGAAAATGAAGAAATCAAACGTCAGATTCAAGGATTAATCCAAAAAGGGCATATTCACCCCAACTCCTCACCTTGTGGGAGTCCAATTGTTTTGGTACAGAAGAAAGATGGGACATAGCGACTCTGTATTGATTACAAAGCTCTAAAAAAATCACAGTATGGAATTGGTATCCCATTCCTTCGATCAATGACCTTCTTGGCCCACTCAAGGGTGAAAAATATTTCAGTAAGATTGATTTGAAGTCTGGCTATCATCAGGTTCCAATTGAGTAGATCGATGTCTGGAAGACTGCCTTCAAATCTTGGGAAGGCCTTTTCGAGTGGTTGGTCATGCGTTTCGGCTTGACTAATGCTCCAACAACTTTAATGAGGATGATGGACGATATTCTTCGACCATTCACCAATTATTTTTTGGTTGTATATCTAGATGATATCCTCATCTACAACAGAACGTGGGAAAAACATTTGCAGCATATCCATTAGGTCCTCAACACCCTACGACAACACAAGTTATATGTCAATCTAGAGAAGTGCTTATTTGGCATGGAAAGGATTCAACAGATGGGATACATCATGTGTTAGATTTTATACAATTATAGCAGTATAATCAAATGCAGATAATAAACAGGATCACTAAAAGAATAACCAAGCACATAAACAATAGACCCAAATTTTTTATCCCAAGAAACCCAATAGGGAGAAAACCCAACAACCTTCGTATAGAGATAATCAGTCCTGAGAATAGAGTATAGATACAAGAGAGAGAAAAAGAAAAAAATTCCAAGTGAAAACTCCAAAAATCACTTCTCCTAGTTGTAGATGCAAAATTATCTCTCACTAGTGCGAACTTGATTGTCTTTGATGAATGATTACATGAGGCACATGACCTCACTATTTATATACATGAAAAAATGAATTTTTCCCTTACTGGGCTGACCTGACTGGGGCAGACTGCCCACTGTTTTGCGGTAGTTTACCCACTGGGGTGACTTGTCTTGGGGGAAGATAAAATAACACTAAAAATTATTTTTCTTTGTGTGTTTTCACCCCAAGTTTTACATTAATTCTTTCAAGGGTTTACATGATCAAATACATCAACATATTATCCCGTAGCTGGTACAACAATAATATAATAAAATACAATAAGGATAGCTTCCGAATTTGCACTATTTCCAACACTCCCTCTCAACAAGGAAGGTATTCTTTGGACACGGTCATCATCAACATCACGATCATCTGAATCTCACATGTACATCACATCTGTCTCGATCATCTCTAAACATACTGAAGGTTTTCAACACAGTCTCAGTCCATCGAGAAGTGTCATCATGCATCTGCTCCACACAGTCCATCGGTGGATCCATACATCAGCTCAACAACTCTACACAGTCCATCGGAGAGTCCAATCATGCATCATCTCAACCCAGTCCATCGGGGATCATGTATCAATACAATGTGCCTCAACTCAACCCATGCCATCGAGGAACGTGCATAAGGACAACGTGCCTCAGCTCAACCCAGTCCTTCGAGGAACATGAGATAAAGGAATTGTGGGAAAGAAAAATAGAAAACTACTTGCAAAATTATGCTAGACAAAACAAGTTGACTATCGCTCAAGCAAGGAGAAGTTCTTTTTTCGGAAACTCGTGAAAACTTCGTTGAGTCTGTGTCGTTCGCATTGTAGAAACTTATGGATGAAAAATATGGTAGAATACATGTCTGAGTGAATACCATCTTTTTTCCGACTGTCCCTTCAAGGATCATACAAATATTAAATGTTGTACCAAGTGTGGGGTGGGTGATCACTTTTTGGAGGATTGCCCCACCATACTTGAGAAAATTAATAATAAAAAGAATGTTAACATTTTGTCTAGTGTTCCAAAGTCTGATATTGTTAAAACTAAGAATCTTCAGATTATAACTCGTCAAGGAACTAAAATTGGTGTTGATAATCCACAAATTATCAAAATAAAAATTAAAGATGACTATCCTAATCCAATTGCACAGAAGCACTTATATAATAATGTTGCAAAAATATTTCAAGAGTTAGCATCACAAGAAGACAGTGATGAATTTCGACAAAGACGTGTTAATGAACTTTTCAATTTAATAACCCGGGAAGAAGCTGTCGCAAAATTTATAGACCTATTACACAGCATTAAAAGTAAATTTGTCGAAGGCAAACAAACTAAAATCTATTTCAACTAAGTCAGAGAGATAAAAATGATGCAGACCCACTTGTCGACTTAGAAATCGAAGGATACTTTGTTCGACAAGTCGTCCTCAACTTAGGATCACAAGAAAATATCATGACTAGAGACACTTGGGAACATCTTGGTCGACCACAACTACATGAGTCAGGCATCTATCTCAAACTCGCTGACCAAGGATTGATCGAACCAGTCAGAGTATGGAAAAATGTCGACACATCCATCATGGGAATAACTACACAAGTTGACTTTGAAATTCGCTACCCAAAAGAAGGCTCCAGTTCCTTTCCTACCTTAGTTGGACGACCATGGGGAAGTAAGATGAAAGCTTCAATTTCTCTTGATAAAGATAGAGTCAAAATTAAAGTAAATGGGAAGAAAGTGATTATGCCCATTCACCCTTCACAAGGACAGCCTTGGATAGAACCTATCGATGACGACATGGGCATTTGACAGTTATATCAAGTAACAAATAATGAATACTATATAGATCCTAATGCACAAGGAGAGATCCACCTTGGAAACGCTGCATCAATCAGATATAATTCAGATGTTGAACTCTACGAATGGAAAATAGAGAATTGTGAATTACAAGCACGAGAATGTCAGACGATTGAGGTTATCCCCAAGAAGAAAATCCAACACTATTTCTCTGTCTCCACTATTCTGAATATTTTCGAAATAAAAATCGGAGAATGTCCAATGCTCACACTTGTGAGAAACGAGTCGTTGGGTATTCCCCCATTAAGATACAAAGAACGAGAATCACCCGCATTCCATGTTGAGAAAGTATCAAAGAATATAGGAGAACAAGGTCAACTTCAGAGTTTGGTCGAAACCTTCACAGCTGAAGCTGCAAGATGGTGGGATACACATAACTCCAAGCTCCAGACTTGGACTACCGCATCGACATAATTTGTTGAAATATTTGGAGGAAGAAAACTCACGGCACAAGCAAATATTTCAATCTTCACACAAGGTCAAAATCCTGAAAAGCATATCGACAAATGCGAAAAAGAATAAAAAATATTGGGCTATCGAGATGAAAGAACCTAGTCGCACCTCTTCCCAAGTACACTTGACGATTTACCAAACAAATGGTATAAAATGGAGGAAGTAAGAGGAGAAACATTCATTTGGAAAGAATTAACAGAAAATTTTATCAAAGATTTTATGTTTTCCCTGTAGAACAATCTATTAATAGAAGCAAGCAATCAAGTGAAAATTTTCCTACAACCAACAAATAGCCAAATATCATCAGAAAATCAACCATGACTTGACCGACAAGTCGTTGAATGTAACAATGTCAAATCAACCAAACTGCAGCACTCGACAAGAATACAAATGGAAACGGACAAAACATAAGGGAAAATATTCCAATGGAAACGAGAACATCCAAATAGATCAAAATTGATCAGATCGATCTTTAATGTCGAATATCTAGAAAAAAAATGATCCCGAAAGGATGACAGAAGCATATTTCCCCCCGACATTTACACAATTCAAAGAAGGTAAGCGACAAACCAATGAAACCAGAGCACCTGAATGGATGGATGTTGTTGATGTATTTGTAACTTCGGAAGATATTCACTTGTATATTGTATTTGTACTTTATTGTATCCCCAACGGAGATGTATTATTCCTCCGATTGGAAGTGTCTACAGTTTTATTGTAAGTGTCGTAACTTATACTTGATGGGTTATTAGACCACCTTGATGGGGTCGGCCCTATATGAGTCATGTGGTTCAAAGGGTTATTAGACCACCCTAGTGGGGTCGGACCAGTTAGCATTATGTTAAGTGGTTAAGTTGAGGCCGACCTAGTTGAGTAAAGGTCAAGTCAAGTTAGTGTATAAATAGAGAGTGTGTCTCTCTCATTTTACACATTCTATTGTTCACTCACTTTGCATTAGTGAGAGAAGAGGAGGATGCGCACAAGTGGAGGAGGAGCATGATTCTGTAGATATCTATCTCTTGGGTTTGATCATGGTGATCATTGTATTGATGCTTATTCTATCTCTGAGGAAGTTGTGGGGTTTTTCACCTTCTTGGTTTTCCCCGGTGAAATGTTTTGTGTCTCTTGTCTCTTGTCTCTTATGCTTGATATGCTGTACATGTTGTTCTTTCAGTTAAGATCCTAGATCATAATGTATTAAATTCTAAAAAACTAACATGGTATCAGAGCTAGCCTGAAGGAAGGCATGCTATGGCATTTATGAGACTTGTTGCACTTGCGACAAATCAGAAGCGAGGGCTTGATATAGCAAAAACCGGTCATCGTAGCACTTTCGCTATAAATACATTTTGGCAAAGGTTCAGGACCTGAAACCTTTACAGGTCGTAGATAACATCCCCATGTCCCTTGTGTCCAAATAAAAACTTCTAATTCGTTGTACTTTGTGATATATGATTAGTACAATCTAGGGTTTCTGCCTCTTCCAGATCTCAGTCATAAACAGGTGACCTTGGAAAAAAAGTCACAACTTGGGCTAGGAAGCTCCAAAGGAAATTTCGTAAAAAGTGACAGGTAGGGCACGGACTTTACTTTCTCAGGTACATTTTTCAGAGGACGAAACTGAACCAGTGACACGTGGCATGCCGTACACGTTTGCTCTCCTATTTTATCCCATAAACAGGTCACGTTGCGACACTTGGCATAAATCTCTCTCAGAGAATCCAATTGAGGTCAGCCCTGTGGGGTTGGAAAGAATCCAGGTCAGGATACAATAGGACGAAGTTTCAGACCCTATGGATTCATAATTTCATAGATTGACTAGAAACAATCAGGTACATATTTCTGTCCAAACAAAATTGAATTCTGAGCACCTTCATTCTTGGCTTGTCACTGCTGCGGGAATTTAGGGCTTCAGAGAAAGTTGAAATTTTTGGAATCGGAGTCCACGGCTGAATTCTCCTCATCAAAATCGAAATTTAGAGACCAAGATCGAATTTTTTGGTTGGGCAGAAGGTCGGGCTTGATCAAACCCTATTTCAGTATTTTGATCGAAAAGGTGGAAAATTAGGGCTTTTGCAAAAGTTGGAATTTTTGAAATCTGTGACCACGGCTGGAAGCTCCTCAGAACAATCGAAGTTTAGAACACAAGATCGAACCTTTTGGATGGGCAGAAGATCGGGCTTTATCAAACCCTAGTTCGGGATCCTATCTAGTGAATCCGGAAGTTTCAAAGGCAATTTTGAGGTGTCAAATTTTGCAGTTTTCAAAATTGAAGTATCGCAGCTTGATCAGCTCAGCAAGCCACATCTTTCCATCCATTCAGAAGTTTGAAACTCAAAGTTTGAATTTTTAGGGTTTCTCTGACAAACCCTAATCCAGCTCCAGATCGAGTCTCAGCAAATCAAAGTGGATTGGGTTAATCCTATAAGAAGATGATTTGGTCACCTGCATAAGTGAAGAGATTCCAGTTCCAGAGGGAGATGAGGCTAAGGCCTTACATAAAGAAGACTACAAGCAATCTTGACAGGTATGACTTGAGGAGATACAGGTATGTTTTCAAAATCTGTTCATGATTAAGGTTATGATATGTTTGTCTTCATATTATTGAGGTTAGTACAATATTGACTAATTTTAGACTTGTCTTATCACCCTAGTAAAAGTATGAATGCATGTGAATGATAGAAGACATTCATTGATTAGGGTTATGACACTTATGATTGTACTAATGCACGGTGGTATTGTATGAGGATGATGTTGTCCGCTAACATGAAAGGTACAAATCAAGTTCTAGATCAAGAACATATGACCATGGTGACATGAAGACAAAGACTCATGGATCACATAGAAGCTCTACTTACGAGGTATGTATAATATGGTTCTACAATGGTTAACTTATGAGTTATGCAGGTTACTAAGCACAAGTCATTAAAGAGAACAAGAAGACATTGTTTGGGTATGTTAGTCATAACTAGCAAACATGATAACCAGGTATGTTTTTCCTATATCAAGTTAGAATCCTACCTTGTGTTAGGATATTATACTTTTGTATGAATGATAATGATTATTCTTGAAAGTTAGAAGTTTTAGTAATCAAGGGTTTAGGCATATTATGCTTCTTACTTTGATTGATGATATGACTAACCAGAAAAGTCCTATGGTCAAATAGGAATATGCATGAGTAAAAGAATTGTGATAAATTATCTGTATTATTGTGTTTTGCTAGTATTAAGATTATACTAATGAATGTATGATTATGTATGAGATCTCGAGGATAACACAATGATGATACTAGTAAGTATGCATAGTGATCGAGGATGGATATAAGTTCAAAGACAAGTAATCCAGGAAGCAAAGATCAAGAGGGAGCACACTCCAGTAGTTCCTGCAAGGAAGCAAATATTGAGAGGGAGTCCACCCTACAACCAAACAAAGATAAGTATTTGAATTGTCATTTCTTGCATACTTGTTTGTTTAAATAATATTGCTCAATGATGTATATGCTTATGTTCCTAGACTTAGGGTGTGTATTATGCATATTAGAATAATTGCATTAATGAACAGTATACTACTAATATGCATGTGATGGGTAAGTGGCCTATGGCACTGTACAACATTCCATTGCTACTTATCTAGAATGAAACCTCTTTGCTGACATGTTGGGAGTTGTGCACACTCTTAACAATGTTCTGGTAGAGATTGGAAGGCATCTAGAAAGTTACGGCATATGGATAAATGTTGTATTGAAGCATTGGCCAAGATAATTGCATGATTGTATGACATATTTCTTTATGCATAAGAATGTGTTTTTGAAAAACTATGAGAAGTTTCTAATCATGCAATTGGACTTGTCTTGTAGGAAAGACCGTGTACCATCACCTACAAAAAGGACTACAACATTTGTTCTAGCAATGAAGATCAAATAAAAACTATCTATTGAAGATATTGAAGAATCTGAAGTTCCCAGGATCCGGGATGCAGTAATGGAAGAATTCCATGATCGAGGAGTACCAGTCGATCATGAAGAATGATGTCTAGGATGTGGTCCCGAGACAAGAAGGGAAATCTGTTGTGACTTCCAAGTGGATCTACAAGATCAAGCTTGCTTCCGAGTTCGAGATGAAGGACTTGGGATGATGCACTACTTTCTAGGCATGGAGGTGTGGCAAAGTGCAGATGGAATCTTCCTTGGACAAGGAAAGTATGCAGTAGAGATCTTGAAGAGGTTCAGGATGATGGACTGCAAGGCCATGGCCACACCTATGGCATTGAACCTGAAGCTTTTGTGTGATGCTTCATCTGATCCAGTTGATGTCACTATGAATCGTCAGATGATTGGGTCCTTGATATACCTGACGAACACGAGACCAGATATTTGCTTTGCGGTGAACACATTGAGCCAGTTCCTGATGGATCCCAGAGGTGTTCACCTGATTGTTGTAAAGAACATTCTGAGGTACCTGAAGGGTACAATTGATTATGGGCTCAAGTATGATGCGAATCAAAAGTTTAACCTGCAGGGTTATGTTGATTCAGATTGGGCAAGCAGTGCTGCAGAGAGTAAGATCACTTATGGGTGCTGCTTCAGTATGGGATCAGGTGTGATCTCTTGGTTTAGCAGGAAGCAATCCTGTGTATCACTGAATACAGCCGAAGCAAAGTATGTTGCAGCTTGTTCGGCTAGTTGTGAGGCAGTATGGCTCCGGAATCTACTGTCTGAGTTATTTGATCTCCTATTGGAGGCTAGTGGTATCTTTTGTGACAACCAAAGTTGTGTGAAGCTGTCTGAGAACCCGGTGTTCCACGACAGGTCGAAGCACATTGAGATCAAATATCACTATATCAGGGATATGGTGCAGAGAGGAGAAGTGAAGCTCTTGTATATTGCGATGGATGAGCAGGTTGCAGATGTGTTGACGAAACCACTAGCCAGAGTGAAGTTCGAGTACTTCAGAGAGAGGCTTGGTGTTCTTCAGATTAAATATACTTCAAAGAAGAAGTGATGGACACATTTACAGGAGCCATTCCAAGCATGGTGAGAGGAGGATCCTTCCCATGGTTGTGGATGTAAGCACCGTGTGATGAGCATCAGGATGATGCTCCAGTTACTGCTATCGATATGCATCAGTTGGATGCTTTATATGATCAGTTGGATCGTGTATGATGACATGCATCAGGACGATGCAGTGACGATGATCAGGATGATCATGTGTGATGAGTATCAGGACGATGCTCTGGATGATATGCATCAGGATGATGCAGTGACGATGATCAAGATGATCATGTGTGATGAGTATCAGGACGATGCTCTAGATGATATGCATCAAGACGATGCAGTGACGATGATCAGGATGATCATGTGTGATGAGTATCAGGATGATGCTCTGGATGATATGCATCAGGACGATGTTATGATGATGATCAGGGTGATCATATGTGATGATATGTATCAGGTGGATGCATTGAATGATCAGTTGGATCATGTGTGATGAGTTCCAAAGACACAGATGCACATGAGCCATTCTCACATGGTGGTAGGTGTGTCCTCCCATGGTGCAGATATAAGGGTTGGGGCCATTCCGACATGGTTGAAGTGTGTCTTCCCATGGTCGTTGATGTAAGAGCTGTGCCATTCAAGCAAGGTTGAAGTGTGTCTTTCCATGGCTGCGATATAAGTGCTGCGCCATTCTCGCATGGTTGTAGATGTGTTCTCCCATGGCATAGATATAATTACTGAGCCTTTCACAGATGGTTGAAGTGTGTCTTCCCATGCCGGTGAATGTAAGTGTTGTGTGATGTGCATCTGGGTTGTGCTTCATGGACGATGAGATGGCATGATCAATATGATCATGAGTATCAGGATGATACTCTGTGACCGTGGACAGGTTGTGCAGTTGTATGTAAAAGATCCTAGGAGATCCTATAGGTTGAGTTGTGTGCTCATAATCAGTCCTAGGATTCTCTTTCGAGGTTTTGTGGTGGGGTCACATGTAATAGCTCCCTGGGAGATCTTGCCAGTCATGCTTAGGCACATAAAGGATCCTGGGATACTCTTTCGAGGTTTTGTGATGCACGTAATAAGTCCTGAGGATTCCACAGTATGGCCAGTGATGATGAAGACCTACAGGTGGTGGGCCTACATCCAACATGAAAAAGGGATGGCTCTGTAGAACTTCCTATGACAAGAAGAATTCAGAGATAGCCTAGTGATCAAGATGACGAGTAAAGCAACAGTGATGATGCTCCGTGATCCAGTGACGATGATCCAGCTCCAAAATTAAAGACTTGTGCCTATATGTATTGATGACTTGTGTCAAGAGAATACCTTCCTAGTTAAGAGGGAGTGTTGATGTATTTGTAACTTCGGAAGATATTCACTTGTATATTGTATTTGTACTTTATTGTATCCCCAACAGAGATGTATTATTCCTCCGATTAGAAGTGTCGTCACTTATATTGTAAGTGTCGTAACTTATGCTTGATGGGTTATTAGACCACCTTGATGGGGTCGGCCCTGTATGAGTCATGTGGATCAAAGGGTTATTAGACCACCCTAGTGGGGTTGGCCCAGTCAACATTATGTTAAGTGGTTAAGTTGAGGCCGACCTAGTTGAGTAAAGGTCAAGTCAAGTTAGTGTATAAATAGAGAGTGTGTCTCTCTCATTTTACACATTCTATTGTTCACTCACTTCACATTAGTGAGAGAAGAGGAGGATGCGCACAAGTGGAGGAGGAGCATGCTACTGTAGATATCTATCTCTTGGGTTTGATCATGGTGATCATTGTATTGATGCTTATTCTATCTCTGAGGAAGTTGCAGGGTTTTTCACCTTCTTGGTTTTCCCCGGTGAAATGTTTTGTGTCTCTTGTCTCTTGTCTCTTATGCTTGATATGCTGTTGTTCTTTCAGTTAAGATCCTAGATCATAATGTATTAAATTCTGAAAAACTAACAGATGCACGGATTAAGATCAAAGAAGTAGATATCTCTAATGACGACAAGCCCAAAATGGTTAAGATAGGAGATTATTGGAATGAAGAACAAACAGCAGAAATTACAAACTTATTAAAAGAATTCCAAGATGTCTTTGCACGAGATTATAAAGATCTGAAAGGACTTGTCCAAGAAACGAGAGAAATAAAGTTTGACATCAAACTAGATTCAAAACCGGTCAAGAAGCGACCCTACAAGCTCACGCATAAATACAAAGATATAATCAAGAAATAAATAGACAGCATGCTTACCGTTGGAATTATCTATACCATTGATCAATCAGAGTGGGCAAGACCAATGGTCGTCCAGCCTAAAAAGCATGACCCGACACAACTATGCATTTGTGTCGACTTCAGAGAACTTAACAAGGTAACGCTTATAGATCCATTCCCAACACCTTTCGTTGATGAACTTATTAATGAATTTGCAGGACATGAATGATATTCGTTCACAGACAGCCTCTTCGGGTTTAATCAAGTCCCTATTGCCAAAGAAGATCAAAATAAAACTACATTTGTATGTGAATTCGGATCATTTGCATATAAAGTAATGTCATTTGGATTGAAGAATGCACCAGTTGTGTTCTCCAGAATAGTTGTCAAAGCATTCCAGTAATATATCTACGAAACTATGGCCATATATTTTGATGATTGGACGATTTATTCTATTTTGAGATATCATTGCAAATTGCTAAGACTTATGTTAGAAAGATGTCGTCAGATTCAACTATCACTGAATATCAAGAAATGCATATTCGCCACTCCAATAGGAATCCTACTTAGAGATGTCATATGTAAAGAAGGTATAGAACTCGACTTCGCAAAAATTAAAGTCATCCTTGACTTGAAACCTCCAGTTAACTCCAAACAAGTCAGAGTGTTGCTAGGGCATACGGGGTACTACAGAAAGTTTATTCGTCACTACTCTAACATGACCTATCCGCTAGAAGAATTGCTGAAAGAAGATCAAGACTATCAGTGGACAAACGAATGTGCTACATCGTTCGACATCTTAAAAATAAAACTAGTTGAAGCTCCCATCTTAAGATTCCCAAACTGGTCGATTAAATTTCATGTACATATTGATGCATCTAGTATAGCAGTCGGTGCAATCCTCACCCAACCTGAAGATGATGGAATGTATTACCCTAACACTTACAGTAGCAGAAAATTAAATAAAGCAGAGAGGAACTATTCAACAACCGAGAGAGAAGAACTAGGAATGGTATTTGCACTACAAAAATACCGACATTATCTACTCGTCAATCCTCTTGTGTTCTATACAGATCATCAAGCCTTAAAATATTTGGTCAACAAACCCCTACACCATGGAAGAATATGTTGATGCTTACTTTTATTCCAAGAATTCGAGTTTGAATTCATAGTTCGACCAGGTAAAGCAAATGTCAGACCCGACCACTTGTCGAGAATAGACATAGGCGAAGAACCAATTGGAATTGAGGATGATTTACCTGATTCTCACTTATTTAGAATTGAAGTTGTTCCATCTGACTTAGTAGAGATTGCTCAGTTCCTAGAAGAAGGAAAAGCTCCAGAAGGAATGCATGAAAAGCAAAAGAAGATTTTAGCAATGAAAGTTGCACCATATACTATAATAAATGGATTTCTCTATAAAATAGGATCAAATGAAGTACTACGAAGATGTGTTATCGACCACAAACGACAAAGTATAATTAATGAATCACATAATGGACCAGCAGGCGAACATTTTCAAGCCGACAGGACAACCAGAAAAATTCAGCAGTCAATATTGTGGTGGCCGACAATCCACAAAGATTTTCGAGAATTTGTCACTAAATGTGACAGATGTCAATGACTTGGATGACCATTTCCAAGTACTCAAATGCCATTAATATCAGTAAATCCCAGCTTAAATTTTGAAATTTGGGCAATCGACTTCATAGGTCCATTTTTTACTCTTGGTCGATGAACGGGAGCAAGATATATCATTACTGCGGTCGAGTATGTTACTAAATGGGCAAAAGAAAAACCTGTCGAGACTTGCTCAAGTGAAATAAATGCCAAATTCATCTATGAGAACATTATTATGATATGTGGTTGTCCACTCACCTTGATTAGAGGCCGAGAGACCTACTTTGTCAACAAAACAATTGGCATACTAACAAAAGAATTTTTTATCAAGCATAGATGGAGTACAACATATCACCCTTAGTCTTATGGCGAGATAGAAGCATTCAATAAAACGCTAACTACAGGATTAACTAAAATATGCAATATCGAAAAGGATGACTAGAGCGACAAGATACATGTAGTACTCTGGGCGTATAGAACAACATACAAAATATTGACAGGTCATACACCATTTAACCTCGTATACGGACAAGAAGCAATCGTTCCTCTACATTTTCGACAACAAGCACCAGCGATTTCAGAAGTACTACATATTGGCATAGAACAATCAACAAAAGAAAGGTACTCCCAACTATCAAAACTTGAAGAACAACGATAGATAGCAATCCATCATCAAGAAATCCAAAAACAACAACATAAAGCTTGGCATGAACGAAATATAAAGAACAAAAATATATCAGTTGGTGATCTAGCCCTACTTTATGACACATGAATCAAAGGGAAACCTAAAAATATACACGTTGCATGGTTTGGGCCGTATGTCATCGAATAAATCCATGCCAACAGAGCAATTCAACTGAAAACACTACAAGGGAGCGTATTTCGAAAACTTGTCAACGACGCCTGACTAAAACATTACAAAGCATGAAAAAGAAAAAAAGGAAAAAAAGAAAGAAGTTAACTATAGACAAAGGGGAACATACCGACAAGAAAATGTTAAACAAAGATACTCGACCGAACCAACACAAATTCGACCAGCAATACGTCGATTGATTCATCATCATCACTAATAAATTTTTCGTGACAAGAAATAATGCCAATTGAAACATGATGAGGTTATTTTCTTCACATGAGTTACACAAGCCATCATTTACCATTAATGTCGCCAGGACCACCGACATTTCAAACTCTCACTGTTTAAACTACCGCCATGTCAGCATACAATCCACTCTCAAGACATCAATCAGATTGATACACGTATGAGTACTCCAACAAATCTACAGTCGTTACATGTGATATCCATGACCACCATCCCGCCATACATTGACGATTGTCATTTCTCCATCCGTCCCATCCTGCCCATCCACCACTTCATTGGACACTCACTATAAAAGGGTTACCCATACCCCATTTAGCAGCACACTGAAATCTTCGGGAAGCCATGGCATTATTCTTTACCGCCTTTGTTCCCTTTCCTTTATTGTTCTATCAGAAATACCTGAGTGTTATGGTCACTTCCCAGCTCTTTTCGTGATATATGAGCATTTCGACTTTGGGTTCCTATCAAATCCTCACCACTCCATGATATATGGGAATTTTGAGCAATCTCGAAGCCCCGAGACCAGGATTTGTCATTATGTTCCTTGCCACCAATCACGTCTCCATCACTCTTCTTTCAATAACCAATTGGTGTGCAAGTTGGAGCAGACGTGAGAAGATTAGCAATCCAAGTAACTATTTTCTTGGGCTCTTTCTTCTCTTAAACAACATGCGCTACTATTGTCATTGACTATAGGCTTGCAGCAGTCGTCGAAATATTGTTCAGTACCAGGTGATGTTGTCAGCTTATTCTACCTGCATGGACACATTTCCAGATTTGACGACCCATTTCCAACCAAGGTAGTTTTCGGTACCAGCTCAGAGTCATCAACTGTCTACACTTAGTTACGAGACAAAACACAGTGAAGTTCATTTTTTAATCCAGCTCCAATTAATTTACGATTTCTTCGAGACGAAGAAAGTTCTTGTTCGTGGGGGATATGTTGGAGGGTCCTAGGTCGGTCACCCAACTAGGTCCTCCGTCTGACCACTTCGTAGAACATGTCGAACCAACTTGTTGACTAGGTCCTCTGTTCGACCATTACATGCCGAGTTAGTTAGTCATGTCGGTTAGTGAACTCACGGGTTGTTATGTAACTGTTTATAAACTATATATATAGGTTGGAGAGCCGGATACAGGGCGACACTGAGACATTGTTTTGTACTTTGGTTCTAAGTAATAGAAAGACTTGTTGGCTCTGCCACCATTACTTATCTTGTGTTTATATCTATATAATTGCTTGTTTAATATATATCATGTATCGCTGGTAACTATGCAATCCAATTAACTACAACAGAGGTCGAGGACCAAAACACCAAGTATTTCCATTTTTTTGCAAAACATCGACGCAAAATCAATTCCATCTGGGAGCTTCAACATGTAAAGGGTCAGATTGTTTATGGTTTTTCCCCCCTTGCTAATATGGCTTTGGGGTATTTTGCTTCCATATGCTTTGATGTAGGGTGGACTCATATTGATAGTATGCTTAAGTTTCTCGCGCTCTTTCCAAATACTGTTGAGGCAGAGGATAATGAGGTATGTTTTCACCCCATTGAATTGGATGAAATCTTGTGTGTCTTGCATCTTTTCAAGAAGGATAAATGTCTTGGCCCAGACGGTTGGGCCACATATTTTTTTTTGGATTTATTTCTCAGAACATCTCCAAGGAGCAATTTGGGTTCTTATAGGGTCAGTCCATTCATGAGGATGTTGGTGCCACGCATGAGGGGTTGCACTCTATTAAGTTGAAAAACAAGCATGTTGGGGTTATAAAATTGGATCTTTCTAAGGCCTATGATAAAGCCTCATGGCTCTTCATTCGTCTTATTCTAATGCAAATTGGGTTTAGTATGGAACTAACAAATTGGATCATGGGTTGTATTTGTGAAATTCTAAATCACGGCAAATCATGGAGCTGAGTATACTTCGCAGAGAAAGAATGAGCAGACAAATTGAGTTACAGTGAAAGTTGCAGTAAAAAAGAGCAGACAATTAATCATGCATGAGAACTCAGATAGGAACAGAATAATGTCACATGATCCAATAATCAGTATAATGAACAATGATGTTACAATAGAGAGAATTCGAATCACCTAGGAGAATTCGAGTCTCAGTTGATCTAGAATAGTAATTGTCACCTCTATCAGTGCTCTGAAGCTCCCAAACTCAGTTAAACTCAACCAAAACTCAGTTAACTGAAGACACAATCAGTTAACTGACCAAGGAGGGTGCATCAGTGATTTTGACATGCAAATAGCTCATAAAAGGGCGCATGAGGCCACAATCAGTGGCATTCGAAGTATAAACCCCCCTCAAGAGTCAGCTAACTCAAGTGGACTGAACTAGAACACTGAGTTGGCTCCTAAAAAGTAGGGAACTGCCTCTAGTGGTCCTAAAATCATGCATGTAGGGAACAATAAGTGGCTACTGAGTCCTGGATGACATCTGCACACCACTAGGCGAGAAATAACATCACTAAGTATTATCTAATGGTAAATAATGCAAGTAGGACAAGGATGGAGTATTAAAATATCCTAATACCCCCCCCTTAATCCATACTTGTGCATCATGGGCCCTGGTAACTAGGACCAAAGGTCACCCATACAATCAAATAAATGATAAAAAAATAAAAGAACTGTCCATGAACCAAGGAAATGGGGAAAAACCTCATGGGAAAAATACCCCCCCTAAAAAAGGAACAACAATAGGGAACTCAAAGGACCTTCATACTAAGCAAAGAAGGAAAAAACTTTCTTGAGTGAAAGCCTTTGCAGAAATATTGGCAATTTGCTCCTATGTAGGATAGCAATGCAGGTGCTAGATCTGGATATGGATATGGATCTGCTCCTCTGATGTACCCCCCACTATGTCGAAGCTGTATTTTGCAAAACAAGTCTTTCAGGAACCCTTCTTGCTACTGGAGCGAATGGCTCATTGTAGTCCAAATCATGAACCTTTGAGTACCATATTTCAACCAAATGAGATTAGTACTTGGTTGTAGATCCACCATGGCAATTATCTTCAAGGGATTGGGGATCAAACCCCACCATCATGTAGCACCTCTTTGAAGAATTGGATCTGCATGACATAGTGCAAGGTTTGCATGATATTGAGATCTGGTGGTTCTATGGTCAGATGGATCCCCAACTGTGTTCCAGCAGCTACAAGGACTTTGTGATCCCATATCGGCCTTGGCCATGGATTGGGAGCATGTGTTGGATATGGATATGGATCTCCTTGAACTTTATTCTCAACATCAATATCTTGATCCTCATCTTCATTAGAAGAGATATCACTCTGATCTTCATCAGATGCCAATAGATTAGGCAGAGAGTATGGAAAAAAATGGGAGAATTCATATGCCTTGGAGGCATGGTTTGCAAACCATTTCGCTATAATCTTCCTAGAAGAGATATCTACAATCTCAATTGTGTCAGGACCAAAGACCACTTTCTTCGGTGAACCTGTGTGAGTCATCTGATATACAAACAACAAATTTGTTGACGAAGAAGGCAAAAATATAACATTTTTGAACTTTCCATGATCCAGATGTACTATGCCCTTCACTTCAGCAGAGATCTGAGATTTATCTCCCATGTGAATAATCGGACCATCTTTGAGATCTAGAGAATAAAATGATTCTTTGGAGGAAACCATGTGGTTGGAGGCTCCTGAATCTATGAGGAAGGCTTGTGATTTTGAAAATCTAGCCTTCAATGCATGGCATCTCTCATGACCGTCAGAATCACGTCCAGAATCAGTCTCTCTTGCACCTTCTGGGAGGGGAATGTTGTGTTGTTCAAGAAGTTTGGTCATATGATCGTGATCTGATCTATCTTCTTCTGCATGCAAGATCTCTCTGGGTGTTTTCCTTTTTTGCAATAGGAACACTTGGATTTCTCAAATCCCTTTTGTTTGTCCTTCTTGGAGTTGGAGGCTCTTTTAGATGGACTAGACTTGGAATTCTGCTTGGGTTCATATTGCCTCTTCTCCTTTCCCTTGTGCTTCCCCTTTCCATTAGCACTTTTTGCTTCTCCAACCACAAGAGCTTGATTTTTGGAGGCCTTCAAGGCGCCCATCTAGATCAATTTATCTTGTTCTTAGATGAGAGATTATGTGAAAACATTCAGGGATGGCATCTTCCAACCAGGAATTGGCATTCACCCTGAATGGAAGGTAGATGCAAAGATGGATAACTAGAGACCTAGCTTGCTCAGAATGGATATCACCAACTGCTCATCCTTCTTCTCAATGCCACATTGCGTGCATTGCATGACCATATATTTGAATTTGGAAAATAATTGTTGGATGGTCTCGAAACTGCTTGGTTGAAGAGCAATCAACTCATTTTCCAGAATATGGCCTCTTAGCTCATCTTGTTTGATGAAAAGGGTCTCCAACATAAAACATATCTCTCTTAGAGACTTCAATCCATCGAGGTGGAAGAGTAGATCTCTGGAAATATGAATACACGTGAAACCGAATGCTTCATCCAATCTATTGAGATACATGGCCTTCTACACAGTTGCTTGGGGTTCGACCTCCTTCCCCATTGTTACCCTGTACAATGACTTGTTGCGCAAGACCATCTGCATATAATCCCTCCAATCAAGGCAATTGAAGGGTGTCAGGATCCTAGGAGGGAGAGGAGAACTCAAATTGTCCATGAGAACTGTTGGAGCGAATACAAGGTGAAACTGCTGCAACTTAAAAAACTTTCAATAACCTGTAAAAAAATCTCAATTTTTTGAGATAGACTACTACTGAGCACTGATTTAGGAAAATAGGCACATTTTTTTCTGGATCCTTCACACCTGGATAGACCTCAAAGGATTTCTCCAATGAATTCAATGCAATGGCACTAGGATTTGCTATGGAAATCCAGAGGCTTCTGGTGGACTACTAAAAGCAGCTTCTCAACCTATGCTCAATGGCTCTAACACCATGTGAAATTCTAAATCACAGGAGATCGTGGAACTAAGTATACCTCACAGAGAAAGAATTAGCAAAGAAATTGAGTTACAGTGAAAATTGCAATAAAAAAGAGCAGACAATTAATCATGCATGAGAAATCAGAAAGGAACAGAATAATGTCACATGATCCAATAATCAATATAATGAACAATGATGTTACAATGGAGAGAATTCGAATCACCTAGGATAATTCGAGTCTCAGTTGATATAGCATAGTAATTGTCACCTCTATTAGTGCTCCAGAGCTCCCAAACTCAGTTAAATTCAACCAAAACTCAGTTAACTGAAGACACAATTAGTTAACTAACCAATGAGGGTGCATCGGTGAGTTTGACATGCAAATCACTCAAAAAAGGGTGCATGAGGCCACAATCAGTCGCATTCAGAGCATAAACCCCCCACAAGAGTCAGCTAACTCAGGTGGACTGAACTAGAACACTAATTTGGCTCCTAAAAAGTAGGAAACTGTCTCTAGTGGTCCTAAAATCATGCATGCAGGGTGCATTAAGTGGCTACTGAGTCCTGGATGACATCTACACACCACTAGGGGGGAAATAACATCACTAAGTACTAGCAAATGGTAAATAATGCAAGTAGGACAGGGATGGAGTATTAAAATATCCTAACAGTATTGAGTCGACCTATTTTGTTGTCTTGATCAATGGAGTTGTGTCCCCCTTCTTTAAAGCTTCATGGGGACTCAAACAAGGGTGTCCTCTTTCTCCATATATTTTCCTATTGATTGCAAAAGGTTTGAGCATGTTAATTCAGGAAGAACGTTGAAACATAAGAATTTTAGGGGTATCCTTTAAGGGAAGGGTATCTATAATCCATATGTTGTTCATAGACGACATTATTTTGTTATTTGCTCAATTTGAGAGGGAATATGAAAAGGTAAGGGAGATCCTAGATATTTTATGTCAAGCATCAAGAATGGAAATTAGACATAACAAATTGTCAATTTTTTTACTTCAAAATCAGTTGAATCAAATTCCTTTATGGAAAAGGAATTTTCCCTATGAGGTGGAGTGTGCAGAGAATGGGGTTAAGTACTTAGGCTTTATCCTCAAGCCTTCAAAGTATGATAAGAAGGATTAGTGATGGCTTGTTAGTAAAATTGAAAATAGAATTAACTTCTGGTGGGTGAAAAAATAGTTATGGTTAAGTCTATGCTGGAAGTAATTCTGGTCTACTGGCATCTTTTAGCGCATATTTCTAAGGAGTTGTTGTCGCACATCAAAAATATTTGTTTTAACTACCTATGGAGAGGTCAAAGCGAGTATCTGGGATTTCCTCTTGTTAACTGGTCTCGAGTAGCAACCCCTGATATTCAGAGGGGTTGGGGTCTAGTGAATATTTTCCACTTTAA
Source organism: Larix kaempferi (assembly GCA_027924585.1). Lineage (NCBI taxonomy): Eukaryota > Viridiplantae > Streptophyta > Pinopsida > Pinales > Pinaceae > Larix > Larix kaempferi. The sequence continues at coordinate 9,975,622 of BSBM01000936.1, forward strand.
CAAAGTGTTGGTTGTCAAATCATTGTGAAATTTCATTTCCAGAGAAAGCTTGTGGAAGCCAATCCTAGTTGCTAAGTATATCGCCCCTGGGTCGATCTTGGATTGGATCAGACAGTGGAACAAAACTATTATTCATGATTCAAAACATTAGAAATATTTATCAAGATCCTTCCTTGTCTTAAGTAGATTCCTTACCTGGAAGGTTGGGAACAATAACTCTATTAGGGTGGGAGAACATTCTGTCATGGGCAGGAAAGAGCAAATTATATTTCTAAGGGATCTCATTTCCTTATTGCAATATTGAAGAAGAGCTACTCTGGATAAATATGTTGATCCTACAAATTCCAATATATGGCAGTAAGGTTGGCTATCTACTAAGGATTTAGGACTTGCATGGGATTGAGGTTGTGCTCAGGACACTTATGTCTTGCCTCTCACTCAATCTCATATCCATTTGAAGGAAGAGGAGCACTCTTTGGCGTAGATATTTAAGGGTTCAGATGGGCAGTATTCGGCGAAATGTGGTTATGAATAAATGTTCGAAAGGGAAGAGTCTTCAACGCAAGTGTGGTGGTCAAAGATATAGAAGGTGGTTGTTCCTCCTAAAGCCACGATGTTGATGTTGTTAATTCTAGACAACAAGGTTCTTACTTGGGATTGTCTTCAAAAGATGAACTGATCAGGTCCTGGTTATTGTTTGACGTGTAAGCAAGTAGAGGAATCCTCCCTTCATTTATTTATGGAGTGTTCCTTCTCTCGGGAGGTATGGAAAGGAGTTGAAGTTGTGTTTCAGAGAAAGGAGCTATGGGATGGTTCTTCTTTGTGTTCCATTTTTCTTAGCTTTTTCTTGAATCTTGATCTTAAAAGATCCTTGCCATTACTTATTTGTTGGGGAATTTGGTTTCCACAAAATAATGTTGTATGCTCGAATAAAAATTCTCAGATAGTGTTATTGATTGATCAAGTAAAGGCTCTCTTCTCCTTTTAAAAGAAGTTTGAAAAATTTGCAGGGAAGAGGAAAGTGCTTCCTTTCTCTCTTCCTTCGCCATTCCCTTGGGCATGCTTCGATGGGGATTCCCAAGATAACGGGGAGAGAAGTGGGATTAGTTTCATGATTTATTTGTCAAAGTATTCTTTGTTGTAGGCAAAAGGTTGCATTGGTTCTGGTTCTAATAATTGGGATGAGTTTCAAGCCCTTTATCAACTTTTGAAGATGGTTGGTAGTCAAGGTTTGACTGATATCAAAGTGTTGGGTGATTCGCAGTTTGTTATAAATTTTATGAAGAACAATCTAGTTATTTAGGATATGCTTCTCAGCCCCTTGGTGTATCATCTCAAGGCTATTGCCTTCTCTTCTCAAAGTATCAATTTCCAACATTTCTATAGGGAATTCAATGTTACAATTGATGCGCTTTCAAAACAAGGCCTCAATCTTCCTCGAGGAGATCTGATAATTAAAGAATTTGAAGGAAGAGTAGTCTCTAGAAGGTTTTCTTTAAAAATTTAATGGTATCGGCTCAATTGCTCTAGTGAGGAAGCTTTTTGTTATTTTATGAGTCTTTTCGAAGTTGCTTAGCTCAATCTAATGATAGTCCTCTATTAGACCAATCTGAAGAATATATCTCTGTTTCTTTTTAAATATATATTTTTTATTCGAAAAAAAAACATGTCCTACCTTTTACAATATAAGACACAACTATAGCCAACTTCATAAAATAATTACTCTTTAACGCCTCTTCACTTATTAAAGTCATAATGACCTTGGTATTTTCGTTTCCACCATGTTCAATTATAAAATGAAATTCTAAAGAATATTTAGCAAGTTTCACTTTATATATCCAATAAACCTTATTCATCTTAAGAGACAATACTTATCATAATTATTTAAAGGGATTTATTTTGTCACTTATTAATTAAGATACAACCATTTAAATCCACAAGTCTCTTATGTTGCTTCTATTTGCAAAACTCAAAGTAGCATTCAAATCAATATTTTGTACTTTACATTTTAGTATGCATTTTTGTATGGATGGTATGTATAACAATTGTTTTTCAAGGATATCCTTATATGGAAGTTTATGGGCACTTCTCTCTATTTTGTGGATGATAATTAGTGTAAACATATCTGCCTCGATTACAGTTTTTAATTCAATATGGACATCAAATGAGCTACACAATATAGATAGCTAACTTAGGAGATTGACCCAAAAACCTTTTACATAAATCTCAAAATACTCAACCACTCAAATTAACACACCAATTATATATATAATAATTTAAAATACAAAAGTATTACTTTTATATATAAGGTTATCGTTACCTTTATCTTAATAGACATTTACATGAATCTAAACTATTAATCTTAAGCCTCCGTTACCTCCACTTGAGTTTATGTTATTGTCTCCATTCAATGTATCCATAATTATTTAGGTTCACTATATTGACAAACACAATTAAACCAATTTGTTTTTATATCTTTCATTTTTTTAACCTCTGGGAGAGCTAAGTCGACTCGTTTGTTGTTTTGTAGTGATGTTACCTAGTATTGTAGTATTGTTTAGAACAAGGACTAGTTATGGTCTCATTTATGGTTTCGTGTTCAATGTGTAAAGTTTTAATTTAAGATGATAAGGAAGATGTGCAGGACCACATATTCCATTTTATTTTAATAAAAAACTTTGTTGGGTTTTATGTAGCTTTTTTAGTGATTATAGTTTAAGTGGGTTTTGTTGTTTTATCTTAAGAGGTTGTAGGTTTAAATTTGGAGGTAGAATATGTACACCTTCATAGATTTTAGTAGTCAAATCATTGTGTGGAGGGAGTCCTTTGTCCTACAAACAAGGGGTCTCATACACCAATTTAGTGTCTAGCTTAGCCATGACCTTAAAATTAGATTATTATTATTATATTTATCTATTTTTTCTATAAAATTAATATAATAATATCTTTAATTAAAAGTTCAATATGGAAAATCAATATAACAATATGTTTATTAAGAGTTCAATGTGTGAGATCAATATAACAATACATTTATTAAGAATTCAATATGTCACTCACAAAAAATTGACCATGGGTGCAGACGATAACATTCATTCTACTAACTACTTGAGTTAACCTAATTGACACATATATAATTATTAGTGTTAATATTGTATAAGAGTTATTCTACGATGTTGTTCACTTCAATAATTTATGTTTTAACATCTGTCATCCTATGTGTTTAATATTGACTTGTATAAAGCTTATGACATGATTAATTAAGGCTTCAGACTCGATATGTTGCAATCATAAATTTTGGATTTCATTATCTAGGATAGATAAAACCCTATTTTTTATGTTTTGATTTTTATTTCCATTAATCATTCTTTATTTGACCAAATAATACTGTAATGATATGGGTATGTGTGGATTAGGTTTTGCAGCATCCATGGATGGTAAAGATTTTTTGTGGAGGTTTAAAAATTCACTGTGCTTGGGAGTGGAGGTCGATGAGTTGGGGTATTTTATTAAAATGCATATTTACATGATATTTATGATTTCTATTGTGCCTGGCTAGCACACAAACCATATGCATCAATTTTAACACTAAATCGATGTTGGGGCCTTAGCCTTTAGCTCCTCACCACGATTTCATATTGATATTACATCATTTACATGTTAAATGAAATGGGGTCAAAATCGGGATATTACAATCCCCTCCCCCTTGAAATAACACCGTCCTCGATGTTCTCTTTATTTTTAGCAAGGTTCCATGTCCTTCCCTTTCAGCTGCAACTGCAATTCCTTTCTCTCTCTTCATCAATGTCCATTGGATCTCTTTCTAATCCTTAGATGCTCATACTAAGCCTTTTAGGACAACCACATGTCCATTGCCGCCTTTAAAATTCCTTCAAGGTCGTTGCATCTATCAATACCTATACTCGAACAATGAGTCAATTCACATGTCAAAATCATTCTCATAGGATTCATCTCTTAACAAAAGTTTCAAAACCATAGCCAAATCATATACACACCTATATTCACATTAAATAAGCAAGAAGATGCAAGATAAACCAAATACTTATCTGCATGAGCATCTTCCTTTAGCTCCACAGGTATCCCGCATTGACTTCAGACAACTATGGCACCCACAAGACCTACCCCACTCAACACAAAGATGGTACCTCTTCTCTGCTACACAATCCCTCAAGTGTACCCACCCCTTCCAGTGCTCTTCATGGTGTGCATCGAAAGGTAACCAAGTTTCTGCAAGCCTCGGATCGCCTGTACATATGTATAAAACAAATTTTATGCCAGCACGCTAGCTGCACCACATCATTCAAATAACCAATGCCAAGCCAGTACGTCGACTTGGTTTGTTAGACATACAAAAACCATTTCCAAGCCATCATCTCTATTGGGTTTATCAGGAAATAAAACAACAGAATACGATTACGTGGCTCCTTCTCCTATGCAAACTAGTTGTTCCCTCCATGAACTCCATAGGTAACTCACTTGACTGCAGGCTAGCATGTCCCCACAATACCCACTCACACAACAAAAGGATGGTACCCCTTCTCTGCTACACAGTCCCTTGGGCATACACATCCCTCCAGTGCTCTTCAATGTGAGCGTAGAAAGGCTACCAATGCCCATGCAAGCCTCCTGAGTACCCAGGCTCTTACTAGGTTTAATAGCACTGCGGAGAGACAAGCACACATACGGAATTTTTACAGGGTTTCTCAAACCCAAACCACTCTTGGCATTCTTTTACATTCTTGTCCTTAACAACCGACATCTGCCCCAATGGCATATTTCCACCATCTCACCCTCATTACATACAATCATGCAGTTCACATGAGATGTCATCATAATAATTTCAATTAGAATTTCTCAAATATGTTTCAAACAGAAACTAGATTTCTAAAACATGAGTTCCTTCTCATGATGTTTAGATCTTGCAGGCCATAGCACATGGTCTTCCTACAATGTTTCCTCCTAACACAATTCATAAACAGTCAACCAATCAATGACATTAATAATCAAATTCAAATACAAATTACAATTATGTCTCCTACAAAAATTAGATTTATTTAACCATGAGGCCATCCTCATATTATTATTTTTTGGCTCATGCAAGTGGTAGAACTATGTCCCTTATGGATTTACACTTTCTTCCTTAACCCGGACATTCACCTATGATGTGTTCTCTTGACACAATTCTAGATAAGCCAAACAATCATTAGTAATTATTAACAAAATTTCAAATCTGAAATTTATAATATGCTTCGTACATAAATTCAGTTTCACAATCATGAGATTCTTCTCATAATTTTTTTGGCTTTTGCACATGGTAGATTCCAGTCTTTATTATGGACTTACCCTCATTGCCATATCCAAGACAATTCTACCTGTAATCTGAAATTTTCAATCACTCAAACACTTTGTGAGTATCCATGCATATAATATTTTCATTGTTACAACAGTCACTGAAGTGATCTCAGAATTATAATACTCAACAATTCAAACACTATCAGTTGTTAGTATCTCAAAGACAATGAAATGCTTTTACTTTATGTGCATCACTATCACAATAAAATTGCAAGATACACTCACATTATCTATGCAAATCAAATAAAACTTCCAATTCTCATGATTACACAATCGTATCCATTTAGGCAACTTTGTCCTCCCAACAAAGCATTCTTGGTAGCCCATCAAACATGACTACCTCCTTCATGCAATCATTTTCTTGCATCCATAGTAGCTCATGAAATGATCTCATAATTGTCAATAATTCTATCATTTCAGTTATTAATGAATTGCAATGAAATATATATCACAACCATGCATTCACACAATGCCTCTCAGCATATGTACCCACACATATGCATAAACAATCACAAAGTTTACATAATCTTTTAATGTATATCCATTTAATGTTGTCTTGCATTGATTCATGAATACCATAATGCCATGCCATGCATTCCACCATGATGTTTTGGAAAGTATGGCTATTGCCTCAACACATCACCCAACCATCTCCCCAATCACTTGGTTAACTATTTGGGTGCCTTCCCTCTCCACCTGAACAACACGTCAGGAGTTTACTCACTCCTTGGTTATTGGCAAAGAGATTTCGTCCCAAATTAACACCAATACGAAGTCCATGGGATACTTGTGTAGCACTATAGCATTACCATTCCAACCACATTATGGCCTTAACCATGACTATCTCATATGGCATGCACTACCACAAAACGACGATAAGTCTTCACTTGCTTTGGTTATTAAACTCATAACCAGCATACACACGCGGCATGATGTTCTTTCATATGATTGCATTCAAAAATCTAGACAGTTAGATAGTATAAGGCTCATTTCCCTTACTACCCTATACCTCACCATACCTGGTGGGATAATTTTCGCATAAATGCATCCGATATCACATGTAAACCAAGTTATGATAATTGAAATATGGCTGAATGGATTCTTACTTAATCCCCTTTTTGTAATTATGCAATCAACATAAATAAACCATTACCTGCATGGCTTCCATTAACATCTTTGATGTTACCTGATCAATTGGTCTCCTGCAAACTATTACACTATCCTTCCACCAACCTCGTGATCATAGATTTGTTGCCCCAACCTTTCTTCATAAGGTTGTTGGTCACATGCGACAACATCATCAACATCTTTAGCCATGCTTCGGTTATCTTTGGTCCTACAACCAATGCGAACACCACTAATTATTAACAACCACAATAATTATCTTAAGTGGCTCATTGCATATGTAAAACTTTGCTAGCTTTACCAACATGCAACATAATATACATGCACAAACATCTTCACATGCATTATGCAATATCTAGCAATATGCCCACTAGTGCGTATTCATTTCATATATCTAATCTCTTGTATTTTCAACATTTCTATGCCAAAAAAAAATTGTAAACATATAATTTCAATAGTAAGAGAGGAGTTAAGGAATTATCCCTTTCCAATCCCTCATCATAGCATGGAATTCCTCTTCCACATCATAGCTGATCAAATTTCATGGCATCTCTAGCGAGCACACAAGGAATCATTAGTTATGATTTTCTCCCCAAGCAGAAATTCAATACATATACTCATGTATAACATTCCTACTTGCTACTTTCCAAGCATGAAATTCTTATGTTATAAACATAAATAGTTCAAGGTGAGAGATTTCCCTCTTTATCAACATTGCCTTACTGCTCCAATTGCTTTCAGAAATTATGGCCAAGTTCAACTTGACCTTTCTTGGACTTCCTAGCACTTATTAGTGCCACGATTGTTTCAATTCCAACTCCATAAGGAGTCTTTTCAAGGTTCGTTATATGCCCTTGTACCTCATTCAATTATGATACTTTCTTTCCTTTCTCATGGAAATATTTGCCACAAATCCAAACCACACAATTGATTTACACATGGGAATGCCTCGTTCCCCAATTAACAGCCTTTGCATGGCCACCATGTCACTATCATGAGCCACATGCCAATTCCACATACTAGGATGTCTTATTCCTATGTGTGACAAGTTTTGGGAGAATGGAATTTCCTTACCCATTCTCATTACTTACTCATAAGTTACTGACTCATATCTTGCAACTTCTCTCATCGTGCATGCATTTGCCCACAAGGATGATTCACTCATCATCTTGTTGAGATATTGTAACTTCAAAGAATATTATATTTGTACTTTATTATTCCGGAGATGTTTCATTCCTCCGTGTAGATCTTATTGTATATCCGGAGATGTTTATTCCTCCGTCGGAATATGGTAACTCGGGTTATTAGACTTCCCTATTGGGGGTCGGCCCTGTATGTGTTATGTGGGTCAAAGGGTTATTAGACCACCCTAGAGGGGTCGGCCCAGTTAGTTGTAGTGGGGTATTTAACCCATTGGTTAAATACGAGCCTACGTGTACTTGTGTAAAATACATGTCAGTGTAGTGTATAAATAGAGGAGGTATGTTCCTCATTTGATACACTCACTCATTCAAGGGAGGCGCACTTTTGGAGGAGAGGTCTGCTACAGTGGAGAAGGAGATCATGTCTTTGGTTTGCATCTTTGTATATTGCTGGTCATCTATATTGAGGAAGCTTTACTGGGTTTTCTACCCCATGAGGGTTTCCCAGGATAAATCTGTGTCTCTTGTGCTATGCTTGTTGTTTCTTCAGTGATCCTGTATATGCTATCATTGTGAAATGGAATGTAATGCTGCTATTTTCTGTATTAGCATATTGAATTTTAACATGGTATCAGAGCTAACCTGAAGGAAGACAAGGTATGGCACTAAAGACACTTGCTTTACTTACGACAATTTGAAGGTTAGGGTTTTACATAGCAAAAACCAGTCATCGTAGCACTTTCACTATAAATCCTTTTTGGCGAATTTTTCGGATCTGAAATTGTTACAGGACGAAGCTAAAATCTCCCGGTACCTTGTGTCCAAAGGACAACCTCTAATTCGTTGTACTTTGTGATTTATGATCTGTACAATATAGGGTTTCTGCCTCTTCCAGATCTGAGTCAAAATCAGGTGACCTTGGGAAAAAGATCATAACTTGGGCTAGGAAGCTCCAAATGAAATTTCGTGAAAAGTGACAGGTAGTACACAGGCCGAGCTATCTCAGAAAACTTTTTCAGAGATCTAAGTTGAACAAGTGACACGTGGCACGCCGTACAAGTTCGCTCTCCTGTATTATCCCATAAACAGGTCACGTTGCGACACTTGGCATAACTCTCTCTCAGAGAATCCAATTGAGGTCAGACCTGTCAGGTTGGAAATATAACAGGCCTATCTATCTTAGAAAACTTTTTCAGAGGCCGAAGGTCAAAAAGTGACACATGGCACGCCGTACAAGTTAGCTCTCCTGTATTTTCCCAAAACAGGTCACGTTGCAACATTTGGCATAACTCTCTCTCAGAACATCCAATTGAGGTCAGACCTGTCAGGATGGAAATATAACAGGTCAGGCTATCTCAGAAACCTTTTTCAGACCCTGTGGATAAAAAATTTCGGAGTTACACCAGAAACAATCAGGTACATATTTCTGGCAAAACAGAATTATTTTTTGGTACCTTCATTCATGGCTTCCGGAATTTAGGGCTTTAAAGAAAGTTGGAATTTTTGTAATCGGAGACCACGGCTGGATGCTACTCATCAAAATAGAAATTTAGAGACCAAGATCAGAATTTTTGGTTGGGCAGAAGGCCGGGCTTGATTAGACCCTAGTTCGGGACTTTGATCAGAAAAGTGGAAAATTAGGGCTTCTGTAAAAATGGGAATTTTTGAAATCTGTGACCACGGCTGGAAGCTCCTCAGAAAAATAGAAGCTTAGAGCTTTGTATCAAACCTTTTGATGGGGCAAAAGAGTGGGCTTCATCAAACCCCAGTTCAGGGTCACGTCTAGTGAATCCGAAAGTTTCAAAGGCAAAATTGAGGAGTAAAACTTTGCAGTTTTCAAATTCTGAATATACCAGTTTGATCAGCTCATCAAAGCGCATATTTCTATCCTTTCGGAAGTTTGAAATTCAAAGTTTGAATTTTTGGGTTTCTCTGACAAACCCATATCCAGCTCCAGGTCCAGTTCTTGCAAATCAAGTGGATTGGGTTAATCCTAGAAGAAGATGGATTGGTCACCTGCATAAGTGAAGAAGCTCCTGTCTCAAGAGGGAGATGAGGATAAGGCCTTACATAAGAAGAATACAAGCGATCTCGACAGGTATGACTCATCAAGGTATGTTTCGATATTTGTCCATGATTAAGTTTATGGTATGTTTGTCTTCAGGTTATTACAGTTAGTACAATTTTGATTTTAGATTTGTCGTATAACCTTAACAAAATTATGAATGCATGATAGAAGATATTCATTGGTTAGGGTGTTGACACTTATGATTGTACTAATGCATTATGATGTTGTGTGAGGTTGATGTTGTCTGCTAACAAGATATAGGTACATCACAAAAGACAAATCAGGTTCCATGACCATGAAAACATGAAGACAAAGACTCATCCATAATCTTTGTTCTACTTACGAGGTATGTATGACTTTGTTATATTATGCTTAACCTATGAGACATGCAGGTTCTAGCTCAGGATCTCTAAATCATTGAAGAGATTGTTTAGGTGTGTTGTACATAACCAAGTAGGTATACTAATCCAGGTATGTTTCCCATGAATCTTACCTTGTGTTAGGATCCCTTATATAAGTATACTTGGAATGATTGGTTATGCTTATTCATAAAGTTAGTAATCAAGGGATTATGCATATTATATCTTTTATCTTGATTGATGATATGCATGAGTAAAAGAAGACTTCCCTGAAATCTTGAATAATAATTAACTATAATCATGACTATACATTTTCAAGATTATTTAGTACTATAATGTTTTGATAGCATTTAGAATATACTAATGAGTGTATGTTTGTGCATGAGATCATGAGGATGACTCTTGAGCATGCACAGTGGTACAGAATGAATAGAAGTTCAAAAGACATACAGAAGATCAAGCGGGAGGCAACCACACAAACATAAAAGATAAGTATTTGAGTTGTTATTTGAAATAGTAATGATATTGCCTGTAATAGGTTGTATGCATATTTGTATTCCTAGAATATATAATGCTGAGTATAAACATTCATAGAGCATTGAACAGTATACTACTAATGTGCATATGATTGGTAAGTTGGACAAACATTCCATTGTTGCTTGTCTAGAATGAAACCTCTTTGCTGACATGCCGAGAGCTGTGCACACTCTCGATAGTATGTTCTGGTAGAGATGGAAGGCATCTAGATAGCCACTGTATGCATACAGGATATGGGAAAGTGTTGTGCCAAAGTATTGGTCAAAATAGTTGCATCACTATGTAAATGATATCTGTATGCATAATAGGTTATCATGTCAATATGATTTGATGATTATGAAGTATCACTAATCATGTACTTAATTTTGATTTGTAGGAAAGGTCATGAAGAATGATGGACACCGTACAAGTGGTGGATGTTCAAACAAGAAGATTTACAAATCAAACAAAATATAAAAGGCTCATGGCTAGAAGATTCTCTTAGAAAGGGGAAGAGAATCATGACAAGATGTTTGCTTCAAGTATGGTGTAATTAAAGAAGAAGTGTGAATCAGGTTCTGTATAGGTACCTAGGATCGATAATAAATTGATAAGCTTAATGATCACCATGGGTGATGTGGATCTCAACCTTTGCTACAAGGTTGAATATGATTTCTATACACATATGACATGGATGCAAGAAGGAACTCACCATAGAGTTCGAATGATATTGAGGTTCATATCAGTAGACCCATCTAACGAGAGATGGCATAGATAGATATGCAGAAGATCATTCAATGCAGAAATGAAAAATGAAAGATCTCAAATTGATGCTTTACTTCCTAGGTCTGGAAGTATGGCAAGGCTCAGAAGGAATATTTCTCAACCAGGGAAAGTATGATGAGAAATATGACTTGAGGTGTTGGAATGGCCACTCTTATGGATTCCAACTTGAAGCTGTTAGGGGATAACTCATCAGAGTTAGTGGATATAACTCTGTACAGACAAATGATTGGGTCATTGATGTATCTAACATATACTAGATTAGATATATGCTTTGTTGTGAACACCTTGAGTCAGTATCTAGTGGAAACTAGATGTGTTCACCTGATAGTTGCAAAGCATGTGATGAGGCACATAAAGGACACGACAGAATTTGATCTATGCTATCTTGAAGATCATGACTTCAGATGGTTATTCAGATTCTGATTGGGCAGGAAGTGTATCAGACAGGAAGAACACATTGAGAGGATGTTATTGTCTGGGATTAGCCATGATCTCGTGGTTTAGCTGGAAGCAGTCTAGTGTGGCTCTCAGCACAAGCAGAATATATGGCTGCTTGCTCTGCTAGTTGTGAAGAAGCTTGGCTTCAGGATTGGTTTGAATTAGAGATAGAACCAACTGTGATCCTATGTGACAAATAGAGTTGTATGAAGATGACAAAGAATCTAGTGTTCCATAATAAGTCAAAGAACATAGGGATCTAATAAGATATGATGCAGAAGGAACTAAAGTTTGAATTTGTAACAGGTTACCGATGTACTAACCAAATCTCTACCTCAAGTGAAGAAATTACCAACATACTAACCAAACCTCTGTCTTGAGTGAAATTTGAATACTTCCGAGACAAGCTTGGTATAGCTCAAAAGGACCCTCCTCGAAAGGGGGAGTAGTATAGTCACTTATGATGAGATTGTCTCATCAAACAACAAGGTCGATGATGAGGTAACCTGTTCTCTACACCTAGATACTTAGAAATATTTAGATTTAGGACTCTTATGCTTAGAATACTTTGTTTTACATGCTTTTGATGATAGATGTATTGGTGAGAATACATGCTTTTGATGATAAGATGTATTGGTAAGAATACATACTTTTGATGACACATGTATTGATTAATGTACTTGTATGGTTGAGGATACTTGTACTTGTATTGATGAGAATACATGTGGGGATTGTATCATCCCCGGACTTTGGTCCCTGAATTGATCCGTAGACGTATGGTCTCCGAAAATGAAGTCCTTACTGGACAGTTGAGGGGATTGGATCATCCCTGGACTTTCAGTCCTAAAGAGAGCCGTAGACGTGAGGTCTCCGAGAATGAAGTCCTTAGTGGACAGTTGAGGGGATTGGATCATCCCTGGACTTTCAGTCCTAAAGAGAGCCGTAGACGTAAGGTCTCCGAGAATGAAGTCCTTAGTGGACAGTTGAGGGGATTGGATCATCCCTGGACTTTCAGTCCTAAAGAGAGCCGTAGACGTGAGGTCTCCGAGAATGAAGTCCTTAGTGGACAGTTGAGGGGATTGGATCATCCCTGGACTTTCAGTCCTAAAGAGAGCCGTAGACGTGAGGTCTCCGAGAATGAATTCCTTGGTGGACTTGAGGGGATTGGATCATCCCTGGACTTTCAGTCCTAAAGAGAGCCGTAGACGTGAGGTCTCCGAGAATGAAGTCCTTGGTGGACTTGAGGGGATTGGATCATCCATGGACTTTCAGTCCTAAAGAGAGCCGTAGACGTGAGGTCTCCGAGAATGAAGTCCTTGGTGGACTTGAGAGGATTGGATCATCCTTGAACTCAAGTTCTAAAGTGAGCCGTAGACAGGTGTCTCCGAGAATAGAGGATAGGACTGCATCGTCCCTGGACCTTGGTTCAAAATGCACGTGATTGGATTAATCATCCTTAGACAGTAAATCCAGGAAGGATAGTCTTAAATGCGATTGTGGTTGGATTAATCATCCTTAGACAGTAAATCCAGGAAGGATAGTCTTAAATGCGATTGTGGTTGGATTAATCATCCTTAGACAGTAAATCCAGGAAGGATAGTCTTAAATGCGATTGTGGTTGGATTAATCATCCTTAGACAGTAAATCCAGGAAGGATAGTCTTAAATGCGATTGTGGTTGGATTAATCATCCTTAGACAGTAAATCCAGGAAGGATAGTCTTAAATGCGATTGTGGTTGGATTAATCATCCTTAGACAGTAAATCCAGGAAGGATAGTCTTAAATGTGATTGTGGTTGGATTAATCATCCTTAGACAGTAAATCCAGGAAGGATAGTCTTAAATGCAATTGTGGTTGGATTAATCATCCTTAGACAGTAAATCCAGGAAGGATAGTCTTAAATGCGATTGTGGTTGGATTAATCATCCTTAGACAGTAAATCCAGGAAGGATAGTCTTAAATGCGATTGTGGTAAATCCAGGAAGGATAGTCTTAAATGCGATTGTGGTTGGATTAATCATCCTTAGACAGTAAATCCAGGAAGGATAGTCTTAAATGCGATTGTGATTGGATTAATCATCCTTAGACAGTAAATCCAGGAAGGATAGTCTTAAATGTGATTGTGATTGGATTAATCATCCTTAGACAGTAAATCCAGGAAGGATAGTCTTAAATATGATTGTGGTTGGACTAATCATCCTTAGACAGTAAATCCAGTAATTCCGAAAGGAAGGATAGTCTTAAATATGATTGTGATGAGATTGATCCAGTAATTCTGAAAGGAAGGATCATGTATATTGATGACGATGCTGATGATCGTGCGATGACGATGCTGATGATCGTGCGATGACGATGCTGATGATCGTGCGATGACGATGATGATGATCGTGTGATGACGATGCTGATGATCGTATGACGATGTTGATGATGATGTTGATGTTCCAGTAACTGCTTGAGTTACTGATGATGTTGAGAAAGCTTCCAGTGATTTATAGATGTATCATGTATGATATTGATGACTCCTTGCTCATGCAGATGCTGTTATAATATCCTTCTCGTTAAGGGGGAGTGTTGAGATATTGTAACTTCAAAGAATATTATATTTGTACTTTATTATTCTGGAGATGTTTCATTCCTCCGTGTAGATCTTATTGTATATCCGGAGATGTTTATTCCTCCGTCGGAATATGGTAACTCGGGTTATTAGACTTCCCTATTGGGGGTCGGCCCTGTATGTGTTATGTGGGTCAAAGGGTTATTAGACCACCCTAGAGGGGTCAGCCCAGTTAGTTGTAGTGGGGTATTTAACCCATTGGTTAAATACGAGCCTACGTGTACTTGTGTAAAATACATGTCAGTGTAGTGTATAAATAGAGGAGGTATGTTCCTCATTTGATACACTCACTCATTCAAGGGAGGCGCACTTTTGGAGGAGAGGTCTGCTACAGTGGAGAAGGAGATCATGTCTTTGGTTTGCATCTTTGTATATTGCTGGTCATCTATATTGAGGAAGCTTTACTGGGTTTTCTACCCCATGAGGGTTTCCCAGGATAAATCTGTGTCTCTTGTGCTATGCTTGTTGTTTCTTCAGTGATCCTGTATATGCTATCATTGTGAAATGGAATGTAATGCTGCTATTTTCTGTATTAGCATATTGAATTTTAACACATCTTTACAAGTTACATGTCCCTTACTTGATAACCTATTCCATTACTTTTTGAACATCTTGCATGGAATACAATATCCATATTTTATAATCAATAGCTTCCATGGCTCTTCCTTGCAATTCAAATTGCATATATTGCTAATAATAATACATTGGATGCGTTCTTATCCAAGGCACCAATATCCATTATTGGTCCCTTTCATCCTTCAATGATTAGACACGGATATCACTCCTCCATAATGGATATTACAACCAATTACTCTTACTAATTATTCCACAACCCCTCTATGCAATTCATATTGCACATTCTGAGCATAGAGAATGCATCTCATACATTCTGGCTAAGGAACATCACTTCCTTTTGATTCCCTTATTCCATCCCATGCTTATAAAATACAATCCGCAAGAGTGTATTCTTATCCATTCAACATGTTTTTCCACATGTTAACGTGGATTACCATAATACTCTCAATTGATTGCCCTTGCTCATTGGTGGAACTACCTTGTCACCAAGCATCCAACCAGGCTTGCTTCCATTCTTCACATTGCTAGCTAACCAGAAATTTTACCATGATCATGATCCCAAATGTGCCTCCACTTTTATTTTGATAGCACCATTACCATGATGTTGATACCATAAAATTTACTCACTTTGATTTACTTCCATATCTAGTATTCCTACACGATCATGTAAGGCCTTTCCAAAAATTTGGGCTACTTTGGAGGTCACCCACAATGAGAATCTCTTGTTCAATCAAGCCTAGAGGATTTCTTCTACCTACTATTTGAAACAACTAGAAACCTGTTTCAAAATAAGAATCCTTCTGCTGATTCTTTTGCATTCTAGCCTCATTAAATTCTTAAAAATACCAAAATAATTTCCATGCATTATAGGGACTACCCAAATCGACAATTCCTGCCAAATTTCAAAACCATCTGAATTACCCCATCAAGATGAAAAAATTTCATTTCCACGAGACCTGTCATTACCACAAAATTTTCTCACAATTAACGATGTCTCAGGGGGGGACAACGGGGGTCAAGGGGGATTACCCCCTTGTGGCTTGGCATTGGTTATTGAATGATGTGGTGCAGCCAGTGTGCTGGCATAACATTTTTTTTATACATATGCATAGGTGATCTGAGGCTTGCAGAAACTTGGTTACCTTTCGATGCACACCCTGAAGAGCACTAGAAGGGGTGGGTACACTCAAGGGACTCTGTAGCAGAGAAGAGGTACTATCCCTGTTTTGGGTAGGGCAGGTCTTGTGGGTGCCATAGTTGTCTGAAGTCAATGCGGGATACTTGTGGAGCTAAAGGAAGATGGTCATGCAGATAAGTATTTGGTTTATCTTGCATCTTCTTGCTTATTTAATGTGAATATACGTGTGTATATGATTCGGCTATGGTTTTGAAACTCTTGTTAAGATATGAATCCTATGAGAACGAATTTGACATGTGAATTGACTCATTGTTTGAGTATAGGTATTGCTAGATGCAACGACCTTGAAGGCATTTTAAGGATGCAATGGACATGTCGTTGTCCTAAAAGGCTTAGTATGAGCAGCTAAAGATTGGAAAGAGATCCAATGGATGTTGATGAAGAGAGAGAAAGACATTGCAGATGCAACTGAAAAGAAGGACATGGAACCTTGCTAAAAATAAAGAGAACACCGAGGACAGTGTTATTCCAAAGGGGAGGGGATTGTAACACCCCGATTTTGACCCTGCTTCATTAAAAATGTAAATGATGTAATATTGTTATAAAAAACGTGGTGAGGAGCTCAAGGCCAAGGCCCCCCCATCGTTTACTGTTCTCGTAAATATGGTTTGTGTGCTATCTAGACACAATAGAAATCGCAAATATCATGTAAATATGCATTTTAATAAAATACCCACAACTAGTTGTGCAATGCAATGCAATAAGAGTGTGGGGGCATGACTTTTACAAAGAATTGGGAGGAAAATATTCAAACCCTTGAACCAATCAATTCAGGCCAAGTGTTAATGAGAGAACCCATGAACTTTCAACTACCCATGTTGACTTTTGTGCCCAATCATTTATTTCTCCCAAGAGTTGGTTGAAATAGTTATTATTTGGGAAGTGGTGAGGTATGGCTGTCCCATTTTTTCATGTATGGGAAAGCCACCATTTTGAAAATTTGTGTTTGGCTTCTTAGGAAAGAAGAGAGCCACGCATTTTCTCCCCAAGCCATTTCTTCACCCAGGATTTTTTCTCTCCCATGAGTTATGGGCCAGCTGGGCATTTTCCCTCACTTTTTCCCAAGTTTACCCTCATTTTCCACAGCTGGGAGGTCGTTTTTGTGCTGCAGAATGTCTGGGAAGAAGGGAGTCACGATTCAGCGGCCCATAGAGGTCTTTTTTTCCCTCTAAATGCCCACATACCTGTTGAGAACTCGTTTTTTCTCCCTATGGTTGATTTCCCTTCCCGCAATCCGTTTTTTACTAGCCACGATTTCGGGAAAACCCATGGACATCTTGTTTGTAAATCCCATATAAAAACGTTTATCCATGCCAATAATTGTGCTTGTTGTGTGTGGAAAGAGTATGCTAGGGCATGAGTTATGGGTGTCCCTTGTTTTGGCTTGAGCTTGAGTGCAAGCATCCAGAAATGAAGAGGGTTCAAATTTGGCTTGATAAACCCAATGATAGATCAGCTTGACTTGAATGTGGTGTTCATTTTGCTGTGCATAGGTTTGTAGGTTCCCTTTCCTTGTGGAAATCATGACCAGCTCGGGGGTGGAATTTGTGTTGAGAGATTGATGAACACAACTGGCCTGTGGCTAGGTGGAACGTTGCAATAGCATAGCTAGTTGCTCGGGACAACTTTGAAATCAAGATAAGTATTCTCTATGTGTTTTATTTCTGCATTGTTTTTAATTATTGATTGTTTTGATCATGCTCACAAATGCATGATAGATGTGTGCAGATGTATATTTTACTTCCGTTGTGATTATTTGATTATGCATTTGCACACATATGCATTTTACTTGTTTTATGAATTATCAATGATGAATGGGGCTGAATTTGGTAAAAGCATAGAATCTTAGTCATGTTCCCTTCCTTGCGTTGGATCGATGGAAGGGGATGTGACAAGATTACTCTACAAATCCCAATAAGAGTGAATCCATATTTGCACTGGGGCCTATTTCCAAGGCTAGAGTTGAGTCTAGGTCTAAGGTGGTCTCAACACTTACAAAAATTTAGAATTTAAGGCTATGGCATAAGGTTTGGGGGTGGTGATAATCAAGATAGAGGTATCGCGTCAACATTATAAGTGTCTTTATAGTATTTGTGGCTCAACAACACTCGAAATATAGTATGTACACCGCCGGATGGGGATAGAGTATGTCCATAGACTTTACCACTCAAATCATTGCACAGAGGGGGTCCCTTGTCCCACAAACAAGGGGGTCTCATACACCAATTTGGTGTCTAGCTTAGTCGTAGTCTTAAAATTAGATTATTATTATTATTATATTTATTTATGGTTTTCTATAAGATTAATATAATAATATCTTTATTAAAAGTTTAATATGGCAAATCAATATAATAATATATTTATTAAAAGTTCAAAATGTCAGACCAATATAACAATATATTTATTAAGAATTCAATGTGTCACTTACAAAAAAATGACTATGGGTGGTGAGGATAACATTCGTTCTTCTAACTACCCAAGTCAAGCCTAATTGATAGACATATATAATTATTAGTATTAATGTTGTATAAAATTTATTCTATAATATTAATATTGACAATGATATTCTCTTCAATAATTTATGTTTTAACATTTGTCATTCTATGTGTTTTTTAATATTGGTTTGGATAAAGCTTATGACATGATTAATTAAGGCTATGTTGCACTCATAAATTTTGAATTTCATTTTCTGGGATGGATAAAAGCCTATTTTTTATACTTTAAATTTTGTTTCCATTAATAATTATTTGTTTCACCAAATAATACTACAATGATATGGGCATGTGTGGATTAGGTTTTGCACCAACCATGAATGTTGAGAATTTTTTTATGGAGGTTTAACCATTCATCATGCTTGGGAATGGAGGTAGATGAGTTGGATTCCTCTACAAATCCCAATAAGAGTGAATCCATCTTTTCATTGGGGCATATTTACAAGGCTAGAGTTGAGGTTGGGTCTAAGTGGGTCTCAACACTTACAGAAATTTAAAAGGTAAGGCTACGACAGAGGGTTTGAGGCGATGGTGTCTATCAAGACAGAGGTACTATATCAATATTATAAGTGCCTTTATAGTCTTTTCCAATAGGAGGGGTAATCAAGTGGCTCCACAACACTTGAAATATAGTAGTGAACTTGAAGTATTGACATTGGGAGTGCATGCTTCAGAGGAATTTCTAGGCATTTATGAGTTTGGATTTGGTAGTTTCCTTTGCAAAACCATGAAGTTGAAGGATATGGATTCAAAAATCCTAGCATGTTGAATTTTGTTGAAGGGGTGGGTTCAATTGAGAACTTAGAGGGGTAAGTATTAGAGTTGGAACAAACGGGGGTTAGCACTAGCAAAGTAGAAGTAAAAGGCAGAGTTGATAAGGTTTAGAAGGGGAAAAAGGAATATAGGGGCCCAACTATATCAATGGGGGAAAAAGGCCAAAAATATGAATGTATTAAAGTTGAAGAGGAAGTTGGTTCTAGGTAGAGATGCCACCATGAACATAGTGATAGAGATGACAATAAAATGCTAACTAGGTGTTTTTATGGAAGGTATATATTACATCATAAATTATATGTGTGGATAGAATGGATTTGGAAATTGTTGTTAGGATACAAGCCAGTTATCATTTGATGGTTAGAGGATGATTGTTTTTTCACTTTTATGCAAAAGAAGATGTAAATGGATAATAAAGTCAAGGTGGTATTGAGGTTTGACATCCTTATTTTTGAAGAAATGGAGTCCTAGTTTCAACCCTGGGATAGACTTGGTGGTCTTCTCACATTCGATATGGGTCAAGTTACCTGGTCTAGATATTGTGTTTTAATCTATTGAGATTCTCAATGGCATTGGGAATAATATGGAATCATGTATTGATGTTGACGAGCAAATTGATTTGTATAACTCTCATTCAATTGCACACATATTAGTGGAGCTATAATCAAAGGATGGCTTAGTAGAGGTTACAAAATTGAAATAGGAAATTAAACCTATGTATAAGCTCTGGATTACACATATATCCCTTTTATACATTTGTGTGATCGTTTGTATGGGCACTTGGTGAGTGATTGGTTATTAAAATTCCATAAAAAGTAATGAAGAAGAATACATCATAGTTGAAGTAAAATACAACAATTTAATGAAGTACAGTCTCTCAGTGCATGTGTCGAAATTTTTTAAAGGACCAATAAAGAGGTCACATTAGAGGAGGAAAGGCTCCGAGAAGGTAAGGTTTTCGTGGGAGGAAAAAGGGTTATGGAGTCATTGCCTTGGGGTAGAGAAGAGTTGTTGTAAGCCTAGTTTAGCTTCCCTTTGATGGAAATCACTAATGAGAGTTAGACCTTGTTGGAAAAGGAGCCTTTAAGCTTGGAATCCACCTTGGAGCAACCACTTACACAATTTGATAAGTCTTTTTCCCCCCCTTATAGTTCAAATTCTATTGAGAATTCATGGGTGAATTTATCTTTCAAAAATAGGCTTAGACAGAATCTCCATAAAGAAATTATTGGAAACAAGGTGATAAATCATAATAAAATCAAGGATGGGAATGGGTGTTTGTCAGCACCTATTTAAGAGGAAGGAGGGACAATATCAAAGGGAGGGGTTGTTAGATTTAATATGGATTTGGGGGAGGCACCAGTGGTTTTGGTGGGAAAAAAATAGTTCTATTATTGAAGGTGAGATTACCTTAGGTACTAAGGCATGCATATATGATCTCCATCCTAGAAAGGGATCCCAATCTAAGGCTAGTGAAAGGGTTGTAGGTGGTTTGAGTACAGAAATTGAGAAGGAGGGATTTCAATTTCCCTCAAAATAAGGGTTAGGAAATCACATTTTTCTATTTCCCAAAATAAGGCTCTTAGGGAACCATAGGAGGGGAAACAAAAAACCCTCAAAGAGGCCCTTAGAGCATTGCAATACATTGGTCAAGTTAAAGTAACTAGATTAGCATGCCTAAGAAAAATAGATAAGATAAATATCTTCAAAAGTGAGTGAGATCAATGTTCCAATATGATACTAGTTTATTTCCCCACTAGGTATGTGTATTTTAATGCTCACTGTGATGCCTACCTTGTAGTTGGGCCTAGACTATCTATACCCACCCAAGTTCTTGTATTATGCATAGCTCAATCCTTGTATATTATGAGGGGAATAAATATAAGGGCGACGCCTACTTCATATCTAAGTGTGTGTACCAGAGGGAATGTTTATAATCAGGATAATGTCACTCAATATTAGAGGGGTAGGCAAGGCCTCCAAAAAATTCACCCTTGGAGGTTAATGGATTTATATAAGCTATATATTATGATGATTTAACTTCCAAGAGACAATGGGAGAGTGTAATATGATTGGGGAATATTTCTCTAAGCTATGGAAGGATTAGGAATCTATATGAGTGGATTCATATAGGAAGATTTGGGGGATTGTTAACAAGGTGGAGAACAAAATTATTGAGATAGAACGACTCTATTTATGTGGTCTTAGGAATTGGAGCAGGCTCTACTCTATGGAGTTGGGAGAGATATTTTATGTGACCAATGTGTATGGACCCTATAAGTATAGAATCCCTTTTGATAGGATTTATTGGGAGAACAATTTATGACAACATGGAATATTAAAATTTCCCAATTAGGAGAATTGATGTTTGGACAAACTTGACCAGTTAGGACCCATGGTTTATTTATTTACACAAAATTTTGAAAAAATAGTCTTTGTGGATGTTCAACCTAAAAATGTACTCCTTGGTGGAATTTAAGGACAGGGGAAGAAAGGACAGTCAAAAGGCTTGACAGTTTTCTAGAGTCAAAAGCAACTATGAATGATCAATAAATGTTGAGATCTTGGGTTGAGGTGGGAAGTGAATTTGACCATCTTCCTATTCTACTTCAAGTAGAAAACTAAGATAATAAGTCTCTTGGCTCCTTTAAATTTAACTCAAAGTGGATTAAAGTTGAAGGATTTATAAACTTAGTGAAGACTGAAGAATAGGTTATGATGACTCTTTAAGGGAAATTGCCAGTTTGCAATTGTTAACAAATCTCAAGAGAGTTGAGGAAACAATGTCTATTTGGGCATATGTTAAGAGAAGAAACAATGAACATGGATTGATTTTAGTATAGGATAAAAGTGCAACTATACATGCTAACGACATGGAATGGACCTTTGATGAAGATATTAGGTATAAACTAATGAATTTGGAAAATGCAAAGAGGAATTTGGTGGAAGAAAAGGAAGATCATTAGGAACTAAAGACTGGGGGATCATGGATAGATAATGGAGATGATACTAAGTGTTTTCACAAATATACAAATCATCGAAAAAATACCGACATTGTTTTGGAAATGCAAAATGCAAATGGGATTACACCAAGGTCCTTAAAGGAGATTGTTGAATTGGAGATTGCACATTTAAGAGCTATGTACAAATAGTAGGACAGAGTAAACATAACATAGATTGTGAATATTACTTCTTACTTTCTTATCTTTATAGCGTCCCCTTCACTTAATCTGACTCACAGGAGGGTACATTAACTAATTATGGACTTCTAAATTTCACCCCATAACCAAAATTCTGAATTCATAATAATTAAAATACGTGTGCAAATGCATAATAAAAATACACAATGGAAATAAAATCTATCCACACACATATAGCATGCATATATCAACATAATCAGTACATGCACCAATTAAAAACATTTCAGATTCAAATGCAAAATAATACTTATCTTTAAACAAAGAAGATCTCAGCAATTGGCTATGTAAGAGCGATTTTCCACCCAATTGTAGGCACTCTATCCAACATATACTCTTTTTGCTAAGAGATAACTCCCAAGATGGGCTATGAGGCCACCAGGGTGAAGGAAACATGTATATCATTCTCTCTCTCTCAACCCACAACTCGTTCTACTCTATATGCTTAGCCAAAAGCTCATCCAGAGCTCTACATGGATCTCACTAAGCCATCACAGCCATGGCGCTCCTCCCAACTACCCCACACAACACAAGGAAGTCATTTCCCTTCACCCATCCACATTTCCCTCAGGAAATTGAACCCTTACAATGCTTACCAATATGTGTAGTGAGAGTCCAACATGTTGTATGCTATTGGATGACCTCCTGCAACATTAATCCATGGCTTCTCAAGTATCCAAATGTAAAGATTCCTAGCTTTCCCAACCTCTATGCTCACATACAACCATCTATTTTCCCTTCAAATCTGTAGCTATGTCTTTCAATTCGAATTTTTGGGTTATACACATCCTGGTAATGGTCATGAACAACATAGGAAGTTCTACGTAGTGTATAAATGTATAAATATGCATGAGAGAGTGATAGAATGAGTGTTGACACCAAGGGATAGGAGATGGTGGTGAGAAAGACAACTAACATAACTTATGACCATGGAATAAAAGGACTTCTAACAGTTAACATAATTTTCACAACTCCCATGCTTCAATAATTGCATGAAGTGACTTTTCCCACCAACCTCATACATGCATTCAATGATTGGATTTAGTAGTCGAAAGGAATTAATTGGCTCATTTAAAGCACATGGCAGAATTTGGATGAGTTATAAGGCTGACACTAGGCAACAAAGGATTTAGTTTCCCATAGACCCCCTTTTCTCTTCCCATCTAGTGGAATCATAGCCCCTCTGGAGCTCTTTACACAACCAACTTGGACCACTTTATTATTTTCCAACATAATATTTACATTTATTTTGAATTGGCATGATAATCTAGCCACATTGTCCAAATAAAAATATTTACATAATACATGCGTAGCCATTTGCTAGTTGAGCCTTGACCTTGATCTCCGCACTAGGAATCCATACTAGCTTATGTACATCTGTTTTCGGACAATCTACTCGAGCGGACGCGAGCATGATCTCCCTAGTCCAAGAGGATCTAGAACAAAGAGAGACAGAATATAAAACTACTTTCCTAGATCAATTAGAGATCAAGGTAATAAGATGCCTTACCTTCAAATTCGTAGATCTTTCTCCTCTTTGTTGCTCCAAGCTTTGTGGTCGTCAGATCCGTAGCTGCAAAACCTGTCAAAAACACATAGAGGCAAACGAGCAGTAAAAGCATATCTAAACACTAACTGATCTAAGTAGACAGTTAAGGAAGTGAACTCTAAATATCATTAATACAAAGACATTTATGGAAAGAGATTATATTACTGTAAATGAGTGAGAAATACATAGAAGAGTGATGATTACAACCCAAGCCTTAACGCCGCAATCTTCCTCCAACAAGCCAATCCAATGCCTCCAAAGGAAATGTATGCCTCCCAAGAGATGGATAAGTATTACCTAGGTTAATTCCACCAACATATAAGTGCTATAGACTTCCTCCCCTTGGAATGGAGAGGATATTTGTATTTATAAGACCAAGTGGGTAGAGTAGGTTGAGGATTATGGGGAGAGGACAAAGGGATCCTCCCTTGAGGTTAGGGAACCGTAGGAGAACTCACCTACAAGTTAGGGATAGAGATCCACCTCATCCACCTTCTATAATTCGCTCGAATTCCACCTTTATCCAATTTAACCAAAATCGACGCATGTTGTATGAGGGCAACTTGAGCCCGAGAGGGAAAACGCAGGTTGCACAAAGGAAACTCGAGCCACCGCCGTAGTCTACCAGAAGTCAATATGCGCCTGACCTAGTTGGGCGCTCCTTGCTAGAAGACAATCTTTGCCAGCCCAACTAGAAATTGTGGACAAAGGCCAACAACTTGCTCTAATTGAATTCCTGATCAAAGAGACTTCAGGGATCAAGGCACTGAGTTGACATGGGTCTCATGATGACGATATTTAGGTGTAACAGAATGCCCCCCAAAGCATGAAGCTATTAGAACAAAATAGGTGAAATGCTTTGAAAGATGGATAGCAAGGACTTGTCGGATGGAAGATGTTGTTGTAGTACAACTGACTCTGAGATCCAAGTCTCATATGACTCTCAACATGGTTGTAAACCAATACAATGCAGATCCATGGTAGCAATGACTAACTGAACACAATCATGGCTACTAAACACAATCGTAGATCCACAATGAGATGATAAAATAGCCACAACCAATACAAAGTGGATCCGTGTAATATGACTCAAACAATCTCCATTGCAACCTGGGTAAGATATGATTTTCCCCATGGTCTTCAAGCCGAACCTGCAATGATACAAATCTATCCATGTGATTACAATGTATTGGAGTCGAGCATGGTAGAAACCACTTGATTACCGTTCATTGATGTATACCATTAACAAGTGCGAGGGACATCACCATTGATGTCAATGATCCCCAAGGTATCACAGTACACATCACCGAGCGTGAATCAATGAGTTGAGGTCGAACGCTCGATGAAATATTTTAATCAAGAGTCAATGATGTAAACTCATTTTGAAAGCGAGGTAACCTGCCATTAAGGCATGCAGGCCCAAGGTACTTGATTGGTTTCTAGATTCAATCCTTGGATGATGTGTTTAAGTCGACAAGGATGAATCCTTCGAAGGAGGGTCATGATGAATCCCCCATCATTGACACGAAACTCAATAACATATGTTTGAAGTAGATCGAACGGTAGATTAATATGCAAGACTGACTCAGGGGAGACCAACATGATGGAAGGTGTACTGACTGCAGATGATGAGTAATGAACATCTCTTGAACATGGGAATGGCATGACTTGGCAGTATTGACACAATGAGAATGATACCAACTCCCAATGCAACTGATGATGGAAGCATTCTTTGGATGACCCAAAGGAGTGACAAGACTCATGAAATCAGTAGGACTCGAAGACAAACAGATTACCCAAGTACTGAATGCAAATGCAAATGAGTGCCATGTTCATGAGCGACTATGTACTTCCATAAATTATAGTGTAACACGAAATCTTTCATTTTCCCCATCATGACTGATGAGTGCCTCTTTTGTTTTTTAACAAGCTTGAGGAGGGTAAACAGATGCTTAGTATATCTCATCCCATGGACGAGTCCAATCCCAAATTTTTTACGAACCTATGATAGGAGGGGTTCGTCCCATGACGGGCCCTTCAATGTTAAGTTTTAACGAGTCCATAGAAGTAAACTCGGCATCATTTCATGTTTAGAGAGTCTGAAAAGAACTAAAGAAGACTCCAAAGGTCCTTTTTCATAAAGTTAGCCTCTTCGCCCGAAAAAAGGGTAAAACAACGTGAGAGAGGACTCTTCCATTCATGATTGGCTGGAGTATTCCTTTTTCATAAATAGTGCCTCCTGGTTCGAAAAAGGGGTAAATTATCACCCAAAAAATGATTGTTCAAATACTTTTACAAGTGTGAACGCATCAAGTTTGCTTGACAATCTTTTCGTATTTCGAGAGCCTGAAAAAAGCTTAAAAAAAGACTCCGAGGGGTTCCTTTTTCGTGGAAGTTTAACGAGCCCGAAAAAGTGATAAAATATAACTTGGTGACTTATTCTCATCGTTTTACGAGCACGAGAAGAACAAAGAGTTAGCTCAGTGTCATTAATAATTGAATTTAATGAGCGAAATAATGACATAAAAACGCTCAATTAGTTGTTCATACCTGATAACACGTGCGAGATGACCACAATTGCGAAAAACAGTATTAATAAGGTACTTAAATTCACCTGCAAGCTTCGAAACTAGGTCAAAATGATTAACCGGGTAGAAATAATCTCAACTATAGCAAAATGACCCACAATAGAATAAAATTAAAAAATGAATATGCTCTTTTTAGATATAAAAAGGGGTAAATAGTAAAAATCAATTACTATTTTTTTTACCAAGTTGGAGAGGTGAGAAGTACCATTTGGAGTTGTTTTTCCAGTGTTGATTCCGGAAGCTACGATCGACCATAAGTCGCGCTGTCAGTGACAGGTAACCCAAAAATTAGCCTTCTTTCTTTCCAGTGGATTACATTTTTTTATCTTCTTGCATTTTATTGGGTTTTGAGCTTGCTTGGTGGGGGATATTGCACTTGCGGGCCGGCGCAGTCTCCCCTTTCGGGAACTGCGCCGACGCAAATCCCAAAATAGTTTCTTGCGTTGCGGACAGGGCTGCGCCAGCGGAAGCCTGTATGGCATGTTCAAAATGCAACCAAAGAAAAGTGTTTTTGATGAGTTGGAAAGATTCTAATAGTGTTTTTATGGGATATTGGACAGGGTTGGAGCGATAAAAATGATCAAGTGGCGTGAAAGGGAACATGAGCTCGACGATGCCCAAGCGGCAAATGACCCTCAATGCATGGCTACATTGAGGAATTACGGACTACTGAAGTACTTCCAGGTTTTGGGAATGAGGGCCCAAGCTACACTGTTGGAGTACCTAATCCAATGATGGGATCCGGTGCAACAACACTTTCAGATAGGCGTGCACACTCTGACGATAGATGTCGAGGACATCTATTTCCTGACGAAGCTGTCCCAACGGGGAAATCCCGTAGCACTATCTGGATCACGAGGAGGTGGTCGCACTGTGGAGGATCTCATAGATCAGTGGTGCCATTCCGGTACACATATGGAAGGTGGGAAAATTCCCGTCAAGGAGTTGAGAGATCAACCTCTTCAGACCGTCCTGTTCACCATTGTGAGAGTGGCTGGCAGAAGATCCCCTCATCTGGCGAGTAAATCCCAGATGATGTATTCCGAGGAGTGTATGGCCCCGACAGTGTTCAACTGGTGTGAGGGACTTCTCACCAGTTTACAAGATCAGTTGACCAAATGTCGGCGCGGGCCACTAAAGCAGTTTGGTTATGGTTATGTGGTAGTCTCATTCTTTCTGGAGCGGGTACCGCACCTGCTTCCACGGGTTGAGGTCGATGATCGAGATGCACGGGACCCTCACATGATTCGATGGGAAGAGGTGATGGCCTGCCATGGTGGCGGGGGTCTCATTATGGGTTTCAGTACAGGTTTCTTCAGATGATTCAGGGGCCAACTCCTCATGGTCAAGGATTTCCCCTATGACGGGACTGACTTCTGAGGCGATCCTGACCTAGTGCTTCCTGAGGGAGCGCAGTGGGGTCATATTGGTAAGAACAACAAATTGACTTTGTTTTTCATTTAATATATATTAGATTTTTTTTGGGTTAGTACTGATAATCGATACATGTTTGATGCAGATGTGGGCCCGACACGACCGGTTGGAGTCTCTCCTATTGCACGGAGAGGAGCGGTGCCGGAGATAGGCCCTGCGACACGGGATTTCGTTGAGGAGATGGAGGAGGTGGAGGAGAACCTCCGGAGGCTGACATTAGATATTGAGGAGCCAGCAGTCCATGCCCTGCCTCATCGCGACTAGCGACTTACTATTGGTGTATCCGAGCGTTTCGCTGCTCAAGAGAGTAGTGAGGGCTGTTATCTGTTATCATGAGCATCCCAAGGACTAGACTCATGCTTTATATGTATATGTACTGAAAGACATGAGCTTCAAATTTTGTACCGGATGACCTCTACTGAAAGCTTTCATGCTTCATATTTTGTATCAGCACTACATTTTGTATTTTGTACCGACTTGATATATACAGACTCTATTGATGGATTTATACATATTGTGTTCTTATGGATGAATGTGGTATCTTATCTATGTGTTTTTTTTTATGCATTATATACATGTTGTGTCATTTTTATGATTCATGATTATTTCATGTATGTTCAATGTACCAATCCAAGATGAAATTGGCCATGGAGTCTGCAACTGTGTTTGTGTCTCTTGCAATGTGCAGGTACTGAACAGATTTAAAGGACCTGTCCAAGAGACGTACTTGTCTGAAAATACGAAGTAGCGTGGGATCATGGATGGCGTAGACTCAGTTGAGATGGGAGACCACTAATTGTGAGTCAAGGTACACAACAATGTGGTCCATACCCAGGGAAAGAGCGTCGGTTAAGACTCCAATCACCGCGTGATATTCAGTGGCGTTGTTGGTTGTGTAGCCTAGACAACTCCCTCATGAACTGATGAGCTCGCTGGTAGGGGAATAAAGTACCCAAGTTGTTGAGGCGAGGCTGCGGGTATGTCGGTTGGCGCCGTCCGCGAATCCAAAGTAGGTTATCATCTGCACACATAGGCAGGACATGACGTAAGTGTAAAAACCAAGATCCTAACACACTTAAAGCAAAGTGTCACACCACACAAAACAAACATCATGTACAGTATATACAAGGTACTAATGCGTGAAAGACTCAAGCATATCTCTTTAGGTAGAGCCCATTGCGAGGCTCCCCTAGAGATATTCCATCATAATCTTCTAGCTCATATGCTCCCTTCTCCAAGACACATTTTATGATGTATGGCCCATGCCACATGGACTCAAACATACTTGCCCCCAGCTTATCGTGATTTTGGTCATATGTGAGGACCAAATCCCCTCGTTGAAGACACGAGGTTTAACCGACTTATCATACTGAGCTTTGATGCGTTTCTTTTGTGCCTCGTTGGTACTAGCAGCATCGTGGTGGGACTCGTCGAGTTTTGCTAGGTGAAGGAAGCATTCTTCCTCGCGGTGGTGTTTGGTAGAAGCTCAACTGCAAGTTTCAATGACGGAATCTTGCACTCTATTGGTAGGATTGCCTCCAATCCGTATACTAATTGGAACAGTGTCAATCCGGTGGCAGTCTTGATGGAGGTTCGGTATACCCATAAGGCAGAAAAGAGCATGTTATGCCAGTTTGATTTATGTGTACCCACCATGTGTTGAATCATGGTTTTCAAGACCTTATTGATGGCCTCTACTTGTCCATTGGACCGTGGGTAGTAAGGGGTTGAATTTTCATGGCGAAAACCCGATCTAGTGCTCAATTCATCTACCATGTGGTTTTGAAAGTGAGATCCATGATTGGTGACTATGGCTTGTGCAACTCCGAAATGCGCAATGACATGATTAAACATGAAGAGTGCAGCGGTTTTGTCGTCCTCATTGTACGTAGGCATAGCCTCCGCCCATTTAGTGAAATAATCAATGGCTACAATGATGTAACCATGCCCCCCAACCAAGGTAGGCTTACAGTGCATGAAATCTATGCCCCATTTAGCAAAGGGGCCGACGGCAATAATCGAGTGTAAAGGGGCTGGATGGGAGCGCTTTTTAGATTGAAAGTGTTGACATGGGGGACACTTCTTGATGGCCTCAATGCAATATTTGAAGATTGAAAGCGAGTAATATAATGCGCGTAGTATTTTCTGGGTTGTAGCCATCCCAGAAAGATGAACACCACAAGCCCCAGCGTCACAGTCATTCAGTACGTGTTCATCCTCCTCGTGTGTAAGAATGGAATCAACACCAGGATGTTATAGGGTATCTCCAACAATTAAGTAATATTTGGCGTGGTGGCGTATTCCACGACGGTCGTCACGAGACAGTTGGGGATTGGACCGTTGGGTTTGAGGATATAAGGTGATATCTCCAACCATGGGTCTGATGTGCTGATGAGAAACAACGACTCATCTGGAAGAGAATCGTTGGGCTTAGTTCCCGAATCAACATGGGGAAGATCGCAAATGAGCTCTGCAAAGACTAAACATTTCTTTGACTTGGCCTTCTCGAAGAGGAGATCAAATTACGGAAGTATCACGATCCAGTGTGAATACTTACCTCTGAACACCTGACGTGTAAGGACGTGGTACATGGGGTTCGAGTTGGAAATAATGGTAGTGGTACAAAGCAATATGTAGTGCCAGAACTTTTGGACGGCAATGACTGCCGCGAGAGCGAGTTTCTCAACATTCGAATAACGGGTTTCAGAGTCAATAAAACCCTTACTTAGGTAATAGATCACATGTTCCTGTACGTTATCATCTTCCTGGACCAAGACCATGGCGATCATGGTGGCGGAAGCGGCAAGGTAAAGGATATAATCCTTATAATAATTGGGCGGTTGGACCACAGGGGAGTGGGTAATGACATGTTTCAAACTATCAAAGGATTGTTGCGCTTGGTCGTCCCAGATGAAAGGGACGTCCTTCTTTAGTAATCGCATATAGCCCTGTGTCTTTTCAATGGAATTACAAACAAAACGGCGTAAGTAGTTTTCCTTCCCTTGCAAACATTGTAGTTCTGGGATATCAGTGGGAGGTGGGAGAGCAACAATGGCTTCCACCTTCAAGGGATCAATGCAGATCCCGTATTTAGAAACGATGAATCCTAGGAGGCGTCCTGATTCTACACAGAATATGCACCTGTGAGGATTCAGACAGATGTTATACCGCCTGCATCTGAGGAATAACGCCGTCAGATGGTCGATGTGGAACTCACAATGCTATGAATGAGCAAGGATATTGTCGAGATAGGGCTCCACAAATTCCTTCACATCATGAAAAGCATACGACATGGCCCGTTAGAATGTAGCACCACAATTTTTGAGACCAAAAGGGAGTTTACGATAAGCAAACGCACCCCAAGGGAAAATGAAAGCGGTTTTATGTTGGTCAACCGGGTGGATCTCAATCTGGTTGTAACCGGAAAATCCATCCATAAATGAGAAGATGACACTCCCAGCGCAATTGTCAATGATTTGATCGATGAAGGGAGTAGGGTAGTTGTCCTTAGGACAAGCCTTGTTCAGATCCCTATAATCGACACAGACATGGATGGTTCTCTGCTTCTTGCCTAGAGGGACAATAGTGGAGATGCATTCTGTTAAAGGAACAGAGTAGATAAAGTCGGATTTCAAGAGCTTTTCAATCTTAGCTTTAATTGTCGTAGTTTTTCGAGGGTGCACTAGTCGTAACTTTTGGTGGATTGGTTTAGCGTCGGGAAAGGTTTGGATCTCATGCATAACAATGGCAGGATCTATCCCGGGCATTTCCTCATAGGACCATGCGAACACATCGCGAAATTGTTTGAATAAGGCCGTATATGTGGTGATCCCTTCTGGAGAATAGTTCTGGCCTAAACGAATATGTTCCACGACACCAGGGGTAATCGAGATGTCAATCGGAATGGTGTGCTCGATGTTCACCAAGTTGCATTCAGTGACCGTATCACAAATGAGGATCGGTGACTGCGGGAAAGGATAGACATTTGGTGTGAAAATGATTGTGATGTTGTTCTCCATAGAATCTAGGAAATATGATCGATGGTGAAGGTCTTCCCATGGGGGGTCATCCGCGCTCATAATTTCCATGATGGACTCGTCAGAATGAAAATTCTGGAGCAGAGGATCTAGTAAGGATGACGTCCGCTGTAGAGAACAAGATGTAGAGGCCACATCCAAGTGGTCCTCAGGGGCTGACTGGATAGCCTCGTAAGTAGCTTTAGCTAGTGAGAGAGGCATGGTGTCTCCAATCAAATGCATGGTGGTCTCATCGGGTACGAGCCATGGATCTGGAGAGTTGGAAGATGATGGAATCATGGAGGAGATCATGTTCACCGTGGCAACATGGTTAGGGGGATCTATGGTTGGAAAGACGCCCATAAGATCTGAGTCTTTTATGAGTCCAACCCCCATGCTCTCATATAGCTGCGAGGTTTTCCCTAGTAAAGGGACATTGTCGCCGAGAAGAGTAGCGTTGTCTGGTGTGCAGAAGTCCAAATGGTCGACGGTGACAATTATGCCTTGATGGGGGAATTGCACAATGCGGAAGACGGAGAATGCAACCGCAGTCACGGAATAAAACCAATTACGACCAAGTAAGAGATTATAATCCAAAGGGGCAGCGACCACTTCCACTTTAATGGTTACGGTCTTGCCCCCCAACTCTACTGTTAAGGCTTGTAGGAGTCTGTGAGGTTGGAATCCATGATCGTCGAATGCTTTCAAGGTGGTGGGAGAACGGTTTAATTCGGGAGAGCTGATGGCTCGCCAACAGGATAACGACATGACCGAGCTGGAAGCACCTTCATCTAACACCATGCGATGGCTTGTCTTCCTAGCAACCTTCGTAGCAACTTGGAAGGCCAGCTGATGGGAAAGCTTTGGTTTAAAGTACTCGAGTTTGAATATGATTGTGTTTGAGGAATCCAGGTCTACCGTGCCAATGCCAGTGAGAAGGGTCTTGCATTGATTGGGACAATTTTGTAAGACTTCTAGCGTCCACATGGCACAAGTAGCTTGTGCCAAGTCCTCTACAATGTTGTAATTATGAGTTGCCCGAGCATTAGGATTGAAAACTGCTTTGCGAATGGTGCTCTTAGGCGGACTCAACACTTACTCTAATGAAGGTTTCTCAATGGTGAGAGGACCTTGCAGCACGAAAATATCTAGAGTAGAGGTGAAAGCTTTTTCAGTATTACTTCTAGCGGGTTCCTTAGGAGGGACCGAGTCGTATGATCGTGATCGTGTATTCAGGTTAACCGTTCACTACGCATCATGAGAACATGCACGGTGGAGGATGTTTCTCCTTGAGAAGGAGAGGGTTGGGTTATCATTTGTTGATTTTGGGTGGGAAATGATCATTGAGAACTACAGGTGTGGAGTGTCCCTTAAGAAAATTCTGCACTTCGTCTCTATGTAGGCATTCTTTGGAGAAATGGTCACCACCGCACAGTAAACAAGGATACTTGACCTTCCATTTATGTTCCGTGTCCTCGGTAGGGTTCTTATGTTCCTGCTCGTTGGAAGACTCCTTGGGTTTACCTTTGGTCTTCTTCTTGCCACCGAATTTCTAAGGTGAAGCTGACTGAACAGATTCACCTCGTCGGTGGGAGCAGGGGTGGGTGACTTGGTGGTGTCGCTGCCAGCCTGTGATGAGGGTGGGGAAGAACCATGGTGGTTCGACGATCCACCGGTTTGAGTAGAAGGTTAGGAGTTAAGGGAACCGATGATGCCATCGGCCTGAGGTCCCTTGGGTGGTTTTACAGGATCGTATGTAGGGTGGGGTGCATCCGGAACAATGTCATACAATGTTCCAGATTGAGCATAGACAAGGTCTAAATACTGGGCAAGAGCAATAGCTTATTCCTCTGTGATGGCCCCACCCATAGCCACATCTCAAGCTACGGTGGGTAAAAGAGACTTCTTGAACCAGTCCGCTAATAATTGGTCTAGAATGGGAGCCTTAATGAGACGTCATTTCCTCCGACATCTCCTCCGTCACTCATGGATAGGGTCAGATATATGAGTTGTGGTGGTTTGGCGGAGCGAAGTCAATAGGTCCATACCAGTCTCGTAGAGTATGGGTCAGGAAGGACATAACAAGAGAGCATAAATCAGGAAATGAGTGCGGTGGTAATGTTATCACCTAAACTGTAGTTACCCCTATGGATGTATCCACTCATGGATGGCAATAGGGAAGGGCAACTCAAAAGGTGCAACCACGATCACCTCGACCTCCAATAGATGGTTGTCACGCCATTCGAGGCAACCTTCACTTTATGTTATCTAGTCCAGATAACAAAGGGGGAGACCCGATCTACTCTCGATGGGAGAGATCAAAACCAAGACACCAAATCAAGTTAATTCTAAGTGAAGTTAGGTGTATGGTTTATCCTAGACCTTAGGATGAAGTCACAAGACAAGTGAGGGGTTCAATGAGTATAGCTTTGGTTCATTATTGATGTGAAAGTGACTTATGATTTGTGAAATAGGATCCAGGATCAAAGTACTAGTTCAATGTGAGAAAATCCACTACCTTGGGAACCGTGTCCAATGCAGGGTAGTTTAGGGGTTGAATTGGGGATAACTAGTACAAGTGACAAGCTTGATCATGAAGTATGATGGCATCAAAGGGTTTAGTTCACCATACAAGGGTCAAACCACAAGTTAATCCAACAATCTAGGAAAGTCGAATTGACTTGGACAGAGACCAATGCCTTGGGAATTGGGATAATGGAGTTAAAGTAAAGTTAACTTGTGGTTAAGGACTCCTATTGCATGAGACAAGTGGGCAATTAAAGTCTTGATGGATGAATAGGTCTAGATCTAGGTTTGACCTAAGTGGACCACAATCCCTTAAAACAAGGAATGCTATCCCCAAGGCAAAATTTGACAAAGTGACCTACTAGACCTAGGTTTTGAATTATGCCCGTTCCAAATCCACAAAATCTCAAGTACCCACGTCCTATAAGTGGTCCAACTCACTTCTCCAAGGTGGTGCGACTTTACCCAAGGAGGCCAAAATGTGGGATAAATGGATCAAGACAAGTCCAATGGCATCCAAACTTTAGATCCAAGTAGGTTGATCAAGTGGGAGTGTGGATCTACAATTTCAAGGCAATCCAATGGCTAGATCTTACTAGATCTGAATTTAAAGATACCAAGTGGTCCAAAATGGGGATTAAATCCCTTAAAATGTGTAATAGGGCCCACAAGGTAAAAATCAAAAAAGTGACAATCTGGGGGTAGGTTATTAGATGTGTAGATCATGAATCAAGCGGGATCTCAACTACCCACATACTAAATCTAAGTCAACCCACCAAACTAGGAAGTGCGCCCTTGCTTGGAGAGGTTAAATGCCTTGGGAAGAGGGTCAAATGGAGGCCAATCCTCACCAAACTATAGATCTTGGATGACGTGGATACTATAGAGGTGGGTTTTAAATATCTTACCCAAGAAGCCACTAGATCTTAGTAGATCTAAAAAAATGTAAAAATGACGGTTTCAAGAAATAAGGGTTTTATCAATTTATGAGCTATGTCAATGGATTGGATCAAGATAAGAGAAACAAACCTGTGGAACTTACCTGGGTAACCTTGTATATGCCTTGATGATGATGATCTATGCAAACCCGATCAATTTGAGAAGCTTTGAGGTAGTTTCCTATGCAATCGATTTAGTCCAAGAAGCCAATGCGCCCTCTCTCCTTCACAACAAATGTCAACAATATCAGATTTGATGTAATCAAGAGATAATACTAATGCCACGAGAGAAGTAACAGAAAGATAGCATAGATCACAATGATACTAATGATAACCCCCTGATACAAGCAAATGCCAAGAAAGTCGATTTGAAGAAACCTTGCAAAATCGCCCTTGTTGAAGTCGCCCTCCTGTAGACAAGACAATGATTTCCAAAATAGATAGATCTTACCACAAATTCCAAATGCTAGGTTGCAATAGACTTTCCAATCACCATCTAAGAACACCAGATGCAAAGGAGACCATAAGAAAGTTTTTCTATACCAATAATCCAAGAGCCAAAGACCCCTTACAATGAGAATCTCTCTCCTTTAAATAGGAAGGAGAGGCATCAAAATCCTAACCACTTTTTGAATGAGTGGCTAAGATTAAAAGATACAAATGTCTAATCAATGGTTGAGATGAGCTCAACAATAAAACACATGGATTACTCATAAAATATAACATAAGTGGACAAAATCGCCCTAGAAGAGGGGAATCCCACCAAATCATGATGACAAAATATAATAAGAAGCTTATGGTGGGTCCAAGGGGTAATTTTAGACACCCTTGGTATATCCCCATAGCACAATAATAATAAAATAGTCATCAATATACCAAATTGTGCCTCCATGGTCAAATAGTAGGCCTCATAAGACCTCAGAAATCATCAGAAAGTGTCATAAGTGATGGATGCGGACCCCGATGAAGCTGAAACTGCTGGAGGAGGCGTGGAAGACATCAATCCATCATCACTGATCATCCCATGCCAAGACATTGCCTCAGTAGCCCAATTCGATTTCCTCAATAGCCATTTTTACCAATCCTGAAATGCCTTGGGAAGCGTGAAACTACCCCAAACTACCTCCTAGAGTGCCTGCGCTATCAAGGTGAGGGCACCAGTGTGTTCGGGAGGGGGGGTAATATGGTAAAAACAAGTGGCTGGACCACCCCCTCCAAGCACATCGCCCTAGGTCAACCGGATAAAAATCACATGTCCTCTGACAAGGTCTCCGACAGACCAAAACTGCACTGGGATAGCCTACTGAGGCTCAATCATCACTGTAAGTGCCTGGAACTGAAAACAAACTGTCTCATTGGACTCAGAAGGTCCAAATCCATCCAATATGTGTACTCATACACCATATGAGTCTCTGCATGATCAAAATATATATCCAATATACCGAAACAGGTCAAATAATAATAATCTGTAAATAATCAAATACTGTTGTAAACCATGAATCATCCTCATAACCCTGTAGCTACTGCATAGAATCATCATGTACATGTACACAGACCTTATATCATCTATCCATATCATCACAAGGTCTAACCATCTCATGTCCTATGGTTGACATTGGTCAAATTAGGTTTGACCAAGTCAACATGACCAAATATAACTCAGACCATCATCGGAAGCTGCTGCAAAGTGTCAAAGGTTAATGCATGCTCTAAAACTTATTCAAATAACAATTATAACAAAAAGTAATCATTACTGGCGATCTAAATCCAAATATATAATGTCATTAATGATTATTATTACTCAAACTAGACTTTCAAGATCATACTCACTTCATAGCTGTGATCAATTTGCTAGTGAAGCGTGAAGGCTAAAATAACTGGCTAGGCTAAGGGATGACTTGACCGACTTAACTTTGTGACACTTTGGCAATGGGAAAGGGAATACACACCATAGTATATACTGAATGAGCAACAACATAGGGAATGGTGGTGTCTCACAAATGGATAAGTTGTTTAGAGAGTGCTTATTCAACTTAGGCATCATGTCTATATCAAGTTGATCCAGGTTCATTAGGATCATTCAATTTCATTTCATGGCCTTTTTGGCCCACATAACCCTTCGGATCTCAGGTGTGCTGATAAGCACAACTAGTTGCAGCTTGCTTCCAGGGCATGTTTTTCATACATATATAAGGTCAGCAATTGTTTAGATATAGCTTTTAAGAATCATTGCTTTTTGGACCTTTCTTATACTCTTCAAGGAGTACTTTTCAGCAGTTCATCGCTCTTGCCCTTTTTAGTTTCCATGGGCGAATTTATCAGTTTCCATAAATAGTACATGAGCTTTCAGTTTTAGCCAACATCTCAAGTGACTAGGGGGAGTTCGAGCCAATGCCAAACATTGGGACAACCGACCAGAATGATTTAGGCCTACAATCCAACTCGCCAAAGGTAAGTTTTGTCACCAACTCAGAGCCGAGACACAGTAAACAGGGAAGCTCATCCAATACAGAGGCTACAGTGGGGAAAAGTCCTCCATGTCACTAGTCAAGTAGTAAGTCAGGGTGATAAACTAAAAGGTAGGCAATGGATGGATGAAGACAATGAATAATGGAGCCAACACTAGCAAGCCAAGGTATGGTGGAATGATCACCTCTATTCTCCCTAAGGAGGGTAAAACCAATGAGTATGAATAGTGAACTTCTAAGTCTGAGTAGGGACAATATAATATATATAATAAGAACAACCAGGTCCACATATCTATATGATCGCTAGATCATGACACTAAGTGCTAACACATGCTATAAGAATAAGTATAAAAGCAATATAACCATAACACGATGATATACCCACTGAGTCATAATACCTGAATGCTCATCAACCTGTACCATCATCTGTCCTCTGAAACTGCTGCTGTAACTCTGGGCACTACTGACTGCTCTGTACCAATGGTATAATGGCTACATCGGTCATCTCTCTGAGTGTCCTGAGACTCAGTCATGGCATGGGGAATACAACTGTTGTCCACAATCTAATAGTGATCCAATATAGATGCTCATCTCAGCATCTCAAATGTAAGGGAACTGGCTGAATAGTGTACTGGCATCAGAAAAATAATGTATGGTAGCCCGGCTACTATATATGTGATAACATCTGGCTCCAACTGGGACAAGTGCTCTGCTGAAATGAGCGCTTGAGAACCTCAGAATCTCTGGTCCTTGAACTATGCTACTCGAATCCATGATCTAGCACTCTACAATTTTTCTTCCAGCTTTTTATTTTTGCAACCTATTTCTGCATTCACAAACATCAAAAATACCTCATGCCGCATGTGTGGGAAAAATATAAAACCAACTGAAATAAAATCTATTCTATGTCAGAAATATAAATGCATGAAATATAAATTCAGAAAGTAACTTAAACTACTAACACAATTTGCAAAATTTGAAATTTATTGTGCAGGAAAATTAAAAATGACAGGTACTCAAATAAACTAGGAGCTTTAAACAAAAAGGTGCCAGACTCAATGGCTGAAAAGACTAACTATTGCCCAAATAGGCTTATTCAGTTCCTACCTACTCTAATCTAACCAGTCATCACAAATGCTAGGTAAAATCATAAATCCAGTGCAACCATTCATCAAACATATTAGTGATTCTTCTTTGATTTCTGGTAATGAAACAAGTCATGATTGGATTAAAGATCAGAGAATTTGATAATGCAGTCTTCCAGGTTTGTTCAAAAATTGAATAAAGGTTTGAATGGTGCAAAATGAAATCATGCCAAGGAAGAGATTGACTGCTGCAAACATCCTCCATCCAAGAATTGATAGGATCATAAAATTCATGCAAGTTATTGCTTAAGATTGATGGAGGAAAAATATAAGGCTTGTAACTCAATTCTCTTTCACAGAACATAACTTCCTCACTTACTTCTCTTACATATTCTATTTGGTTCTCCCTGGGATTAATGATCAAATAGAAACCAAGTGGGGATAACTTAAATTTCAAAGGACGGAAAAACAAAGTCAAGCCCACTTGATGCTCAAAAATGGAGAGAATGTGAAATTGATCTTTAAATATCTTTTCCAGCCACCAAGAATGATTGATAACTTGAAAACAAGCATTATGGTTCCAAAGTGACTGAAAAGGGAAATGAAGTGCTTTTTCTCCGAACATGTAATCATGCTTATACTTCTTTTTGAAAATTTACAAGGCCAAAGATTGACTAGAGCACCAACCCAAAGATGATTGAAAGAGTTGGGACGGGAGGGTGGATTGTAAATATGAAAATTCTCCCAAATAGATAGACAAGTTCGACCTTAGATTTTGACAAAAGAAAACACTCTTTATCCTAGGAATAATTTCAAGCTTTTGATCAAATTTAATATCCACAACCTGAGGACAAGATTGACCATAACTATCTAACTCTAAGTTATCTTGATTAAAGATGAAAAAAGGAAAATTTAAAGATTCATTGTAAGAAGTGGAACAAAGATTAGAACACCTAGTATGATTTATTAACTCTTCCTCATCTTGATATTGATCTTTTATTAATTCATCATTAAAATTATAAGAGGATAAGTGATCATTTTCATTTAATTGATCAGGGGTGAAATTAATAATTTCATTTAACATATCCTGATTATTTGCACAATGATCACCTAAAATCACCACTAGAGGATCTTGATCTATGTCCCTACTTTCTTCTTCTTCAGTAAGTTGATAAGGAATTGAATGATCACTAAAGACAGAATGACTAATGAGTTTCTCTGAGGGAGGAACTTCAGTAGATCTATTAACTAAAAGCTCATCCTCAGAAATTCCCTCAGGATCAGGACTAGGGCTACCTAAAAAGCAATTTGAAAACTTATAGTTTGTACAATGATTAAAGATTTGACTTTTGATTGACTCAAAAGTAGAAGACTTATCATCAGAAGAAATTGGGCAGGAAAGGTCATCTCCGGATGTTGACAAATCACTTGATATTTGATTGTTAAATGATTCCACAATAGGATCGGAAAGGGGAAGGTTTTGATCGTGGATTTGATTTGAAAGATACATATCATCGAATTCACTTCCCCATTCTTCTAGGAATTTATTTTCAAACATGTCATAACCAGAAATGCTATTGGGTTTCAAACTTGAAAGCCAGAGTCCAGCTCTTTCTTTGAAAGATGAAGCCAATAGTCTCATACACACATCCTCATGGATAATTCTTTAATAATTTCCCTAAAAAGTTCAAGGTGTCTTTTAGCAGAGATTTCATAACTTCCATCGAAAATAGGCAACCTTGCACATGCTTGATGAGGAATATGATGAGGATACCCAACAATTTTTGAAACGTCAAAAACTTTTAAACGACCGAAAGTTCTAGGTCGCTCAGAAGCAGCAATGGATAATAATTTTTTATTTTTTAATATTTTTATATTTATTTTCAAAATCAAGAGCCTGAAAACAAAATGATGCACCCCATGGATTCTAGATAATGATAGGATCTGTCTTAATTCTAGTATTGTGAGGATGCAAATGAGCTCGTTCCTCAGCGGAGTCACGATTGGGAGTTGCCAGGTAGATTTCTTAAACTCTTCTACCAAGATATGTGTCGTTGTATATGCAGGAGAGAGTGAATAATGACTACTAGTTTGTCTGAGGTAAGCCCTATGCCTTTCAATACCAAAATGTTGGGCAAAGAGAACGGGAGGGATTTAAGAAAGGTATGTCGAACCAGAGTAAGCTACTACCTTCCCCGGCAACGGCACCAAAATGTTGGGCAAAGAGAACGGGAGGGCTTTAAGAAAGGTATGTCGAACCAGGGTAAGCTACTGCCTTCCCTGGCGAGGGTTCGTTGAAATAACCTTAGACGAATTGAATCGTCCATCAAGGAATTGGATGAGCACCATAGATGGTAAGCCATCACATGGTTCTTCGGGTCCTCATCGGGCTTAGTGTCAAAATTTGGAATATCGGGTGGAAATTTGACCGGAATGGGTGGCCAGTTATAACCGTTTAAGATGGGGTCGTTTGTCAACCGAGACAGATTTGGTAGATCCAGAGTGGGCAGAAAAGGTAGTTGTTTGTTCGGTTGCGGATACTGGTAGTATTGATATGGCATTTACGTACCAGTAGGACCTTGAATAGATTGATTATAAGGTCCTCCCATAGGTAATTGGTCATAAGAGGGTGGCCCACCTGGGTTGGGTGGTGGGCTAGATAGTGGCCCACCGTCAAAATAAGGTGGGCCCCCACTAGAAGGTGGGGGTCCTCCTCCATTGCTGAAATAAGGTGGTCCCCCACTAGAAGATGGGGTTCCTCCTCCACCGC
Source organism: Larix kaempferi (assembly GCA_027924585.1). Taxonomy (NCBI): domain Eukaryota; kingdom Viridiplantae; phylum Streptophyta; class Pinopsida; order Pinales; family Pinaceae; genus Larix; species Larix kaempferi. The sequence goes on from BSBM01000936.1 coordinate 10,017,651, forward strand.
CAAAATAAGGGGATTCGCCACTGAAATAGGGTTGGCCACCGCCTCCATCGTCGGAATAAGGGGGTCCACCGCCTCCAGAATAAGGTGGGCCTCCTCCAAAAGGTGGGGGTCCGCCGCTGCCAGAAGGTGGTGGTCCTCTGCCTCCGCCACCAAAGTATGGTGGGCCTCCACCAACAGAATGGGTGGGGGCTCCACCTCCGACAAAAGGTGGAGGTCTGTCCCCTCCGGAATGAGGTGGGGGTCCGGCCCCTTCGGAAGTAGGTGGGGGGGGACCAAACGGTGGTGGGGGTGGTGGGACATGAGGAAACGTTGGTGGGGGTCCAATTGGTGCAACATTATAATGTCCCCATGGAGTGTATGGGTTTCCGGGATAAGGTATCCCGTGGAGTACGTTTCCAAGATTGAATTATCCTGATGAAGGGTTAAAATGACCTGGATATGCGTGACTCCATGGTGGTTGGGTTGGGTTGGATGGTCCCCCACCATGATGTAATCCCATGGTGGATCCCACAATGGGTAAGGAGATGCCAACGGAATGACTGATTGGAAGTCCTCCACTCGTATTATGGATAGAGAACATGGGTTTCCCCCCAGTAACAATGTTTTGGACGCTTGTTGATGGTTGACTCACAATGGGTTGATGCTGACTTACTAGTGGAGGAACATTACTTATGATAAAATTAGAGGATAAGGAGTATCCTCCCCTTGAATTTTGGGGTGGGGGAGGAGGTAGTGTTCCAGTCGTAGTAAGTGGGGTGTTGGACAATTGTCCTTCAATGTTTTGAGTCATATGAGGTATGGAACTGGTCTCTTGATTAAGAGGTGTACTTGTAGGAAATAAGGGTTGACTAGGTTCATAAGTGGTCATATTGGGTGCGGGTGTTTCCAGTGAATCATAAGATAAAGAACGAAATGGGGTATGTCTAAACATAGGTACCTCCGGTTCCTAATCCCTTCATGAGAGGCTTTGTCTTCTAAGTTCCTCCCTAGATGTACGTAGCCAATTTAGGCAATCACAAAAGGGTGCCAGAAGCTCCTCATGGGAAGCCCAACTAGGAGGTGAAATAATAAAATGAGCCCATTGTTTCCCTAGAGTGGTTTCCCAAAAAGATGCAGATGGACCAAAAGCTGTGGATACAGATTCATCTCGGGGTTGATTAAAGCATTCTGTAGCCTCAGGCTCTCCTTCCATCGAATGGTGGAAAGAGGTGTCTTGTGAAGCAGACGGTTCCATCGTCATATACCTTAGAGGGTCAGTAATTGGTGAACTCGAAGGAAGTGAAAAATTCACTCCCGAATCCATGGTGGATTTTTCTGCTTCAAGTGATATGACAACAGTTTGTGGATCCATGCTTGCCCTCGAAAGTACCTCTGGGTTAAGGCGATATTCGGGTGGCAAGTTTAAAATTCTACAGGACCTTCTCAAAGGTTGTTCAGCCAAAATGACCGAACCAGAATTTCTCCTAAGTGTATTCTATACAAAGAAAAAGCGATCAAGAAAAATCTACACAAACTAAGGCCGCAAGCAAACTTATGTGATAGGTGTGGATTCAAAAGTCTGGAACCTCACAGGATTTTCAAGGCTTCGCAACTCGCGATATACTCCAGGGTCCAACATTTATACTCGGCTCAATTTTTCAGAGCACTAACGAGGGAGGATTAGGAACCTACCCCTGACCATATAACCCGACTACCTGATAGTACATGCGTAGTAGCTCCCCGAGTGTTGTTCTCGGTGTATTGCTCTGCCAAGACGGCCAAATGGTTTGCTCGGTTGGTTTCAGGAATCTTAGGAGTGTATCCCGATATACACAAGGTACGTGGGAGCTCAAATCCGTAGTGGTGATGTCTAATGCACAACCGTACGACAAGAGCCTTCCGATATACTACCGAGTATGTGAAGTGCCTTTCGATATACCCTAAGGTACGTGAAAGAGCCTTCAATATACTGATTGGTACGTGGAAAAACTACAGTACCCTCGGGATGCAGTGCAGGAAAATAACGACAGCTGCCACGTTTTACGACGTCGGAACACATCACTAACTTAGCACACAAATTACTAGTAAATTTTAACCTAGCTCTACCGGTAAATTTTATCTAGACGGTTAGGTGAATGCATGAGGTGAAGACAAGAATTTAAACATAATGCAACCCTAACGACATGAAAGTGCACTTTTCCTTTCGATGAAACCTATGTAAGGCAAGGATAAATTCTTTTTCCAATGATCTCAATAAGACAAAAATCCCAAAAGTTCAAAATCTACCAAAGATGATTAAAGCACTATTTTCTGTTTTTTCGAAGAAAACACAAAATATAATAACACCAAATCAAACTTTTTCTTTCTGTCTTTTCCAACTAGAATGAACTAAGTATTGATGAAAAAGAATAACTTCTATCTAGCATGCACTAACTCTTAATTTTCGCAATAACGAACTAAAAAGCATAAAAAGATCAAAAGTGCATAGAATGCTTCAAACTTGGAACCACTTTGCAAAAGCTTGAATTCACTTGATTTTTCAAAAAGATGAATAACTCATCATTTAAGAAAAATACAATCAATACAATCAATCGATTTCCTTGTCAAACTTCTCAAAGATTGGTAAGTAATGAATTCCAATGCATGAAACAATCTTACAACAATTTCCAAATGACTTCGAAAACAGAAGAATGAGACACTTTCGATTTTTCCAATGTTTATGTCAAAACAAGATCTGATAATAAGTATGCTTTTCAGATGTAAATAGCAGAAAACAAGAGACTAATTGCAGCACCCTGGTAACTTATAAATTCTCAAATAAAAATGATAAGCACTCAAATGAACCAAAGACACTCAAGTCACTCAAAATCAATCAAATGCAAGCAACACTAAATGGCTAAGCGCAAGAAGGGTTTGGAAGTCAGATCTAGCATGTTGAATAGACCTGATAAGGTGACAAGGGAATGAAAGATCGAGCGGATGACCGTGGGGGATTCAAATTTCCCGCCACCATCGGATCTCTCACTTGACCAAATGGAACCCACAGATCAACACAAGCAAACCAAACACGACCAATGCTCAATGAACAAGTCTTTGACTGGAAGGTACAGCACAGAGAAGTCTATTGGTTAGACCAAAATCAAAATTTGGAGAGTGGATAGCCCAAGCACCAACCTTGAAATACTAGCGCAGTCTGTGGTTAGGGTCAGAGCGCCCGGTGCAGACTGTATACGGGGGTAAAGCGTCGGTGGTGCAAGCTGTCAGAATGGAAAAAGTGCCAAAGGCACAAGATGCTCAAAGGCAGAAAGCGCTTGAAATGAAAGGGTGCACTGGATACACTACCCAGGTGCATCAGGCGAATAACCCAATGTAAGAAATGAAAAATCTCCAAACAATGAATAAGTAAATGGTCTAATACTGACCCAAACAAGATCAGGGAAAGTCAGTAGACTCTTCAAGAAGAAGATCTGATGGTAAAAAGAGGCCCAGGAGGCAAAGAAATGGCTCACAAAGAAATCAATGAACAACACATTCAAATTGAAATCAAAACAAAGTACTCCCCAATGGAGTCACCATATTTGTTTTCGGACATTCTACTCGAGTGGACGCGAGCATGATCTCCTTAGTCCAAGCGGATCTAGAACAAATAGTGACGGAATATAAAACTACTTTCCTAGATCAATTAGAGATCAAGGTAATTAGATGCCTTACCTTCAGATTCGTAGAACTTTCTCCTCTTTGTTGCTCCATGCTTTGTGGTTGTCAGATCCGTAGCTGCAAAACCTGTCAAAAACACATAGAGACAAACAAGTAGTAAAAGCATATCTAAACACTAACTGATCTAAGTAAACGGTTAAGGAAGTGAACTCTAAATATCATTAATACAAAGACATTTATGGAAAGAGATTATATTACTGTAAATGAGTGAGAAATACATAGAAGAGTAATGATTACAACCCAGGCCTTAACGCTGCAATCTTCCTCCAACAAGCCAAGCCAATGCCTCCAATGCCTCCCAAGGGATGTATAAGGATCACCTAGGTTAATTCCACTAGCATATAAGTGCTATAGACTTCCCCCCCTTGGAATGGAGAGGAGCTTTGTATTTATAAGACCAAGTGGGTAGAGTAGGTTGAGGATTATGGGGAGAGGACTAAGGGATCCTCCCTTGAGGTTAGGGAACCGTAGGACAAATCACCTACAAGTTATGGATATAGATCCACCTCATCCACCTTCTAGAATTCGCTCGAAAGCCACCTTTATCCAATTTAACCAACATCGGCGCATGTTGTATGAGGGCAACTTGCACCCGAGAGGGAAAACACAGGTTGAACAAAGGAAACCTGAGCCACCGACGCAGTTTGCCAGAAAGAAATCTGTGCCTGACCTAGTTGGGCGCTCCTTGCTAGAAGGAAATCTGCACCAGCCCAACTAGAAATTGTGGACAAAGGCCAACAACTTGCTCTAATTGCATTCCTGATCATAGAGACTTCAGGGATCAAGGCACTGAGTTGACATGGGTCTCATGATGACGAGATTTAGGTGTAACAACATCATTTACATAATTTTGATTAAATACATTTCAAGTCAAAACTAGGGATATTACAACCCCGTCCCCCTTGGAATAACATTGTCCTCGGTGTTTGATCAAAATTAGAACAAAAATGGATATGCCTCTTTCATGGCATCCTCTAGATCCCATGTAGCCTCATCAGGAACACAGTGCTTCCATTGCACCTTTATATGTCTGATTGCTCAGTTTTGGAGCAATGCTACCTTCTTGTCTCAAATGCATAGTGGCTCGATTTGGAACTCTCCCTCGGGTTCCACCTGGATCACATGGTTAGGATCATGTACATATTTCTTAGGCAAAGAAACATAAAAAACATTATGTCCTCTAGTGTTATCAAGAAATGCAATTCTATATGCAACTGGCCTTGTCCTTTCAAGCACTTCAAATGGCCCACAATATATTGGGGACAACTTGGCACAACTTCCAAGCTTCAAGGAAATCTTCCTTGACCTCACTCTAAGGTAAACATGATCTCGAAAACTGGATTCCCTATGTACTCTATTCTTATCTGCATAGATTTTCTGTTTATCTTGGACTGTCTTTAAATTCTGCCTAATTTTTGCAACCTTTTGTCCCATTTCCTTAAGCAGTTCTGACCCAAGTACAATTATGTTCATCGGATTATCCCATGTCCCTAGTGTCTTTCACTTTCTGTCATACAAAGCTTCAAATGGACTCATTCCCAATGAAGCTTGATTCCCATTATTATATGCAAAATCTACCAAGTGTAGATAATCTTCCCACTTGGATAGTTTGTCCATCACATACATGTGAAGCATGTCTTCAAGAACCTGATTTACTCTTTATGTTTGTCCATCTATTTGTGCGTGGTAGGCAGTGCTAAAGTTCAATTATGTACCCAAATCTGTAAAACAAATTTTCCAAAAATTTGAAGTAAATTTGGTATCCCTATCTAAAATTATTGCCTTAGGCAACCCATGCAATCTAAAAATTTCCTTCATAGAAATATTTGTAATGGCATATGTTGATATACTGTTACAAAACGTGCTTTCTTAGATAATTTATCCACCACAACCATGATGGAATCATGTTGTCTCACAGTCATTGGCAATCTTGTAATAAAATCCATGGAAATCACTTCCCATTTCCACTCCAGATTTGGAAAAGGATACAATAATCCTACTGGGTGTTGATTTTCAACCTTCAGTTGCTGACATTTCATACACTTAGAAATATACTCAGCAATGTCCATTTTCATCCCTAGCCAAAAATATTGTTTTATAGTTGTAGAAATTGTTTTCTGGTATCTTGGGTGACCAGAATATGGCATTTTATGAATTTCATCCATAACTATCTTCCTCAAGTTTGCCACATTGGGAATATAAATTTTGTTTTTATAAATAAGAATTCCATCCTTTTCCACATGATGCCCTTCATACCTCTTTTCTAAATTCTATTACTATAATTTATCTTTTATTTGCACATACAGTTCATCTTCAACAAGATAATTAACAACATGTTGCCTTAAATCTAATTGGCAAGTACCGATGGTTGCCACATGCAATTAATGCACTTTTATGCAATGTGGATCAAGCACTTTATTTTCTTTTCCTTTTTATGTGTTTGATTTCGAAATCAAATTCACATAAAGAGTCCATCCATCTAGCTTGCCTAACATTTAGTGTTGGATTCCCGGATCCAGGTGACACGAATGTTAGCATGGGCCCGCAACCTCCCAGAGCTCTCCACCTGGACGTGATCACTTGTTTGCAAGGCACCTCCTTCCAACACACAAAACAAGGTGGCGGAGAGGCTTCAATGCATCTTGAACGAAACCAAGGCATAGCATTTAACCAACACCATGCAGAAGTCGCATCGACGATGGAGAACAAAGCCGGAAGGTACCCGTCGCATTAATTCGTCACCTCCTCCAAGATGAAAACCAATAACATTAATTCCACAAGTTAGGTTAAGGGGGGCATGATGGCTCACATTTTTTTTTGCATTTGCATTGTGGTTTCATACATTGCTCTTGATCTGGCTCGGGTTTGCTTCTTTGCTCGACATAGAGTTTCTTACACTGCTCCTGCTCTGTTAATTTTTGAGCATTAATTCATTATACTCTAGGATATTTACTAAGAGAATAACATGTACAGTATATCAATGCATATCAATCATATCAAGCATATCAATCATCACAAGATGCAAACATAAGAGACAATAGACACACAGAGTTTCCGTGGGGAAAACCCTGAGGCAAAAAACCCCACAACTTCCTCAGAGATAGATAGAGCAACGATACAACCAAAGTACACAGAGATAGACTCCTCCTAGCAGTTGATCCTCCTCCTCACATGTGCGCCACTTTTCAAGTGATGGAAGTGTGAGTTCTGAAGTGATCCAAATAGAGATCGGGAGATCTCTATTTATACTTGTCCTAAATGCCCAATAAACTTATGGGGCCGACTTGTCTAGCTTAGCACAATAACCTCATGTTACATTAATCCGAGCCGACCCCTTACAAGGTGGTCTAATAACCCATTGGCAAGTTAACACACTTGCGACACTTGTCAATACAAATGACGACACTTCCGTATAGAGGAATAATACATCTCTATAGGAGTACAATAATAATATATATGAAATACATTCCGAAGTTACATATACATCAACACTCCCTCTTAACTAGGAAGGTATTTCTCGACACGGATCATCTAGCACAAGTCTTCTTCTCTAGATCATCGTCATCGTCACTGCTGTTGCTATCTCAATCAATCTCTGAATCTACTCGTCATAGGAAGTTCTACAGAGCCAGTCCTTTTTCATACTGGATGTAGGCCCACCACCTGCAGGTCTTCATCATCACTGGCCATACTGTGGAATCCTCAGGACTCATTACGTGTGTCACAAAACCTTAAAATATTCTCTTGACTAGCAAGAACCCTAAAGAGCATCTAGGGCCTTTTTCATTCTGTCCATATCTCCAGGACTTATTACATGTGACTATCACAAAACCTTAAAAGAGTCTCTTGACTAGCAAGAACCCTAAAGAGCATCTGAGGCCTTTTTCATCCTGTCCAGATCTCCAGGACTTATTACATGTGACCCCCCCACCACAAAACCTTAAAAGAGTGTCTTGCCAAGCAAGGACCCTAAAGAGCATCTGAGGCCTTTTTCATCCTGTCCAGATCTCCAGGACTTATTACATGTGGTCACCACAAAACCTTAAAAGAGTGTCTTGCTAAGCAAGAACCCTAAAGAGCATCTGAGGCCTTTTTCATCCTATCCAGATCTCCAGGACTTATTACATGTCGTCATGGCAATGACTCGAAAGAGCATCTAAGGCCTTTTTCATCCTGTCCAGATCTCCCAGGTCTACTTACATGCCATCCCAGAGCAATGCCTCGAAAGAGCATCTGAGGCCTTTTTCATCCTGTCCAGATCTCCCAGGTCTACTTACATGCTCATCTGCACAACCTGTTCCACGGCCGCAGAGTATCAACCTGATACTCACCATACATCATCCTAAGGTACACATGATCATCATCACTGCATCGTCCTGATGCATGATATCTAAAGCAACATCTTGAAGCTCGTCATCCATGATCATCCTGATCATACAATGCATCTACCTGATGCATACCAAGTATCTACCTGATACATATCATCATACATGATCCACCTGATCATACAATGTATCCACACGATACATACATAGATACATGATCCACGTGATCACACAATGTATCTACCTGATCATACAACGTATCCACCTGATACATATACAGATACATGGTCGAAGCATCCAACATGATGCATATACAAAATACATACAAATGATCCAACTGATCATATCCAACATCCAACATGATGCATACATACATAAATGATCCAACTGATCATACAGAGCAGAAACTAGAACATCATCCTGATGCTCATCATACAGCGCTTACATCCATAGCCATGTGAAGGATCCTCCTTCCACCATGCTTGGAATGGCTTCAGCAAAATGTCTCCATCACTTCTTCCTCAAAGTGTCGTCGATCTGAAGAACACCAAGCCTCTCTCTGAAGTACTCGAACTTCACTCTGGCTAGTGGCTTCGTCAACACATCTGCAATCTGCTCGTCCGTCGCAACATACAGGAGCTTCACTGCTCCTCGCTGGACCATATCCCTGATATAGTGGTATTTGATCTCTATGTGTTTCGACCTGTCGTGGAACACCGGGTTCTCAGACAGCTTCACACAACTTTGGTTATCACAAAATATACCAAAAGCCTCCAACGGTATATCAAATAACTCAGACAGTAGCTTCCGAAGCCATACTGCCTCACAACTAGTCGAACAAGCTGTGACATACTCTGCTTCGGTTGTACTCAGTGCTACGCAGGACTGCTTCCTACTAAACCAAGAGATCACACCTAATCCCATACTAAAGCAGCACCCAGAAGTGCTCTTCCTATCTGCAGCACTGCCTACCCAATCTGAATCAACATAACCCTGTAGGTTAATCTTTTGATTCGCATCATACTTGAGCCCATAATCAACTGTACCTTCAGGTACCTCAGAATATGCTTTACAACAACTAGGTGAACACTCCTCGGATCCGTCAGGAACTGGCTCAATGTGTTCACCGCAAAGCAAACATCTAGTCTCGTGTTCGTCAAGTACATCAAGGACCCAATCATCTAATGATACATTGTGACATCAACTGGATCAGATGAAGCATCACATAGAAGCTTCAGGTTCGATGCCATAGGTGTGACCATGGCCTTGCAGTCCATCATCCCGAACCTCTTCAAGATCTCTAATGCATACTTCCCTTGTCCAAGGAAGATACCATCTGCACTCTGCCACACCTCCATCCCTAGAAAATAGTGCATCATCCCCAAGTCCTTCATCTCGAACTCGGCAGCAAGCTTCCTCTTGGTATCAGCAATCAAACTATCATTACCTGTAACAAACAGGTCATCCACATACAAGAGTAGTATCACAGGATTGCCTTCCTCAACCTTGTAGTAAAGTTTGGAATCCACTTTACTCTTGGTAAATCCCAAACTGGATAGAAAGTTGTCCATCCTACCATACCAAGTCCTGGGAGCTTGCTTCAAGCCATACAAGGCATTCTTCAATCTGCACACATATGACTTCCTGTCATGTGTCTCAAAACCGAGTGGCTATTCCACATACACTTCCTCTTCAACTACATCATTCAAGAAAGCAGTCTTGACATCCATCTAGTGTATCTTCCATTTCATCACTGCAGCCAGAGAAAGTACTATTCTGATGGAAGTGTACCTAGCTATAGGAGCAAAAGTTTCTTCATAATCTATTCCCTCTTTCTGAGAGAAGCCACGAGCTACGAATCTTGCCTTGTATTTCTCTATGCTACAATCTGCAGCATGCTTGATCTTGTAGATCCATTTGGAAGTCACAATAGACTTCCCTTCGGGACTTGGGACAACATGCCAAACATCATTCTTCATTATTGATTGGTATTCTTCGACCATAGCATCCTTCCATTCCTTCTCTTCCGTTGCTTCTTCATAATTGGAAGGTTCTTTGTTCATGATATCACAGAGTAAAGCAACATAGCTAGTATGAGATCTAGTTCTCTTCTTTGCTCTGTATTCTTCTTCTGGAATGCCATATCTTTCTGCATCTTGAATGAGCTCTCTAGCCCATGCAGGTTTCCTCTTGTGAGAGTTATTCTCATGGGGTGGATCTACAGGTTCTTGCGGATCTTCAATTTCACGATCTGCATCTGGAATTGCTTCAGTCATAGTAGTGTCTTGAAATCTAGTTTCCTTAGGTTCTTCATAATCTTCAACATGTGTCTTCTTTGATTTGATGAATGCTGAGTTTTCATCAAATGTCACATCCCTGCTGACATCAATCTTCTTGAACCCTGGAAAGTATATTCTGTAAGCCTTCAAGCTTTCACTGTAACCCACAAAGATACCCTTCTTTCCTGAAGGATCTAGCTTGGTCCTCTTTTCCTTTGGGACATGAGTGTATACTGGACAACCAAAAATTCTGAGATGGATGACTTCAGGTTTCTTACCTGAAAAGACCTCTTCTGGTGTCTTGTTGTCCAATATCTTGTGGGGTGTTCTATTCTGCACATATACAGCTGTCCTAGCTGCTTCTGCCCATAGATGCATAGGTAGATCCTGGTCATGCAGCATTGCCCTTGCTACTTCCATGATTGTTCAATTCTTTCTTTCTGCAAATCCATTCTGTTGTGGATTGTAAGGAGCAGCCAACTCCCTCTTAATCCCTGAATCACTGCATAACTTCTTGAAGTTACCTGAAGTGAATTCTCCACCATTGTCGGATATGAATGTTTTGATCTTCTTATCAGTTTGGTTCTCCATCATGGTTTTGAATTCCTTGAACTTATCAAACACTTCATCTTTGTTCTTCAAGAAGTAAACCCAAGTCTTCCTGGAGAAGTCATCATTGAAAGAGATATAGTAAACATACCCACTCAAAGAACTGGATGACATCGAACCACATACATCGGAGTGGATAATTTCCAAGATACTTTTTGCCTTGCTTTCACTGCTTGGAAATGCCTTCTTTATGTTCTTTCCTTTTGCACACCCTTTGCAAGCACCTTCATGCTTGGTCTTGATTTCAGGAAGACCTTCTACAGCTTTACTTGCAATTGGTAATGCTCTGTAGTGCATATGTGCAAGTCTTCTATGCCAAAGTTCACTTGGCTCCATGGAATCATGCACCATGGCATGTTCAAGTTGTCCCTTCAATTTATACAATCCTCCATCTTGCTCTCCAATCACCACTGCATAATCTATGGTCTTTCCCTTTGGCCACATTAAAACTTGGCCATCCACAAATGCAACCCTCATACCTTTTTCATCCAATCCAGATATGGAGAGAAGGTTTTTCTTGAGCCTGGGTACATAAAGAACTTCTTTCATCTTCAAAGATTTTCCAGAATCTAGGTTGTAGGAGGCTTCACCACTTCCTTTGATAGGGTATTGATAGTCATCCCCAAGTTTCACTTTATGGGGTGATTCATGTTCAGATAGATTTACAAAAGATTCTTTAAACCCGGTCATGTGTTTGGAAGCCCCACTATCAATAAGCCAATCATTACATCCATGAGAAATAGTACTTGTGAGAGCAGAGATTAGAACATACTCTTCTTCGCTTGATGAGTCATCATCATCACTTTCTGCTCTAGCCTTCTTCTTTGGAGGTTCATCATCCTCAGCAGCATGAGCATGATATCTCTTCTTGTTGCTCTTCTTTTTCTTGTTGAAGTTGTTGTTTTTCTTCTTGGGACAATCTGCAGCAAAATGTCCCTTCTCATTGCATGTGAAGCACCTGAAATCTTTCTTCTCTTTATGTTGATGGTGGTGTGAATATTTCTTGGTATAAGATGGCTCTCTCTTAGGCTTGCTCCTTTTAGTGTGAGCTGTGAGAGCTTGGTCTTCACTTCCCATCGTTTCTTCTCGTGCTACAAGCCTTGCTTCTTCTTGAGAGCATTCCTCCCACAGTCTACTGAAAGAGATCAATTTCTTTCTTGCACAGATTCCTTGAATAAAAGAATCCCATGACCTAGGTAGGCCATTTAGAGTAGTCATAACCACTTCACCATTATCTACTACTTCATCGACAGCTTCAAGTTGTTCCTTGATCTGAGAGACCTTGGAGAAATAAGATTGAATGGTCTCTCCATTCAACAGCTTGACCCCTTTCAATTGATTCTGCAAAGTCATCTTCCGATTTATGTTCTTCCCTTCAAATAGCTTGGTCAAAGAGTCAAACATCTCCTTGGGTGTCTTCAGAGATGACACATGTGGTATGAGATGGTCTTTGATAGAATCAGCAATGATTCTCTTTGCCTTGACCAAGTTCTTCTTATGCAATATCTTAGCCTCTTCATCCTCTGGGATAGGGATCTCTTCTTTTATATATGAGTCCAACTCATTCTCTTCCAGGATTAACCCAATCCTATACTTCCAGGATCGGAAGTTATCAGCCCCTTCAAGCTTCTCCTCAAGCTTGGTGTGGTGAGACATCTTTAAATAGTACTTCAAATGGAAATAGAAAAGATTTGGGTCTTACCACTTGATTTGCTGAAAACTGGATCTGGTCCCGGATTAGGGTTTGTCAGAGAAACCCTGAAAATTCAAAATGTGAGTTTCAACTTTCTGAAGGGATAGAAAAATGTGCCTTGATGAGCTGATCAACCTAGTATACTTAGAATTTGATTCCTACAAAGTTTCACCCTTCAGAGGTGCCTTTTAGTCTTCCTGGATTCACTGAGGAGGACCCTAAATTAGGGTTTGAGTTTCCCGGAGATTTACCCAGCCAAAAAATCTCGATACAAAGCTCTAAACTTCGATTTTTCCAAGGAGCTTCCATCTGTGTCTTCAGATTTCATAAATTCCTATATTTGTGGAAACCCTAATTTTTAGGGCCAAATATGAAAGTGCTCAGAACTGAATTCTGATTGGACAAAAAGATTCACCTTGCTGAGGAGAGTCAATCTATCATATTGCTTTTCCAAAATCTGTGGAGAGAAACCCAATAAACAAGAAACCTTGGTTTCCGCCACTGCACAATGTCTTCTTCTTAGGTTAGCTCTGATACCATGTTAATTTTTTAGCATTAATTCAATATACTCTAGGATCTTTACTGAGAGAATAACATGTACAGTATATCAATGCATATCAAGCATATCAATCATCACAAGATGCAAACATAAGAGACAATAGACACACAGAGTTTCTGTGGGGAAAACCCTAAGGTGAAAAACCCCACAACTTCTTCAGAGATAGATAGAGCAACGATACAACCAAAGTACACAGAGATAGACTCCTCCTAGCAGTTGATCCTCCTCCTCACATGTGCGCCACTTTCTGAGTGATGGAAGTGTGAGTTCTGAAGTGATCCAAATAGAGATCGGGAGATCTCTATTTATACTTGTCCTGACTGCCCAATAAACTTATGGGGACGACTTGTCTAGCTTAGCACAATAACCTCATGTTACATTAATCCGGGCCGACCCCTTACAAGGTGGTCTAATAACCCATCAGCAAGTTAACACACTTGCGACACTTGTTAATACAAATGACGACACTTCCGTATAGAGGAATAATACATCTCTATAGGAGTACAATAAATGTATATATGAAATACATTCCGAAGTTACATATACATCAACATGCTCTAGCTCCGGTTCGCCTCGCTCTCAGTTGGTCCTTTGCCATGACGAGACCAAGAGGAACTCCGAGGAGGGGTGGTAGCAGGCGCAGCACGGGAAGACGTGCCAGGAACACCTCCAACTAGGTTGTTATGGATGGGTATGCCCATAGTGTCTCTGTCTCTACCCACGGCCTTATTGACAGCTGGGAAGCTCGCAGAGTGGTGGCCATTTTGTCCTCTGGGCGACATGGAGGAAATATCAATTATTACTGGATGATTAAAAATATGATGAGCACCCTTTTGGACGAGTTGACGGCGAATTGGAACGGCAACAAATTCACACTCAGGGATATCAGAACCAAGTTGGTTAAGATGGGAGAGCGTCTCGAGGGCATGGACACCAGTTTGGTTTGGGATCATTTCTCCTTGGGTCGTAGTAATGAGTTTGAAGTTGTCCAGCAGGAGGAGGCTATTGATGGCAATGTAGGTCTCTCTGGTGGGTTGATAGTCATGGATGTACCCGTTGTAGCTGACGAAGGTCTCCCCAGGACTGAGGCCTCCTTGGGAGCCTCCCAAAGACCCCTCCCTTCCTCAATCCCTACCACTATGGGCCCTCTACAGAACGTGTGCAACAAGGAAATGGGGAACGGTCTCACACCCCTAGGCTGCAACACCATGCCCCTGGCTCCTACTTTCCCTGCTACAGGTTTGGATGAGGACTTTTTTGGAATCTGCCCCGTCGTGGAAGAATATCCAGACCTGCAATATGATGAAGCAAGCTCCTAGAAGAATTGCGAAGGCGTCGGGTTATTATTGTGATACTCAGATCTTTTCTTATAACCTACTTTACTGTTTGTTTTTTAGTACTTTCATTCTACATGTTATGTATAAACTGAACCAATCCCAGAAATACAATTGGGTAGGTCTACTCTCTCTGGCCTTTTTTTGGTATAACTTTAGTTTTTTCAGCATCTTTGAGCACCTGGGTTGGTGGCTTCACCACCTTAGGCCACCCCAGATTGTTGACAGACATGTAATTTCTGATGTATTTTTTGGCTCCCAGAATTAATATACTTTTGCAACTTTACAAAAAAAAACATTTAGTGTTGGCTACTCAAACAAATATTTCAGGCCACAGTGTTCATGTCCTTAGATCAAATTTTCTACCAATTAGATAATGCCTCCACATCTTTGAATCATGCACTATGCCTGCAAGTTCCAAATCATGGGTAGCATAATTCTTTTCATGTTCTTTCAATTTTCTAGACTCATAACACACCACGTGATTGTCTTGCATAAGAACTCCTCCAAGCCCCTGTTTATATGCATCTGTACACACCATAAAGCCTTTTTTTTGGGTCTACAATTTTCAAAATTGGAGCTCTTGTGAGAAGCTTCTTCAATAGTTGGAAGCTTTCTTCACATTTCTATGGCCATTCAAATGTTATTCCCTTCTTTTGAAGAGAAGTGATTGGGTGTGCAACCTTGGAGAATTCATTGATGAACCTTCTATACTATCTATCGAGATCCATAAATATCTCACGTATGTCACATTCGTTGGGGTTGGCCATTTCATAATGGCTTCAATCTTTCCAGATCCACTTACATCCCTTCCTTCAAAATAATGTGACTCAAATATGATTTTAATTTTGTAAAAGTCACATTGTTGGAAAGCGGTTTGGTGAGTCAGCATCGCGGATGCTGCGCAAGGCCAAAGGTACCGCGAAAGGAGGAAAAGCAGCGAGCAAGGCGACAAGTATTTTTGTAGTTTTGGGTCATTTGGACCGCGCCATGTATATTTTGGGTCATTTAGACCGCACTTTGGGGGTTTTTGGGTCATTTGACCACATTTTGTGGGATGTTGGATTAGTTTTTGTAGAAGTTTATTAAGAAGTAGTTAGGCAGTTGCTTAAGTGGACCACAAATGTAAAGGCGTAAGCCTATAAATAGATGTAGGTTTGTAAGTATGGAGATCATCTTGGTGAAGAACATGAATGTGAAATCTTGATCTTGATCCGAAGCGGAAGGCTGAATATCTTGTTGTATATGGGTTTTTGCGAAGATAATCTGATGTGACAGAGCTTTTGAGCATAATCCTTGTGTCTTTCTTATTTATCTGTGGTAATGCATTTTGTGATATGAATATATGAATAATGCGATGTTTCCTTGCTGCAATTAATGCGTTACTGTTTTATCTGTTGCAATAATGGGTTGTTCCTGTTGAATGATGTCGCGATTATGATTAATGCTTGAGTTGAATGCTTAGATCTATTTCCGACATGTTGCAATAAGTTGGTCAATTGATACACAACATCCTCCTTCATTCAGCGGAAACATGGTTCCTTCAACTCTCCCTTGAACATCTCGGGTGAGACCTCATCTGCTCTGCAGGTGTTGCTGGACGGGGTAAAATTTGTCTGGGCCGGTGCTCAGGGAGATCGCGGTAGCTTGGGCGTCGACAGTGTTGGGAACCCCTATTGACTGGGTTTGTGTCAACACACATTTGCTTAGATTTGCATACAACTTATTCTCCCTTAGCAATTTCAAAGCCATTCTCAAATGTTCTTCATGCTCTTCTTCATTCTTAGAGTAGATAAGAATGTCATTTAGAAAAAACAAGCACAAACTTGCCCAAATACCTACTGAAAACATTATTCATGAGACACGTGAAGGTAGCTAGTGCATTGGTGAGACCAAATGGAACCACCACAAATTCATAGTGTTCATACCTTGTTCTAAAGGTTGTCTTGTGAATATCTTCTTCCTTGATTATCACATGATGGTAGCCAAACCTCAAGTCAATCTTCGAAAATATGTTTTCCCTCTCATTTGATAAAAAAGATCATCAATTTGAGGCAATGGGTACTTGTTTTTCATTGTCACTTTGTTCAATTTCCTGTAATCAATACATAAATTGAGTATTTCATCCTTATTTTACGCAAATAGTATGGGTGATCCCCATGGATACACACTTGGCCATATGTACTTCTTTTCCAAGAATTCTTGCAATTGCATTTTCAGATCTAATAATTCCAGTGTACTCATTATGTAAGGTGTTTTGGACGCTGGTGTAGCTCCTGGAACAAGATCAATTGTGAAATCAATGTCCCTTGTGGGAGGAAGTATTCAAGCTTCATCGGGAAACACATCCCTAAATTCTTGCAAAACATGATGATCCTCCAACCTGGGAATTTCATTTTTTGTTTTATTTAAAACATGGGCTGCGTACAATTGGCAATCTTTCCTATAGAACTTCTTCAGTTGCATGGATGAAATCTGCTTAACAAAGACTACCTTTGGGATGATTTTTACAACCCCTGGGTTTCCTTCCATGTCAATGCATTCAAAAGTTTTGTTGTAGCAATCAAGTTTAACTCTACGTGCTTCCAACCGTCCATTCCAATGATAATATCATATGAACCAAGTGGAAAAATATTTAGATTTGCACAATTGAACAATCCACCCATTTCTAATGGACCTTTCTCCACTACTTCACTAACTTTTCTCCTGGTTCCAGTGGCTAGTTGGATCAACCATGATTTGCTATGTTTGGTTCTCTTAAAAGCACGCATCTCAACAATTTTAGGACTGATATAACAGTGAGTAGATCCAAGGTCAATTAAAACAAAAATAGATTGCTAAGCAATCTTACCTTCAACCTCAACCATAGTCGATTGATGGTCTGCTTGGCAGTCCTGTAGTGCATCATAAATTCTAGGGATGGTCCTTGCCACTTGACCCACGATTTCAACTTCTTGAATGTTGTGAACTTTCTTTTCACTCCCATTCTGATGTGGACTGTTTCTAAGCAAATGGTCCTCTACACATCCCCAACAATATCAAAGTGGCTCTCTTGGCTTGTCTCCCGTCATAGTAGTTGGATTTCTCACACCCTCTGGTGGTTGCCTTTGTTGATTTCTGAAACGAGGAGGCTTGAACCCCTTATTCCTTTGGTTAAGATTCTCATTTTTATTGTCCTTCCATGCCTTATGGAAATCTGGCTTATTTTTGTTTTCATCATAACAATACTTGGCCTTTCTTATGGTCTCCTCTGGAGTTTGAGGTTCATCAAACTCAATTTTGTCTTCGTAGGACTAAGACAATACACTTAGAAAACATTGGATTTTCACTTTGTCATCCCTGATATACTTGACATATCTCAACAACTCCAATAATTTAATTACATATTCCTCCATTCTCATTTGGTCCAATTTCAGCTCACATAATTCTTTAATTTTTCCATCATAGTACCTATTATAGAGGTACTTTTCTTGAAGTATTTCTTGAATTGCTTCCACATAATCAACCTTTCATTGATCTTCTTCAATTGCCTAAGGTGATACCACCATATAGGTGCTCCACCATTCATATTGAATATAGCCACCCTTGCCTTCATATTTCCAGAGTAGTCTTCAACTTGGAAATACTTCCTCATCCCAAGAATCCAAGCCTCAACTTCGTAACCATATTTTATTTCGCTATCAAAAGTAGGAGGTTTAGCCTTCCTAAATTCTCCATGTGAGTTGTTCTTGAAAGGCCTCTTCCTCTTATTCATATGAGATGAATATATTGATCCTTCAATGGAATTCTTAGATTCATATGTAGAATATATTTTTGGAGTATATGTTATGTCTCTAGAAATCCTTCTTGAACTATGGGACCTCTTGTGATAATGTCTCCTTGAGCTACTCCCACTCTTTTCCTGATTTTCAGAGTTATGTCCAGAGTTAATATTCCTTTGAATTTCTACAAGCTTTGAAGCATAGTTGCATTCAACTGATTATGTTCTTCTCGAGCTCTAATAAGCCTCTCATTGTCTTCTCTACAACTCTATAGTTCCACCCTTAGCATCCTTATGGTTTTTGCAATGCCTAAGGGAGTCACTTGGTTTCTTCTACTATTGGATTATGTCTCTGCATTCTCAACTTGTATATTCTCTCCCATAACATCTGTCTCAACTTCATAAGGATCCTATGCATCATCCATGATGATGATCTTCTTCGCCCAACTAAGACCAAACATTTCCCAACTGCACTATTATGAGTGATAACCTTAACGGTCTCTGATATAATTCTAAATCTGCATAAGTGTTCATATAACACATTGGTTAGATTTATTACATTCTTAAAAATATAAACATCAATTTCCATGTATAATGAAAAATACCCATATTGACATTTTTTGTCAAATTATGGCTATCAACACTTTTCTAATCAAATTATAGAAACACCTAAATCACCAATTCAGAGTTTGATTCTATACAATTGTTCCCCTATGGTTAAGCTTTCCAATGACTATAAGTATGCCCAATTCTGATTTCTGAGTAAAACGTTACAGTCCTTTAAAAATTGTTAAGTTCACCTAATTTTATATTGTTTCCATAGCTGTGGTTATATTGTTTCCCCCTTGTTTTAGTGGCGGGTCGAGGGAAACACCCTCATTTTTTTTAATCTTTTGATTTCATGCAATTTAGCGCATAAGAACATCGTCCTTTTCTGTTGACGTGGCCTAATACGTGCATGTTGATGTATCATATGGGTCCTACATGTCACATCATGACATAGCCATGTCGCCCTTCACCAACTATCGAGTCATCATACCACCTGGCCTTGGGTGCCAATGCGTCGGCAGTTTCCCGTTACTAGGAGTGGTAACGACTCGCCGCAAAAGCAGTTTTGGAAAATTTATTGGGGAGATGTTTTCAATCAAAAGATGACACATGGTTAGGTGGTTTCGGCCCAATGGCTTTCCCACCCAGTATTAACCAAAATGCACGTCTCTGATGCACTATCAATTGTAACCATTGATCTTCCCTATTATCCGATGGTCAGATATTCGTCCTCCTATTGTCAACTATCGCACAAGCTATTGATGCACTATCAACTGCAACCATTAATTTTCTTTGATGCCTGACAATAAGATCCCCATCTGATATGCACTCCATCACGTGCAGCCACCCTTGCACGGGCCCGATGTGGTGAGTCCACATCATACCTATGACTCACATGGCTCGTCCACATCATGCCTCCCACTTACATGGCTACTCCATGTCACCTATCCACGTGGCACAGGTGGGGCCCACCTTAAAATTACCAAAATTGTGTGAAATTATATTTCGGTAATAAGGGGTTATTTGTTGCATAACATAATAGCCCTTTCTACTACAAATATGCAAATTTCAAAAATTTCCATTAACTAGTCTACCTCTCATGCTGGTAGACCACAGATCTAACCCATGACTTGGTTAGTATACCATCTAACGATTGAAACCATGAGTTTCCATAGGATCATTTCATCTACAACTTATATTTCTGCCTGTAAGTGTGCATTTTTTGCCCATACAACTCCAGTATTGCAACCATAAACTCTTATACCATTTTATAACATCCCATTCACTCAATATGACTCACGATAACTAATTACGAGCTTCTAAATTTTGCCCCATAACCAAAATTATGAATTCATAATAATTAAAATACATGTGCAGATGCATAATAAAAATACACAATGGAAATAAAATCTATCCACACACATCTAGCATACATATATCGGCATAATCATTACAAGCATCAATTAAAAACATTGCAGATTCAAATACAAAAGAATATTTATCTTTAAAGAAAGAAGATCAAAGCAATTGGCTATGTAATAGCGATTTTCCACCCAACCACAGGCACTCTATCCAACATATACTATTTCTGTTGAGAGGCCACCTCCAAGATGGGCTATGAGGCCACTAGGGAAAAGGAAACACCTATAGGATTTTCTTTCTCAGCCCACAACTCATTGTGCTCTCTATGTTTAGACAAAATCTCATTCGGAACTCTACAAGGATCTCAATAAGGCATCACAACAATGACAATCCTCCCAATTGCCCCACATAACAGAAGGAAGGTATTTGTAATGTCCCTTTTTAAGATTCTTATTAAAGTGGCAAATTTTTCACTTTTTTCCCTAGTTCGACCTTTGACTAGTTTTGATGTCTAGGTCTCCAAATGCTCCCAAATCTTCAGAGAAGGTATATGACTAATGTTAGGACTTGATTATGATGTTCGGGGATGATATAAGACCACCAAAAGACTTCTATAAACCCCTTTAATATTATGTACAAAGTATGGAATTTAACTAGCAATTTGAGGTTCAAATCCCCTAGGGTAAATGTTGAATATGGCTCTCCAAATGCTTCCAAACCCACTTGAATTTATGAACAGAGGTAGGGGATTTCTAAGGGAAAATATTAAGGTCTCATGTGCACCATTATTCAATTTGTTAAGTCTGTTATAACCCTCTCCCAAACAGCTACAAAATCACTAGTTCGACCTTGGGGGAAATGGCATTAAATCTTCTCCAAATGCAATAAAACTGAGCAAGATGGCTCCAAATGCTTAAGTACTGAACATTAAAAATTTTCTACTCATTAATTACAGTACATTAAACATAAATACATCATATAAAAACTCCTCCATTCGAATTAATCAACATTGCATTGGTATACATCAATATAGTGGGGAAATGGTCACTGTTTGCTCATTAATAATCAATTTTACATACAACCACTTGGAATATCGACTTGGTAAAGTTCTGAACATGAAGAACATAGTACATTCATCTTAATACAAAATAAATTGGGCATTAGAATCTCCCACAAAGAGTACAATAGCTCACCAAAAGCGCAATCCCTCAAGGAGCAAGAATATGCAATGAAAACTGGAAATGGTTGAAGGAGTGAGCTGCACTAGAAGAAACCATGAGCTGCCCTATAGCTTACACCTGCAAATAAATACTCCATTAAATCTCCATGAAAGGTCTAAATGGCCTTTCCACACACCAACTTGGATGGGAATCTTTCACCCTCGAAATTGGCTAAGGCAAGAAGACTAGTTTTCAACTAGCTCTCTCTCTTCACAAATGCAAATTCTCAAATGATCAAAAGCCCTTCTGATGCTTGATTCATTTATTTTATAACCAACCTTAGCCTCCTATGGTTCAAATTCCTCCCATTAGCTTCTAGAGATTTCCAATTAGGAAAGATTCCACATTATGCCACTTGTCTCCCAAGTTCCCAACCTTCCACCTTCTCCCAATTCGCGTAGGAGTCTCTTTGGCTTCTTCAACTCCCATGAGTGCCACCTTGGAGCCTATTTTTGGGCCTGAAATGTCATATTGGTCAGATGTTAGCAATCAGGTCTGAAATTTGTCATAGGTGTCATAGATTCTTCATCATTGTTTTCATAGGAGCTAGGGAATCTAGCCCAAGTGTCCACAAACTTCTAGTTTGACTCTTCCTCTTCCATGGAGGTTAGCATTCCATCCAAATTCGACCTATGATGCTAAATGCCATGTGTATGAGCCTACCAACTCATCCAAGAATGTTTTCCTTCTCATGGATTCAAAATGGCAAGAGAGATATGACATGTGGCATTGAAAAATCAAGCTAGTGTGGGTCCCACATCCTCCATATGTCTTCAAAACCAATTGCCACCTAGAATTTCTCTTGAATTTATTTATTCAACCTCTTTATTAAATACTTGAAATATTCTAATGTCTAAACATCATTTATTAGCTCCCTTATTACAATTCCAAATGTATCCATCCAACCCAGGGAACTAGTAGGATTGATGGGATTGTCTTGCTATGCAATTATTTGAATGGGGACATTACAGTATTTCCCTTCATTGATCCACAATTTCCTCAGGAAATCCAACCCTTACAGTTCTTACCGGTGTGTGCAGTAAGAGTCCAACCTGCTATATGCTTTTGGAGAACCTCCTGCAACATTAATTCATGGCTTCTCAAGCATCCAAAAGTAGCTGAACTCAATGGGTAAAGGTTCCTACCTTTCCCAAACTCTATTCTCACCTACAACCATCTATTTTCCCTTTAGATCTGTATCTATGTCTCTAAATTTGAATTTATGGGTTACACACGATTTGGTAATGGTCATGAACAACAATAGGAAGCTCTATGTAGTGTAGAAATCTGCATGAGAGAATGATAGAATGAGTGTTGACTCCAAGGGATAGGAGATGATGGTGAAAAAAACAACTGACATGAATTTTGACCATAGAAGAAAAGGACTTATGACAGTTGAAATAACTATCACAACCCCATGCTTCAATAATTGCATGAAGTGACTTTTCCCACTAGCCTCATACATGTATTCAATGATTGGATTTAATAGTCAAAAGGAATTAATTGTCTCATTTAAAGCCCATGACATAATTTGGATGAGTTCTAAGGTTGACACTTGGCAGCAAAGGATTTAGTTTCCCATAGGCCCCCTTTCCTCTTCCCCTCCAGTGGAATCATAGCCCCTCTAGTGCTCTTCACACAACTATTTTGGACCATTTTATTATTTTCCAACATAATATTTACATATATTTCGAATTGGCATGATAAGCCAACCGCATGGTCCAAATAAAAATATTTACATAATACATGCCCATCCATTCACTAGTCGGCACTTGACCTTGAGCTCCGCACTAGTAATCCATACTAGCATATTTACATCATTTACATAATTTTGATTAAATACATTCCAAGTCAAAACTGGGGGTATTACAAGCTTTGTAGGGTAGAAGGAAAATGTCACGTTAATTGAGGAAGTGTTAAAGGATGAATACAATTTTTTGTTGGGCTTCTCTTTAAAGGGACAAGATCCAAGGCCAGATAGCTGGACTATAGAGTTCTTTATGTGATTTTTTTATATGTTGGAAGAGGATATTCTAAGGGTGGTGGAGGATTCCAGGAAATTCGGGAAGACCTTGGGTGTTTTCAATTCAACATTCGTAACTTTAATAAAAATTCATAAGCATGGGTAAAAAAGATTCTATCATAATCCATTTCCAAAGAGCAAATTAGTTTCTCATATGGGAGACAAATTCAAGGAGCAATAAGATTGGCTTAGGAAGGATTGCACTCTATAAAAACCCATAAATTGGACACTATGGTTATGAAGCTAATTTATAAAAGGCATATGATAGATCTAATTTGTTTTATATGGGGCTTATCTTACTACAAATAGGATTTGGAGTGCAATTGCTAAAGTGGATTATGGGTTGTTTGGCATATGTTTCTTTCATGGTTCTAATTGATTGATCAAATTCAAGTTTCTTTAGGCCCTGTAGAGGTGTAAGGCAAGGATGTTACTTAATCCCCTTACTCTTTTTAATCATAGCTCAAGGTCTAAGTAGATCTATCTTAGAGGCAAAGAGAACAAGATCCTTGAATGGTTTAATAAGGTCTTTTTATTTGTCTCGTGTTCTTTTTGTTGATAATTTGATGCTCGTATATGATGGTTATAGAAAAGATGTTTCTAAGCTTAAAGAAATATTGGATTTTACAACATAACTCCATGAATGGAAATCAACATGCTTAAATATTCCATTGATTTTAAGGGATAGGGGGTGAATAGGTTGGATGGACTTTGCAAGCATTTTCATTTCAAAAAGAGGACTCTCAAGGTTGCTTTAAGCATTTGGGTTTCTTCTTGAAGCCAAATGACTGTTGGAAGATAGGCTAGAAATGGAAGTTTGAGAACACTGAGAAAATGTAGTGTCCCTTTTTAAGAATTTGCACAAATTAGGAAAAATTACAAATTTTTACCAATTCGACCCTTAGACTAGTATTGTCACTACTGCTTCCAAATGAATCCAAATGCTTCCAAATTGGGTATGAAGATATTAAGACATATAACTAAGGCTGATGGATTCTTAACAACCCTTTAAAGACTTCTACAACATTCATTTACAATCTGGACAAAGTAGGGAATAATTCTAGTCAAATCGAGCTTCAAAACCCCCAAGGGTAGTGGACAAAGATAGCTCTCCAAATGCTGTTAAACACTTCCAAATTTATGAACAGAGGTATGGTACTAATAAATGGCCTTGTTGTAGGTACAACCGATCCCAGGTTCTAATGGAACACTGGAGCCCCAAATTTTTAATGCAAAGGTAATGCTTGATATTCCTTTGTCCTTATGAGGTTTTTCAGCATGTTTATTATGATTTTATGCCTTTGCATTGTTATCATTTAATTAGAATTTTTCTCCTCGAAAATTCTAATTTTCGACTGTTTTTCTGAAAGTTGCGGGAAGCTTTAATTCCTCACAAAAGGTCATTTTTCATCCTGCAATCCCGCAATTGCGGATTGCAGGAGCTTGTTTTTCTCTTTTGATTTTTTTCCCATCCCGTAACCCGCAACCCGCAAGTTGCGGATTGCAGGAAGACCATGTAAACATGTTTGTTGAACTTTTCATTCCGCAACCCGCAATTGCGGATTGCGGAAAGTGGTTTGAATGAAAAAAGTATGTTGTGTGTTTCCGCAACCCGCAACCCGCAATTCTGGATTGCGGATTGCGGAAAGGTTATTTCATATCATAGGTTGTTTGCATTGCCGCAACCCGCAATTGCGGATTGTGGGAGGTTGTTGAATAAATTTTTGAACTTTCCAATCCCGCAACCCACAATTTGTGGATTGTCGATTGCAGAATTATCTTTTGATTCAATAAACGTTGTTTCGATCCCGCAACCCGCAATTGCGGATTGCGAATTGCGGGAAGGATGTACATACCTGCGAAACTGACTCCCACAATTCATCTCCTGCAAATCTCAAGAAATGATCTCAGCCATTGATCGGTTTTGATCCGACGACTCAGATTTTATCGGTTCAAATTATTAAATAGGTCATTTTTCCTATTTTTCGCTATCATTTTCGAATTTGGAAAATTACCTTGCTGCTTGAATTTTACTGTGAGTTTTTACCAGGGGTTCTTTGCCCGCCATTTTCAGATGAAGCAGGTTGGTTTTCTCTGTTCCTTTGTTCAGTTATTTACAGTTTTAATCATTTTGGATTGTTTTTTATTGTTGTTATTCATTTGTCAGAATTTCTCCAGTCTGCAAACGTGTCGCGCAACACACGTTCTAAGACTACCCTGAGAGACCAATTGAACAAGGACCCAAATTTTGGCATCTTCTCAGACACTGGTGGGAAAATCACTGAAACCTACCAGGTGGATTGGTCTAAAATCTACTCGATATTCGACAACGATGACCTATCCGACACTGAGAATGACCGCCAAGCCTACGAGAAAATTAGGAACTCTCAGCTCCACGCAATTGCTGCCAGACCTGCCATCCTGCCTTATACTTTAAATGGATAGTACAACATGCCAACCCTAAAGACCACACGTTCAATGATAGCGCAGGTTCACAATTAACCACTTTCTGTCCTGAGGTATTTATCAGGGCATTTTCCCTTAGACCACCTGTGCAGATCCATAATACTGCATTCCTGGATTTTGCTAACACCAGGTTCAATTTCAACAAAATGATCAAATCATAGATGCACAAACCAACCAGCTTTATGCACAGGCCTGATAACTTATACCCAGTGTCATGGTTTAAAGAACCCTACTCGTTATTGGCAGCTATGCTTTCTCGGCTGTATGGCCTTCCTAATTCCTCAATTTTTAAAGTTGAATGGGCTCATCATGTCTTGACTACAAGTGAATCTTTTCCTTGGGCTTCTATTTTGTCTTTGGAGCTTAAAAAAACAATTGAAAAGTATTTGAAGTCCCCTGCTACACAGAAACCCTGTTTCTTTCTTTCAGCATATGTGATGGATGTGTTTTGTGCTGAATTTCAATATCCCAATATGGGATGGAATTGGACCCCCGTTGCTCCTCCTGTTCACATATATCATTTTGCATTGTGGGAAGATAACTATGTGCCTCTATTATATGACATTTGTGATCATTTCTTTGGTGCCATTTATCTCAAGATATTTAAGGAAGATGCACCAGCTTTCTCAGTTGATGCCAAGCTTTTCATTACCACAATTGGAGATTGGTATGTAGGGGAATCTTTCTCCTATGTTAGGATTTGGGGAAGCAGTGTTGTTCACCTGCTGCCTAGAATTGTTCCAGATAGGTTGTTGATTGAAGAAGTATCATATCAGACTTTAATAGAAGTGGTTTATCTCAAACTTACGGGTCCCAAGAGGAGAGGATGGCCCAAATTCCCCTTGAACCTTGGACCTTTTGCTATCCCTACTTCCACCTAGGCTCAAGTATTGGGTAACAAGATTGCTTCTTTGAAACTAGGATATGCTAAAAAAAGAAGACATGATCCTAAAAGATTCCTAGATGCTCACTTCAAGCACAATCATATGAAGTTAAGCTATGAACATGAAGATCTCCCAAATGACCCCATCTACTTGGGAGTTAACACTTTTTTCTGAAATCCTGGCAAAGGCTAAGAGCAGGAATGAACAGAACCATATTTTGCTATATCAGAAAGAGCTCATAAACAAGGTTTTCAGCTACAGGAAAATGGAATTTGATTTGACTGAGCAGGTAATAAGGGAAAGAGAAGAGAATGAGGCTCAGCAAGCTAAAACCCCTCTCATGCTGACTTATCTTGATGATGATAAAGGAAAAGGACTTATGGAGGAATCTGTAAAGCTGAAGATTTCTGAACAATATAAAGAATTAATGCAAACTGCCCAGCTAGCCAAGAAAGAACTAGTGCAAATGACCTCAGTGCTGGACACCAAATAAGTCAATCCATCTAGCTCAGTTAGTGATGTGCAGGTGATTGTGGTTAGTAATCCAACAAAGAGACAAAAGCTCATAACTGCTCCCTCTCAGATTCCCACTTTCGATATTGATAGTGATAGGGAGATGAAGTAATTTCTCCTGTACCTGTATTGGAAGAAATCACTGAAGTTTCACAGGCAGTCTCGGATTTGTTGGACACCATAGCTATGGATGAACCTGCCTCAGGTGAAAGTATGTCTCAGGTTTCTGCTATTCTTGATGCAATAACTGTAGCCACATCACTTCCCTCAGCAGAATTTTCTCTTGTTACAACTTCTGAGGTGACTCCTCCAACAACCTTGTCTCAGTTGTTTGATGCATTTTTCACTCCTACACCTCCAACTTCGACAACTCCATTCCCTATTTCCCCATCAACCATTGCAGAGGTCCAATATTCGAATGTCCCCCTGCAATCACCTCCATCTCCTTCATTACCCTCAATTACTAATGTCCCAAATCCCTTTTCCCCTTCTTCACCTTCAGTTGTAAACACTCAAGATCCACCACATGAAGTTCTTACTTCCATTCCTTCATCAACCACTGTACCATTAAATAGTGAATCTCTCCCTTCTTCCCAAATCTCATCTCAGGTTTCTATGTCTATTCCTAGTCCTACTGTCACCCAGACACCCCTTTTGGTTACAACAAAAGATATGACCACATCATCCACTGATATGGTGGCTACTTTTGAAGATGATGTAATTGTTCCCCTAGGGGAATACTTTTACAGTAAGGCAACCAAGGCAATCATGAAGAAAGGTAAAAGGAGAAGCAGAGATCAAGGAGAATTGGAGGCACCCATTCCTGATCAAAAAATTTGGACAAAGCAGCCTGATGATATCCAGGCAGAAGCAGTGGACACAGTTGCAGCCTTGGGTGCATTTGAAAGAGCAAATTTTGATTCAGTAAAGACCTTGAACAGGGAAATTGACTTGAAAAAAGATGAACTGAAAAAGCTTCAAGAGCAATTGGCAACAACCAAGGAAGAGCATGAAGTTTATGTTCAGGATCTAAGGAAGGTATTTGAAGAAAAGTTGGAAGATCTGCAATTGCAGAATACTTCTCTCCAAGCTAAACTACATGATGCAGAAGCAGAAAATGATGTCAACGAGCAAAGAATGGATGTACTGAAGAAACAACTTGAGGATGCAACTGCAAGTGCAGCCTCCTCTGCTTTTTCTAGGTTTTCATTGCAAGAGTTCAAGGACCTAGCTAATCATGTTAACCAAGAGCATCATAAGCTTCTAGCTGATCTATTTACCACTTTGGGTGAAATTCATGAGACCTATATCTCCTTTGACAAGATGTCTAGTACCTTGAGCAATCAAGTAGAGAAAACAAAACAGGCTTCTAAAGCTGTAGAAGACATCATGGATTGGCAGAAGTATATTGAAGAAAAACTAGTTGATATCCCTGAATTGGACGGTCTCAAATTCAGAAGGATCAGGATTGTTGTGCGGGCTTAGGAGAATGTCATTGAGATGGTGGAGGATACCATAAATCAGGCTCAAGCAAATTGCAGGAGAAGATGGCATGCCTCAGACAATCTCATGGAAATGTTGGCTTTCCCTGCAATGGGGCTCATTGAGAAGGCAGATCCACCAAAATTGATGATAGAGCAGGTCGAAGACCGTCGTGATGAAGTTAGAGATAAGATTATGCGGATTGAACACATCCAAATTGAAGACGTGGATTGGTTGATCAGGAAACCTGTTTCCATGGAGGGAAAGATCTATGTTTTTATCCACATGTGGCATAAATTTGCCAAAAATGAGATCGAAGGATCCACATGTGATGCCCAGCTGGGGCTCGAATCTCCTAATTATCCAGATATAGATGAACTGATGGAAATTTGGGCCAAGTGGCAATATTTCCTCACTTAATTGAATAATCCAATTTTGTAATCCCTGTTTAAGGGGAATTTATCCTTTGTATTATTTTTGTAAATTACTATTTAAGGGGTACATCTCTCTTAGGCAATGGATGATCATTTTGGGGTAGAAATCGACAGAAGAAGACTGGAGATACTATGTTTTATGCTGAGCTTGTAATTTCTTACAGACTTTCATTTATACAGTAATGTTATTCTCTTGCATCATATTTTGTTCATTGATCAAGTTTATTTGATAAATATTGAATTTTACTTTAGACTGTTATCTATGTTGTTTAATCCATTTGCAATTATTATTTCATGCAGAGATCTATGATCTGGATTTCTCCTTACGTTTGATCTGTGTATGCATTATGTTTTAATTGAATTTCTTTAACTAAAATATTTATCTATTTCTGCAAATGATTCGTAGTAAATTATAATCTATGTTAATTTTTCAATTGACATATTGGTTACAGGTTAATCTTGAATGAGCTTAAACACTCAATATTGCACTTAGTTAATTTTAATTGATTGGTTGTAACTTGAGCAAATAAGGAATTTATCACCTTTACACTTCTTTCAAGTGGATGAACATACTTATCTATTTTCACATCAAATTAATCTGCATTCAAACCAGACACCTTTTAGAGTAGGTCTAACTTAGCTTAGATTTCCCTTTCTAGGTAGATTAGTTTCCAACTGAACACATTTTGTTTTCCTTCATTGGAAGACAGATCCTTTTAGGATCAAAACCATAAGTTCTATTGGAGGCCATTGTATCCGTGGGAGATCACTATTCCAAGCAGCTCGAGGATAGGGTAATACTTGCACAGGATTATTTGAAGCCTTTGGCTGGGTTTTCTTCTTTTGTTGAGAGCTTTGGAACCCATTCCAGCACCCTACACACCCGAGGCCTCAACCGGACTTAATTAGCTCCAAATGTATCATTAATTAGTTCCTATG
The DNA here is from genome assembly GCA_027924585.1 of Larix kaempferi. Lineage (NCBI taxonomy): Eukaryota > Viridiplantae > Streptophyta > Pinopsida > Pinales > Pinaceae > Larix > Larix kaempferi. The sequence continues at coordinate 10,047,778 of BSBM01000936.1, forward strand.
GCCTTTTGCAACTCACTTAAATCATATGTTTATGTGCAATACTTCACATAGGGGGAAAAGCTAGTAATTTTCACCATATGTTATGAAATTCGAATTTTAGGTGCCAAGGACTTGTGCACTATTAATGAAACTTCTTCAGAACATTAATGACACTCCATACATCAACAAAATCATAGAGAATGATTTATGCAATTCGAAATAATGTCTCTTCAAGCTCCAACAACAAGATCTAGGGAAAATGGCATCATTTATGCATTGTTTGGTATTTTTACACAACTTCACTTGGTATTTCGACCCGAGAGTCTTATGAGAAGTAAATACAGAGTATATATATCAGAATACGAAGAAATGGAGATTCATGGACTCTCACAAAGAGATCAACATCTCACCAAGGGCCCAAATATGCAATAAAATGTGAAAGAGATGGAAGAATGAGTTGTAGCTGAATGAACCACGAGCTTCCTTGTAGCTTCAACCTGTCACTAAACACTCTATTGTATCTCCAAATGAAAGGTCTGAATGGCCTATCCAATTTCCAATTAGGATGGGAATCTTTCACCCTCGAAATTGGTGCTAAGGCAAGTAGACTAGCTCTCTACTAGCTCTTCTCTCCAAATGCAAAATGCAAAATGTAAAATGATCAAAAGCTACCATCCTTCTTTGTTATTGTCTTTTATAAACTTCTAAGGTCCTCCATGGGTTGAATTCCTTCCAAGAGCTTCATGCCATGCCAACTCAAGTTGGGAAGAGATTCCAATGTGTGCCACTTGTCCCTCCAATTCTAGCCTCCTCCTCCACCAAATTCGAATAGGTGTCTCTTTGGCTTCCCTAACTCCCTTGAGAGCCCTCTTGGAGGCTATTTTTAGCCCTGACATGTCATATATGTCAGATGTCAGCATTCAAGTCTGATTTGTGTCATAGGTGTCATAGCATCTTCATCATTGTTGTCGCAAAGCTAGGGAATCTAACCCAAGTGTCCCACTAGCTCCAAATTGCCTCTTCCTCTTCCATGGGAGTTACTCTTCCTCTACATTTCGACCTCATTGAGTCATGCCAAGTATTATTCCCTTCCAACTCCCAAAAGTATAGTGGACTCCACCTTGGATTCGAATTATGGGTGAGAGTGGAATGCCATGTGGCATGGGGAATCTAGCTTTTTGGGGGTTCCACACCACCAATGTGTCTTCATGACCAAGTGCCATCTTATTTTCCTATAATAAATATTTATTTAACCCCTTTTAATATATTTATGTCAATATAATGTCCATTTGGGGTTTATTAGCTCCCTTATTCAAAATCCCAATGTTTCCACCCCAACCTAGGAAACTAGTAGATTAGTGGAATTTCCTCTTTTGAAATTTATTTGAATGGGGACATTACAGTCCTCCCCACCAAAGATTGCTTGTCCTCGAGCAATTCGAACATGGATGTTGAATAACCTGATTTCTTTCCAAAACAAAAGATTGAAACCAACGAGACTAAAATTATTCCAGGGTCCCATTACTTGTATTGCACTCCAACAATTAGGAGTGCTCTCCAACCCATACCATCAGGCAAGAGAGTTCCTGGATCCCATTTCCTTGTATGCCTTCTTCCAAACATTATAAGTACAAAAGATAGATCATCAAAGTACATGACAACATAATAAAAATGTACATCAAGGAGGTGCCTCATCAAAGAATCATGAAAGTGCTTGTACCTCCAAGTAAGTAGACAACCATTTGCCAGGTGCATACAAGCATCAAGTGAACAATCAAATATGCTCCAATGACATAGGTGAGTATCCCATGTCCTATAATGCTGCTCCAAAAATATGTAAGATGCATCAAAATAATCATCCGTGTATTCTTTCATCCAAGTATTTAATGAAGTTCCTCCAACATCAATTGAACTAAGCAAGGAGCAAGGAAAATCATGAGTCTTCAAGTGACTCAAGTGAACATCATAAGTGCATCCATGAAGATATGTATCATCATAAGGTAAAAAATGATGCTTCTGCAAATGTAAATAATGAGGTGCTCTATTCATGTCATCATCAAAAGGAGAGGTACGAGTTTCATACCCCTCATGTGGCACCATTAGAAAAAAACCTTTCACCCAATTTTCATCCCCAATTGATGTGGCCAAAAAAGAAGTAGGGGGTGAGTAATTATGAACCAACCTTAAATCGTTACAAATATTACCCATCGAAATATTTAATTCATCTTCTCCATAATTGGCTGGTCCAACTATTGTGAGATCATGTGCCTCCTCCAAGGCTTTGCAACTCTCTCCATGAGGCAACTCATAATCCCTCTAAACAAAGACAAGTGCTTGTCCTTCTTCTTGTTTGAGTGTAGCATCTTTAAGAACCTACATATCAAAATGTACCTTCCACCATTACACGAGGTTCCTCCTTTGTGACATAAATTCTTCCATCCATTTCCTTCTTTTCCTCGAAAGGAGAACCCTTGCTCCCTCCTATTGCCAATTTGCTTCCAAATTGACTAGCAAACAATTCAAACCCTTGCATTAGTTGTTTTGTCATGTCTTCAAAGAATGGTTTCAGGAATTTTTCTAAAATCCTCATTTTCCTCTAAGGTTCCCTTCTCATCCTTACTCATGGTTACCAAAGAATGCACTTCTTCTCCTACTTCTTCGCTTTCACTAAAGTACTTTCAGTTTCCGTTTCTAAGGGTGGGGGCTGATTTCTTTGACTTATTGTCCTCATGAATGGTCATCCACATCAGGTGCAAGTACCATGCTCTGATACCACTTGTAGTGTCCCTTTTTAAGAATTTGCACAAATTAGGAAAAATTGCCAATTTTGACCAATTCGACCCTTAGACTAGTATTGTCACTACTACTTCCAAATGACTCCAAATGTTTCCAAATTGGGTCTGAAGGTATTTGAAAGGTATTAAGACATATAAATGAGGATGATGGATGATCAACAACCCTTAAAACACTTTTTCAACATTCATTTACAATCCGGACAAAGTAGGGAATAATTCTAGTCAAATCGAGCTTCAAAACCCCCAAGGGTAGTGGACAAAGATAGCTCTCCAAATGTTGTTAAACACTTCCAAATTTCTGAACATAGTTATGGTACCGATAAATGGCCTTAATGAGCTCCCCAATGTATCATTGATTATTTACTATGGCCTTCTTCAACTCACTTAAATCAAATGTTTATGTGCAATACTTCACGTAGGGGGAAAAGCTAGTAATTTTCACCATATGTTATGAAATTCGAATTTTAGGTGCCAAGGACTTGTGCATTGTTAATGAAACTTCTTCAGAACATTACTGACACTCCATACATCAACAAAATCACAGATAATTACTGATACAATTCGAAATAATGTCTCTTCAAGCTCCAACAACAAGATCTAGGGAAAATGGCATCATTTATGCATTGTTTGGTATTTTTACACAACTTCACTTGGTATTTCGACCTAAGAGTCTTATGAGCATTAAATATAGAGTATATATATCAGAATACAAAGAAATAGAAATTCATGGACTCTCACAAAGAGATCAACATCTCACCAAGGGCGCAATTCCTCCAGGGGCTCATATATGCAATAAAATGTGAAAGAGATGGAAGAATGAGTTGTAGTTGAATGAAACACGAGCTTCCCTGTAGCTTCAACCTGTAACTAAACACTCCATTGTAGCTCCAAATGAAAGGTCTGAATGGCCTCTCCAATTTCCAATTAGGATGGGAATTTTTCACCCTCGAAATTGGTGCTAAGGCAAGTAGACTAGCTCTCCACTAGCTCTTCTCTCCAAATGCAACATGCAAAATGTAAAATGATCAAAAGCTACCATCCTTCTTTGTTATTGTCTTCTATAAACTTCTAAGGTCCTCCATGGGTCGAATTCCTTCCAAGAGCTTCATGCCAACTCAAGTTGGGAAGAGATTCCAATGCGTGCCACTTGTCCCTCCAATTCTAGCCTCCTCCTCCACCAAATTCGAATAGGTGTCTCTTTGGCTTCCCTAACATGTCATATATGTCAGATGTCAACATTCAGGTCTAATTTGTGTCATAGGTGTCATAGCATCTTCATCGTTGTTGTCGCAGAGCTAGGGAATCTAACCCAAGTGTCCCATTAGCTCCAAATTGCCTTTTCCTCTTCCATGGGAGTTACTCTTCCTCTACATATCGACCTCATTGAATCATTCCAAGTATTATTCCCTTCCAACTCCCCCAAGTATAGTGGACTCCACCTTGGATTCGAATGGGTGAGAGTGGAATGCCATGTGGCATGGGGAATCTATCTTTTTGGGGGTCCCACACCACCAATGTGTCTTCATGACCAAGTGCCATCTTATTTTCCTATAATAAATATTTATTTAACCCCTTTTAATATCTTTATGTCAATCTAATGTCCATTTGGGGTTTATTAGCTCCCTTATTCAAAATCCCAATGTTTCCACCCCAACCTAGGAAACTAGTAGATTGGTGGAATTTCCTCTTTTGAAATTTATTTGAATGGGGACATTACATAAAAGAACCAAGCTTGGGTGTAATATGCAACTCTTATTCGGGGTAGATTGATTGTAGTTAAGTCGATCTTGGAAGCAATTATGGTATATTGGAAATATATGGCCTTCATTCCAAAAGGGGTGTTAGATTCAATAAGAAGGAAATGTTTTGAAGTTCTCGTGGATCGGTAAACATGAGAAAGATGGTATCCCTTTGATTAAATAATAGACTTAACATTGGAGGTTGGGGATTAAAAAATATGCATCATTTTAGAAAGGCATTCACAACCATTAGTTTGTGGAAGTTATTATCAAAGGATGGATTGTGGATTCAATTGTCAATTGAAAAGTACATTAACCCTCTTACATGGAGGGCTAGATTAGGAAAGAGAACAATTCCATATGCGACATGTCATTATTTTGGAAGGCTTTTGTTCTCTCTTTTCCATTGGTTTGTGTGGAAAGTTGGAAATGTAGTGGTAGTCATGATAGGGGCAAATGCATGGGTGGAAATAGAGAGAGGCCTTTAGGATTCCTAGTTAGTTGATTGATTCTTTGCCTGATAAAGGGATATTCTTGTTAAGACAAGCAATAGATGTAATAAGAACATATATATGGAAAAAATGATGGAAGGATTGTGACAATGTGTTTTTTATAGATGTGAAGGAAGGGTATGTAGAACAACTTGAGGAATGACACATATGACTAAGGGAGAAAGAGGATGCCTTAGTCTAGTTGAAGAGTTCTTGCATAGGTAAATATGCTTCCAAACTAGACTATAAGGTCGTGTTTGAAGAGCCAACTTAAGAGGATGTGGAATGGTGGTGGAAGGCTATATGGAAATTAGAGTCCTACTTAAATCCAAAGTATATATATGGCTTTCCATTAGAAAGAAAGCTTTAGCCTAGGAGGTTATCCAAAAAAGATGCAGATCTAGTCAAAGGCAATATACTCTATGTAAATAGGAAAACAAAACCATTGGTTGTTTGTCAATTAATTATAACTATGTTGCCAAAGTCTGTGCAGAAATGGAGAAGATGACAGGTTGTAGAGTGTTAGGATATTTTAATACTCCTTGCTTGTCCTAGTTGCATTATTTACCATTTGCTAGAACTTATTGATGTTATTTCCCCCCTAGTGGTGTGCAAATGTCATCTAGGACCCATTAGCCACCTAATGCGCCTTGCATGCATGATTTTAGGACTCTCAGAGGCAGTTGCCTATATTTTAAGAGCCCACTCAGTGACTCAGTTCAGTCTAATTGAGTTACACATGAGTTGGTGACTCTAATTGGGACTTTGAGCTCTAATCACCATTGATTGTGGCCTCATGCGCCCTTTTTTGATTGATTTGCATGAAAAACTCATGGATGCGCCTTCCTGGTCAGTTAACTGACTGTATCATCAGTTCACTAAGGTTTGGTTGAGTTTAACTGAGTTTGGGAGCTATGGAGCACTAATAGAGGTGACAATTACTATGCTAAACAAGCTGAGACTCAGATTCTCCTCGGTGATTCGAATTCTCTCTATTGTAACATCATTGTTCATTATACTGATTATTGGATCGTGTGACATTATTTTGTTCCTATTTGAGTTCTCATGCATGATTAATTATCTGCCCATTTTTACTGCAATTTTCATTGTAATTCATCTTTTCTGCTCATTCTTTCTCTGTGAGGTGTACTCAACTCCATGATATGTTGTGATTTAGAATTTCACATGGTATTGAAGCTCAGTGAGAGTAGGTTGAGCAAATTCTTTCAATAGTGCAACAGAAGCCTCTTTCCACAGCACATCCTCGTTCCATTGCATTGAATTCATTGGAGAAATATTTCGAGGTCTAGTCAAGTGTGAAGGATCTGGGAAAATGTGCCTATTGTCCTAAAGTAGTGCTTAGTAGTAGTCTATCTCCAAAATTGAGAGTTTTTTGCAGGATATTGAAAGTTTTTCAGTGCAGTAGTAGCAGCATTTCAACTTGTATTCGCTCCAGCAGTTTATATGGAGAATTCGAATGCTCCTCTCTCTCCCAGGATCCTGACACCCTTCAATTATCTTGACTGGAGCGTTGATATGCAGATAGTGTTGCGCAACAAGTCATTGTACAGGGTAACAATGGGAAAGGAGGTCGAACCTCAAGCAGTTGTTGAGAAGGCCAAGTATCTGAATAGATTGGATGAAGCATTTGGTTTCATGTGTATTCATATTTCCAAAGATCTACTCTTCCACCTCGGAGGATTGAAGACTCCAAGAGAGATTTGGTTGAAGTTGGAGACCCTCTTCGGAAAACAAGATGAGCTAAGGGGCCATATTCTGGAGAACGAGTTGATTTCTCTTCAACCCAACAGTTTCGAAACCATCCAACAATTCTTTTCCAAATTCAAATCTTTGGTCATGCAATGTAATTAGTGTGGCATTGAGAAGAAGGATGGGCAGTTGGTGCTATCCATTCTAAGAAAGCTTGGTCTGGAGTTCTCCATTTTTGTTTCTACATTACATTCAAGGATATTATTAATCCCCAACTGGAAATTTCCCTCTCTAGATGCATTCATCGAATCTCTCATCCAAGAACACGACAAACTGATTCAGATGGGCGCTTTGCAAGCCTCCAAAAATCAGGCTCTTATGGATGGGGAGTCAAAAAGTGTGAATGCCAAAGTGTAACGTCCCCTTCCATCATTCCCGTGCAAGGAAGGAAACGTTAACAACACACGGGCTTATCGCAGACTTAGCCCCAATAATTTTTGCCCATAAATTCCTAACAATTTAAAAACTTCTATATGCAGATTCGTCTCAATATAAACACAGCGGAATGAACATACTAGCAAGCACACAAACACACAGTAATTGCATAACATATTTATCACAACAGAGAATGATTCAACATAAAGAGACCCAATCTCATTCGTATGCCATGCATGGATTCCATATTAATTCATTTCATTAAACATGGACAATTTAACATATTGCAGAACACAAAATGGAATAATTTATAATACACAGAACACTTATCTTGAGAAGTTGATGTCCAACGACTGGCTACGTGAAGGCAACGTTCCTCCCAACCGTAGATCTCTATCCAGCCTATATTCCTTCAGCTGAGAGATCACCCCCGAGCTGGGCTGTGTATCCACTAAGGAGGAACTAGCCGGGTTCACTCACAGCCATGGTTTCGGTCAAGCATCCAAGAAGATAGAGGAGGGTAATGCTAAGCCAGTGAGCTCAACCACAGAGCTACAGGCATCTCAAGTGAGCTCAACAGTTAGGCACCCACATTACCTACCACATCCAACACAAGGAAGATCCCCTTCTCTGTTACACAATCCCTCAGGCCACTCTTCCCTCCAGTGCTCTTCAGGATGGGCATAGAAAGGTCCAGCTGCTGATCCTTGAGATCCTAGCCTTCACTGGGTTTATCAAGCACACCCAACCTCTGCATAATCATTCCCAACTCGATTTCTCACCATTCTGCTCACCGAATACTCAAATCCGTCACTGGTTTTCTGAGCTGCAAAAACTGGGTTTTCCTATTGATTTCGGGGTAGCTAATGCTCCCAAATTCGCCCCAAGGTTCATGCTAATGGGTCCCCCATTGGATTTCCCTGTCCCATGCCAAATCTGGGCGTTTTTGGTCTCTCAAAATCTGGGTTCTCTCAAGGTCGCGTTTTTCTGGTTCTCTCACTGCTGGCACTCGTTTTTGGATGCAGAATGATGCTTGGTACCTCCACAAATGGAATGGGGTGAGAATGAAGCAACCTCCCATGAGGTTGAGTGACTTCTTGCCCAAGCAAACAGAGCCCATGACTACCCATATGAATTTCAGGGCTGCCCATGCTCCATTGAAGCCATGGGCTGAAAATCTCAACCACCTCCTTACAACAGTCATAAATGTCACCTAGGGAAGTCAATGGGTTCTCATAATGACAAATGGCAGCCTAGGGCTTAGTCCCATAGCCCCCTCACCACTCCCTAGTGGATACACATGGCCCCTTCTCATTCGTTGCCTCCATAGCCAGTTTTGGTATTTCATTTCAATATTAAATATTTACATCAATTTACAATATCCCATGGCTTAATAGCACGTGGGTAACAAAATATCAGCGTGTCTAATTTAAAATAAAGTCTGAGCATAAACTAGAGGGGCCTTGGCCTTGAGCTCCTCGCTAGGGAAACATACAACGTGTGTATACAATATTTACATTAGAACCAATATTTCCTAAGGGTCCGAATTGGGGTATTACACAAAGGGAGATCAACAGTAAAGAGAAGAAGCAATTTGAGACCAAGCAGAATCCAAAGTCTAATCCATCAGAAGGAGCCTCCAGCTCCAAGAAGGACAAGAAAAAGGGATTTGAGAAATCCAAGTGTTCCTATTGCAAGAAAGGAAACCATCCAGAGAGTTGATGCATGGAGAAGAAGATAGATCAGATGACCAAACTTCTTGAACATCACAAAATTTCCCTCCTAGAAGGCACAAGAGACATTGATTCTGGAAGTGAGTCCGATGGTCATGAGAGATGCCATGCACTGAAGGATGGATTTTCACAATCACAAGCCTTCCTCATAGATTCAGGAGTCTCCAACCACAGGGTTGCCTCCAAATAATAATTTTATTCTCTAGATATCAATGATGGTCCTAGTATTCACATGGGAGATGATTATTAGATATCAGTTGAAGGGAAGGGCACAACACAATTAGAGCATGGAAAGTCCAAAAATGTTTTATTTGTGCCTTCTTTGTCAACAAATTTGTTGTATGTCTATCAGATGACTCACACAGGTTCACCGAAGAAAGTGGTCTTTGGTCCTGACATAGTTGAGATTGCAGAGATATCTTCTGAGAAGATTATAGCGAAAGGGTTTGCAAACCATGCCTCAAAGGCATATGAATTCTCTCACTTTTTGCCATACTCTCTGCCTACTCCATTGGCATTGTTGGGCACCATTTTGACCTCTTTTTGTCATCTAAATATCTTCCATTTTCCTCCATAAAACCTTCATATTGATTTATAAAGCTTTAAATTAACCCACAAACTTTGGTTCAAAGGTATAAATTTCATTGCTTTTTAATAAATTGAATTTTGAGATTTTTAAAGAATTTAAACTAAGGTTTTTATTCAGGATTACAGGATGTGCTAACTTCCCGTAATGTCTCCAAGGTTGAGCACTTGCAGGCCACCTAGGCGTGAACTGAAAGATGGAGAAAAGATCCTCAGTGTCCAAGGATGGATAAACTTCCAACGGATAGATGATGTGGCTCTCACAGGTGTCAAGTCAATGACGGTCAAAGGTGACCACCTGTGCTACCACTCAGCATAAAAGCAGGGCAGTTCCGATTTTGTTGATTTTCACAGATCTGATAGAGGATCTTGAGGACTATGTTTCATTAATTAATTTCCAGATTAATAGCATTTCTAGTTTTCTTTTAAGTTTGTATAAATACTCCATAAGACAGAGGAGAAATCCATCACGATTTGAGACTAAAAACGCATGTTGTTCTAGACTGCATTGTTCTATTACTGTGTATGATCGATTTTATGGTGAATATATTTAAAGTTTAAGCTCTATGATTCTTCAATTGCGTGTGTGAACGAGGCATTGGAGGGCCCCCTCTGTCGATTCTGCACACCCCTTTATTTTCTAGTGAACTATTTGAATCGCTGCAAACGATTTGATTGTTGCCAGTGGTATGTTTTAATTCCTGAAGGATTCAATTTCATTATTGCAGAACGAGTTAAACTAGTTTTCAATCAGTTTTATAAAGCTCTGTTATCTCATTGATTATACACTGAAGAATGGTGCAGACTACTATCTCACCTTACTGTGCATTGCTTGACTGTTCAACGATGGAGTATTAAGAACAATTACACATTACGAATGCTTCCTGTAAAGGGAATTAATGTTTGATTGTTTATTCAGTGCTGGGATAATAGACAGAGTCTTATAGTCCATATTTTAGGGTTAAGATTAATTTATAATTGTTTTTATTATCTCAGAAGTTTCACATACAAATTGCTTTCACATATAAATTGCTGTGTAAATGAAATATCAAATGAAGTTGTTCCTGTAAGGGAATTTTTGTGTTTTCAAATCACAGTAACTTAATTTTTTAAATAGGTTTATTTCATAAATAACTAGATTTCCAAGACAGGTCTAGCTTTGAGTCCTTATACTTGGATATGCCTCTAAGTCTACCAACCCGGATTGACATAAACTTAAGGTTTGATCTGCATTAGTAGATTGAAGCCTAACATTTGGCGCCGTTGCCGGGGAGGCATTGTAGAAGCAGGCTTAGGAACTTTAGTTCTCTGATAAAAACAAAATTTTCTAAAAAAAATAGAGTAGATTTTAGTTTTATGTCAAGACAAAGAGACGAGAAAGGAAGATTTATCAAAAACCCCCCAAAAACAGAAGTAACAGGACCTTCTTTTCCAAAAGGATTCATCACAACAGTGGGTACTTTTAAAATGGCTGAGGAAGAAACATCAAAAGGGCCAACTGCAAAACAGAGAAGGGAGTATGAGAGGATGTTAGAAATAGAAAACAAACGCAGACAAGAGAGAAGGGAAGAAGAGAGAAGACATGAGAGGGATGAAAGAACAACAGAAGATCAGGAAGCCACCTTTAAATTTCCCATCTTGGACACTAGCATTACCCTGGGAGAAGAGGTAAAAATGAAGAATATCCCACCATCTGTCTTACCAAACTTCTATGGCATGACCTCTGAAGATCCTGACTCTTTCCTATTCGAGTTTGATATCTTGTGTCGAACTTATGGATACACTGATGACACCCATAAGCTTCGTCTTTTCCCTGCTACCCTTAAAGCAGCTGCCTTGAAATGGTTCATGGGATTAGGAGAACATTCTATCACTAGCTGGGATGAAATGAGGAAGATCTTTCTTCGAAAATATCAGGCATATTGCAGATCAAAGGATCTAAAAGATGAAATTTTTGGAATGACTCAACAGGAAGATGAGAGCTTGGAGGAGTATTTGGAAAGATTCTCATACAACCTGCAGAAATCTAAATACAATTCTTTAACACCTGAGATGATTAGAACAATATTCCTAAAAGGAATAAGAGAAGAGTATTTGGATATTTTGAATGTTATGGGCAAAGGTGACATCTCTTACCTTCCCTTTGATGAGATACAAGATTTATGTCAGAAATATTCAAGAGGAAAGGCTCGAACTGGAAAAAGGGATATCAATACCAAAGTAACTAAACCTGCAAACAGTGGTATCTCTAGAGCTGAGCTTGGAAATCTGCTAGAAGATTTCAAGACTGATTTATTGAGTACCTTGGGCACATAAGTCGAAGTAGCAAAAACCAAGAAGAGGCAAGAACAACAGGACCAACAAGATCAAGCTTTGTCTATTTTTTGTCCTAAATGTAGAAAGAAACACCCACTAAAAGGATGTCCTTTAAATACTGTTGAAATTTGTGGCTTATGTACTTTTAATCACAAAACTGATGACTGCCCTAGATTGAAAGAATTGCAGGCAGCTCGAATGGAGGAGAATCAAAGCATGGAGTCTCTCTACTTTATGGGACAACGAAGACCTTGGCAGCCACGATTTTCAGGTATGTCTCAAGATCCTATGCAGCAATTTCATACAAATTATCAAACTCCTATTCAGAATTCATGGAGTGCACCCATGCCTTGGCAAACTTGGTCTCCTCCATTAGCCCAATCTGCTCCAAATTGGAGAGGATATGCCCATGGTAACCAGACATATCAGCAGGCTTATTTGCAGCCCTATCAACAACCTTCTGCCTATCCCCAATACCAGCAGAATCAAGTCCAAGCCCCATCTTTTCAAGTTCCATCTTTTCAACAACCCAACAACATGGCTCCTCAATTGAGTACACCACCTCAACAGCTTCAATTGCCATCCAATCAGCCTCCACCTCGGCCGACACAATTGCCAACTCAGCCAATTCCAAATCCAAATAATAAAACAGACAGACCCATGTATAATGTTGATGATGGAATGGCGCTTCCCTACTCAATCCTACCACTGCAAAATATCAATTTAAGATCTGGGAAAACCTTACAAAAATAATCTCCTGTTATCTTAGAAGAACAAACAGAAAATGAGAAAACTCCAAAAAAATTAAATACAGAAAAATCTCAGTCAGAAAATCACAGTCAAAAAGGGAAAACATTAGTATCTTATACACCTACTTTTCCCGAAAGGTTGGTCAAAGAAAAACCTTCAATTTCCTTACCTAATTTTGATGTTTTGAATGAGTTAACAAATGTATATGTCAAAATTCCTCTACTGCAGGCTATAAAGGATATTCCAATTTACACTAAAGCAGTTAAGGAATTATGTCTTAATAAAAGAAAGAAGGAACCATAAAAAAATCATGTGGTAGGCAATCTAGCAGGATTAATGTCTAACATTGTTTTCATTGAAAAGTATGTAGATCCTGGAATCCCAATGGTTACAATTACTATTAATAACTTTTCAATTCCAAAAACATTGATCAATTTAGGTGCTGCCATTAATGTCATGACACTAGAGACAATGGAATACCTTCACTTGACAAATCTCAGACCAACCGCAACAGTCTTGGAATTAGTTGATAGGTCTAAAATTACACCTGAAGGGGTCTTCGAAGATATCATTGTTTCTTTAGACTCCTGGGAGTATCCTGTTGATTTTATAGTGCTACAGCCAAAGTCTAACCTAGGAGGTCACCCATTGATCCTTGGCAGACCTTGGTTGGCAACAGCAGATGCTTTCATAGGGTGTAGGTCAGTTAGTATGCTCATTTCACATGGGACAGAGAGAAAACAAATTGCACTTTACCCTTCTGCCCAAAGACCTTCTACATTAGATCAGCTGTCATGGATTAATGAGACCAAAGAACAAGAAGAAGAAGTGATTCAGCTTGTCCTGAGTATCAATCCGTTCTTTGATTTTCAGGAAGAAAACCACGAAGATTTGTTGGATTATTTCATTGCTGAACCTGATATTTCTGAAGAATTAAGAGACATGTAGTATGCTATAGCAGATCAAGTTTTGGGATATAATTTTCAGGAAAATTGCACAGTACATTCTTTAGCATTGGCACTTCATGATATTTTTAATGTGCATTCAATCACGTATATTCAAAGTAAAACAATTGAAATCAATCCAGGAAAACATTTGAATATAAGTGCACATCTTACTGCATCACAGGAAGAATAGTTGATTACCTTAATGAATAAACATTCCCATGCATTTGCTTGGGAGTACACTGATATGCTAGGTATTCATCATGAGACATGCACTCACCACATTTACACAGATGATAAAATCAGACCTCTTAGACAACCGCAACGAAGAATGAACCCTATACTAAAAGAGATAGTCAAGGAAGAGCTGCAGAAGTTGTTAAAAGTAGGGTTTATCTACCCCATCTCCGACAACCAATGGGTTTCTCCCTTGGTTGTTGTTCCTAAAAAGAATGGTAAGTGGCGCATATGTGTAGATTACAGGGAGTTAAATAAGGCAACATTAAAAGACTATTTTCCATTTCCTTTCATTGATCAAGTGTTGGATACCTTAGCTGGAAAAGAATATTTTCATTTTTAGATGGTTTCAGTGGGTATAATCAAATTAGTATTGCAAAAGAAGACCAAGACAAAACCACCTTTACATGTCCTTGGGGCACATATGCCTACAAGGTTTTACCTTTTGGCTTATGTAATGCCCCAGCTACCTTTCAGAGGGCAGTCTTGGCCATCTTTGCAGATCTAATTCATGAGTGTGTTGAAATTTACATGGATGATTTTTCTGTGTATGGAAGTACCTTTGAAGATTCCTTAGCAAACTTGGAGAAAATTCTAAAAAGGTGTGTTGACTCAAACCTTTCCCTTAGTAACGAAAAGTGTTTTATGATGATGACTGAAGGAATAGTTTTAGGGCATCACATTTCTCCATCTGGAATACAAGTAGATACTGCTAAAATTCATATCATTGAAAATTTATCTGAACCAACAACTCAAACAGATGTAAGAAGCTTTTTAGGGTATGCAGGCTATTATCGTAGATTTATTGCAAATTTTAGTAAGATAGCTCTGCCATTGTTTAAATTGCTTTCAAAGGATGTGAATTTTAATTGGGATACTGACTGTCAATCTGCATTTCAGACACTTAAAGAGAAGCTCTCAACTGCTCCCATTTTAAGGGGACCAAATTGGACATTGCCTTTCCATATTTCTACCGATGCCTTTGCTACTGCAATAGGGGCCTTGTTGGGACAAAAAGAGCATACCATGACTTATGCTATCTATTTTATTAGTAAAAATCTGACACCTGCAGAGTTGAACTATACAGTCACTGAAAAGGAGATGTTGGCGGTGGTTCATGCTGTAAACAAATTCCGTCATTACATAACTGGCTACGAAATTTTTGTCCATACAGATAATTCAGCCTTACGATATTTAATGAATAAGTCTATCACTAATGGTCGGATTACTAGATGGTTGTTATTAATGTAGGAATTCAATATCACTGTTCTATATCGACCTGGACGAGAAAATCAAGTGGCAGATTTCCTGTCTCGCTTACACAATACTGGTGAGGTTGTTCCTGTTTTAGATAGTTTTCCTGATGAACACCTGTTTGCAATTTCTGTTATCACTCCTTGGTATGTTGATATTGCCAACTACTTATCACCAGGCCAACTACCACCATCTATGTCATCTAAAGAAAAGAAAAAGATTATTAAACAAAGTGCTAGGCATATATGGGTTAATGGTGATCTCTTTTACACAGGATATGATCTCATTATAAGAAGATGTGTATGACAGGATGAAGTCTTAGATATTTTAAAGGCATGTCATGATGAACCGTGTGGTGGCCATTTTGCAGATAAACGAACAGCATACAAGATACTCAATTTGGGGTATTATTGGCCTTCCATTTTCAAAGATGCTAAGAGGTATGTTAGAAGTTGTGATACTTGTCAACGGATGGGACGGCCAATCCGGTCTGATGAAATGCCACTCCAACCACAAATCCTCATTGAACTGTTTGAAAAGTGGGCCCTTGACTTCATTGGTCCAATTCATCCACCATCACAAGGAAAGAAGTACATTTTGGTATGTACAGACTACGTCACCAAGTGGGTAGAAGCCAAACCATTACCAAGAGCCACAGAGCAGACTGTGGTAAACTTTCTTTATGAGGAGATATTTGTCAGATTTGGGGTGCCTAGAGAGATTATAACTGATCAAGGTGCCCAGTTTACTTCTAAACTAGTGCAGGAGACAGCAGAAAAGTACAAGATCAAGCACAGAAAGTCTACCCCTTACCATCCACAAGCAAATGGCCAAGTGGAATCTACAAACAAGACTTTAGAAGGAATCATTACCAAAACTGTCCAGATGCATAGGAAGGATTGGTCAGCTAAGCTTACTGAAGCTTTATGGGCATACCGGATCACTTGGAAAAACAGTACTGGTTTTTCTCCTTATCAGCTTGTTTACGGTAAGCAAGTACTCCTCCCTATAGAGTTTCAAATTCATACCTTCAAGTTCGCAGCAGATTTGGGCATGGATCTTTCAGAGGCTCAACAAGAAAGAATACTTCAGTTGAATCAACTAGATGAGATGAGACAGGCTGCCATAGAACACAATATTTTGATTCAACAGCAGAGAGCTCAATGGCATGACAAGTTTATTAAAGAGAAAAAATTTCACGTCGGTGACTGAGCACTATTGTTTGACTCAAAGTTCAAAGACTTCAAAGCCAAATTCACAATTCACTGGCTTGGTCCATATGAGATTGCTGAAGTATATGACAATGGCTCAGTCAAACTTCAAACAATCGATGATGAAGCACGTACATTTGTGGTCAATGGCCATCGGCTCAAACTGTATACCAAGCCTATCAACAAGGAAGATTTTATACAGCAGATTTCACAGCAACGGGAAATGGAAGTGCTGGATAGACACATCAATGTTTCTCCTTCACTTACTTCTTAGCTGCTCTGATATTGCTAATAAAAATAAAAAAATAAAAAAAATAAAACGGAAAAAAACAAAATATCAAAAAAAAAAGAAAAAAAAAAGGAAGTTTAGTTGTGAAAACCAGGTCACTGGCACAACATAAACTTGAATTTTCCATGGAAAACCAGGTTCACTTGGCCATTGAAAATTCATAAAAATATTTCATTTCTTTTACATAGTTTTCTTTTCAATAATGAAGTTCTTGTTTGACTTGAGGACAAGTCAATAAGTAGGCCTGTGAGGGGGATAAGCATTTCTATGCTTTCGGGAACCCTCCAAGTCTTTTTCATATGCAGAAGGGACCTGATTTCCAGCAATACAGTGATTTCTAGCAATAAAGAGGGACCTAACTTCCAGTAAGGCAGAAGAAATCTACAGAAGGACCTGACTTCCAGCAAAGCAAAAGGAATCTGAGATGGTAGACAGAAGACATCAGAAGGACAGAAATGAATCAGAAATACATGCAAACCAGCTACATCAGGCAGCAAGCTCATCATACAAGAATATCAAGCAAAGTCTGTAAGAATTTTAGTTTTTGTGTTTTAAAAGTTGCATGATTCTTTGTTTCAAAGTGATGACATATTTACCAACCCTCCTAAGTTTGACTGCCTATTTCATTATCCTCACAGTCTCTGCCAGCATTCCATTTACTTTCCATTATCCTACCCTAGGGGTCAAGATGGTGGTCAAAATCAAACCTAAGAGCAAATTTTAAATGGCCAAAATATATACTGCATTCTACAGGCAGGGTCTCCTTCTCAGCAGAAAGTGAAATGTTTTAAGAAAAACATGAAATTTCCAATGTTTTATATGTATATATATTGGTGCATCAAGCATTAAGCAAACATACCTATAAAATATAGATGGCCGTGTGTATTTTCAAAATGAAAAGAGTCCACTTTAGTTAAAAGAAAATTCCTTCATTCCAATTTATAATCAAATATTGGGGCATACAAAGAAATTAAACACATGTTATATACATTAAAACCTTATCTTTCATTTATTTCTTGAGCAAATAATTGGATGGAAAGTGGCATCTTTATGAAATGATGAGAAAAAAACGTGGTTATATGCCCCACGGCAGCATACAATGTGCCTGAGTCTTGTATTATGAATTGGTGAAGTTGAGGAGTGCAATTTGGTCATTCTTCTTTGAACCAAATCCAACTCATTTTTCTTTGCAAAAATCGATTGCTGTGGGTGATAGTTTTCAGTAAGAAGAGGTCATGGATTATAGGAAGGGTGTAGACACCAATTTCTGTGGAAATCGCACAGGAAGAAGTGAAGACAATTACACCAGAAAGGAGGTAAAACTTAAACCCTTTCTTTGCTAAAGACTCTGCAAAGACCAACAACAATTCTACATTTTCAGAGTATCATTTTTGGATAAGAAAAACAAATGCAGAGTTGAAAATTGAAAGGTTGAAGTTTCCTGTTCTCTTTCCTATCAAAGTTCAAAATGTCATCTAGACTAGAACCAGCGAAATTCAACCCCACTGATATTCATGAGAATTGCATGGAGATCTTTGAAAAGAAGCAGTGGGTAACTTTCTTTGAAAAGTTTGATGGGCATAATGAGCATGTTAGTCTAGCTTTTGCTGAAACATTTGATGGAGAAGGGGTTATAGTGGGAAACTTGCACTTCAGACTGTCTGAAGACATCTTAGCACAAATTATTGGCCTGCCACAGCAAGGAGAAAGATTTTTCAAAACTAAACAATTCAAAGAGAAAGCATGGATACCCTTTTTGTGCAGATCAAGAGCAGGGTCAGTAAACTGGAAGAAAGGAATACCAAGGAGCTGGCTGGTTCATCCCTGGGATGAAATAGTTTATGTTATCCAAAAATTTATTACTTGTGAAGGCCAATTTAGTATAGTTTATCTTTACCACATCAAGCTGTTGCAGCATTTAAAAGGTGAATGTGAGATCAATATGCCCTATTTCCTGTTACAAAGTTTAACTAAGATGGCTAAGGCTGTCCAAAGGTGTGCAAAAGACAAAATGACAAGCCTTTTTCACTGTGGACTCATCAAAATCATCATCAAGCATGAGTTACAAAAGCAAAATTTGACATGGTTAGAATTTTTAATCCACAGTCAGTTTGAAGAGCAGGAAGAATTGCTTGAAGAAGGTTTAAAAGAAGATGAATTGTTGATGATAACATACCCTAAGGCAACAAGTTCAAAACTGCCAAAGGGGAAAAAGAAGAAAAAGGATGTATTGCTGATTACTGATGATGAAGACAACTCTAAGGCAGCAAGTTCAAAACAGCCTCAGAGAAGGATACGAACTAGGAGTGTAATGAGAGAAGAAAAATAGTTTCAAAAACAAGAGCAGATTTTCACCACTTACCAGAAAAAGCCAAGGAAGTATAAGCAAGTTCGAAGCTAGTCAGCATTAGAAGATGAGGAACACATACAAACCTTGGGGAGTCAAGAAGAAAACCTAGCAGGTGAGATAGGGCAGGATATCCAAGAAACTAATGAGATGATAAAACAGACAAAAAGAATCAATCTCTTCTTAGATCAGCAAGAGAAGGAAAAGGAAAAGCAATCAAGACAGGAAATACTAAAAGACTCAGCTTCTCTTTTCTCAGAGCAACAAACTGTGGAAGAGGAAAAGAAAGAAGATTTAGTACAAAAGAGTGAAGAATTGGGGATGGACACCAATTCTGTCTAGCTTCCAATGAAAAAGAAGAAAACTTCCAAGAACAATAAAAAGATTAAGAGGTTGAAACTTGAAATAAAGGAATTAGAGCTCAGGAATGAGAAATTAAGAGAAGTCAATTGGAAGCTGAAGGTTCAGAGGACACGCATCTCTAAACATGCATACAGATGGTATAAGCAAAAGAAGATTTATAAAGCTAAATATGAGAGACTGAAGGTCCTTTATGCATCTCGAGCTTCAACAGATGCATCGTCTCAGACAGGAGATTAGAAGCAAGATGATCAACAGCAAAATTTTGGTTTTAAACAGGGTCAAATATTTTTGGCATGGGGACATGCAGCAACTTCCTCTTGGGGGAGATGTTGGGCACCATTTTGACCTCTTTTTGTCATCTAAATATCTTCCATTTTCCTCCATAAAACCTTCATACTGATTTATAAAGCTTTAAATTCACCCACAAACTTTGGTTCAAAGGTATAAATGTCATTGCTTTTTAATAAATTGAATTTTGAGATTTTTAAAGCATTTAAACTAAGGTTTTTATTCAGGATTACAGGATGTGCTAACTTCTCGTAATGTCTCCAAGGTTGAGCACTTGCAGGCCAGCTAGGCGTGAACTGAAAGATGGAGAAAAGATCCTTAGTGTCCAAGGATGGATAAACTTCCAACAGATAGATGATGTGGCTCTCACAGGTGTCAAGTCAATGACGGTCAAAGGTGACCACCTGTGCTACCACTCAGCACAAAAGCAGGGCAGTTCCGATTTTGTTGATTTTCACAGATCTGATAGAGGATCTCGAGGACTATGTTTCATTAATTAGTTTCCAGATTAATAGCATTTCTAGTTTTCTTTTAAGTTTGTATAAATACTCCATAAGACAGAGGAGAAATCCATCACGATTTGAGACTGAAAATGCATGTTGTTCTAGACTGCGTTGTTCTATTACTGTGTATGATCGATTTTATGGTGAATATATTTAAAGTTTAAGCTCTGTGATTCTTCAATTGCGTGTGTGAACAAGGCATTGGAGGGCCCCCTCTGTCGAGTCTGCACACCCCTTTATTTGCCAGTGAACGATTTGAATCGCTGCAAACGATTTGATTGTTGCCAGTGGTATGTTTTAATTCCTGTAGGATTCAATTTCATTATTGCAGAACGAGTTAAACTAGTTTTCAATCAGTTTTATAAAGCTCTGTTATCTCATTGATTATACGCTGGAGAATGGTGCAGACTACTATCTCACCTTACTGTGCATTGCTTGACTGTTCAACGATGGAGTATTAAGAACAATTACACATTACGAATGCTTTCCTGTAAAGGGAATTAATGTTTGATTGTTTATTCAGTGCTGGGATAATAGACAGAGTCTTATAGTCCATATTTTAGGGTTAAGATTAATTTATAATTGTTTTTATTATCTCAGAAGTTTCACATACAAATTGCTTTCACATATAAATTGCTTTGTAAATGAAATATCAAATGAAGTTGTTCCTGTAAGCGAATTTTTGTGTTTTCAAATCACAGTAACTTAATTTTTTAAATAGGTTTATTTCATAGATAACTAGATTTCCAAGACAAGTCTAGCTTTGAGTCCTTATACTTGGATATGCCTCTAAGTCTACCAACCCGGATTTACATAAACTTAAGGTTTGATCTGCATTAGTAGATTGAAGCCCAACAGGCATATGATGAAGATCATAGTGATATATCCTCTAATGAAGATGAGGATCAAGATCTTGATGTTGAGAATAAATTTCAAGTAGATCCAGATCCATATCCAACACCTGCTCCCAATCCACGGCCAAGGCCAATATGGGCTCACAAAGTACTTGTAGCTGCTAGGAACATAGTTGGGGATCCATTTGACCATAGAACCACCAGATATCAGTATCATGCAAACCTTGCACTATGTCATGCAGATCCACAGATCCACTTCTCTTAGAGAGGTTCTACATGATGGTGGGTTTTGATCCACAATCCCTTGAAGGGACTTGCCACGGGGGATCTACAACTAAGTGCAAATGTTGGTTGGTTAACAGAGGGTACTCAAAGGTTCATGATTTGGACTACTATGAGCCATTCGCTCCTGTAGCAAAGATGGTTTCTGAAATACTTGTTTTGGCAAATACAACTTCGACACAATGGGAGGTACATCAGAGGAGCATATCCAAATCCAAATCTAGATCTAGCACCTGCATTACTATCCTACATAGGAGCAGAATGCCAATATTTTTACAAAGTCTTTCACTCACAAAGTTTTTGCACATGTGAAGGCTGTTTGAGTTTCCTGGTGTTCCTTTTTTAGGGGGGCTATTTTTCCCATGAGGTTTTTCCCCATTTCCTTAGTTTCATGGACAGTTCTTTTATCATTTATTTGATTGTATGGGTGACCTTTGGTCTTATTAACCAGGGCCCATGATGCACAATTTTGGATTAAGGGGGGGTGTTAGGATATTTTAATACTCCATCCTTGTCCTAGTTGCATTATTTACCATTTGCTAGCACTTAGTGATGTTATTTTCCCCCTAGTGGTGTGCATATGTCATATAGGACCCATTAGCCACCTAATGCGCCCTGCATGCATGATTTTAGGACTCTCGGAGGCAGTTCCCTATATTTTAGGATCCCATTTAGTGACTCAGTTTAGTCTAATTGAGTTACACATGAGTTGGTGACTCTAATTGGGAGTTTGAGCTCCGATCACTACTGATTGTGGCCTTGTGCGTCCTTTTCTGATTGATTTGCATGACAAACTCATGGATGCGCCCTCCTTAGTGAGTTAACTGACTATATCATCAGTTCACTAAGATTTGGTTGAGTTTAATTGAGTTTGGGAGCTCCAGAGCATTGATAGAGGTGACAATTACTATGCTAGACAGACTGAGACTCGAATTCTCTTAGGTGATTCGAATTCTCTCTATTGTAACATCATTGTTCATTATACCGATTATTGGATCATGTGACATTATTCTGTTCCTATCCGAGTTCTCATGCATGATTAATTGTCTTTTCATTTTTACTGCATTTTTCATTGTAATTCATCTTTTCTGCTCATTCTTTCTCTGTGAGGTATACTCAGCTCCATAATCTGCTGTGATTTAGAATTTCACATAAAGGAGGTTGGAAGGTTCACTCGGTCATTGTGTGTTTAAAGTCTTGGATCGGGAATAAATAATTAAATTTTTTTAGGCCCTTCCATTAGTGGCGTCTTGGGGAATTTGGCTTGCCAAAACCTTTGACATCATTAGAGATAAGTATATACCCACTTTTGAATGTGATTCTCAAATTCAATACTTAATTGAATTCATCAAAATTCATATCAAAATGTCAAAGCCCAAGTTATTGAGATGTACTCCAATTGATAAGACAAGGCATTGGATCTATATTGACGAATCTAGTCAATATCATCATTCTGTGTGTGGAGGGGAGAGTTTTATTTCTAAACAAAAATCAATTTAAAAACTTCAAAATTGGACCAGGAGAGGGTTCTAACAATTTCGTTGAGCTATTGGCTTTGAATTATTTACTAAAGATGGGAACATAATAGGGCCTTAACACCCTTCAGGTATCTGGGGACTCTAAGTTGGTTGAATAATGGTAGCACATTGAGGAGCTTGTTTCTCAAACAATCCTAGAGTAGGTGAAAAGGATAGGGACAAGGTTTTGTAAAATCTCTTATCAACAAGTTATTGAGAATTAAATTATGTAGTTGATGGGTTATCAAAAGAAGCTTGCTCCTAGTAGTCAACATGATCTTTTTACACGGAATCTCGAGAATTGTTACTCTTTAAGACTAGGTACTAGGTTGTTCTTGTTTCTCTTATTTTATGTGGGAAGACTATATACTTGTTTGTATTGTAAATCAATTGATATGATGATAGAAAGATAAAAGTAGGCTGCTACTATAGGGGTCATGAATCCATATTTGGACCAAATGAATGCTGAATAGTTTTCTACAATTATTTTTTATAATCTATAAGAGGGTTGTATGCCTTTGGTGGTAGTTTAATTTCGTATAGCCTAAACATGCGACGATTTCACCCATTTCCGATGAGTTTGTCTGACACAATTTCAACGAAAACTAGCCAAAATTTTGAAGAAATTCTTAACATTCCTAAGCATAGTGCTTAAATTCGCAGATTATGGGTGCCCCGGGGTTTATGAGGGCATTGAATCCATTTCTGAATTCAAAATCACAATCTGAACAACACCAAATTCAGATTTTTTGACTAAAAATTTATCGAATTTTGACCAAAAACTCGCTAAAAAGTAAAATGATTGCGTGTTTGGACTTCTTCGTTTTATTTCTGTCAAGTCATAATTTATTTTCTTGATTGTTGTCCAAGCATATGTTGATTGTACTTTTTACATAATACAAAGTTGCAAATTTTATTTTGAGTAAAAAAATACTACATTGAGCAATAAACAAAGATACCCTTTGGTCTTTTTTTTTCACATGAAAACATACGATACTTTATAGATAAGTATTAGAAAATGGATCAATACATCAACTATCGGCAGAGGATTAATAACTTTCATGCCCACCTGGGCAGAGTTAGAGACAACAGAAAAAACCCAAAAGGAAACGCCCTCCATGGCAGCAAAGAACACGAGCACTAGCTCACAGGTCGATAGCATGTAAAAAAACAGAGACCAAAAATGGCCCCATCCAAAAAGGCAAAGAAAAAACACAGAGAGACAAAAAAACCACCCAATGCCAAAATGAAAGAGACAAAAAGGAGGCCGCTGGAGTTGCCAAGAGATTCCTGGTCACCCAGATCCCACACAACCGTCATACAAAGGAAAGGATCTTGCCTCAGCAAGAAGGCCATCCACCCAAAGTTCAAAAAAGAAATGACCTTCCATCGCCAGAAGGGCTCTCTTCGAGAGAGCATCTGCCACTGAGTTATGGATGCAAGGGAAGTGGTGAAATCGGGTCTCTTTATGAAACAACAAAAGATGAGATATCTTCTGCAGCCACAAAGAGAGGGCAAGTACATCTAGTGAACTGATACCATTAACCCAGTTTACAACCATCAGAGCGTCTCCTGCCACATGAAGGAGAGGAAGTTGATGAAGTTTGGCAAAAAAGAGGATTAGCCACAAAGCACAAACCTCTCCTCTAGTGTTGGTACCAGGACCAACATGCCACCAAATGTTATAGAATCTACGCTCATCCATAACAATATGTGCACCAGCCCCACACAGACTGGCGTCGTTTTGTGAAGCTCCATTGAAAGAACCGAATGGACAATGGAGCAAAGGTGGATCCAAGCTCCGAGTCAAAAGAGCAGGAGGCCTAAGAGCCAAATTAGAGATGGAAGAGACCACACGAAACTCCTGAAAATACGCCAAAATCTTACAAGTAATCCATCTGGGGTTGGACGTCTTGTTTTTGAAAATTACCAAGTTTCTGGCTATCCAGAATTCCCAGTACATAAAACAAGCAAGGGCTACATAAAGCTTATAATATTTATGCCACATGAAGAAACCATCCGACAGAGAGTCACCAATCCAAGGAGGTACATTTGGTAGAACAAAACGGATCTCCCTCCAGATGCTAGCAGTAAATGAAAAAGAGATGCACATCAGTTTCACCTGCCAAATTGCATAAGGGACAAATCAAACAAAAGCTTGCAGTCTAGAGCCAGCCAAATGAAACACTTAATCTTCAAAGGAATATGCCATTTCCAAATCACCGAGTGCCACCAAATACCTGAGCCACCGAAAGGAAAGAAGGTCTGGTAAGCCAGTTGAGCAGTAACAGAGCCACAATTTGTATTCCGTGACCAACGGAGAACATCCGGGCACTCAGTGATTTGGATATTCCCCCGCTGAAGTCTAATCACATAATTCTCCCACTCCAACTTCCAGCCACCAAATATACCCAATTGAGTGGCGCTTAGCCAATGCTGAAGAGGAGCATCAGGTAGAGTTTGAGCTGCCACATGATTCATAGTATAATAACCACCTACCTGAAGGAAAGTGATCAACCCAGGAGAAAGTGAAAAAATGGTAGGTCCACCTATAATCGGGTCTTCACCAAGGAGGATATGTCGGCCATTTCCAGTATCCCACGCCAACCAATCCATAACAAACTCCTTTGCAGACAGAAGTCCCGCCCAAATATTTGACATTCCTTTGATCTTTTGGATACCACAACGAAGCCACAAAGTTATCGGGACCCCATTAAGATACTTATCCCTAACTACTTCGCCCTAAAGCCCATCCATCATAAGACCCCTCCACAAACTCTTTGCTAGTAGTGCCGACGAAAAGAAATGTATATTTTTAATGGACCAACCCCCTGCCTGAAAAGGAGCATCCAATCTTGAATTGACCACCAAATGCAGTTTCTGAGATCCATGCCCAGACCAAATAAAATTGTGTAATTTCCTACTCATCTCAGACAGGATTAATTTTGGAACCTTATTCATTGATAACCAATACACACCCAAATTTTGCAGTACAGATTTAGCCAATGTGAGTCTGCCACCTTGGGAGAGCCGACGCTAGCACCATTTATGTATTCTTTTGTCAAACCGCTTCAAAATCTAATTCCAGTCACCTCTGATGTAGGCATTTGGCTTAATGAAATAGCCAAGGTACATAGTCCCTAGCGCCAACTCTTGGAAATTAATAGGGAAAAGATTTGCAATTTCCATCTTCAGTGCCTCCTCCAAATTATTCTCCAAGAAGAGTGATTTTTTTTCATTAATAACCATTCCAGAGGTCCGACAGAATAGATCCAAAATATTCTTTATAATAGACCATTCAAATTTACAAGCCAGTCCAAACAACAGGACATCATCCACAAAGAGTTGATGTGTGGTGGAAATGTTTTTGGTAATCTTTATCCCCTCGATCTGATGGTTCTCCTGGGCCTTTATCAGCAAGCGACTGAGACCCTCAATCACAATTAATAACAAAAGCGGTGAGAGCGGGCATCCTTGTCGGAGCCCCCGAGAAGCCGTGAAAAAGTCAGAAGGGCATCCATTTACAAGAACAACATAATTGACTGAAGATACACACCCCATAATCCACTTCATGAACGACCAGGGAATACCAATTTGTATCAAAGCAAATCTAAGAAACTGCCAGTTTACCTTATCGTATGCTTTAGATAGGTCCATTTGGAGGATCAGAGCTTTCTTATTTATGGTCTTTATACTATGAAAGGATTCCTGAGCGAGGCCTATCGCATCTAGGATCTGCTGGTTTTCCAGAAAACCAAATTGCTCTTGTGAGATGGATTTGGATAGTATCGGCTTGATCCTATTTGCTATGACTTTTGCCACCACTTTATACACCAAGTTGTAGAGATAGATCGATTGAAAGTCCTCAAAAGTTTCCTGAATAGAAGATTTCGGAATGCGTGCAATGAAGGTTGAATTGATATCAATAGGAATGATCCCCTTAATGTGCGATTCCTCCACCATGGCAAGCAAATCCAGGACCATCAGATCGAAGAATTATGAGAAAAGTTCGGCCGACCATCCATCCGAACCAGGGCTCTTAGCTTTGGCACATTTTTGTATTACCTTTGTAACTTCAACAAGTGTAACCGACCTAAATAAATCCAACCCCTCCTCCTCCGAGAAGAAATGAGGGAATTCTTTGATGACCTTAATCTGCTCAATCACCAAAACAGGCTCAGGGGCCTCATAGTAATGTTTGAAATGCACGGCAGCCTCACGGAGTAGATCAGAATGTTTACTAATAACAGAACCCTCCGCAGATTTTAATGCCCATATAGAATTTTGAATTCTTCGTGAATCATCATACTTGTGAAAGAATTTATTGTTTTTATCCCCGAGGGATATCCAGAGCGCTCTGCTCTTTAAGCGCCATGTTTCCTCATCTTGGGCAAGTAGAATATGCCTTCTTTGTTCCAACAGCACAAGAGGACCGAGAGCTGTTCTATGTAAAGCGCCCTGTTCATTGGTGTTATTAAGCAGGGGCAATTTCCGCTTCAATATTATGTAGTTCCTTAAGATTATCCTTCTTTTTCTTTTTTTCCCACTGAAGGACCACCGACTTTAGCTTATTGAGTTTTTTAATCAGATAATACGAAGGCGAGTCTTGCTCCACATTTGTAAAATTCCCCCAATGGTTTTTGATCAGTTCCACAAAATCGGGATCCTTTATCCTTATCCAAGTATGATTGAATTTGTAGAGAAAATGCAGATTTTTGGCTTCAAAATCCAGTTCCAGAATGATTGGAAAATGATCCGATAATCTTGAAGTGTCGATCCAGGATCTGTATGTGCCAACAATGAGTCCCCAATCATAAACCGATCCAGCCTTTTTGAAACACATGCCGGACCAGCACGCCCATTACTCCAGGTTGGGTTGAGTGGAAAAGGTTCCACATCATTGAGACCCAATGAGGAGAACAGATTCATGAAAAACGAGGACAAAGGGTCCGAATGGCCTAAACCGCCCCAACATTCTGCATCCGACATGGTCAAGTTCAAATCCCCAGTAATAATCAAGTTGGGAAGAGTTAAGATTTCCAAGTGGGTCGTAGCATTCCAAAAATCCAACCTGCTATGATATGGCGCATATATGCTAAGAAAGTTGCATTCACCCGAAAAACCAACAGCCTTCCCTTTAAGTAGTATGCCCCAGTGGGTCATAAAGGCCGAAAGTTGAGCTGAACGGGGATTCCAAGTAGAGAGAAGACCACCCGAATGCCCCTCTGAGTCAGTAGAAGAGACAGCCCAATGTTGTTTTAATGAGTGAAAAAAAGTCGAGCCTTCTTGGCAGAAACCATGGTCTCTTGAAAATGGATAATGTCAGGAGCCTCTCGCTCCAAAAGTCATTTGAGGGCTAATCTTTTGTGAGGGCCCCCAATCCATCTAACATTTAGGGAGAGAATTTTCATCTTTTAACCCGCGCCTAGGCTTTCATGTCTCTAAGAGCCCGCTTGGAAGATGTGGTGGGTGAGGGAAAATGGGAAGAAATGTCAATCTGAGAGGATGTGGATGCAGGGGAAGTAATAACAACTTGAGGAGAGACCTTATGACCACTACGAGTATGCAACGACAATAAGGATAGTGGAACACCATCAACGGGCCGACCATCCTGGTCCAGGTTCAAAGGAATGTGCCCAATGAAGGTCTGCAGAGGGGTAATGGGAGACGGCTCAGATGGTAGACATTTCAACGATGAAGGGTCTAAATGGGGAGACGGCGAGGGGAAGGATTGTGTGGATGGAGAAGCGGACACAATAGCAGGCCCAGGAATCGTAGATAAGTTTGGCATCCCGGGGATCTCATGAGAGGAAGATTTGCAATGTGTAGAAGGGATTTCATTTGAAACAACAGATATTTCCTCCACAACAAGGTTCAGAGTAGGAAACAATGGAGGCATAACAACAACATTAGCCCCATTAGGGACCATACTCACCCCCTGGTAAAAATAGGGTCCCCCCCCCCCGATGATATCATCCCCCAAACTTGAACCCTTTTCCTCCAAAGTATTCATAAAATATTTTTCCTCATCGGTTAAAGACTCAGAGAAAGTTGGATCCAATATAGAAAGATTACTAAAGAGTTCGGAGCAGTAGTAGCATCAGGAAGGATGTGAGACGGGGGGTTAACACCCGTAACTCTGACCAGTGAAGAGCTGTCAGACGACCAGGCACAAATCCCATCAGACGAATCTTCCTCCTCCAAATCAGAAAGAGCCCTTGAGCATTCCTTCCATAAGTGGCCCACTGTCCCATAGCGAGAACAACGAAAGGGTAGGCCCCAATAATCCAGAGATTGATGGATAACCTTCCCCCGCCAGTGGATATCTAAAGACTCCAGTAGACCCTTAGACATGTCAATCTCCACCAGGACTCGGCCCATCCGCCGGTCCATACCTCTAAGAAGACTCTCATTTAGATGAAGAAATTTGCCCAGAGGATTTGCAACCGCCTCGAAAGCTTCCCTATTCCACAAGGCGAGGGGGAATCCCGACAGATGAACCCACAAATGCCTGAACCTGATTTTTTCAAGATCTGGGTCGAACTCCATATGCCATCTCTTCAGCATAAGGCTGCCAACACCCTTAAGCCAAGTCTTCTTTAGAATATATGTCGCATGCTCCTCAGTCCTAAAATAGAACACATACCAGCCATTTTTCAGAGCCAGAACATCTGGCGTATAGCCTATGAGTGTAGACCAGGTGGTACCAACCCAATGACCAATATCTTTAGGGTTCATGGCCCGGTAACTGAACTTGCCTACTAGGGCTTTGAGAGTAAGGGCGGCCATCCCTTCCAAACCTATATTTTTCCCCATATGCATATTATCCACCTCAGAGCGTGGGAACCGGTTACAACATTTTTTGATGTTCCCCGGAGGTTTAGGAGAGTCCCGAGGCAGTCAGTCATTTGTAACCCCAGGAAGATGGCCTGGAAACGACCATGGAATAGTTGAAGGTTCGGGAGGCCGATTTGTAGGGCTAGAAACTCTAATGTTTGTATGAGGGTCCTCAATCGGATTGGGACGTGGACCAACCCCCGGAGGCCTCGTAGCACTGCCTAATGAGATCTGATTAACACGTTCCTTTAGTAGTGCCCGACAGTCTTCATCCGATTTGTGAAAGACTTCCCGTTCCCACCATCCATCTAACAAAGATGTTTGCTCAACTTTGGATCCTTCTGCCATCATAGAAAGGTTAAAATAAACCTAAGCATGCACTTTGTTAAAAGAGCCCGTGAGACCACCTACGGGATGCCGACCTCAAGATTCAGAGAAAACAGACAAAAACCAAACCTTGGATATGATACCTGGAATCCAATAAAAAACAACACGTGCTCTGGCCGCTGACAACCAGAGCCAGCAGGCCACCTAAGACTTGAGGGTATTCCGATAACCCAACCCACTGACTGTTTCAGGTAGTTGACAATGGAAAAAGGGAAGGAAACAGAGGAGACTTCTAGAGGTATCCCCGAAAGACAGTAGTATAAACAACCAGGGATTCGCACCAAGTTTACATCTAAAAAGTAAAAAAACTTAGTATAGATCTAGTAAGAAACTAAACTGGAATACGGACCATCCTCAGGTTTAGATTAGCTTAACCCTTCCAGGGACAACCTGGGTGTCATCCCAGGGGGTAGGAGTTTCTTCCCACTCCGTTCCATGTTCGAATCCCAGGCATTCGTCCTCATATTTAAAATCAGTCAACATTATTAGTATGAACTTTCCATCTTTGGCTCCCAATAGTCCCAAAAGATGAACAATAAATGCCTTACCCTTTGGTCTTTATTTATATGTACTTGCTACTGATGTTCTACTATGATGATCAATATTTCTAAATACACTAGGGGTTTAAACATTATAGGAATATGGAAGTCATCAACAATTAATTATCAAAAGTGTTGAATCTATTTTTACATTAAAAAAACATATTCAAAACTATTGAATCTATATTTCATTAAAAATTAGAAAAACCATCAATCCAAAATTCAACCTTGTGAAATTTGCTTATACAAACACTATATGTGAACAAAATCTTAGAATATACAGAATATAAAGAGAATGGGTGGAACATTTAAAAAGTATCTGAAAGTTGGGAGAGCAATGAGAATTGACACATGTCGGCCCCACACGCAAACGAACCAAGAGACATTCCACAACGTAATCGCAACAATAAATTACTTTAATCAAAATGTTAAAGTACTTTAATTAGACTATTGTTAAATTACTTTAATTAGAATATTGTTAGGACGGTTCGGCTAAACAAATCGATAAGAAATGAGAATGAGAAGGATTGAGACGTTATATATCGCATTTGCCCGTGAGGAGCGTGTGGGAACCAAGGGACGCCTCGTGCATCTTCATCTCTTTCGCATGCCCACCATCCATCCTCCCGTGGCCCCGCCGCTCTCGCCTCATCACAGGCTCGACCTCCCTTATTTAATTATAATTAATGCGGAAATTAAAAAGCATTATATATCTAATAATTTATGATATAAATATTATAATAATGCTTAAAATATATTTTATGATTTTGGGTTATTTATTTGTTCTCGTTGTATTATTGGTAATTTAGTCTAAGAGTTAGCTCAAGTGATTGAGAGCTGTGAGTTGTAAGCAAAAGGTTTTGAGGTCAAATCCCGGGGTGGTTATGCATAGATATATAAAGGTCTCACTTGATGTCCCCACTGGGTTAGGCTCCATAGGCCTCTTCGGATGGCTCCCATGTGAATTCTTCCCATGGATGTAGCAACTCTTCTCCGGGTTCGGGGAGGGGGATGTTGTCATGTTATGTTACCTAACGTAACATTCCAAAAAATTAAAATAATTCTTGTGGCTCACAACTTATAATTTTTTTATTTTTATTTTTATTTTTTATCTTAAATTTTTTACACATCAAGAAAATGTAAAAAATTTATACCTCAAGAAATTGGATCCCTCTCTGTACTTAATAGATTGAGTTTAAGATGGATCTGGGCTAGTGGTAAACTTGAAAATGTTGAAAACATAAAATGTTCAACTTTCTTCAAACTCATCCCCGTCACTTTGACTATGCAATTACATCATTGCTACGTTGTTTGACATGGTTTTACAACCGGCATAGATCCATCTTAAACCCGTATCTATCAAGCACCGAGAAGGATCCACTTTCTTGAGGTGTATTTTTTAAAAAAAATTTAAACTCAAGAAATTTGATATCTCTTGATTGATAGACGGGGGTTTAAGTTTTAAGTTTTTATTTTATAAACTAATATCGATTTTTTAATTACTTTTTATAATATTTTATTTTATAAGTCAACATGGATTTTTTTAAATACTTTTATTAATTTTTTATTTTATGAGCCCACATTAATTTATTAATGGTGGACATAATATAATTTATTACTTTTTACTTTTTTTTTACAACATCTCCCTCATACTCGTGTGTAACGTTACATCCATATACGTTACAACATCTCCCCCATACTGGGTGTAGAGCACCTCGTTTCACTCGGGCCAAAAACATAAAAAATTGCTATGGACTAAGCGAGGAAAAAACATCTAAGGTAAATTTCGTTCCTAAAATTTTCCTGTCACCAGTTAGATTTAAACCTAGGTGAGAAGTATCACAACCAATGCTTCCAGCGACCTAATCTAAACTCTATTAACATAAAAAATTCCATAACATACTTTCACTTAAACAACATAATCCATATATATATATATATATAAAACATTAAATGTATGTTAAACAACATATTAATAATATAAAATATATATCCCTATATATATATATATATAAATAAATAAATAAATATATATATAAAACATTAAATTTTTATAAGATATATCAAAATTCAACGGTCAAGTGATGATTCCACGTCTCCCCATGGTGACGTACAATAGATATAGACATATACAAGGTTAGTTAAAAATTAACCATATATCATTGCCGAATTTAAAACCTCTAGCATCCTTGAATATGAATTTGACGTTTTTACCATGCCTTGTAACTTTAGAAAATATTTAATCACTTAATTTAAATTAAGTGTATATTTATTTGTTTAATATTTTTTCTATAATTATTATATATATAATTCAATTAATTAAAAACAAAATAAAAACAATTTAACCCACATCAGAGATTCAAGTCTCCAATACACATGATTACCGGTTAATAAATGGACGGCCCTAAAACTATCCAATTCTTCTCTAGCCATGGAAAGTCTTCGATGGAAATGGAATTAAGGACTCTAGCCCTGGAACATATTTGATGGAAATGGAATTCAGCTTTTGTGGCCATAGACCAACAGCGTTATCGGTGGAGTTTGCAAAATCCGAGTCAGATGTGTTAATCCATGCACGTATACAGCGCGAACGTGGATGCCTCCCATTTGCCACGGTGCCAAAAACGTTAACGGGAGTTTGCGAGGAAGGAAGGAATTTGTTAATCTAAAGAGGTGAAAAAGCAGGCACGGGAGTGGGCGAAGAATAGAGGTCGGTTGAGAACTCTGGAAAACTATTGTTCGGCTCTTTGGGTTCATGAAATTTGGGGATCCCGATATCTGCGAATGGTATTTGGTGATTTTATCACTGCAGAAACCCCGGTTTTCTGAGGTGTACAAGACGTTATGGCGACTCCTTTGACAGGGCTTCAGCACGCCCAGGGACTCTTGGCTCCCATTGAACGGCCATTGGGGTTCGTGGATCCCTCAATGGCTTATGTGCAGCATTCCGCTCTGAAATTCCCCATTTTGGTTTTTCTCTACTTTCACAAGGCCATCAGATGCGAGCTCGGTACGCTTCACAGGGATGCTCTGGCTATTGAGAAGGAGAGCGACGGCGAGATTCGGACCCTTCTCGATCGGTACCACTTCTTGCGGGTTATTTACAAGCACCACAGCAATGCCGAGGACGAGGTGCTGCTTTTAATGCTACCATCCTTTGGTTTAAATCGGTTTTACTTTATTCACTCGAGGGAAGAGATTTAATTTTCTGGAATGAATTGATTTTAATTTTCCCTTGCCTTGGGAGTATCAGAAAAATGTTCGATAACTGCCCTTTGTTTCAAAATTGATGAGTGTAATTTTAATAATCTTAGCAGACTTGTGTAAATACTTGCTTTAGCAGCCTGAAATTTATGTTTGACATCTACCTTTACTTTCAATGGCCTCTGTATATACCCTTCAATTTTAATACCCTAATTAATTGTCATCCATGCCATCCCGTCATTTTTTTTATTCTAAATTTTCGTGTTTATTCTTTTGATATTTTGTGGTCAATAACTTATCCTAATATTTAGCACCTCCTTAAGCTTTGCGTTTCCTGCGTCATCCAAGATATTATTATGGAAGTTGCTGCTTCAAGGAACATGCCCCGAGGTCGAGGGATGCACTGCATGCCATGGACTTTCTTCGGCTTAGCTGCCAGGTATGAGAGGTATCTATTCTGCCAAAATTGTCCAAGACTCGCACCTGGTCTAATATGTCTTTGAGCTGCCACTGAGTGGGGCAGACCACATCAAGAATGGAACTCATGTGGTGACTCAATTCTCCATTTACTTCATCATCAAAGCCCCAAAGCCCCATTGCATCTTTGTGTATTTTTTCTTATATATATTTTTAGATATATGTACTTTGGTTGCACCAAGAGAAGTAAGGAGCTCCCAGGGATTATACAGCCGGGTCCTCTTGGTCGATCTGCCAGTGCATTGCCCCCCTCACAGCCATTGATGACTCTGAGGAGGAGCCTGTATCATGCGCTCCTCACACTTCTCAACAGCCAGATCTAGTTTCAGCTCCAGCGCCAGCTCTAGTTCCAGACCGGGCAGGCCTTGACATCCTCCCATCTTCTCTTGCACTTGGACCTTCTGCTCTGTTTTATATCTTCTTTTGACTACAGATATAGTTTTCTTAGTTTTTTGGCTAGACATAGTTCTTCGCCTTTTCTGCTGTCAGTATTGATCTAGGATTTTTATTTGCATTCACAAATCGTATTTATATGGGATGTACTTTTTAGTCCCCTTTGAGCTTTGTGGATGCTTGGGTGGGGGTAGGGTAATGCAGCAATATTTATACGTGTCGTGTGTAAGAGTTTGCACAAATATCCAATGTATTAAATATTAGAACACCTCAAGCTATTCAAGGTATGTAACCTCGAGCTTTGGAACACCTTGAGACCCAAGTTAGATGGGTATGCGCTAGTATAATGGAAACGTGAGAAAAAAGAAACAAGGACCCAAATACTTGGAATTTCCAACATTAAAAGGAATTTGTTATTTTTGAGTTCCTTTTAAATTTGCTTATTTACAAGTGTAGCACATTTCAAGCTGGGGTTCCTACAGGTGTATTATGCTTGCTGACTCAATTGTTCATCTCTATACAAGGTACGAAAGACCAATGACGTAAGGCATATGGAATTTCGGTATGATATACACATAAGTATGAAAATATAAAACTTGCACCAACTCTCAACCCTAAATGGTGAGGAGGAATACAAAATTAATTTTCACATTCCAAGTGACATTTCTAGTTATCCAAAATAACACAATAAATATTGAATATGCCAAATATAGATGGGCAGCACAACTTCCAAGTATGATAATGATGATGTGTTGCATGGGGATGCCTAAGAAATAGGAGAATATCTCTTAATAGCCTTGAAAGGAAACAATATCAAGTAAAGGAATATTACAATGGAGCATATATCTCTTAATAGCCTTGAAAGGAAACAATATTAAATAAAGGAATATAACAATGAAGCATAGTCTATATACAACACTCAAGGAAAAATCCTTCAGGCTAAGAAGTTGCGGGTGGGGGGTATCTATTATGCCAAAGTCGCCTAGGATTGGCATGTAGCTTCAATCACTTGAAATGACCCTTGCATGGTGAAACGGCCCATGGGGGACGAACCATTTTTAGTCTTGGTAAATTCATGAAATTTTGGGAACTTGATCTCTTGGAATGGTATTTGGCGCTTTTGTTATTGTGAAGTCCGGTTTTTTGAGGTCCTTAAAGCGCTATGACAACTTCATTAATAGGGATTCAACATGCTTGGGGGATCTTGGTCCCCTATAAACAACATATGGGGGTTGTGGATCTCTCGAAGTCTTATTTAAGTCACTCTGCTTTGGGTTTTCTTTACTTTCAAAAGTCATCAGATGCAAGCTTGACACACTTAGTAGGGATGTAGTGGCTATTGAGATGGAGAGCGATGATGAGATTTGAACCCAATCATTCAATGCTACTTCTCACTAGAGTGAGTCATTTACAAGCATTGCAATGATGTTTAGGATGAGGTGTTGCTTTTAATGTTATCACTTTTATTGTTAAATCATTTTTAGTTTATCGAAGTAAATAATTTAAATGATAGAGATTAATTTAATTTTCCTTTAGTTATAATACCATAATTCATTGTTGTAGCACTTCCTCATTTGTTTTTCTACTATGAATTCTTTTGCCACAAATTTCAGTTTTGTTGTTTATGATCTTGTTAAGCTTATTGTTTATAAATTATTATTATATGACATGGACTTCCTTCAACTTTGTTTCCATGTCCTTGGGGTATGAGCTTTCTATCTCATTGAAATCACTCAAGGCTTTTACCTACCTTGTTCGTCTAGTGCTAGGATGATGCTTATGCACCCCATCCTTTTTGTATTAAATGTGATTTAAATTTTGCGAATGTTAACATAAAATCTTTAAGCAATTAACAAAAAAAATTGCCATTTTCATGAAGTTTTGTAGGTCATGAATGTTCTTTTATTGTAGCCAATTAACAATTGCTGAAATCTTTGTTGGATCAATGCTCAATCCATCTTGTAGAATCCATGATAAACAAGTTTTTCAATCCATTTTGTAGAATCCATGATATACAAGTTTTTCAATCCATCTTGTAGAATCCATGATAAACAAGTTTTATCTATCCAACTGTGCACTTCTTCATGCCCACTTGTAGCTTCCTTCTTTGTAATGATGCAAATATCTGGTCTGAGTGCTCCAAGTGGTCCTCCTAGGTTTTATTAAAAACTAGTTTCCATTATCACAAAAGATTCAAGGACATCCTTCTCTTCCTCGTGTACTTTTTAGGGTGATTGAGTAAGATTGATCAACATTCTAGCCATTTAGACAATCCTTGTAGCATCTTTAAGGATGTCTTCCATGAATCATCTTGCTTGATATGAATTTGATATAATCTGACTTTAGGTCTCTCTTACCAAAGTACTTTGCTCCTTGAAGTTGATCTATCAAGTTGTTGTCCTGTGGTAATGGATATTGGTTCTAGATTTTGATTTTGTTTAAGGACTGATAGTAACTCACATTCCCCATGTGCAATCCTTCTTTGGAACTAAAGACAATTTCAATTCCACAAGGCGATGGGTTAGGTTGTATTTGGTCTTTGTTGAACAACTCCTCAATTTGCCTCTTGATATCGTCTAGTCTTACATAGTGCATTGTTGGTAGGACAACTCCTTGCTGTAGATACATGGAGTTCTCAATTGCACAACTTAGAGGCATTCCATGTTGGTTTTGGAACAACTTGAAATAGCATTGTAGTAGCTTGTCCAATTACTTCTTCTTTTCTAGCTTCTTCTATAGCTATGGTTTTACTTATAGCATAGCCTTGGTTTTTGGACGCACCTTATTGGAGTGTGTCATTCTCTCCTTTTTCTCCAGTCGCATGATTAACATAGTGAACTATCACGAGGCTTTGACTAGTGTCTATGTCTCATTGTCGGAAATGAGTGTTAAGGGTGTTGAATCTTTCTGTGTTGTCATTGAGTAATCTTGGGCATCTATAACAAGCTAATATTGGTTTAGGCACATTTGGTAGATTGTATCATGATCCCAAAAATTACACCACATATTCATGTTGATGTATGTAGCTTGGACAAGAACTTCTGCCTAGGTTTAGTGTTAAAAGTGTAGGAAGTCATCCAAGTCAAATCTATTTTGTAATTCACTTTATTAATAAAGTGAAAGTCTTATATTTAATTGTTGAGTCTAATAAAGTGTATTTTTATTACATTAGTGATTTAGACTAATCTCAATCATACATCTCACTGTGAGATTAGGGTTTTAGCTGAAGTAGGCAAGTCAAGGTAGAGGGTTAAGACACATTCATTCTTCACTCAAAGACAATTTTGGTCGAAAAGTGAAGAAACTCATCCAAGGAGTAGATTTAGAGTGTTGGAGAGGAGCTCTGTTCAACAACCAGGCGGATTTTAGCAAGCTGGTAACAACAACAACAGATCCATATAGTTGTAATCTGTACGAACATGTCCATACTGTCGTATGGAATAGGTCCGTATAGTCGTACGGACTGCCATACAACAGGGCAATGCGTAGGCATTGATTTCTTGGTTTTTGTTGGGTAAATTTCCTTAGTAAGTGTGTAGATTTCGCTTTGTTTGAGTGTACCATACAACTGTTAGTTTTGGCAGTTGTGAAGGTTTCGTTTCCTTGTAAGTTTTGATGTAATAGTGAAAAGTTGATTTGAAGGTGTAAATTGTCTGTGTACTATGTTTATGCTTCCACTGTTCATTTTCCAGCTATATGTGTGAATACTGCTATGTAAAGAATTTAATTGTTGGAAATTAAATAACTATTTATTTATTTGAGAACACAAGGATAACATTCACCTAGGGTTAAGGAAATCTACATGGTATCAGAGCTACTCTGATTGAGAGGAACAAAAGATTAGGAGTTTGTGTGTAGATCAGAGATGGCATTAACTAGCCTTAGGTTCGAGGACAGATTGGATGGTGCCTCGAATTTCCTATCGTGAAAAGTTAGGGTAACTCTTCTATCAAAAGAGAATGATCTTTGGCAGATCGTCAAGGACGCAGTGACTTCATCGACAGATCTATAGCTTTTGGTAGCTCACAAGAAGAAAGAAATGAAAGCCAAGCAGATGATCATGGATGCTATAAAGGATCATCTGATCCCTCATATATTCGAGAAGACGACAACAAAGGAGATGTTTGATGCACTGGTTAACCTTTACCAGAGCGAGAACATTAACAGGAAGAAGATGATATTGCAAAACATACTCAGATTTGTTGAGATGACTAGATCAAACATCGTCACCAATTACTTGATTAAGGTCAGACATATTCATGACCATCTTGCAGTAGTTGGGGAGAAAGTTAAAGATGAGCTAGTAAACAAGGCACTGAATGGGTGTTCCCACCTCAATGGGAAACATTTGTTGAGGGTGTATGTGCTCAAGAAAACCTTCCCTCTTGGGAAAGACTATGGGATATTGTATCTAGGAGGAAACTCAGATGGAGTCCAAGGCTAGCAGGCAGGGAGGTGACAATGACCATGCCCTAATTTTTCAAACAAAGAAGGGAAGAGTTAAAGGACCCAACAAGGGTAAGATGAAGAGTGAGGAGTCAAGCTCACACCTAGAGAAGAAGGACTTGAGTAAAATCAATTGCTTCATATGTCATAAGAGCTACCATTATGCATCACGGTGTCCGAAGAAGAAGGGGGTAAAGGGAAGTAGCAGTAGAATCAGGTAGCGACCTCAGTTGGAAATAAGATGAATAAGGTTGCCTCCAAATTTGAGAAGGATTTTTTGATGGTATCTTGCCTTTCTTCCAACACAGTTTTGAAGAACGTGTGGTATGTGGATAGTGGAGCATTGAGGCATATGACATCTGCCTCAGAACTATTTTCAACTCTAAGGAGCATGTCTCAGGAGTTCAGGTGGAGCTTGGTGATGATGCCAAGTATCTAGTAATAGGAGTTGGTACCATTCCTTTCCAACTCCAGTTAGGTAACTCTTTAGACTATGATGATGTGTTATTTGTTCCATCTCTCAATAAGAATTTGCTTTTAGTTTCAATCATGGAAGATAAGGGCTATGCAATAGAGTTCAAGAACTAACAAGTCCTCTTAAAATTGAAACAGTCTAGCCGAGGATTAGCTCAAGTGATTGGAGTCAATGAAGGTTACAGGGTGAACCTGTTCAATCCCTAGTGCATAACACAAACAACTTGTTCGAGTTATGTCATAAGAGGATGGGGCACCTACATCTTCGAGTGTGGCCTATTATGAGGGAGATCGCCACAGGTCTTCCAGAGTTAAACATTGAGTAGCAGGGTGTATGCAGAAGGTGCGCGCTTAGCAAGCATGTCAAGCCTGCTTTTCCAAGCAGTGAGCTAGCAAGCATGTCAAGCCTGCTTTTCCAAGCAGTGAGCACAGGTCTAAGGGGATCCTAGACTTGGTGCATTCAAGTGTGTGTGGAATGATGTCAGTAACAACAATCATAGGAAGCATATACTATGTTTCCTTCATTGATGACTTCTTTCGCAAAACATGGATTTACTTCCTAAAGATCGAGGATGAGGTCTTTAGCAAGTTTCAAGAGTTTAAAACTCTAGTGGAGAGTTAGATAGGGAAGAAGATCAAAATTTTGAGATTGGACAGTGGTGTTGAGTATACCTCCAATGATTTTGAGGATTTCTGCAAGGATGTAAGAATCGAGAGGGAGTTCACTGTTCCGTACAACCCATAACATAATGGGGTTGCAGAGCGGAAGAATCGATCCATCATAGGGGATGCTAAGGACATTATACATGACTAGGATTTGTTGATGTTTCTATGGGTAGTGCAATTCAACGGTCTAGATCCAGAACATGTGTCCTTAGAGGATTTTGGGGGAGAAGACACTAGAGGAGGCATTGACTAGCGTGAAGCCAGAGGTGTGCCATTTTCTCATCTTTGGCTGTTTAGTTTACATCCATGTACCAGTTGAGAAGAGGACCAAGTTGGAGCCCTCCAATAGGAAGGGTTTGTGTGTTGGTTACAGTGAGACTTCAAAAGCCTACAAGATCTATATTCCATGGAGAGAAAGACTATTGTAAGCAGGGATGTAAAGTTTGAGGAAGACTTTGCATCCAGGAAGTCTCATGAGCTTATTCCAGTGATAGAGGATGAGGAGTAGGAAGCTCCGAAGGTTGAGCCAGGGTCAATAACGACTTCAAGTTCAAGGCAGCAACCGTCATATGCAGAGGAGAAGCCATTAGCTACTAGCCTACTACCAGTTTTGTCAGGAGACCTCGATGGTTCACATAGACATTGAGGGATGCTCAAGAACATGTTGAGGCTCCTAGGAGATCATTAAAGGAGAGCAGATCTTCGAAGAATTTTCCAAACTACAGGGTGTTGATGAGCAACATCATAAATTCCAAGCCTTCTAGTTTTCAAGAGGTAGTAGACTAGCAAGTTTCAAGTGATGCCATGATGGAGGAGTACATGTCCATTACGAAGAATGACGTTTGGGACATTGTGCCTAGTTTGGAGGGGAAAAGTAGTGACTTTTAGATGGCTCTGCAAGATCAAACATGCGACAGATGGCAACATAGAGAAATACAAAGCAAGGTTTGTGGCAAGAGGGTTCTCCCAGAAAGAGGGAGTGGACTATGAAGAGACTTTTGCTCCAGTTGCTTGGTACACTTCCATTAGAGCTATGATGCCTTTAGTCTCCATTATGGGATGGAGGATACATCAGATGGATGTGAAGACAACTTTCCTCAATGGGATAATCGAGGAAGAAGTGTACATAAAGCAGCCTTAGGGCTTTGGGATCACTAGGGAGGAGTCCCATGTGTTTAGGTTGAAAAAGGTCTTGTTGGACTCAAACAAGCATCGTGAGCATGGTATTCCAAGATTGATGGATACTTGCAGAGTATGGGCTTCCCCAAAAATGAAGCAGATTCCAAATTAAATTTCATATTTGTTTAGGCCGATTTGCTCATTTTTGTATTATATGTAGATGGTCTATTTCTTATAGGTTCAAAGGAGCTCATCGCAAGGTACAAGGTAGATATGGTAGTTGAGCTTGAGATGTAGTACATTGGCATGATGCATTACTTCTTGGGGTTGGAGGTTTGGCAAAGACTAGTGGAGATTTTCCTTAGGTAGGTTAAGTATGCAGCCGAGATCCTGAAGAGATTTTAGATGGAGGATTGCAAACCCACGTCGACACCTATGATCACTAATTTGAAGAAGGTACCTGCTTCAGATTCAGATATGGTGGATTCCATGTTGTACAGGCAGTTGATAGGTTTCTTGATGTATCTGGTCAGATTGGGCAGGTAGCGCATTAGATAGGATGAGCACCTTAGGGTGTTGCTTTAGCTTGGGATCAACGATGATACTTTGGTTTAGCTGGAAGTAGTTTTCCGTGGCACTCAGCTTAGCAGAGGTAGAGTATATGGTAACGAGTACAACTAGTTGTGAGGCCATTTGGCTTTGCAAATTGCTTGTAGGTTTATTTGATCAGGAGTTGGATCCCACCGTGATTTACTGTGATAATCAGAGTTGTATCAAACTCTGAGAATCTAGATTTTCATGATATATCTAAGCAAATTGAGATCAGATATCACTTCATTTGAGACAAGATTCAAAAGGGAGCAATAAAGCTCCAAATGTACCCACAGATAAATAGGTTGATGATATTCTAACCAAACCTTTAGCAAAAGGGAAGTTTGAAGCATTCAGAGTCAAACCTGGATTGGTGCAAAATTCCTTCCTTGCTAAGAGGGAGTATTGATGTTTGTAGCTTGGATAGGAACTTCCGGACATGTTTAGTGTCAAACATGTAGGAAGTCGTCCAAGTCAAATCTATTTTGTAATTCACTTTATTAAGAAAGTGAAAGTCTTATATTTACCTTGAGTCTAATAAAGTGTATTTTGAATAGATTAGTGATTTAGACTAATCTTAGTCGTACATCTCACCGAGAGATTAATGTTTTGGTAGATTAGGGTTTCAGCTAAAGTATAAAGGTAAGTCAAGGTAGAGGTTTAAGACACATTCATTCTTCACTCAAAGACAATTTTGGTCGGAAGGTGAAGAAACTCATCTAAGGAGCAAAGTTAGAGTGCCGGAGAGAAGCTTGGTTCAACAACGAGGCAGATTTCAACAAGCATGCAACAATAGGAGCAGATTTGTACAGTTGTATGAGCAAGCTTGTACAATTGTACAAAACATGTCTATACAGTGCATGGACTGTCGTACAATAAGGCAGTGTGCAGGGACTGATTTCTCGGTTTCTGGTGGGTAGATTTCATTAGTACAATTTTACAAAACATGTCTGTACAGTGCATGGACTGTCGTACAATAAGGTAGTGTGCAGGGACTGATTTCTCGGTTTCTGGTGGGTAGATTTCATTAGTACAATTGTACAAAACATGTCTGTACAGTGCATGGACTGTCGTACAATAAGGCAGTGTGCAGGGACTGATTTCTCTGTTTTTGGTGGGTAGATTTCATTAGTAAGTGTGCATATTTTGCTTCGTTTGAGTGTACCATACAACTGTTGCTTTTGGCAGCTGTGGAGGTTTCCTTGTAAGCTTTGATTTAATAATGAAAAGTTGATTTGCAAGAGTAAATTGTCTGTGTATTGTGTTTATGCTTCCGCTATTCATTTTCTAGCTATATGTGTGAATATTGCTATGTGAAGAATTTGATTTATGCAAATTAAATAACTGTTTATTTATTTGAGAACATAGAGATAACATTTACCTAGGGTTAGTAAGATCTACAATTTAAGGAAACAACATGGAACTCCACTTCATCTTATAGTTTGTTAAGATGGAAAACTTTACTCTACATTTGCATTGGATGCACGATTGTAGTTAGGTTATGCTTCTTCACTACTACTTTTGACATGAGATGTTGTTGGTTGCTAGTATTAACTGTTAAAGTTACAACAACATGAGTCATTCTCCAAGTCAATCTTGTGTGTCAAGATTGAGCCTTGTGTGTCGTGGTAGTGCCTTATAGGAGCTTGAGTTTGTCTCAGGAAACTTGGAGAAGAATCTTGAGTTGGACTCGAGAATGGATAAGCCTCATGTGTTGAGGTAAGTACTTTGTATGTCAAAGTGATGATGTTGTACAATCTTGATTGTCAAGGCTAAGGTCTTGTGTGTCAAGACAGATCCTCATGTGTTGAGGTAATGCTTTGCATGTCGAAACATGAATGGTGTGTGATGTACTACTAACCATGGTTGAGCTATTAAGTCTCCTCTAGAGACTGGCCACCTCTAGAGTGAATTACTTTAGCATATGACCACTTGGAACGATAGTAGAACAAGATGATCACATTATTGAGAAAATCTTCTTAGTATATTTGATATGATAATTAATTAAACTGGCATATGTGGATCATGTAGATAAGACAAGAGATAAAGATAAGATAAGAGAGAATTCAATTTGCACACTTCAGTGAAGACTTCAGTTAAATAAAGAGAACTCAAATTGCTAAACTTCAGTGATATTAACAAAGAAGACTTTGGTCAATTAAAGGAGAACTTGAATTGATCACTTCAGTGATGTTAACAAGAAATACTTCAGTTAAAAGAGTTAACTAAGTGA
This sequence comes from Larix kaempferi, assembly GCA_027924585.1. NCBI lineage: Eukaryota > Viridiplantae > Streptophyta > Pinopsida > Pinales > Pinaceae > Larix > Larix kaempferi. Next base: position 10,091,766 of record BSBM01000936.1, read on the forward strand.
TAACAAAGAAGATCTAGTTAACTAAGTGATTGCATGACGACACTTGAGTTAAACTAAAAGACGACACTTGAGTTACGACACTTGCATGACGAAACTTAAGTTAGCCACCTAACTAAGTGGTCTAGCATCTAGATGGGGGGCGAGTTTATCATGAAGAGTCATAAGATAAAAATAGAAGCCAAAGCATGAGAAGAATATATATATATATATATATATATATATATATATATATATATGATTGATGTAATTCAATGTGAAGCGAATTCTCTTCTCTTTCTCTCTCTCTCTCTCTATATATGTACGGTATACAAAATTGATGTAATTCAATGTGAAGCGAATTCTCTTCTCTTGAAGGCAATGCACTTTTCTTTGTGCAGGATATTATTCTGAGTTCTATTCTTCCATCTTCTCTCTTGCTCTGATATATGCACCGGGGGTGCTTGATGTAATCTGCTTATTGTGAAGCAAGTCATTCTCTGCTATCAATCAATATACTAACGAAGATTTTGCTGGGGTTTTCTCCCTCAAGTTATAGAGGGTTTCCCTAGGGTAAGTTTATGTGTCGTATGTGAATGCTTATGTTTATGATTGTTCATTAATTTCAAGTACTACTGCAATTTTGAATTAAAGATAAAAAAATTAACATTAACAACTATGGTCACATGCTCCTTCTTGATTTGGTTTTTAATGAAGAATAATTTTTGATCTATGCTATTGTCTTTAAGGAAATGCCTTTTGTTGCGTTGTTAGGTATTGATCTACTTTCTTTGTGTTGTTTCGTAGTAAACATGTAGTTCCTCTCTAGATGCAATCTCAACCTTTATCCTTCTCTAGATTGCAGTGGGTATCATTCCTTTTTTTCCACATGCTTTGTCTCTCTCTGGGAGGCTTGGGGTCAATCTTTTGTTGCATGGTTATGGTTATGAGGAATGACTACTTGGTTGTGCCATCTTTTGTAATGGCCTTCTTTCCTTCATTGGAATTAGCACCAACAACATTGTTAGCCTTTTTCCAATCGTTCTTAGCCTCCGCCAACATAGCCTTTGACAAGTGTCCTCGGGATTGCGGTGGGGACCGTTTTTTTTCTTCCACGTGCTTTGTCTTTCTTTAGGAGGCTTGTGGTCAATCTTTTGTTGCACGATTCCAAGGAATGGCTTCTTGGTTGTGCCATCTTTTGTAATGGTCTTCTTTCCTTCATTGGAATTAGCACCAACAACATTGTTAGCCTTTTTCCAATTGTTCTTAGCCTCCGCTAACATAGCCTTTGACAGGTGTCTTCAGAGTGTGGATGTGGAACATCTCAAGGTCCTCTTGAATTGGCATGATCAATCCACCAATGAACTTGCTCACCATCTTTGCTTCTTTGTCCATTACCAAATGAAATTGTAAAGTGCTTGAACCCGTAGACATGGGCATCTATTGTCTAGTTGTAGCTCTATTACAAGTATTGCCATTGTTGTTGATCCTTCTAATGAATATTGAGATAAATTTTTTCCTTGATAGAGATTTTGAATTCAGCCCCTGTCATGGCATGTGTGGCATTGAGGGTCACTTTGTGTTGACCTAAAGCATCCCGCCATAAAAAAGCTTCTTTATACTTACAAAGCTTTTCAAAAAACTTGTCTTCTTCATCTTTGAATTGTTGTACTTCATTAAATGAATCTAATTGCCTCTACCAATCATCAAATCGTAAATAGGGTGTCTATCTGATTGTCATATGGTAAAATTTGTAATATACCTTCTAAAGTACATAATATAAATAATTTTGATCGATTTTGTTATATTGTAAGGGCATGATTCTCTATGTGACCCATTTTCTTTTGTATTATTTTTATGCAGTCATTTGATTACACAAGACATCATCATAATATTCTTTGATTATTTATCAATTTTTTTATATTGTTTACTAATATTTTCTTTTACCATTTGATAATGTTGAAGATTTGTTCCAAGTGGTATCAAAGCCGAAGCATGGAATTTTTTTAGATTTGTGGCCATCTCAATGTTGTAGTCATAACACTTAATCTCACAATTCGTTGTTGGTAACTAGGTGGGAAATTGTGGGTGTTTTGAAGCAAAAGTAGTTGTGACAATGAAATTAATTTAAAAAATCATATCAGCCGCCATCATTAATGTTTATAGAATCGGTTGTGGCCACGGCATCCATGATAGAGGAAACATCCACAATTGCCATATCAAATTGATGACTCAAGTTTCAACTGAAGCTAGAATCCATTGAAAATAAGATTATTAAAACAAATTCTATGTGCATGATGGCAGTTTGTTGCTGCATAATCTTGCCATAGTTGCACAAAGCAACCAAAAATACAAAGATTCTATGTACACAGATCTTGGTTTAGTTATTGCGCAAGGGAGACATCTATTGGAGTTGGGTGAGTGAAATGACCTCCACAACTTGACTAGGATTTCCTACTTTATAGAGTCTAGCAGCTCCCCTTGTTTTCCGTAAAGGGGGTGTAAGTGTGGTTGATTATGTCTCAGACCCTCTCTCTCTTATCCCATCTATTTGTGACTTTTGGGTCTTGTTACCGCACAAAATAGCACCCTTTAGATAGGTCACGAAGGCTGATGCTAAGATTGGAAACTAATCAGGAGATGCACCCACTGTCACCACAATGCACTCTCCTCTCTCTTTAGTCCTGCTCGTTTGGTCACGGGAGGCTTCCCAAAGTTGGATAGAAGTAGCCCTGTGAAGTACAACAACGAGAAATAAATCTACTTATAATGATAAACCCTCCTATTAGATTATTCAACTGTTGCCTTATGGAGCCAATAAGATATTTGATATAGTACATAATGTTCACACATAAAACTAGGATGTTAGGAGAAATATGATTTGGTGTCATCTTGTCACTATGATATATTAATAAACTGCAGTTTAAAACCAACACCAATAACTTGCATGTAAATTTCAATTAAACTCTCTTGAAAGGTCACCAATAGATACCTCTTACCTCTCACCAACCAATGTTAGACTTGTAGCCTCTTGGGGTAACTTAGGTTGGTAATACTCGCTGCAATTTATGGCTGTTCAAACACTTTCAGATCTGTACCAGCTTTGAAGATGATGGGTGACTTGATCTAACACTTCAAAACTCCCCCAGGGCACCCAATAGATCTTGGAGATGATGTATAAACCCCTTGCAGCCCCTCTCGGGCTTATCTTCAGTCAAATATAGGCCTGCAAAACAATATAACAGACCTGTGCTAGGGCTGTAGTAGCTCGTAGAAGCTAACACCACACTTCTAGGGCTAATGTCACCGTAGTTTAGGCCTAAAAGAATCTGCAAAACACCCTTTTTGTGGATTTTTTGACTTTTTTATGGATTTTTCAGTAAGATAAAGTTTAAACAACTCAAAAATAAATAACAGCAATAACTCTTTTTTGATTTTTTGAAACAAACAAAGTTTGTTACTCAAGGAAACTTCCAATGTAAATATGATAAATAATCCATAAAGGTTAAGTATATAATAAAATGTATAAAATGAATAAGAGATATGATATGATTACAAATAGGAGAGCCCGCATATATAATGCTTAAAGGGCACATAGTAACTCTTCGTGAAGAGTTGCAACTTTTAATAATTATTACTATTTATTATTTATTATTAATTAACAATTTAATTATTATTTATTAGTATTTGCATATTTTATATTCATAACATTGCCTTTCTCTTAGAGATGCTTTTTCCTCAAAGCATGATTATGGAAGACTTTTATCCTTGGTTCTTTCTTGTGACGCTTTCTCGTGATCTTCTGTGTTCGTAATTGCAACACTTGACGACAGGAGACGATACATTCTTTTAAACATTGAGTGAAATTGTTGCATCATTTGTGAAGTGGTCCATCTGAGATCTACCTTCAATGGAATTGTTTATTGATCGATTATTCGGATAGAACTTCTCATTTTCTCCTTCCATTGAGTTTCTTGACTTTGTCCCCATTCTGTTTTGAAATCACAACTCGTTTGTTTATGTTCCTCTTGAACTTGTCGTTGGTCATGTCGATTTTTATGATTTGGATGACGATAAGGCATCCTAATCTTTTGTAATTGTTATTCGTAACCATATTGTCTTGATGTTTGTAGTGATTTGTCAGTATAAACATTCTTTTGATTCTGAGTGCCATTTGACTCTGTATTGGTTCCTCTTTTTGGTGTTTGAATTTGAGTGTTTGATGACTTGTCTATTGGGTCAGTCATCGTTTCCTTATCAGCTAATGATCCCTTGCGATCTAACTTTTCTTGTAACGATTTCTTATCATGCTTTAGTTTTCTAATTTGTATGAGTAAATCTTGATTGTGTGTTCTTAAGCGTAAGAGTTCTTTCTTATAATCTGACTTGTTGACTTCATTTTGAACATCTTGATTCTCTTGCTCTCTTTCTCTTAATGTTTTTATTTGCTCTAGCAATTCTTTATTGTCCTTCTTCAAGGAGGAACTTTCTTCGTCTTTTCTTGATAATTTTTGCTGGAGATCTTGAATCTCCTCTTTTAACTTTTGATTGCACTGTGTTTTATCCTTCGTCTTCTTGATTTGAAGCAACAATTTCTGATTATGATCTCTTAGATGAGAGATCTCTTCATCTCGTTCGTGTATGTCCTTGTTAAATTTGTTTTTCGCGGTTTCAAATTCTTTAATTTGTTTGGTGGACTCCTAAATACGATTTTTCAATTTGGAATTTTTTGTCTTTATTAAACCATTAAAATATTTCTCTTTATCATTTTCAAATTGCGAATTTTTATTGCTTTCTTTGTAGTATCCTAATTTGCCTTCCAATTTCTGTATTTGCGATTGCAAATTTGACTGATCTTGATTTTCTTTCATAATAAAATATTTATCACATATTGGATAGGAGTGGTTGAAATTCTTAAAAACTGTCACTTACTAGAATTCCATCTCTTAATAAGGACACTTAGTCCAAAATTTAGACTTATATATGGAATCCATAATTCGCCACTCACTTCTTCAATAAATACACAAATTTGCTTCAATAACTTTCTTCAATATATTTTATTTGTCCAATAATTATTATTACTATTATTAAAAGTAATAATAATTATACCAAAATGGAATACACCGAACTTTGTAATCCAAATAATAATTAAATTTGATAAAGAATATATTCCAATAAAACCAATAATATATATATTATATAATTAATAAACTTTTGAATTATCTTTTTTATTTTATTTTATTAAAGGGTTACTTTATATCTCATTTTAGCTCACGATTAGTAATATATATATATATATATATATATATATATATATATATATATATATATATTTTTTTTTTTTTCGAAAGGAAAAGAGCATAATTTTATTTATGCAAATAAAATTACATCCGTAGAATGTATGTTTCCATACATTTTCAAAAAAAGGCTTTCAGCTCCAAAAATAAGTGAAGTACTTTTCCAATATTTGTGTCGTCTTCCTACTTCTGGTAGGACTAAAGCATTGCATAAAATATTTGATCCTTTAGCGCCGATATATTCCTGCTGCATGCTATAGAAAAGTTGGGAGAAAACTGGTTTCCCCGAAGAATCATCTACAAAACTCTTATCTTCATTTTCCAAAAATCTGGAGCCTTCGAGATTTTATTGTTGATCATTTTGTAAGGCTGTATCTTCTATGAAGGGCCTATGATAGAATTCATAGTGTGGACCATGTTGATATTCCAAAACTTTCCATAATCCGTATTGCAGGTTCAGTCCTTCCTGTGAGAACTTATCTGCAATGGAGTTCCTCTCCCTGTATACATGACGACAGATTATGGAGTCAAAATTTTCCATGAGCCGACATATTTCTGCATATTTGAACTTTATTGACCCAGTTTACAATTTTTTTCTATGGCAAAACATAGGAGAAGCTTTAGAGAGAGTAGTTCAACAAGATTGTTTGAGCCCCTCCCAAGGCCCATTTGCATATGAAAATAATGATTTTCAGAAAGATGAAGTATAGCGCCATCACCACAAGTTTGCCCTTGAGAGGCCCCGTCAAAAAAGGCCCAGGGGATGGATTTGTTTATCTGTTCTTCAGTGATGATCCTTGCAGGTGAAGTATCTTTGGTTTGAGGAAAAAAAGAAAGGATATCGAGACCCTGTTTTGCTGTGAGTTCCGGGACAGATTGTTTGTCTTGAAAAATGGCTTTGTTTCTTGCAAGCCATAGCATCCCAGGTGAGTATGAGGGGTAGTGCCCTTATATTTGCAGTGTTTTTGGAGTTTGCCCAAGAGTGCCGGGCTTCTCAATGTTCACGCCTTGCCATTCAAAATTGCTGTTGAGCATATGTTTCGTTTCCTTCCAGGTATGGATTGCAAAAGGGCAGAAGATGAAAAGGTGAGATGTGGTTTCTGCCACATTTTTGCACAGGCTGCACCAGCCCGGTCCCTTAACTGCTTTGTTTTTCATTTTGTCCTAGGTCGGGACTTTCTTCGCCAGCGCACACCACATGAAAATCTTGGCTTTTTGTGGGCATTTTGTCCTCCATATGCTCTTCCACCACCATTGGGTTACTCCTTGTTGTGCAGGTATGATCGGGTTTTGGTATCCGAGCTTCGGAGTGTATTGTCCATGAGCGACAAAGATCCAAATTAATTTGTAGGAGGACTCAGTGATACGAACATGAGTACTTCTGAGGATATTGAGATATGAATTCCATGCTTCAACTAGATTTTCCCGAATTGCCAAACTGTTTTGCATCTTTCCACCCTTGATGCCAGATGGTAGAGGCTTGAGAGTTCAAAATTTGATTTAGGTGTGTGTTAGAACCAATACATGGTTTTATAAAACCAACACATGGTATTATAAAACCACACGTGGTTTTTCCAAGGTGTAATACATACATATATATATACCACATGTTGGTTTTATAAAACCAATATATATATATATATATATATACACACCTTGGAAAAACCACGTGTGGTTTTATAATACCACGTGTTGGTTTTATAAAACTAATATATATATATATATATATATATATTACACCTTGGAAAAACCACGTGTGGTTTTATAATACCATGTGTTGGTTTTATAAAACCATGTATTGGTTCTACTTTTTTTGTCTTTTCCTTTCAAATGTTTTATTTCTTCTTTTTCTTTTTAACTTCATTTATTTTTAACTTTTTTTCCCCACTTCTTATTTGCATGGAATAATTAATTTTTACGAATTGATGGCCAAAAGCCAAATTAGAAAAAGTCTAAATAATGGCCAAAGGCTAGATCAAACAACAGGCTCTGATACCATTGAAACGAACAAAGTTTGTTATTCAAGGAAACTTCCAATGTAAATATGATAAATAATCCATAAAGGTTAAATATATAATAAAATGTATAAAATGAATAAGAGGTATGATATGATTACAAATAGGAGAGCCGGCATATATAATGCTTAAAGGGCACATAGTAACTCTTCGTAAAGAGTTGCAACTTTTAATAATTATTACTATTTTTATTTATTATTAATTAACAATTTAATTATTATTTATTAGTATTTGCATCTTTTATATTCATAACATTTTTGCAAATAAACTCAATACAAATCAAAGTACAACAACAAAATAAATATTTTTGATTTTTTCAAGATATTTAATTTTTAGGGTTTTTCTATATATTTGATTTTTTTTGTATTTTTCAAATATAATACATGAAACTTTGTAATTTAAAAAAAAGAGGATATGAGGAAAATAAACCAAGTTCTTATTCCTTAGGACAATGAGAAAAATCGGGCCTAGCGTTCTCTTAAGAATTTGCAATTCAATGCTTGATGAATTAGGGCAAGGCTAAGAAACCCTAGTTTATGTTAGCACATGATCTAATTAGGGCAAACAAGATGCCAATGCCCAAAACAAGAGGAATCCTTCAAGAGGAATGCCTCACCAATAAGACTAAGTTATTATGGATGAAACCCTAAATTGCTCTTACCTTGGATACCTAGCAATGCAAGACAAGAGGCTCAAAATATTACCACACTTACTGGAGAAAAGGAGAAGGGAAATAAACCTTAGAATACTTTCACCTTGAAATATTGTAAAGAAGCCTCACACACCAAGATTTGATTCTTGAAAACCCTAGAAAAGGCAAGAAGAGAGGTGCAAACCACTTAAGATCTCATGTACACAAGTATGAATAAAATTTTAGTCATATTTGATGATTGATCCCATGATCTTGGTTACAAATGAGAGGAGGGTGATATATTTATAGGGAAAAAGTACTTTATCCCTCCTAGGCTGACCTCCCTAATTTGAGGTTAAGATTACTTTTTAGGGTTTGTCACCCACAACTCGAGGACTAAACCTCATAAAACATAAAATAATTATAAAAATTGATGATAGCTTCAACAAGACGAAAAATTGAGCTTGGAAGGAAGGACATCATGTCCCATCTAACCCCACCAAGTGTCTTTTGCCCTCAATGCTCTCCTTTAGATGGTACGACCTTCAAACATCTTGCTTTTAATGGTGGACAATTTGCTCTTTTTGACTAAGATGACCAAAGGAAGGGGGTAATACAACAAATTAAGGTCCAAGTGGGTATAAATGAGGTGTGCTAGAGCGGGTGTGACAACCCTTACAAACACAATCACCTTTACAAAGCATAAAACCTGTTATCACCTAAACCGAAGTTAACCCTATGGATGTATCCACTCATGGATGGCAATAGGGAAGGGCAACTCAAAAGGTACAACCACGATCACCTCGACCTCCAAAATATGGTTGTCATGCCAGTTGAGGCAACCTTCGCTTTATGTTATCTAGCCCAGACAACAAAGGGGGAGACCCGATCTACTCCCGACATGAGAGATCAAAACCAAGACACCAAATCAAGTTATTTGTAAGTGAAGTAAGGTGTATGGTTTATCCTAGACCTTAGGATGAAGTCACAAGACAAGTGAGGGGTTCAATGAGTATAGCTTTGGTTCATTATTGATGTGAGAGTGACTTATGATTTGTGAAATAGGATCCAGGATTAAAGTACTAGTTCAATGTGAGAAAATCCATTGCCTTGGGAACCGTGTCCAATGCAGGGTAGTTTAGGGGTTGAATTGGGGCTAACTAGTACAAGTGACAAGCTTGACAATGAAGTATGATGGCAATCAAAGGGTTTAGCTCACCACACAAGGGTCAAACCACAAGTTAATCCAACAATCTAGGAAAGTTGAATTGACTTGGAGAGAGACCAGTGCCTTGGGAATTGGGATAATGGAGTCAAAGTAAAGTTAACTTGTGGTTAAGGACTCCTATTGCATGAGACAGGTGGGCAATTAAAGTCTTGATGGATGAATAGGTCTAGATCATGAGACAGGTGGGCAATTAAAGTCTTGATGGATGAATAGGTCTAGATCTAGGTTTGACCTAAGTGGACCACAATCCCTTAAAACAAGGAATGCTATCCCCAAGGCAAGATTTGACAAGGTAACCTACTAGACCTAGGTTTTATATTACTCCTGTTACCAACTTTTTGTACCATAGTTGGATTTTCTGAAGAGCCGCCATTTGACGAACATGATGAATGTTTGATTCCAGTGTATCAGATGATCCAGCATTTTGTAGCTAGCCAGTTGTGGTTAGCTTGTTTTGTTTTTTGAGTCGACATGACCATGGCCCCATGGGTGTTTGTAATAAAGTGTGCTAGTAGGATCTGAGTGCCTCGGTTTCTCATGACTGGATTAAGCAACTAAGGTATTCCAAGGAGTTTTTTCCCTTGTCAATTATGCTTTGCTTAAGGCGAGGTATAATCGATGAGGTTTTCTCCCGCTCCTCCAAAGCTGGAATGTCCGATTTTGAAAATTTGGCCATGGGGGGTTATTAGAGGCCAACTAATGTATATAAGCCTACTAGACACTGTTAGAATAGGTGTCGGTCATGTCCTAGGTCCATAAAACCCTCAGAAAAAATTTCGAAAATTTTTTTACCGGGTCCGTCGAAATTTGGGTTTTAATTATTTTTTAAATTTAATAAATTTCTCTATAGTTTAAATAGAGAAATAATAATTTGTAATATGTCAGTCATCCGGGGTCCGAATTTAGTGATTGATGGCTCGTTTCATAAGCCAAAAATCACACATGACCCATGGAGTAGCTAAACCCAACTTTCGGATGTCAATTCAGCCCCGTAATTAATATTTTCTCTGAAAAGTCATTTACAGAGAAATTATTAATTAAAATAATAAAATTGATTATTTTGGAGATAATCCAAATCTCTCCAAAATTAATCAATTGAATTAAAATAAAGGGCTAAATGACATGGCAATGAGCATTTAGGAAGATTCAAATCAACTCCAAGCCCGTCCAGTCATCCATCCAGTCACCAAATCATTATCCTTTCAAAGCAATTCGCCCTCCCTCATGCATAATTCGATTTTGTGATGTGTCACTTGATGTATGGTTTGGTGGCTTGCAATTAAAACTTGAAGAAGGCGCCCTCATGACTCACCCTAATCCAAAGCTTGGCTCCTTGTGATGACTCGAGTTATACCTACCAATCTACACGTGTTATCCTCACAACCCACTTGCATATCCTAGTCCTCACGTCAACCTCCACATGGATCACGCCTCCTCTAACTTAGCTCGCACTTCCTTGTTGTAGCATGCCTATTCGTTGTTTCTTCCTCACGAAGTCGAGTCCTTGCCACCTCATGCCAATCTCACCAACCATGAACTCGACTTTGGCCATGTCTATCTCTCCAAGCCACTAATTGATTGGAATTCGACCTATCTCCCATTGCCAATTCGACCTAGGGTTTAGGCTTAGGTTGCTAGTGTTTTTTACTATAAAGAGAGGCCCATTTTGGGTTATTATCTCAAGGATTTTTGTGCAAAGAAACTCTGGTGAAAATTGTAAGCTCTTGTTTAATAAAATATTTTGAGACTTTGGAGGTCACTTGATTGGGCTCTTGGCATTGTGTCTTCATCTCATTGAAGTAATATCTCTTTCACCCTATTCTTATTATGCAAATTTGATTATGATGCTTATTGAGGACTAACAATCTAGTACTTAGGCTTCTAATCTATTGCTTTGAGTTTTTGTGTCTTTAGGGAATTCAATCATTGAGAGCTATTGGCATCTAATACCTTCACCGATCAAGTGTTCCATTTATCTTAATAATTTGTTTGCAGGGTTGTAAGCTTCTCCAAAGTACCTCTTGCCTTCTCCAACAAAAACTTCATTCAACTTATTGGAAACCGTGGTTCATGAGCTTCTATCTTCTAGCTCTCTTTTTCTCTTTGACTTGCTAGTCCACTTTCTCCTAGCCATCACTTCCTTAGTTCCTCATTACCTCTCATTTTGCCCATCTTCCATAGCTTTCGTCCACCCTATTCTTCCCCCTCTCTTTCCCTTCGTTTTTGGCTTTTCTTCGCTCCTTCACCCTTTCGTTTTTGCCCTAGTTTGCTAGCCTTTCTTCCTCCTCCCTCTCGTTTTGGTCTTCCCATCTTGCTCTCGTTTCTCCTCTTGTTTGTCTTCTTTTCCCTCTTCTCGTCCATATCCTAGTGGATCCTCTCTTCATCTTTTCGTCCATCTCCTCAAGGCCCTAAAACCCACAAAAAACACACAAAAAATTGTTAAACATTAGCATTAGTCTTTTGCATAAGCTTGTTAAAGGTTAGGGTTAGTCTTTAGGCATTTTTAGTATTTAGATCTTCATATTGCTTTTGCATAGTTAGGATCCAGTCTTGTTTGTATCTTATCGTTAGTTTCAATTACATTGTAGATCTCATTTTTTGAGTTTAGACTTGCATTGTTTGTCAATTTTATAGTTCATCTTCATATCTTGGCATTTAGATTTCTCATTACAAAAGAAACAAAAAGCGAGCATTTGTTTTAACACCTTAGATCCTAGTTAAACTTCTAAGTTTTGTCATTTCTGTATCTAGTTTATTGATTATCTAGATCTCTTTTAAAAAGTGAAAAGTTCGGATCCAAAAAAGTATTGATCTCTTGCATTCTAGGATTAGTTTCAAAGTTTGATTATTTATCTAATGCAAAAGGGTGTTTTGAGTTGAATGTTGTTGTAGGTGCTTTTGAAGAAGGAAAGGGGCTTGAGAAAATCTTGAAGTGAAGAGGTCCAAACAAGCAAAACTCAAGCAAACCATAAGGACGATCCAAAACATGACATCATCTTGCACTATCCTTTGTAATAGCTTATAGGAGTTAGCTTTGTTTTCCAAGTCTTATCATCTCAAAAGACCTTGCAAGGTTATAAACCCAAGGCATTTGTAATTGTTAAATAAAAATTTTAAGTGGAGGAGGCCTCCACTTTTTGGTCTTCTTCCCCATTTGGGGAAGGGTGTTGGGTCTTGTGGTTTGATTTAGCTTAGATTTACGGTTTCATGCTCTTAGTTTAATTTCACTTCAATAAGTCATTTTGTTTATATTCCATACTTACTTACCCCCATGCTCTCCCGAGTAGGGTCTTGGACCTGAAAGAGATTCTTGGGTAGTTTAGCTTTATTTCTCGTTTATTTTTATCTTGCTTCTCTTCCAAAGCCTTCAGCCGGAAGTTGTATCCTTGAGATTTCGTCTCAAGGGCAGGACCACATAATTTGTGGTTACTCTTCCTTCCCCGTCGGTTTCCTTGGCAGAGCTTTCAGCTAGCTGGAAGTTCTCAAGTGCAGGCGGTTCTAGTGGTTGATCTTGTTCGGAGATCAATCCCACCTAGTAGTTTAAAACTTGTGTGGTAGAACACTAGATTTACTTAGTTTCACTTTTTCTTGCAAGCAATATTGTTAGTAGTAATTCATATCTTGTCGATCAACACTATTGTTTAAATTTGTTTCAAGTTAAGTATACTGCTACTACAATATTTCTGCTTCTTTAAAATAAACCAAAGTCTCTTGAACTTGGCCATAATCCAAGTCAAGAGCACCCTCTGTCGGAGGGCATCTTAGTTTTTTGCATCGTCCCTGCATTAGGCATTTTTTAAGTTTAGCAAGTCTCTTGAACTGTGGTCATAAGACCGAGTCAAGAGCGCTCTCTGTTGGAGAGTTGAACAAGGTTTGCTAATAATAAAAATTTCCACTCATACACCCCTTAATTAATTTATCTTGGTTTTGTCCTACACCCGTATGCTCTGCCAACCGGAAACGGTTGGGCTAGTACTCAGAAAGGTGGAAGACTTGATAATTTACGATCGATAACTTAATTAAAATTTTTACCCAAAACCTCAACCAAGGCAAATTACTGTTCCTCCCACGAGAAGTGGTGCCGGGAATCCACTGTCAGACTCAAGGGCGGTTCAAACATTGGACACCTATCCTTTTGAATCTGGGTGCTTTCGACAGATCACCTAGGGTTGCCAGTATTTTCCTTGGGTAAGGTTCCACCATCTTTTGATACCTTTGGTCTTAGCCTAATAATCAAGAACATCTAAAACACTTAAAATTTACCAAGAACAATTGCAAAACGTCCTCACAAACAGTTACTTTCGACTCATTTTTGCATCACAAGTTTTATTTGAGTCCATTTGGCACTGGTCTTTAATATTTATACATCTTTGAAATCTGGACCATATGTCCTTGTCATTTGCTTAATATCTATCTTGTGGATGCTTTACTTTAATTCCTAAGTCAAAGTATATTGTCATTTTTTGATTTGTATCTTGTGAATTTTGCAACGTGGATTGCGTGTTTAATTTTGTTCTAGTCATCATTCAAAAAACTCCTAAATAACACCCATCCGCATCACTACACCAAAACACATTTAAAACACACAAAGAACCTTAGACAACTCTTTAATAGGGACTACCCCCCTTGGCTTCGTTAGGAGTTTTGCCTAAACGGAGGAGCTGGGATTCAGGTGACAGCACACCAGCTAGGCTAAGGGATGACTTGACTGACTTAACTTTGTGACACTTTGGCAAAGGGAAAGGGAATACACACCATAGTATATACTGAATGAGCAACAACATAGGGAATGGCGGTGTCTCACAAATGGATAAGTTGTTTAGAGAGTGTTTATTCAACTTAGGCATCATGTCTACATCAAGTTGATCCAGGTTCATTAGGATCATTCAATTTCATTTCATGGCCTTTTTGGCCTACATAACCCTTCAGATCTCAGGTGTGCTGATAAGCACAACTAGTTGCAACTTGCATCCAGGGCATGTTTTTATACATGTATAAGGTCAGCAATTATTTAGATATAGCATTTAAGAATCATTGCTTTTTGGACCTTTCTTATACTCTTCGAGGAGTATTTTTCAGTAGTTCATCGCTCTTGCCCATTTTAGTTTCCATGGGCGAATTTATCAGTTTCCATAAAGAGTACATGAGCTTTCAGTTTTAGCCAACAACATCTCAAGTGACTAGGGGGAGTTCGAGCCAATGCCAAACATCGGGACAACCGACCAGAATGATTTAGGCCTACAATCCAACTCACCAAAGGTAAGCTTTGTCACCAACTCAGAGCCGAGACACAATAAACAGGGAAGCTCATCCAATACAGAGGCTACAGTGGGGAAAAGATCCTCCATGTCACTAGTCAAGTAGCAAGTCAGGGTGATAAACTAAAAGGTAGGCAATGGATGGATGAAGACAATGAATAATGGAGCCAACACTAGCAAGCCAAGGTATGGTGGAATGATCACTTTTATTCTCCCTAAGGAGGGTAAAACCAATGAGTATGAATAGTGAACTTCTAAGTCTGAGTAGGGACAATATAATATATATAATAAGATCAACCAGGTCCACATATCTATATGATCGCCAGATCATGACACTAAGTGCTAAGACATGCTATAAGAATAAGTATAAAAGCAATATAACCATAAAACAATGATATACTTGCTGAGTCATATACCTGAATGCTCATCAACCTGTACCATCATCTGTCCTCTGAGACTGCTGTTGTAACTCTGGGCACTACTGACTGCTCTGTACCAATGGTATAATGGCTACATCGGTCATCTCTCTGAGTGTCCTGAGACTCAGTCATGGCATGGGGAATACAACTGCTGTCCAAAATCTGATAGTGATCCAATATAGATACTCATCTCAGCATCTCAAATGTAAGGGAACTGGCTGAATAGTGTACTGGCATCAGAAAAATAATGTATGGTAGCCCGACTACTATATATGTGATAACAAAACCATAAGTGTGGCTAGGGGCTCCTAAGCTAGGTGTCCTAATGGAGTCACCCTAAAATGCACCAATACCCACCCTGGGCATAAATGGCCGACATGATGAGGAGTCAACACCCATCAAGGGGTAGTTAGCAGGGCCACAAGAGCAATACACTTTGAAATGAGGATCAAGGGTACCTGCCATGACCGACCAAGGGGTCTGGAACCTTGCTAGACCAACACTTTTACATAAAATAACTCCAACTTGTCCCTTTACATTGGCAAAAGAACCCCCCTCTTTGGCACATCTGGTAGGGTGCGCTGAGGTAGAGTTGGGTGGTTTTCTTGTTTGACTTGAGACTTTCTTTAGGCTTGTTAAGTACATCCATAAGTTGTGGCATATTTCATTCTCTTAGGACGTGATAGATACGCTTTATTAGCACTCCTCTTCTTTAAGAGGATAGCATTCTCAGACCAATTGGGACCTTGGGTAGACAACCATGCTTGTTTTCGAAGGCCTGTTTTTTTACTAGAGGTAGTTAGCATTTCTATTGATTGTTTGCCCCTATAGGGTTTGTCTTGATTTGGTCTGATATTCTATCTCTAGACGAGGAGCATAACAAAGCTATCAAGAATGACATTCACATGAGCTACACTCAGATCTTTTGGATTACACCACGTAAACCCCTTGGTCTGAATTGGTTTTCTAGTTTGAGCACTTCATTTAGACCTTTGAGGCCCTCATTGTTAAATCATATTATCTTCAACAATCCCTTTGATGCACAAGCTTCACATACCTCTTGGTGAGGTTCATGCATGTTTTCACTAGTTGACGGTAGAGACATATCATCTTATTCCTAGGGGGGAATGAATTTTCAACTTATGTTCTTGATGTGAGGTAAAGAGAGAATAACACTTCATTTGTTGCCCCGTTTGTTATGAGATCCGTGCTAGATACCGCTACCTACATCATCAGGGATTCTTGGATTTACTGTCTTCTTCAGGTATTTGATTAGAGGTGTTTGGATCTATTCACTAGGGAGGCAGTTACCTTCAAGTGTTGCATGTTCTAGTGTTCCCCCACAACAGTCACTTAGGTTACCTCCTCCTTCCCGCTAGTCATAACTATAGAGAGTGCTTAACAATCAACAACTATCAATCCAATTGATAGTGTCAACTCCATCGACCATTGTCCCTTGACATGTTTCACCTTGCCTCTAAGTTAGGTGATGTTTGGGGTCACGGGGATGTCTAGAGAATCTTGATAGCAGCATTAGCATAGTACTATGATTCATGGTTTAATCACCAACTTCTCCACAAGTAGTTCTTGACCTTTGGAAGCTGGGAGAGGTTTTGACTTGGGTCCCACCTCAGCTCTGGTTTTTATTCTCGCCACTTGCGAGAACATGCAAATCACTCCCTAGGGGCCCATTAGTCCAGGCCATTCTCTAGGGGACATTATTAGACAAGTTCTTGGGTTGGAGATTGTCATTCCTGGAAGAGGATGATATTGGCTGAACCATATTTAAGCGCGCTTGAGCCAAAGGAGTCTTGGGATGGGTGACCTCCCGGGAAGTCCTGGTTACCGGGTGCAAGCCTCGGAAGTGATGATTGATGCTATGTGATTCATTTCGCTAGTCTCAATCCCACTTCTTCACCCCTGTGAGCATCACCTGATTTAGTGAGTGCTAAGTGGACTATTCAAAACCATGAAAAATTGGCTAGATGTGACTATACTCATAGGATATGGGTCATAGCTTAATGACTTACACTACGAAGGTAATCCCTAAAATAATGATATATCATATGTTGGACTGCGAAAACCCCTATACTTAAATAAAGAGTCAAGGGAGCTCTAATTGAATAGTTCATAAGGCACAACACTTGCTAAGGTTTTGCAAATGGGGTAGCAAGCTAAGTGGGCTTGATTGTGGGGAAAACTCCATAGTTAAGCGCGCTTGAGCCAAAGGAGTCTTGGGATGGGTGTGACCTCCCGGGAAGTCCTGGTTACTGGGTGCAAGCCTCGGAAGTGATGATTGATGCTATGTGATTCATTTCGCTAGTCTCAATCCCACTTCTTTACCCTTCTGAGCATCACCCAATGCAATGAGTGCTAAGTGGACTATTAAAAACCATGATAAATTGGTCAGCTGCGACTATACTCATGGACGCGCTTGAGCCAAAGGAGTCTTGGGATGGGTGTGACCTCCCGGGAAGTCCTGGTTACTGGGTGCAAGCCTCGGAAGTGATGATTGATGCTATGTGATTCATTTTGCTAGTCTCAATCCCACTTCTTTACCCTTGTGAGCATCACCCAATGCAATGAGTGCTAAGTGGACTATTAAAAACCATGATAAATTGGTCAGCTGCGACTATACTCATGGAAAATGGGTCATAGCTTAATGACTTGCACTATGCAGATAATCCCTAAAATAATGATATACCATATTTTTTCTGGTAGGCTGTCTAAACATTATCTTGTGATTGTATGCTGGCTTCCTTTGATATGTAAGGTTTTATTTTTCTTCTTGATCCCTTAGCTTTATGATTTCTATTGTACTTTTGGGAGATTATGTTTGCACTCCCCTCATCACCATTTTGATATGTTGTACTTTAAGTCTTTACAGCTCCATTGATCAAATTTGGTCATCAGCAGATATTAATACAATTTCATTGTATTTCAAGATAAATATGACCTTACATGTCCTGTTTTCTTTCAGGCTTTATTACTTATGGTTGATGTTTTGTTGTGTTTGTTATAGGTCATCTTTCCAGCTCTTGATATGCGTGTAAAGAATGTGGCTCACACATATTCCTTGGAGCATAAAGGGGAAAGTGACCTGTTTGATCAGGTGTTTGAATTATTAAATTCAGCCTTAAAGGACAATGACCATGGTTCTGTGAAATTGCGCCGAGAACTTGTTTGCTGCACGGAGGCCATTCAGACATCGCTCTGTCAACATATGTCGAAAGAAGAGGAGCAGGTGAAATTATTACTCTCAAGTATAATCTGAATCGTTTCATATACATGCAAAATGTCTTCTATACAAATTAAGCTCTACAATGAAATGTTGGCATTGTTGTTTGATTGACTTTGTTCTATTTGTGAATTTAAAACTGGGCATGTGACACAAATTCCTTGACCAATAAAATCACAGGGCATTTGATCTGTGAAACAAGCTCCATCAATTTTGGTGGCGTAATTAAACATCATTTATTGATAGCAACATGTAATCCCAGTAATGAGTACATACTATTTGATCATGTCCTACTCATCCTTGTGTGTAAAATGTGCTTGTTAAACTCATGTCAAATGGTTGGCTGTTGCAGGTTTTCCCACTGCTTATACAAGAATTTTCATTTGAAGAGCAGGCTGCACTAGTGTGGCAGTTCATGTGCAGCATCCCTGTGAACCTGATTGAGGAATTTCTTCCATGGCTGACCTCTTCTCTTTCTTCTGATGAACGCCAGGATATGATCAAGTGTATGCATGAAATTGTTCCAAAAGAAAGGCTCCTTCAACAGGTAAACCTTAGTACATCTAGTAAATACCTTATGAATTAATTGCTCTGTTGCTTTTTCAAAATAATTTGCTTGACAAGGTTTTCATTAATGTATGAAGGTTGTTTTTACCTGGCTGAAAGAAAAGTGCATCTCATCTGATGTGGAATATGCTTTTAGAGATGAGAATAAAGAAATAATAGGCTCTTCGGAAGGATTGCTATCTTCAAAAGCTGCCACAACAGTGGGCCAGAGTGGACAAAGCTCAAGAGATTGTTGTAAGATGATGTGCAAAAGGTCACATTTAGCCATAAATAATCATGCTGATAATAATGCTCATGTGGTGGTTCTGTTTCCAATTGATGAGATAATACACTGGCACAATGCAATTCGAAAGGAATTAAAGGAACTTGCAGAGGAGGCACGTCGAATACAATTTTCAGGAGATTTTTCAAATTTGTCTTCATTTAATGACCGTTTACAGTTCCTTGCAGAAGTTTGCATTTTTCATAGGTAATTGTTGGTGCATCCTGTTCAGTGGAGTTTTGACTTTTAACTGTCCCATTGAACTAGGTCTACATTTTTTTTCTACTGAGATCCCTTTTGATTAGTTATGGCAGATCAAGTTCCAGTACATGTCATATTTAGTTCATGAATTCCATATGTTTAACACTTCATTTCCATATATCTTTTTCTTTGTTTTGCCAATGATGGTCACTTTTTCTTTTGTGTGCAGTATTGCAGAGGATAAAGTTGTTTTTCCAGCTGTTGATGAGAAGGTCAAGAAGGGTGTTTCATTCATCAATGAGCATGCCCAAGAAGAAAGTCAGTTTAATGATTTTCGTCACCTTATAGAAAGCATTCAGAATGCTGGAGTTAGTTCTAGTACATCTGAATTTTACAATAAGCTTTGTGCACAAGCTGATCAAATAGTAGAAACCATCGAAAAGCATTTTCTTAACGAGGAGAATGAGGTATGCTCTATTCTTGTACAACAATGCTTGTATTAGCTGCACTGTTTCTCTCACCTTTACTCCATTCATTATTAGTTATAATAAAGTCTAAGAGGACATGTTGGGGTAGGCCCATGTGTTGCGTGTCAGGCTGTCGGACACATTGGCATGTTTGACACTGCCCCAGTGTGTTAGATATGTGTTTGGAAAGTGTCCTGTTTCAGTCCATGTGCCAAATGCATGCCCAACCCCTTGCCCTAGTATGTCCCAACGTGTTGAAAACTCAAGCAAGCAAAAAAATTCAAAACATATAAAAAAAGATTCAAAAAATGCACGCAGATGTGTCTGGAAATGTCAGTAAATGCAGTGTTCCACGGGGATGCGTCCCGCAGGGTCGGGGACGCGTTTCCCGCATTCCCTGCGTCCCGGCATCCCAGAGACTTGTGACGAAACGTTTCCCCCCACCCATGCCCCCGAGAATATTTTTTTTTATGTTTTTCCATTCTTTTCACTTTTTACAATCCCTACTTAGTACTACTTAGAAAATAAATCAATATATTTAGTATTTACATTGCATAATCATGAATATACATGAAATGAAATATTATTTTTGGTATTTTATTTTATTCTTATAATTTTAGGGACGTCCCCCTGTCCCCTCCGAATTTCCCCAAAATTTGGGGGTGGTCTCCGGCGTCCCGAATGTGCGTTTCCCCGCTCCCGCATCCCCCCATCCCATAAACTTGGGGGAACATTGAGTAAATGTGTCCCAATGTGTGATTGATGTACATGTATTCTTTAAATGTTAAAAAAATTGACATTGTTTTGTCTATACTTTATCTCTATAACTTAATACTTTTAAAATCACACACAAACGTCGTTTGTGTGCGCACACACAGACGACGTATATATATATGTGTGTGTGTGTGTGTGTGTGTAGTCTTTTGGGGGGCGTACATGTCCTGTGTCAGACACCAGTGTTTGCATGTCCCTGTGTCATGTAACTTAGAGAATTAAAAGAATACTAATATCAAATGACATTTTCCTAGGTTCTTCCTCTCGCACGCAAACACTGCAGTGTTAAAGAGCAACGGAATCTTCTATACCAGAGCTTACGTGTGATGCCCCTAAAATTGTTAGAGCGTGTACTCCCATGGCTTGTAGCAATATTACAGGAAGAGGAGGCCAAGGATATGCTTCAAAATATGCGTATGGCAGGTTTGTTATCGGGAATCACCATGACATGTTTCAATAATTATGAAAAGGATTTTATTAGCAAAGTGTGGAGTTGATACATCCATTGCTAAATGTCATTCATGAGAAGGTTTGATTCTAACAAACTTGCAAAAACTAGTATAGCAAGTCTTTGCATATTGAGAGTGCAAAACATAATCTCTTAATGGCAAGCTTTATGTGTAAAATATTGAAAGACTAAATGTTCCTAATGATTTGGATAATTATAAACAGTTGCTTGGATTATAATTCAATTATCCTTGAATAGTGTTAATCTAATCCATCAGCCAAAAATTTGCAGGCACTAGTGGATTAACCTTGAAGCTAGAGTGCATATTTTTCTTTTGTTTGCATGAAATGTTTGTTTTTGCAAAATAATCGGGAAAACCATTTGTCAGTTGTAGTTAAAATTGTATGGTGCATCAATGTAATATGCTATATCTTATTAACAGATTCTATTTTCTTTTATTATCTCAAAGTTGTTGCTTTTCCTTGATTTGGTATGCAGCTCCTGCCTCTGATACAGCCCTAGTTACACTATTCTCTGGCTGGGCTTGTAAAGGACGCCCACAAAACAAGTCTAAATCAGGGAGATTCATGTGTATTTCTTCAGATGCTGAAAATGATTGCCCTGTTAAAAGAATTAGTGAAATGGGATTGGAGATGAGTGGAAACTGTGATATTTGTGCCATTGTGTCAGATTGCAAAGGTAATACAGAATGTTCTTCCACATATGTGGATGAAAGGCCATTGAAGCGGCCTCACTGTAGCAAAACAGAGAAAACAGAGAAAACAGAGAGAGATGACAACATTTCTGGTCAAAGCACTTTGGTAGGTGTTAAATGCTCATCAGAAACCCCCTGTGCAAGCCAGTCTTGCTGTGTTCCTGGATTAGGAGTGACCAGTAACAACCTGGTTATGGGAACAATCCCTACTGGAAGGAACTTGCGTTCGCTTTCCATGAATTCTCCAGTTGGTGCCTCTTTAAGTTCTAGCCTGTTTGGTTGGGGAACTGATATTGGCTCATATGACTTTGGTCAAGCACCTAAGCCAATTGATCACATCTTTCAGTTTCACAAGGCTATTCGAAAAGATTTAGAATATTTGGATGTCGAATCAGCAAGGCTTATAGATTGTGATGAAACATTTCTTCGTCATTTTAGTGGACGCTTTCGTTTGCTGTGGGGACTCTATCGAGCTCACAGCAATTCAGAAGATGAAATTGTCTTCCCAGCTTTAGAGGCCAAAGAGTCTCTTCACAATGTGAGCCATTCATACACTATTGATCACAAGCAGGAGGAACAGCTTTTCAATGATATATCTTGTGTTCTCTCTGAGCTTTCGCATCTGCATGAGAATTTGATTATAACTAGTCAGTTTCCCAGTGCAGATAGGAACGAGACAAATCCCAGTGCCTCTGAACCTGCAGATTGGAAACTGAAGCATCAAGAACTTGCCGCAAAGCTTCAGCGTATGTGCAAATCTATAAGAGTCACGTTAGACCAACATGTATTTCGGGAAGAACTTGAGCTATGGCCATTGTTTGACAGTCATTTTACTGTAGAGGAACAGGATAAAATTGTAGGTCGCATAATTGGCACCACAGGAGCAGAAGTGCTTCAGTCAATGCTACCATGGGTGACAAGTGTTCTCACACAGGAAGAGCAAAATACAATGATGGATACTTGGCGGCAGGCTACTAAAAATACAATGTTTGATGAATGGCTTAGTGCTTGGTGGAAGGAATCTCCAGCATCAATTCCCCTATCAACATTTGTGTCAGAGGAGGAATCTCCAGCATCAATTCCCCAATCAACATTTGTGTCAGAGGACGAAAATCTTACACCTTCAGGTATCTGTATTACTTATTTATTACAGATGTTGGTAGGTAACATAACGGGATATTTAGTGATCTGAATTCCCAACAATTATGCAATTCTCTTGTGTAAAATTACTTTATGAAACTTTTCTTCAGGTTGGTAACTTCAGTAGGCTGTTTGTGTGTGTGTGTGTCTATAGCTACCTAGCTAGAATCTAGATAATTAGATAGACAAAGAGATAGATGATGTTTATTTAATTTGTAAATATTTGAATCTGCAAGCTTATGTGTAATACTGTTACTTCTGATGTTATATGGGCATAGGTCAAACCATTCATGATTGTTTTGAGCAAGGCAGCCAGAAGTTCAAGCCTGGGTGGAACGATATTTTCCGAATGAATCAGAAGGAGCTTGAGTCAGCAATACGCAAGGTGTCAAGTGATGCTTCCCTTGATCCACGGCAAAAAGCATATCTTATTCAGAACCTCATGACAAGGTCAGTTCTTCTTACCTCTTGCTTGTAGTTCTTAGTCTTGAATATACATGTAATAATGTACATTAATGTGGATTCATGTGTTGGATGGTTTTAGCCGATGGATTGCTGCTCAGCAGAAGTTGCCCCAGTCAAGAGCAAGTCAGTCTGGGAATGGTGAAGACATTCCTGGGCGCTGCCTGTCATATCGAGATTTAGATCAGAAAATATTTGGATGTGAGCATTACAAGCGGAACTGCAAACTGAAAGCTGGTTGTTGTAACCAACTTTTCACATGTAGATTCTGCCATGATAAAGTCAGTGACCACTCAATGGACAGGTTCGTTATTCACCATATAGCTTGCAGATGTTCTAGTTTGTATTGAATCTTTGATGATTACTGCTTTCATTTGCATCCTAGTTTCTAATATTTCATTCATTGCAGGAAAGCAACAAAAGAGATGATGTGCATGAAATGCTTGCAGATCCAGCCTGTTGCATCAAATTGTGTAACTCCTTCCTGCAAAGAATTTTCTATGGCACAGTATTTCTGCAATATTTGCAAGTTTTTTGATGATGAAAGGTAATATACAGTTTATGGCTTCTCTAGTCCTTTTTTCTGCTACTGTCTCTCATTTCTCCTTTTAGTACCTTGCATCTGCTCACTGGCCCTTTCCGAACTTTGTTAATTGTTATCTCTATTAGAGTGTATCAGTATGTACTATCGCTTTTGTAAATTTACTAAATTGGAAGGATTTGGTAATGGAGGTATATAGTATCTACACAAGCACATATCTTACCTTTCTTCAAAAGCATATGGTGCGAAGCATGTAAATCAGGGGACATGGTAGAACCAAAATCTCCAGTACAAATACAAATGCTACTAGTATGTTGCAAGACCATTTTTTAAAAAATTATACCATTGTTCTAAGGTCTGATCATAGTGAAGAATTCAAAATAAAGGTATATGATGAATGGAATTTTCACTTGACATTTATAGGTCTTGACAAAGCTCGTGTGTGATGGGGTTGCATTGTTGTTTTGAGAGCTTAAGATTGTGGTTTGGGGGACAAAACGTCCAAGACTTGTAGTTTTCTTGGTCATTTTGCCTGACAACTTTGCATCATTGTAGAGTCTCAATAGTCTTCTGCCAGGTTCATAAGACTGTTCTCATTTCCCTCAAAGATATGCTAGAATAAAACTGCCGATATAAAGTTATGCTTTAGCATGCAAGGAATACCTGCTCAATCAACTTTGAGAAGTTTGATCATTAAAGCAAATGCATTGTCTGCACAGTAGATCATCTCTCATAGTTAGTGGACTTATACTGCCATCTCTCAAAGTCCTCAAGGACCCACTAAAAGGGATACGAGCACTAGAAGGGCCATTGTGACGAGGAAGGATTTCAAGCCAAGTGCTTCAAACATGGTATTAACTCTCTCGAGTCTTGACTCCCACATTGCTGATTTGTTTAATCATGCTGTTTGTGTTGGCTTCCCTCAAGAACAGTCACGACATATCGTCCACATGATTTTTAAATTAGGGGCCAGCTCAAATCTGAATAATTATAGGATAATCATGATTGGACATACCTTCTCCAAGTTCTATGCTACAGTTCTTAATTTATGGTTCTCATATGAGCTCGAGAGGAGGCACCTCAAAGTCAAGGGATAAGAAGGTTTCTGCTCGATGTACTAGACCGCTGATCGTATCTTCATGCTGTGAGCCATTATTAAGGAGGCTTGTTATCCTCTAAGAAAGCCTTTTGTTGTTTTGTGGACTTTTAGAAGGCGTTTGCCATGGTCTTGAGATAGGCCTTGTTTTATAGGCTCTGCGGCATTGGCAATTTCAGAGACCCCCTTGGTTTCCATCATGAGACTCTATGAGTCTGTTCTTTGTTGTCTCCTTACTACCTATTACAGCCCAACCTGTATGTGAGTGGGAAAGGCCTCAACCCACTAGCACATCCTTGATGGTAACTAAGGTTGGACGTCACTGTCATCCAAACAACACACACAACCTCTCACTTTAGGTACAACTCTCTAATCCAAAAATAAGGGGGGTGTCCCTAACAACTTAATTATTTATGGTCTAGATTGGAATAGTTTTATCAATTTAGAGTTGTCTAGACTAATTAAGTACAATGTAATATTGTAACTAGTGAAGTAACACGCATTTTGTGAAAGAAGCTTAAACACCATAAAAGATATAGCAATAACAATATGTGTTCAAGTCTAACCAATGAATCTACTGAAGGATGTATAATGTATCAACACTAGATTCAAAGAGACGCTTCCAATAGATATGAATGTGAAGCAAGAAGCATAAAATAAATGACTAATTATTAATCCACCAAAATGTATTAATTAAATATATGAATTAGAAACAAGTCCAAAGCTTATGACAAGGTCTAAGTCAAAGCGCTAGAGCTTGTAATAGGCTCAAGGATGATTGTCTTAAGTTAAACGAGATAGGTTCCTTAATCATTCAATAAATCTGATAAAAAAGAATGTGACATGCAAGGTACACTTCATATTTATAAAATTGAACCAACAAGAGACAATAAATTAGTTTAAAGAATGACTTGGATGGTTTAGATTGCTAAAGATAATCACCACTTAGATAAATTTAATTGGAAGATAAATAATAAGCAACAATGAATTGTACAAGCAATTAAATTATAATGAAACTTAATGATTATGCTCAAGGGAGAGTGGTTAAAATCACTATTATTTGCTCTCATACTTGAGTGACTGTGTTGGAATTTTACAAGAGAAAAGACAATTCTGGAAATAAATAAAATGGAGAAATTTAAAGACAATTTCCAGAATTAAAATGCTAACTAAAAAACTAAAGCTATGCTTGAAAAAATGTCTTTTATTTAACTAAGTTCTGCAATCAAAAGTGATATAACTTGCTGGAAATCAATGCAGAAATATGACAATGTAACTCATAAAATAAGTGATAAGAGTTACTAAATTTGGTTTTTATTTACACTTATTCCGGATTGTAGAAATTTATTATTTTCCTCAACTAGAAGATAAATGACTTGTGAAATGTAAGAAGTAACTATAAATTTAAAATTTTGAATATGAAAAATATGCAAATAAAACGAATCAAATTTATAAGTCTTCCTATGAAGACTTGAAGAAACAAATATGAAATTAAGATGATAAACCCTTCAGAACAAATTCC
The DNA here is from genome assembly GCA_027924585.1 of Larix kaempferi. NCBI lineage: Eukaryota > Viridiplantae > Streptophyta > Pinopsida > Pinales > Pinaceae > Larix > Larix kaempferi. The sequence continues at coordinate 10,118,023 of BSBM01000936.1, forward strand.
AGATTTGAAAATTAAGCTAGTTACTAAAATAAAAGTTATGCTTTGCAATTAAAATAAAAAATAATTAAGAAATTTGAATCTATGATATATATTTCAGATTTGAATTAGATCTAAGCTTTAAATATGCAACAATCAAATAGATCTATATCAAGTGAAATCTATTAAAGATTTAAATATTTGCGTTAGTAGATTTCTTTTTTTACTAGGGGAATCAACAACTGGGGCGGTCTTGTACTCGCGTCACACGGGGTCAATTTCGTCCGCTACCACTATACCCCTAGGTGCATCCACTGAGCCCACCACAATGGAGCACAGGTTATCCGGGGTTTGAACCTAAGTTGCATGAAACGTGGAAACGTGTACAAGTTTCAGAAATGGGAACACTTGGAAACGTGACCCCCCCAAAACGGGTACGTCAGGGGAAACACAATATATATATATATATAGTTTTTTTGAGTAACACATTTTTTTTTAACAAGAACGGTTGTAGGATTTGTATTAAAAGAGAGTCTTCAAAAATACAGACAATAAGCTTCTGATTTTCCTTTGAAAGAAACCAGAATTCAAGTTTTTCTTGCTTGCTTCACTACTTCTCCTCTTAGCTCTAAACAGTCTAGTGCTATGGTGGCTGTAAACCTTTACAAATTGTCCCAAAATAAACTTGCAGAAACAATACATTACAAAAATTGGATTTGAAATCCATTAAGAGCTGATAAAAACCCATATTTAAACTGCTAAAAACCAAAGTTTCTTCTAAGCTAATGCAGAAGTAAAACATATGACTCGCAAAAATTTGAAGAACCAGCATGCAGCGTTACTTCTGGCGTGGGCGAGGAGGTTCTGGGCTCTCCATGGAGTCGTTCGGGTTGGACCTAGAGCCAGTTGTGTCCTGGAACCCTGGTATGCAACAAGCTAGGTCTTCATGTAGCCTGTCCACCTTGCCTTCCAAATCTGTGATGTTCCTGTAGTTTTCGTCCACCTTTGAGTCCACATTAGAAATACTGTTTGTAGTGTAGTCCATCGCCTCAGACATGGAAGAGATTCGACTGTTCATGAGGTCGTTATTATTCCTTATTTCAGTGCTGAGAGAGTGCAGAAGTGTATACATTCTCGTCATATTTTTCTTGATATCAGCAACCTCAATCCTAATCTTGCACACCTGTGCTTCCATATCGTCAACCACGGAGCCCTGAGAAAGCGGAGAGGGTGGAGTTTCAGGAGAAATCTCTTCTTCACGTAGGCTGATGGATGAAAGGTCTTCTAATAGAAGGCGTAAAGGCTTCAATAGGCTTGCTTCAGGAGGAGAGATGACTAAGGGATTGTGCAGGGGCTTCTTATAGAGAAGGCAGGAGGAGGGTAGCAGAGTCGGCACGGAGCTGGCACCTAGAAAGGAGGCAATGAGACCAGAACAATGAGCATCCATACTTAGGACAGGAGCGAACAAAGGCGAGGTCGAGAAGCGTCTGAAGGAAGAATGAGACGGAGCGTGCGAGTGAGTGGAGGTAGGTGAGGTGAGGCCATGTGATGGCATTAAATGCCTCTATCGACCCTTGAGACTAGCGACAGATGGAAACATGCAAATCAAAAACCCAAAGGTGGTGAGGGGTATAAGGAAAGGAGTGCGTAAAGTGGTCGAGACAACACCCCTAGGTAGTAAAGGGTTAGGGAACCCAACAAGGAAGGGGGGGTCGTCATTTTGAGCCAAAATTCCATAGGTTTGCAGCACTCCTTTATTGGCCATTTCATCGGCGTATTGATTGTTTGAGCGGAGAACATGGAGGAAATTAATAGAGCTGAAATATCTGCTGGTGAATTTAAGAATGTGTTGGAACTTACTTGAAGGAGTGGAACGTTTTCTGATGAGATTGCGAGCTTCTCGGACGATCAGAAGGGAATCCCCAACGGCTACCAAGTCTTTAATTCCAGCGCTGATGGCGATTTCTAAACCTTTAAGTAAGGCTAACCATTCGGCATCATTGTTAGTCTTGTTTCCAATCCCCCAAGCATAGTCACTCAATCTGTTACCCCCGGGGTAAAAAATGACTGCTCCTGCACCTGCCAACCCAGGTTTTTTTGAATAACACATTATCTCACAATAAAATGAATGAGGAGTTGATTTGTAGGTAGGTTTAGAAACAATTTCGAGGTAAATTTGTTTTCATTTTCCATAAACTAGGGTTTTTTTAGATTTCCTATGGGTCCCACGCTGCTCATGGACCCTTGGAGGTTTTCGAGAAGTTTATGAGAAGTTTCCGCGAGTTTTCGGTACCGGTACGTGGGCATTTTAGGAGTTTCTTGCAACATAGGTTTGAACCAGCGACCTCCTTTGCAAAGTATCTTATCATAACATGGGCTTGCCGATTGGTCTACACCCCGACGAGCCTTTTGTGTTAGTTGATTTCAAAAAAAGAAAGAGCAATATTTCTTTTATTTTTAAAGGGATGGTTGCATGAAGATATTAGTGTTAAATACCTAGGACAAATGGAGTCACCCTAGAATCACTTGGGCCTTGCTTGAAAATGTCACCAAGGATTTGAGAATGCTTTAGGTGACCTTCAACTCTCTTGATGTATTGGAGGATTATATGTAATTGCATAGGAAATTAGAAACTCCCTCCTTTATTTCCTTTCTTGGGTATACCCTACACAAAGAGGGTTGGTATTGCACCATTCATATGAAGTAACAATGCAAAAAATAACACCCCTTTAATGCACAATAAAAATTGAATCCATAATAGAGACTTACCGTAGATTCAATCCAACTAGATAATACTATCCCTTAAATGGCCTAAGATTAGAAATAAAATGGACAATGTTAGCAATATTACCTTGTAAGCACAATAACAAGAAAAAAGCCACACATCAACAAGAGACTCCAAGTCTTTACCTCTAAAGCCAAAGATGATTTGTATTAAGAATGCCCTTCTAGTGTACAAGGATAGCTCTTGTGCAACAACAACCAACAAGAGAAACAAGAAAAGGGTTCTCTTTATATAGAACTAGAGACTCAACCTCCTTTGTAATAAACAATTATTTTCTTGACTCAAACCCTAGATCTATTCGATAAAGATTCAACACAACTATAACTCCTCTAGACATGGTAAAAAAATGACTAAAATAAAGTAAATGGTTAAAATAATCCTTAGACAAGTCAAAAAGGAGAAGCACCTCACCTAGAGAGCGAATGATTTGGTCCAAAGAGGAAAGATCTAGAGAAATATTGGCACGCGTGGGTCAAAGGACGCCTCAGCTTCCCTTAAGCACTCACCCAATGGTTAGGAAGGGCCCAAATCCCAACTGCAACTGAGAGGTGTTTCCCATTGTCACTGTTATCACCGATCTTGTAGTTGCCCCTACAGATGGATCCAAGGTGGATGGTAGAGGGGACAGGCAACTAAAGTGGTGAACCAAGAGAGCCCTAGTTTCCAAAAGGATGGTTGTCACGCCAACCAAGGCACTCTTTGCTTTAGCTATCAAAGCCAAGATAGCAAGGGGGAGACCCAGATCCACTCCTGATAGGAGAGATCAACCCAATCACCAGATCAAATCAATCAGATGAAGTACGTAGGGTGACAGGTATGGAACCCTAGAATTAAGGAAGTAGGACCACTGTGGAGGCTTAGGAAAGGTGTGATATGATAAGGAAAGATAACACACAGTGATTCTAGGATTAAGTATGATTCCAGGATTCAAAGCTAGTTTAAAATGGTCAAAGTCAACTGCCTTGGGAAACATGACCCTTAAAATAGGGAAAGTGTCCCAAAACGTAGATATGAGAGTTAGGGATTTCTAGGTATGCTTGATGAAAGGATATGACAGTATCTAAGTGTACAAGCAACTAGATAGAGACCAACCCACAAGGAAATCTGACAACCTAGGAAAGTCAGTGTCTTGGAAATTGGGCCAAATGGAGTCGGATATCCACCAAAATGTAGATCGGGGTTGTCAAGATGTAAAACAAGGTGGGTTTTGAAGATCAAGAGCATCCAATGGCTAGATCTCAATAGATATGAGATTGAAAGTACATCACTCAATGACCCAAGTGGGGCACAACCCTCAAAATGAGGAATGGGGCCCACAAGGCAAAAATCAAAGAAGTGAAGTATTAGGGGTAGGTTATTAGATGAGAGGAGTTCAAATCAAGCCGGATCTCACCTACCCAGATCTTGGAACTAGCCCCAATAGCTTCCCTCAAGGAGTGCGACCTCCCTCAAGGAGGCTAATGTGCCTTGGGAAAGGGGTCAAATGAAAGCCAATCCACACCAAACTATAGATCCAAATTGCCTTGTATGCTATAGAGGTGGGTTTTCAATATTTTACCCAAAAGCTTGCTAGATCCAAGTAGATCTAAAGAAAATGAAAAATGAGGGTTTTAATGACTTAGACAAATGGATAGATCATGGAATGAGAAATTTACCTTGAGATCATACCTGAGTGCTGGATGAGGTTGCCATGTTGTTGAGGAATGTTCCCGCAGAGATCAAATGGGAGATCTTTGGTTTTTCCTGCCTTGAAGTGATGCCCTAGTCCACACGTGCACCCTCCTCTACCTGTCAAACCAAGGAAGTTGATTCAATCAGAATGATTAAGCATGGAGGAAATACAAGCAAATAACAAATGATAACATGAAGTAGAAGGTGCTAGGACAGTAATACTCCCTGTTATCGACGAAGAAACCCAAAAAAGAAGCAGGGAGAGTCTTCCCCTACCAATGCGTCCTCCTTGAACCAATTCGGCCTCCACCTGTAGATGAAAAATACATGGACAAAAAGATAGCAAGATAATCTCCAATAACCCATTGCAAAGGAAGAACAAACAGTCGAACTCCAAAAGCATTCACCACAACACAACAAGTAGATGCAATAGTATTTTTCTATTCCAATAATCCAGAGCCAAAAGTCCCCTTTACAATGAGGAGCTCTCTCCTTTAAATAGGATGGAGAGACACCAAAACCCTAACCACCTTTTGAATGGATGGCTAAGATTAAAAGATCAAAGTGATCTAATCAATGGTTGAGATGAGCTCAACATAAAAGTACAAGGATCAATAATAAAATAATACATCAATGGACCAAATCGCCCTAGGAGAAGGGGTCCCACCAAATGTCAATGATAAAATATAAGATCTAGCTCATGGTGGGTCCAAGGGGTAATTTCTAACACCCTTGGTCAATCCCCATGGCACAATATCAATAAAATAATGCTCTAAGCACCAAATCGTGCCTCTCTTGAAAGGTCGTGAGCCTTAGGAGGCTCCAGAAATCCACAAAAAATGCCGGAGTGATGAGTGTAGGCCCCACTGAAAGCTGAAATTGCTGGAGAAGGTGTGGAAGACATCCCACTCATCATCAAAAGTCATCCCATGCCAATCCCTTGCCTCAGTAGCCATTTTTGCCATTTTTATTCTGCCTTGGGAAGTGTGAAACTGCCCAAACTGCCTCCTGGAGTGCCTGCGCTGTGAAGGTGAACCCAACAGGCTCTCTGGGAGGGGGGGTAATATGGTAATAACAAATAGTTGGACCACCCCCTCCATGCATAGCGTGTTAGGTGAACCAATCAAATCTCACCCCTGCTCTGACATGCCATCTGACAGGCCAAAACTACACTAGGATAGCCAGCTGAGGCTAAAAATCACTGTAACTGCCCGGAATTGAAAACAGACTGTCTCATTGGACTCAGAGAGCCCAAATCCATATAAGATGTGTACTCATACACCATATAGATCTCTGCATGATCAAAATAGATATCCATCATATCCGGCAGACCAAATAATAATAATCTGTAAAAGTGCTGAAAAGCACAAATCATCATCATAAGCCTGAAACCACTGCATAGAACCACCTGGTGACCTGTACTAGACCATATATCATATCTCTGCATCATCTGAGGTCTGCCACCCAGTTTGACCAAGTCAAAATAACCAATAGTATAACTCAGGGTATCATCAAACTGCTGCAAGTGCCAAAGGTTAATGCATGCTCTACAATTCATTCAAGTAACAATTATAACAAGAAGTAATCATTACTGGCGATCTAAAACCAATATATAAAGTCATTAATTATTATTATTACTCAGACCAGACTTTCAAGACCATACTCACTTCACAGTTGTGATCAATTTGCTAGTGAAGGGTGAGGGCTAAAATTTTAAAAGGCTAGGCTAAGGGTTGACTACTGACTTGACATTATGACACTTTGGAAATGGAAAGGGCATACACACTCTAACATATTATGGACAAGCAGTAACACGGGGAATGGCAGTGTCTCATAGATGGGTAAGTTATTTAAAGAGTGCTTATTCAACTTAGGCTTCATGTCTACTTTTATAAAAGATGATCCAAGTTCATTAGGATCCATTGATTTCACTTCATGGCCTTTTTGGCCTACATAACCCTTCGGATCTCAGGTGTGCTAAGAAGCACAACTAATTGCAGCTTGCATCCAGGGCATGTTTGTACATATACATAAGGTCAGCGATCGTTTAGATATAGAGTTTAAGAAACATTGCTTTTTTGGACCTTTCTTATACTCTTCAAGGAGTATTTTTAGCTTTTCATTGCTCTTGCCCTTACTCACGTGTGTTGATAAACACATTCTAGAGTTTACAGTTTCTTGGGCGAATTTACATAAGTTTCCATAAGTAGTACATGAGCTTTTAGTTTTAGCCAACACATCTTAAGTGACTAGGGGGACTTCGTACGAGTGCCAAACATCGGGACGACCGACCAGAATGATTTAGGACAACAATCCAACTCACCAAAGGTAAGTTCTGTCACCACCTCAGAGCCGAGACACAAATAAAGAGGGAAGCTTATCCAACACAGAGGCTAAAGCGGGGGAAGGTCCTCCATGCCACTAGTCAAGTAGTAAGTCAGGGTAATAAACAAACTGTTAGGTAATGGATGGGTGAAGACAATGAAAAATGAGACCAACACTAGCAAGCCAAAGTATGGTGGGAATGATCACCTTTATTCTCCCTAGGGATGGTAAAACCAATCAATATTGGTAGTGAACTTCTAAGTCTGAGTGGGGACAATATAATATATATGAAAATACAACTAGGTCCACATATCTATATGATCGCCAGATCATGATACTAAATGCTAAGACATGCTACAAGAATGAATATAAAAGCAATATAACCATAACACCAAAATATACTTGTTGAGTCATATACCTGAATGCACAATATCTGAACCATCATCTGTCCTTTGAAACTATTGTTGTAACTATGGGCAATACTGACTGCTATGTATAAATGGCTAAATGGCTACATCGGTCATCTCTCTGAGTGTCCTAAAACTCAGTCATGGCATGGGGAACAAAATTGTTGTCCATAATATAATCATGATCCATAATAGATGCTCATCTTCGCATCTCAATTTAAGGGAACTGGCTGAAAAGTGTACTGGAATTAGAAAAATAGTGTATGGTAGCCCGGCTACTATATATGTGATAACAGTCACCTCGGTAACCACCTCTCTACAGTTTAGGTTGGCTCTTCTCCCACTCAAGGGGGCCTTCTCTAGGGATAGGATTGCTAAAGCTTGGCAATGAGGCACAAGGTGATGTGAAAAGATGGCCTTAGCAAAACGTTTTTGTGATTGTAATATAGAAAAGGAGTGATGGGAGGATCATGAAGACTAGTGCCAATCCCCAGGGCAATGGAGTCAAAGGAAGTTATTCTAGGAAAGGGGCGAGTTCATGAAGGTTAGGGAAATTAGGATTGCGTTCACATGCCACAAATAAACACTATCCCGAAAAATGAATGTAGAAATCAGCTAGGATGTCCCAAGAGCGGTGCCACATCAAAACATTGTTAACTAGGGTGTGACTTGTGCGATGAAGCATTAGAGAACAACAACTCTAGAAAGATGCTAGAAGCCTCCTCCAAAGCTGGACACTACATGAAAGATGACATGGGATGATGTGGAAAAGATACTCCAATGGTGAACGTCCTCCATCAAATGAGCCCAAAAGCTGAGCGCTCCCTCAAAGAAGGTATGGAAGCAACCTCCAAGGTAGGGCGCTATCCTGTTTAACCACGCCAAGGGTCAAGATTTCAACAAATGTGCAAATCACGCCCACATGTAAACCAACCAATGAATAATTGTGAAATAGGGCCTCCAATGGAAAACGTTCCATGTCTAAACCAAGTCAAAAGATGCCCCAATGACTTCTCAAGTGAGCTGTCCACCTTATGAGCATAGGAAAGCATGCAAGGGGCCCTCCAATTGGTGGATGCTTCCTCAAAATGTTCTAACAAACTCTTCTAAATGTGGATCGTTCCATCAAATGTGGCATAGAACAGGTCAAGGGTATTATACATGTATCTCTCCTTGGGCTGGGTGTCTTATTCCTTGACTGTGGAATGCCCTCCTAAATGCACTTTAACTATCTTTAGATGATGGAACTGTCTACTGTATCCCTCAAGAGAAACTTTATATGCTGGGCACACCTCTTTCCTGGTGGAGCGGACTGCTGTTGATGAGACATTCAATACACACCTGGCTGGAAATGCATTCAGATCTGGAAAATCAATTTCTGCTATAAGTGATTGTGTCACAGATGTGCTGAGGGGTTTGTCAAACAATCCTGGTTTTCTTATTTGAATCACACAGCCCAAATTTCGCTGCCGAAAACATCCTTGCCAAGTTGCTAAAAGTTATGCTGTACAGGCCATCCAAAATGCAAGAAGTAATTAATCCAAAGCTGCTGCTACAGGTCTGCAATTTTGCTGATCTACTTATTCATGAAGCTGGGTTATCTCCTTTGGTTCTAATTACTTACACTGGAAACCGCATTTGAAGACATATATGACAGGGCCAACTTCATCTGCTTTTGGAACAATCTCAGCAAGTGGAGTTCAAGTGATCCGATCCTTCTTATAACCTTATACTACTGGTATTGTTGCTGCAACATACTCCTACTTCTGTGCATGAGTGATTGCTATCTTCCAATACAGAATGAGAAATTCCCCCATTGTACCTTTTATGCTGTGCTGTGATTTTGCCATGGTGAACAAGTCCAATCTTTGCACTAGTCCTGGTCAATTCCAACTTCCCACTCACGGTGCATACAAAATCGCTGCCTAAAAACAAACTAGATTTGCAGTCAGCAAGATGGCAACAAATTCTTGATTAGCATCTGTGTAGAGGGTCTCTGGCTGAAACAATGTTGGATTCAAACTCTTTGCAAGGGCCTTGTGTTGAAGAACTTGATATTCATGCACACAGGTGGATGTGTAAACAGTTCACTAGTAGACCCTAACTGTCCTTCAAAAATCCAGCATGTGAAAGGCTCTTAGGTAGTACTCAAATCAATGCAGCCTATGGACAGAAAAGGTAAACATTAACAGGGGAAAGATTAAGTCATCCATTCAATGAAACAGATCGAGGCAAATCATCCTATATACTGGGTCTGAACCTGAGAGTTCTCAGGCCAACACCTTAACATCTTCCAAATTGATCTCGGGAACTACATCTTTTAGGTTCTGGTAGCAATCGGGCTATTCTTGCTGTGTCGTTAACATTATGTGGTCTGACTCCAAGGCTGTACATCAAGACAAGGTCGAGCCATCTCATGCATTCTTTTATTACAAGATATCCCTGGAATTTGGCTCCCTAAACACAAAACCCCTTGGTGCTGTGCAAAATCCAGCTGTGCCATAGGAGTTGAAACCTCAAATTCTGCTTGATGACTCTAGCATCAAGAACCCAAGGCAAAGACCACTTCCATCAAGATGTAACCCCACTGAAAATGTGACAAAAATCACATGTGGACACCCATTCGAAATGGGGGGTGTTACAGCTTGAACTAGCATGTATGATTATAGCCCCAAAGAACAAAGCTAGCCCAACCATAACTTAGAGAGGTCACCCACTATCACGAAAATGACTCCCTATCTACACTTTAGGTTGGTTCTTCTCCAACTCAAGGGGGGCTTCCTTAGGGATAGGATCACTAAAGCTTGGCAATGAGGCACAAGGTGATATGAAGAGATGGCCTTAGCAAAAGGTTAGTTCTTTTTGTAGCATAGATAGATTAAAAAAGGGGTGATGGGAGGACCATGAAGACTAGTGCCAATCCCTAGGGGAAATGGAGTCAAGGGAGGCTAGTCCAAGAAAGGGGCTAGTTCATGAAAAGTTAGGACTGCATGCACATGCACAATAATAAGCCACACGTTTGGTCCAAGAGCAACCTCCAAGGTGACGTCTAGGTCCAAGGTGACGTCTTGGTATGACCACTCCACATAATGCTCCAATGTCCATAAGAAAGCTCTAGCCAATGGTCCAAGGTGATGAAGATCAGTCCAAATGTGAGACAAAACGGTCCAAATGTGTGTAACTCCTTCGTAACTCTTCGTAACTTGTGCCAATAGTGCAATAACTCTTCGTAACCAAGTGCTGGAAATAGCTCCAAAAAGGTTAAAACACGGTTTGAAAGACAACCCTAACACTCAAACCCCTAGAATCTTACTGAGTATTCTACTCCTTGGAAAGGTCTTGGAAAGAGCTTTCCAATCATATATGGCACTTTCTGAACCGATCTAGGATGAGTGAGATTGACCCTCTGAAAGATAAGGTACTGTTATCACACAAACACGAGCTGCCTCTAAATGGTATCCTATCTAGGATGGTAGAGGTACGGGCAGCAAGGCAGGTGACACCTCAAGCACTAGGTCCACCACTCTTGGAGTGGTTGTCACTCCGGACAAGGCACTTGTCACTTTAGACAAGGCTAGAAGCCAAGTCAAGGGGGAGACCCTTGTCAGCCAGCAGTGATTAACAAACAAAAGAAGACAAACATCCAAAATATAAGTGGATAGAGATAGGAATATAGTGTCTAAATGACCCAAGACCACAACCAACCACCAATAACTAAAAATATTGCCTATAGTTAATATGAATGAGTACTTATATCAGATCTGAAATATCGATTAAAACTGCAAGATTTCAATATTAGAATGATTAGAAGATAATCTAGTGTGAGATTGGTGCTAAGTATTAGAGATTGGAATTGTGCTGTAGGGGGATTTGACTCAATGATGCATAAATACTTAGAGCAGGAATAAAATGAAGTGTTTAAAGGCTACCTTAGCACACTAAAACTTAGTTTTGGATGAAGATATGTCAATACAAATTTGAACTAAGTGTACCCAAGTCCCCGAACTCAAACAGACCACAAAAATGCCTAAGGAAGGCGCAAACCATCCAAAGAGTGTAAATTTCCTTAAAATCCAACTAGGGCTAGAAGCATGCAAACTAATTACTACCAATAACCACACATGGATTTCTTCACTATGCAGCGGAACAATAAATTATTAAATACTGAAAGAAATATAGTAGCAATCACATCAATAGAGACAACTAAGTCTTTTTGGGTATAAACCCTCGGACAAAACCCAAGATGGGAAAACCGGTGCAGCAGTATGAGATATTTATTTTATTCAAAAAATATGGAGCAATACAATTCAGATTTCGATCATGCCAAGTTGGCAAAAATTGTACCACTGAAAACAATGAGAAAAACCTGTAAGTGGGCACGAATCCCAACACAACAATGCTGCTGCTGCTGTACGGATCCGTACGACGTGCTGTATGGATTCCATACAACTGTACAGACTGTACGGATTTCTGTATTGTCACCTCTGCCAGCTTCTGTTTCTCTCCTCTGTCAAACTGCCTCTGCAAATCTGTCTTCCTTCATTGGATTGCTGCTCCTCCGTCTTCTTCTCAAGAACTTCTCTCCCACACTTCTTTTCCTCCGTCTCTGTTGGAATGCAATTGTGTGTCCTCTCCACCAATTGATCTTTCTTTTATAACTCAATGCTAAGCGAATAACCTAATCTCACTATAGATCTAAGGTTGAGTTCTTCCAGTGAGATTGGATGGCCAAGATTAGATCTTGCCATCACTTTAAATAATTCACTTACACTTTATAAAAAGCGTTTCACTAAGTCAATAATTAATTAGATTACTTTAATTAATTTTCCAAAGTAAACTTAGGAGAAGTTAATTAAATACAATTGGCTTCCAATTAATGTCTTCTGCATGCAAGGACACATGCATGTAGGAAGACCTTCTTTCGTTGTCACTTTCTAACACTCCCTCTGAACGAGGAAGGGACTCGGTAACAACCCCAACTTGTCTCTGTACTTCACAAACTTGAGTTTGCAAAGTGCCTTGATGAATATGTTTGCTACCTGCTCATCTGTCTATATGTACTCCAACCGAATGGTTCCTCTCTGAACACAATCTCTGAGGAAGTGATATTGGATGTCGATGTGCCTACTCCTGTCATGGAACAATGGATTCTCAGAAAAATTGATACCACTCTGATTGTCACAGTGAACTACAGTAGTCTCTAGCTCACTCTCGAATAATCCTGAGAGCAACTTCCTTAGCCACATCCCCTCACATTCAGCCATGCTGGTTGCCATGTACTCAACCTCAGCTGAGCTCAATGCAACTGACTTCTGCTTCCTGCTGAACCAGGAGACAACTCCTGACCCAATGCTGAAGCAACAACCTGAAGTGCTCTTCCGATCCTCTACACATCCTGCCCAGTCAGCATCTGTGAAACCTGCCAATTGTATACTCCCACTGCGCTCATAAACCAATCCATACTCCATTGTACCTCTCATGTAGCGAAGTATGTGCTTCGCAGCTGTCCAATGTACTCTTCGAGGGTTCACTATGAACTGACTCAAAGAGTTGACTGCAAAGCTAATGTCTGGTCGAGTGTTGACCAAATACATAAGCGACCCGATAAGCTACCTATACAGTGTTGGATCAAACTCCTCTGATCCCGATACATCAATCTTCCTCCAGTTGGAAACTAGAGGTATGGCCATAGGTCTACAGTCCTCCATCCTGAATCTCTTCAAGATCGCCACTGCATACTTCCCCTGTCCAATGAAGAAGCACCATCTCTCTGCCAAACCTCCAGACCTAGGAAGTAATGCATCAACCCAAGGTCTTTCATCTCAAACTCCACTGCAAGATTGGATTTGCGGTCCCTGATCAGCTCCTCATCTCCTGTAAGAAAGAGATCATCCACATATATAACCAGTATGAGAGGTACCTCACCTGCCAAGAAGTACAGGTTATGGTCTGCCTCACTCCGCTGGAACCCCATCTCTTGTAGATAGCTGTCAGTCCTCGAGTACCATGCTCGAGGTGCCTGCTTGATCCCATAAAGAGCTCTCTATAGTCTGCTTACATGAGACTCTCTACTCTCCACCTCAAACCCTTCTGGCTGCTCAATTCTTCCTCAATAACTCCATTGAGGAAGGCTGTCTTCACGTCCATCTGATGAATCGCGCCAACCCATCTCTGCTGCCAATGATAGGATAGTTCGAATAGAAGAATACCTAGCAACAGGGGCGAAGGTTTCCTCCTAGTCAATACCTTCCTTCTGCGAATACCCCTTCGCCACGAGCGTGCTTTGTACTTATCCACACTTTCGTCTACTGCATGCTTTACCTTGTAGATCCATCTAGATCCCACCACCTTCTTGTGGCCTCTGAACAACCTCCCATACCTGATTCTTCATGATTGAGTCATACTCCTCAACCATGGCCTCTTGCCACACATCATGTTGTCCAGACTCCTCGAAACTAGAAGGTTTAGAGTCAATCAACTCTGTCATCAGTGCCATATAACTCAGTCTATCTGGTGGTACGCTACGTCTGAAGGATCTCTGTGGAAGACTCACCTTTTGGAATCTTGAACTGTGGACCTATGCCACTTAGCCCGTGGCCTAGTGTCTGCCTGTTGCGGTTGCTGGATGTCCTCCTCCTGCTGCTGCTCATCCTCCCCATCAAAGATAGGAGGATCCTGTCCACCTGACTCCCTCTGACTACTAAAGCCAGTGCCCTGTGTCTGAACCTGTACCTGTGACTCCTCCAACTTGACTCCTCCCGAGTCCTCAGCTATCTGCTCCTGTGTTGTTAAGTCCATAGATCTTCTCAAGGCTCTGTCCTCATCAAATTGGACATCCTTGCTCACAATGATCCTCTTGCGAGCTACAACATATACTCTATAAGCCTTGGAAGTCTCACTATACCCAACTAGAAGCCCCTTTTCTCCAGGAGGATCCAACTTCTACCTAGTGTCAGCATGAATGTGGCAATAACAGATACTCCCAAATATATGCAAATGACTCACGTCTAGTCTAGTACCTATAAATACCTCCTCAGGTGTCTTCCTCCCCAATGCAGTGTGGGGCCTGTTCTGGACATATACTGTAGTCCGAAATGCCTCGGCCCATAGGAATAATGGTAACCCTTGATCAAATAACATGGCCTTGGATGCACTCACCAATGTCTCGTTCTTCCTCTCCGCCACCCCATTCTGCTGCGGGGTATGAGGAACAGTGTGTTCCTTCTTGATCCTCTTTGATGCACAGTACTCCATGAACTCTTTACCGGTGTACTCACCACCGTTGTCTATCCTCAATATCCGGATCTTCTTCCCTGTTTGGTTCTCCACGAGAGTCTTAAACTCTCGGAATCGATCGAAGACCTCTGACTTGGCCTTAGGAAAATAGATCCAGGTTTTCTTGGAATAGTCATCAATGAATGTGATGCAGTAACTGTAACCACTGAAAGAATGGATGCTCATCGGTCCGCATACATCCGAATGCACCAAGTTTAAGATCCTCTCAGACTTGTGCTCACTATGTGGGAAAGGCTTCCTGATGTTCTTCTCCAATGCACAACCCTTGCAGTGGTTGTGCATGTCCTCCTGAACTGAAGGAACTCCAATCTCAGATGCCTCAGTGTACCATGGTGTAAGTGTGCCATCCTCCTATGCCACAACTCACAATCACTATTGCTGCTGCTGACCAGAGCCTTTGCAGGCTCAAATTGTAGTCTGTAAACCTTCCCTCTCCGAACCCCAATCGCCTTGTCCAATCTCTGATCTGACCCATTTGGTCTGATATATACTTTCCTGTCACGGAAAGTCACCAGAAAACCCTTGTCTTCTAGTGTGGAAACTGATATGAGATTCTTGGTCATCCCTGGGACATATAACACATCAACAAAGCTGATAGGTTTTCCAGACTTCCTCTGAAATGATACAGTGCCAACACCCTGCGCCTGATACCGCGCATCATCTCCTAACTCAATATGGAGATTTACTCCACCCTCCTGCAAGCTCTTGAAGAACCCTCTGTGTCCTGTCATGTGACAAGATGCACCGCTATCCACAAACTAGATACTGCTGTTGATGGAGCTTGCCATGCAAGCTATCAAGCAATAGTCTTCCTCAAAACTTTTGCTGAAATCATCCACCTCTGCAGATCCTGCCATCTGTGTGTTGTTGTTGTTGTTCTTCTTCTCTGGGCACTAGGAAGCAAAGTGTCCATGCTTGTGACAAATGAAACACTTGACTTTTGCCATGTCCAAGTCCTTCTTGCCACCCTTCTTCTTCTTTGCCTTCCCCTTACCTTTGCTTGTTAGGGCTAGAGCTTCTTCATCCACGATCTGTGTAGCACCGCTGGATGAAGCTGAACTTGACCCATCCGGGTCTCTTCCTGTGCGAAGTCATCCCACAATCTCTGCCAGTTAGGGAGATTCTCCCTAGCCACCACGCCTTTGACAAAGACGTCCCATGGCTTAGAGAAGCCATTGAGAGCTATACGAACTAGCTCCTCATCCTTAGTCTTAGAGCCCACTGCTCCAAGCTCATCCCTAATCTGTGTGAGCCTTGTAAGATAAGGCACCACTCCTTCACCCTTGGCCATCCTGGTACTGCGCAATCTCTCCTGCAGTACCATCTTCCAGTTTTCATTCTTACTCTGGTAGAGACTCTCCAAAGCCTTCCACATCTCTAATGCAGTTTTCTTCCCTGATAGATGAGGGACCATGTGGCCCTTCACCCCATCCAAGATGATCAACATTGCCCTGGAATCTATCTTCTTCCATCTAGCTAAATCTGTCGGATCTGTGGGAGCTACCTTTTGATCGTCAATGTGCTCTTCAGCATCACCGACATCAAGGATCCTGGTGATCCTCTCTTTCCAAGTAGGAAAGTTCTGTGCCCCCTGGAGTCTATCCTCAACTCTCAATTGTATGACCATAATGAATAGTGCCTGTAACCCTTTGGATAGATATGCCAATGATCTATCCAACCAACCTACTGCTTTCTCTCTGCCTGCTCAGAAGAGCTCTGATACCATGTAAATTTCCTTAAAATCCAACTAGGGCTAGAAGCATGCAAACTAATTACTACTAATAACCACACATGGATTTCTTCACTATGCAGCGAAACAATAAATACTGAAAGAAATATAGCAGCAATCACATCAATAGAGACAACTCAGTCTTTTTGGGTATAAACCCTCGGACAAAATCCAAGATGGGAAAACCGGTGCAGCAGTATGAGATATTTATTTTATTCAGAAAATATGGAGCAATACAATTCAGATTTCGATCATGCCAAATTGGCAAAAATCGTACCACAGAAAAACAATGAGAAAAACCTGTAAGTGGGCACGGATCCCAATGCAACAATGTTGTTGCTGTTGTACAGATGTACGGCCTGCTGTACGGATTCTGTATTGCTGTACGAATTCTGTATGGCTGTACGAACTGTACAGTATGGACTGTACGGATTTCCGTATTGTCACCTCTACCTGTTGCTGTTTCTCTCCTCTGTCAAACTGCCTCTGCAAATCTGCGCCCCCCATGGGAGAGATATATCATGTGCTAGGTAAATAACTTATGTGGGGTCACCAAGGGGGTGCCTTTTGGCCGTTTTGGTCCCCTTGTACCCATTACATTAGAGATTAACCATCAAATATATCAATAATATGCTGCTGCTATGTTCAAATGCGCCTCCATGGAGCCAAATTTGCCCCCGTCAAGAGCTAGGCCAAGTATGGGCCCCACATCAAGTGATATATATGTACAATAAGGTCCAAGACATTGATAAATCACCCCTTTTCCATTAGTTACTCAAACATTTGCCGCTTTAATGTTTTTACTTCGTCTATGGTTAATTTTCATTATTTTATTGTGCAGGTATATATGGATGAAGCTGTAATATGAAAAATTAGGCCATTTCCCTTGCCTAGAAACTCGAGCCAACTGTACCATTGAGATTAGAGACCCGAAATCCACTAATGTTGGTCACAAGAACCACCGGAATCCATCAAATATGCATTATTTGGCCCAATCCATGCTCATCATATTAAAACACGGTCCTCATGGCTAATAATAATTAAAAATCTCATGAACCAAGTCATATTTTGGCCCACTGATGCATGGAGTCTTGTAAGGGACCCCAATGGATGCCAAAAAAATAAAATCACAACTTTGGATCCAAAGTTGCCCGGGACACTATATTTGGCTTGGTCAAATAGGGTTGACCAAGTCAAACTAGTCAAATAGTGGCAAGAGCTGAACCTGTGTGTACCTGCATGCATCATAAGATGTAATAGGCTCCCTTATTTATATTAGTATACTAACTATAACAATAAGTGACAAATCATGGTGATCATCATAAGACAATTGCATAAACATAGGCCTAGGTCAAGGTGGGCCCACCACCTTTTCATGAAGTCTCCAAAGTATGCACATTTATAGATTTGGTCAATCTACTAGCAATGGATGAGGTGGATAAAACAAGGCTGAAAAGGTAGAAGGGAATGATTAAGACCTTGATAATGTGACCCTTTGGATATGCATGGGAAGAAGGGAACCACGACATATGCTTACTAGAGAACACTAGGGGAGGGAGGTGCCTCACAAATGGGATAGAGTGCTTGGGAAACCACCACTAGCCTCTAACATGCAATTTGCAACTCACATCCAAGCTTGCATCAGGCTCTGTGAGGATCTTTTCTAGAACCGATGTGCTAGGTGCACAACCAACTGTAATTTGAGGTTCTAGGGGACACTTAGAATTAGCTGTCCCTTGCTCCATCTCACATCCAAGTCCTTTATTGGGATTCTGTGAGGAATAACCATTACATTTTAGTTTCACAAGGGTTGGATGAGTGGAGACAATGATAAATGAAACCAAGGCTAGCAGCAGTGTGGGTAATGGCCAAGTCTATACCAAAGATGGGGATATGACCAATGTGCATACAAGGGAGCCTCCAATCAAAGTGACAAACTGCTCTCTCCAAAGGCCATCATGAACCACAACATAATAACACTAGATCACCAAATAAGTTACTACATGTCAAGTTAGAGTACTAATAGAAATAAACAAGCCAAAATATAACATCTATGAGCATATACCATATACCCGCTCTGCCATATACCTGCTCAGCTGAAGTGGACTTGAAGAGTGACCTCTGACATGCATGGCCAAGGGAATGGCATACCAACACTGAACTCTGCTGCTCCAAGTATACCATGACCAAGCAGAACCATCTGAGTGGGGTCATGTAGGAGCAACTAAGACAAAAGGGGCCTGGAAAACTGCTCTGTAATGCTCTGGCTGGCTATGCAGAATGGTACTGTGTCATCACTGCTCATGACTCTAGCCATGCTCAACTCATGTATGCTCTGGCCCAAAAATGCCTTTGACAATGGATCTGCATCATGGTAGCTCCAGCCAACATGGATGTGATATCATCTGGCTCCAGTTGGGACAAGTGCTCTAAGGGAGAGAGTGCTTGATAACCTCAGAATATCTGGTCCCCAACACCCCTCTCATCGTCTACGGTAATGCACCTGCACACTGTCTGCATCACCTTCGTGTATGTACCCGTTCCTGCACAAATGCAGACGCTATACCATCCTCTGCAGATCAATTGTCAATGCATACATACATATGGGGCAATATAATATAAAAAATGGTAGTACTGAAATGTAAATGCTGAAATCAAATTCTAATCTAATAACTGAAAATAACATGTTCATTCTCTTATGCAAATAAAACAAAACTACTCTAAAAGACAAAAAGGTGCTGACTAGGCTCTGGTTTTGGCTTTTGGCTTGGGCGACAACCTGGGATTCAGTTATGGTGCTATGGTTGGTGTAGATGGCTACTAGTGATAAGAGATTGTGGAGCTCCAACCAACAAACCAGTGATCACATTAAATTGATTAATAAATAGCTTTTTTGTGGTAACAAAAATTAATCCTTCATGTTTGTGGTAGTTGGGAATGAGTTTAAGGCTTAAAGTAAATAGATTAGATGTAGAGGATCCCAACAAAATAAACTATCAAATAAAGAGAGACTAGACATGTGAAGCAATGAAATGCAAATAGTCATTCTCTTGTGAAATGATGCTAAAATAAATTAAGTTTTGTATGTTTTAAACCTCTAGCCTTTCATGCAGGTTTGATGTTCAAATCCACAAAATCTAATACACATTCTATTGGCATACCATTGCACTAATGGGGGCAATTGCTAGTTAATCCCTGGTGAAGTTACTGAAGTAGTTGTTTAGTATGGCTGAAGTACAATATAGAATATGGGTTGAAGGCATGCCAACATGCCAAAAAAACTAAATTATCACATAACTATCGATTATATATGACAGAAATTGCTGCAATTGTAGATCAGTGGACATCAAATGATGTTAGAGAGGAGTTTGTGATGATGATGGGAAATGGATTTCTCAGATGCTTATTAGGTGGATGGCAGCTGCATTAATGTGCATCGTGGTTGCCATTAAGTGGGTCCACTTGGATGGTCACTGCAATAATGTGCATTTTGGTTGTCATTAAGTGGGTCCACTTGGATGGTCGCTGCAATAATGTGCATTGTTGTTCCCATTAAGTGGGTCCACTTGGATGGTGGCTGTCCTGCATATTTTACTCTTTACATCTTTTTATGAAGATTGCTAGTATTTTCTAGAGAAATAAACTGTCCTTTAACGCTTCCAGTTCACGTAATGCCACTTTTATCCTATATTAATATTCCTATGCATGTAGGTTATCCAGATAAAACTGTGGGTATGACAATGGCTCTAAGAAATCTCATTTTCCTTGCAATATCTTGAACTTGAAACTTGAAAGAGTCACCTGTTCAGAAGCAAGGGGCGACACATTTGTTGACAGTCAAAGCCATGCTCTCATTAATATTCGGATGCATGTTGTAACATATCCAGATAAAACTGTAGGATGACAATGGGTCGAAGAATTTCTCATTTGCTTTAGAATATCGTGAAGTTGAAACAATCACCTCTTTGGAAGCAAAAGGTGATGCATTTGTTGACAATCAAGGCTGTGCTCTAAAGAATATACATAAGATGGCCTAGAAACAAATTATGTTAATGTTCATAAGTGATTAAACTTTGATTAATGGGACTGAATATATGTATATTGCAAAGATCAATAGGATAGTGGACAGATAGATATATTCAACCTTGATTTAATTCATAACACATTTAAGAACAGTCATGACATGAAGTGCAAGGAATAAATGGAGTGTGGCACTTGTCCTTGGGGAATCAGGTGTAAGGGATAAAAATCAGATATTGTATGTACAAATGCCAGTTCTTGTCAAGTGCTTAATTGGAACATAGGAATTTTATGGAATAACGTATATTAATGATCATAGATGATTGCAGTTGATCAATAGGATAATGTCTTTGGATGGTTGAGAGAAAATAATGATTGTCTATAGGGGAGAAAGAAAAGGAAAAAAAAAATGTCATATACCTGGAGAATGAAGACTTATCATGATTCACTCATTTCTCTTTCTACTAAAAGAATCTAATATGCCCCATCCTATGTATGTGGCAGAGAAGTATACCATTGTCCATTCTGCAATTTGTGTCGTGTTGGAAAAGGACTGGGTATTGATTTCTTCCATTGCATGACTTGCAATGGTTGTATGTCAAAGACACTGGCAGTGCATAGATGTCGAGAAAGGGGCCTTGAGTCAAACTGCCCAATATGCAGCGACTTTCTCTTCACTTCTAGTGCCCCTGTGAAAGCTCTTCCTTGTGGTCACTTTATGCATTCAGCTTGTTTCCAGGTAGGTAATTCATTTCTCAAGCTACATTATTTCAGTAATTGTTTGTCTAACTTAACTAAATGATTTTCATTTTGCTTGTTTTGATATGCGTAGGCATACACCTGCAGTAATTATACATGCCCAATATGTAGCAAGTCGTTGGGAGACATGGGTGTAAGTCATCTTGTTTCTCTGTTTATTTTGTTTTCTCCATTTTAAAGCTTTGTGCTATACTATTGTCAGTAGGTGGGAGCTTTCTTACAATAAAAGTTTAGCCAATAACGGTGTATCTTTGTTATATAGGCCTTACTATATCTGCCTGCTTGATTGCCATTTGTTATGCAGAAAAGTATAGGGAAAATGACTATACTTCAGCCAACGTAATTCCTATGACATAAATGATTTTTCTAAGAGTTAACAATGAAGCCATTCTACTGCTTCCTTTACACTTATGAAGAGATGCATGAAACTAGCACAAGTAGAGATTGCCCTCCGAATAGGTCTCATAATATGTGTAATATCTATGGCATGAATGATGACAGTTTTAAGCTTTAGCAGAAATGACAATTGTGATCTTGAATGTTTATCTTTCCAACTAGTTGGTCTGTAGACCATATTTGATTTGTTCTTTTCGCGTGCCTGTAATTTTGGTTAGAGTTCATTAAAAGATTTGTATAATTTTATTTAGAGCTGGTAAAAGTCTACAAACTGTAATGCATTTTTTGTCTTTCATGGCCTGTATTCTTTTGGGTTTTTAACTGTTGAACAAATTTGCAAATGTAATATTTTAACTCTTATCTTGAATTTTCAGTGATATTATAACCCAGGCGTGGCTTGATGATGTGGCGTGGTAACATAGTTAATATACCTAAAGAAAATAATAAAAAATAAATTATATTAATGTCTACTAGTAACCAAATAGTCAATGGGACTCAAGTCTGTAACATACTAACAAGTATTAAAATCCCCAAAAAGAGTGCTTAGAGCATCTTCTATTTAGAAAAGAACAAAAACAAATGTGGAAATACAACAGTGAGGCTGAATCCTCAATCATGTTTCTCTGTTTATTTTGCTGTCTCCAGTTTAAAGCTTTGTGCTGTATTATTGTCAATAGGTGAGAGCTTTCTTACAATAAAAAATTAGACAATAATGGTGTATTTTTGTTATATAGGCCTTACTATATCTGCCTGCTTGATTTCCATTTTTTTATGCTCAAAAGTATAGGGAAAATGACTATACTTCAGCCAAATTGATTCCTATGACAAATGATTTTTCTAAGAGTTAACAATGAAACCATTCCACTGCTTCCTTTACACTTATGAAGAGATTCATGAAACCAGCACAAGTAGAGATTTCCCTCCGAATAGGTCTCAAAATATTTGTAATATCTATTGCATGAATGATGATAGTTTTAGGCTTTAACACAAATGACAATTGTGATCTTGAATGTTTATCTTTCAAACTAGTTGGTATGTGGACCACATTTGATTTGTTTTTTTCGTGTGCATGTAATTTTCATTAGAGCTCATTAAAAAAATTGTGTAATTTTCTTTAGAGCTGGAAAAAGTCTACAAACTGTCATACATGTTTGTCTTTAATGGCCTGTATTCCTTTGGGTTTTGAGCTGTTGAACAAATCTGCAAATGCAACATTTTAACTTGTTAAGATATGTTGCCGCCTAAAACACACTTGCACACGGGTAAGTTTCCCAACCGCTGGGTGTGTTCCAAAGTGAAACTATGAGTTAAGAACCCACTGTCACCTCGGTCCTAAACTCCTCCGTTTAGACCACAACTCCTAAAGGTCAAGGGGGTAGTCCCTAATTACTAAGTTTCTTTCTAAGTTTTTGGGAGTTGTAAGTTACAAAAATGAAGATGACAATAAGCATGCAATAATGCAAATCTTTCAATGACAAGCAAATCCTTTAATACTAAGCCAATTAACAAAATGCAAGAGAGAGATAATTGACCAATTAACAAGACCAGTGCCGTCTCTACTCGGGCTATGGAGTCACAATAAATAAATTAGACAAGTACCTTTCCGAAGTATTGATTTGTTCACTAACAAAATATATCATGAAATAACAACTTTCAACAAATGAACAAGTAAATGGGATATGCTATGCTTGTAAATAGATAATCAAGATGTTACATAAGTATTAAAATGAACAACTTAATGAGCCAAAGATATGTGAAACAATATTGAGCTGAAATTTAGGTACTTGAAGCAAATAATTTCGAACAAGATAGTTAAGCGAAATACTTGCGAAATAGGGAAAAGATTGTAACAATGTTGTGCAAGTGGTCCTTTAAATTTTAGTAAATTTTATGTCTTGGGGGATTAAGGTGTTTGTTTGTAAAGAAATGAAACTAATCTAGATGTCTACCCCAAGAGAGTATCTCCTTCGACTAGAGAGAGAATGCCGGGTGCTCAACCTAAGAGCACAAGGTTCCCAACTAGCTCCACGGGTCAAACTCAAGACTTGCTGGGTGCTCAATTGGAGGACACAAAGTGTCACGAGACCCCCCACGGTCTCTACCCCACTAGCTCCACAGGTCAAGCCTTCTTCTCTCTGTTCTAATGAAGATATGTAACTGAGTGCCTATTAATCTAGCCAGCACAAATCTTTCCCCTTTCTTGTCACCCAAGTCCGGTTTAACTGGTGAGGGGAGACGATACGGGGCAAAAACGGGGCTTAAGTTAAATTTTATTTCTTTAAGCAAAACTAATTTAAACAATACAAGCCAAGCGCGATATCACTGGAGTGGCGGAGCCACTTCACTAGTGAGGTGCGGGCAAAATAAACAACTTAAAGCAAATTACTGGAAATAAAGAAACAAGCCTAGCGCGATATCACCAGAGTGGCGGAGCCACTTCGCTAGTGAGGTGCAAACAAAATGAAAATGCTTGAAGTAAAAAACTAGTAAGCAAAACTACTTCACAAAACCATGCAAGGATAGGAAGAGCCTCTTCCTTTGCATGCAACTAAGGGTAAACTAACTAAGAAATACATGCTTGAAGTAAAACCCAATAAAATCAAGCCCAAGAGACTCTCTTGGGATTGTTACAATGATTTAATGTTCAACACTTAATAATATGGAGAAAATAACAATGTTCCCCCAAGTTTCCGGGACGGCGGGACGCGGGAGCGGGGAGATGCACATTCGGGACGCGTGGAGACCACCCCAAATTTTAGAGAAATTTGGGGGGGACAGGGGGACGTCGAGGCCATAAAAATTCTAAAAATATAAAAAATATGAAAAATATAAATCCCAACAATAACAATTCATCCCATGCAAATTACCAAATTACTAAATACTAAATAGTAGATACTACTTTCATCATTGTGCAATCATGCAATGTAAATACAAAGTTACAAACACATTATGATTAGTGGGAGTTGCACTCCCACTTCCACTTCCAACCCCTGTCCCAACATTAGTATTACTATTGCACTGAGCCAGAGAATCATAATCTGAATCACTCCCATCACTGCCACTACTGTCGCCCCCACCAGAGTTGTTGCTCATATTGGTTATTGCTGGTTTGAATTTTGAAACTGTTATGTGGATGTCACTGTGTCGTTTTATAATTTTTGACAACCTGCAAGAATGTTTTTAAATTTTTTTATGTTCTTAAATACATAATGGGAGTTAAATTTTAAATTTACAGCTATATATAATTAAAAAAGACAAAAAAAATCAAAAATTAAAACACAGTCAACAAAACTCAGAAATAAAAATTAAAAAACACACTAACAGGCAGCCATTGGACTTCAGAATTCAGTATTCATTGATTCAATGTTAAAATTTAAAAACAGTCAACTTGAACTTCCCTTAACAAACAACAAACTTCCACTTGTGAGTTCTGAGTTCTCCTTGGTAGCTTAGCTGAGTTCTGAGTTCTGAGTTCACGGCCTCTTCCTCAGCAAATTGGGTGGCTGCAATCTCAGCAAATCGTGGTCACAAATGTGAAATGCTGACCGGCTGCAACTGTAAATCGACCATGGCTACACCCTCCCTCACCCACGGGACTACTGCTCCACTCAGTGGGTCGCGGCTCAACCCACTCACGGGCTTCCTCTCACGGGCTCAACCCACCCATGGGATTCCTCTCACGGTGATGTTCGACCCACGCATAGGCTTCTTCTTAGTATCCCTCTCGGCTTCCTCTCACGGTGATGCTCGACTGTGGATTGCCTCCCATGCGGCTATGTGAAATGACTGAAATCGTTCAACGTTTTAGGTTTGTTAATGTTTTGTTGTGTGTTTTTTAATTTTTAATTTCTTAATTAATATTTCTTTTTAAAAAAAAAAATTAATTTATGTTGAGAAATAACAAAAATGGTGTGGGGATGCCTAGAAGTCTCGGCGAAGTTTCGGGCGGGACGCCAGGAAGTTTCACCGAGACGAAACGCGTTTCGCCGCTTGCCGAAACGTTTCGCTGTGCGTCTCGCCGAGTTTCACCCAAAGCGGGACGTGCTGAAACGTTTCGCCTGGAGTTTCGACGTCCTCGGGACGCTAAAAACGTCGAAACACATCCCCGACCCTCCGGGACGCGTCCCCGTGGAACACTGAAAAATAATGAGAAAGAGAGATTTTTGACTGTTTTTGAGTGAAGGACTTGAAGTAGCCCCTCTTTGGAGTTGTTGGTCCTTGTTAATGGCCAAATTTGGGCATTCCCTTCCCCTGTAAGATCAGAAACCTGCACAAAACAACAAGCTATTAGAGCCCAAATATGGTGAAAATGAAATTTAAATCAACTTGTAACCTTGCATGTAAAAAACAATTTTTTTTTCTAAGTGAAATATTGCATATAAAAACTTGAAAAATGATGAGAAAGGAGTGTAAAAAAGGCTTTTAAAATCTGCAATAAGAAATGGAGTGTTAGTGAGATGCCAAGTTCTTTGTAAGTTGTTGAACAGTGGGGTATTCCACCCGGAAATCCCACCCTTCAAACTTGGTAAACTTGTTACCAAACTAGCTTCACAATGCAAGATGGGGTGAGAAACCTACAAAGATTTGAGAAATAAGATACTTAAACATAAATACATTAACTTCTCAAATATTAAGCAAACTACTCACATAGCAAGCAACAAAACTACTACTATACTATCCTCAAGCAAAAAACTTTGCTTGAGGTCCAAATGCAAAATGGAACAAGAGCTTGGAACAAAATCACCTCAATCACATAGCATGGACACTACTTCCTTCAAATATTTCTTCTATTATCATTCAACACTTGAAAGTACAATGGCTCCTCTTGGACAAAGAATGGGAGCAAGAGAGCAAAAATGGGAGAAATGGGAGCAAGAGAGCAAGAGTGAAGCAAGAGTGAAGCAAGAGGATGCGTGAATGTCTAGCCTAAGTGAATATAACCCAAATGAAGATGAATGCCCTCCTTAAATAGGAAAAATGAAAGAGAGAGGCTCTTTGCATGCTAGACAAATGTCACAAGGGAGAGAGGGGGGCCCAAGAGAGGGGAGCGAATTTGCTCAAGGAGGGCAAAACCAAGGTTTGGGATCTCAAATATGGGGAGAGAAACCCCCCTTTTAATGCTTTTAATCTTATTGCTATGTCAAATGGGGAGGAAACCACCATAGTGGGGCCCCTCCCATTGACTTTCACTCACCCAACCAATCAAAGAGAGAAGGGCACACCCCCTAGAGTGGGCAACTCAAAACTTGTTACATGCTTGCTTGGGGGCCCCCCTTTGGGTCTTAAATTTGTTTTAGGAACATAATATAAACATTAGAACCTTTAGTTAGCCACCCCAAGTGATTGTAGTCACTTTTCCAAAATTTGGCTCTCTAATTAAATGCCCAATTTCCTGATTTCTTTGATTGACCTGGGAAAAAGTGACCATAACCATAGTAATACCCGTTCGAATGACCTCAAACTTGGCCCAATGGTGTAGGAGGTCTCATGCCATTTGTCTTGAGTACCCATACCCCTATACAACATCAAAATGTACCAAGTAACCCTCTATTACATTACAACAAATTGTCTTGAGTGACAATTTTTAATGACCAAAAATTAAAAAATCCTATGTAAAACTTAATGAAATTCCGCAAGACTCTGGATAATTTCTAGCATGGTAATATAGAACACTCCTAGGCCCCAATCACCCCATGGAATTGATCACTAGAATACCTTTCATCACTTTGGAGGTATTTTTGAGTGAAAAACACAAATAATTAAAACCTCTAAAGAGAAATTTTAATTATCCAAGTGAAAAACCACCTGATGAAAGGACTTCCCTAATGATAAAGTTCTAGGTGACCAAGCTACAAAAAACTAGATCCTCATGCTTGTTGGCATTTGCGTCCAGTGCTCCCTATGAGTTTCGTGACATGGGTTAACCCCCTCTCGTGGATCTTAACTTTGGCGATTGTAGCGGAGATTAATACCTGCAAGTTTTGGTTTAACAACATTCGTGGTCCAACAAATGGTATCAGAGCAACAGGTCTCGAGTTCGAAACTCACCCGAGTAATGCTGGGGGAGATTGTTGGCATTTGCGTCCAGCGCTCCCCGTGAGTTTCGCGACATGGGTTAACCCCCTCTCGTGGATCTTAACTTTGGCGATTGTAGCGGAGATTAATACCTGCAGGTTTTGGTCTTGTTACCAACTTTTTTGTACCATAGTTGGATTATTTGAAGAGCAGCCATTTGAAAAACATGATAAGTGTTTGTATTCCAGTGTATCAGATGATCCATCCTTTGTGCCTAGCTAGTTTTGTTTTTCAGTCGACATGACCATGGCCCCACGGGGTTTGTAATAAAGTGTACTAGTAGGATTTTGAGTGGCTCGGTTCCCCATGACTTGGTTAAGCAACTAAGGTATTCCAGGGAGTTTTTTCCCTTGTCAATTATACTTTGCCTATAGCCGAGCTATAATCAATGAGGTTTTCTTCCGCTTCCTCCAAAGCTGGAATGCCCGATTTTGAAATTTTTAGCCACGGGGGGTTATTAGAGTCCAACTGATGTATATAAGCCTACTAGACACTATTAGAATAGGTTTTGGTCATGTCTTAAGTCGCTAGGACCCTCTGAAAAAATTCAAAATTTTTTTTACCGGGTCCTCCGGTTTTGGGTTTTTTAATTATTTTTTAAATTTTAATAAATTTTTCGGTAGTTTAAATGGAAAAATTTCAATTTGTAATATGTCAGTCATCCGAGATCTGAATTCAGCGATTGAAGGCTCCAACCTTAAGCCAAAAATCATTCATGATCCCCGGACTAGTTTATCCGAAGTTTCGGATGTCAATTCAGCCTCATAATTAATAATTTCTCAAAAAAAGTCATTTACAGAGAAATTATTAATTAAAATATTAAAAAATGAATATTTGGAGATAATCCAAATCTCTTTAAAATAATCCAAATGGATTAAAATAAAAGGCTAATTGACATGGCACTGGGCATTAATGAAGATTCCAATCATCTCAGTCATCATTCAGTCACCAGATGAGATGTCCTCCAAGTGAATTCGCCCCCTGCATGCAGAAACTCGATTTGGTGATGTGTTACTTGTTTAATGGATTGTTGAGATGAATTAATTGCAAAGGTGGGCGCTCTCCTAAGTTTGTGCAACCACCAAGGCATTGGCTCCTTCTAAACTCATGGTAGCATTCAATACAACTCATGCATGATCTCCCTCATATGATTCACGCGTCCCTTCACTAGCTCACGTCAACGCTCATTGGAGCTCGAGTTATACACATGGCAAGTGATGTGTGGAGGGTGATACTTCCAAGGAAAGGGATGGGGGCGCCTTGCCTAGGTGGAGGCCACCTCCCCACCCTAACTCAATGCAATTCAAATCATTAGGGAGTTAAGCACTCCAAACTTGGCTTGACATGGACGTGATTGAGATTTGATGGCAATTTCGATTTGGTGTCTAATGCTATTGGCTTCCTTTGAGCCAATTCGAATTAGGGTAGACTGATGCTCTAGTTTTGTTATATAATTAGGGCTTTCTCTCCTCATTCTTCATGGATCTTTTGGGCATAGAAACTCTGCTAAATTTGTAAACAATCTTTCATTGAATACAACTTTTCGACTTTGGAGGTCTATGTGATTTGTTTCTTCATTGGTGGATGTGCTTATTATGAGGTGATATCTCTTCTTGCTTTCAATTTGTTTACTATGTGTGGATCAAATAACTAGCTTTAGAGTTCTATTTCTAGAACATAAGATTTCCATTTGCGGTTGTCAAGTTGGATTATTATGCAAAGCTTGTTATAATCTAGATGAATACAAATATTCGGTTATATGAAGTATTGATCTCGATTTAAATTTTCCTAGCATACTAGTTATCTCATTTGATCTCACTGGTTTCCAAGTTGTTTGTTTTAGCAGATCTTGCCATTTAGAGAAGGGTGAGAGCTCGGTTGCATCGATCTCGTCTCTTTATCATAAGAAGCTATAACATTGTTGTCTTTCAGCATCTACTAAGTTGGGTTTATTTCAAGAAGATAAAACATAAGGAGATCTTACTCCTAAGCTCCATCTTCAGTTTCAAAACATTCTCTTAAAAACTTGTTACCTTAGGCTTATCTCCTCAAGCCTTCCTTTTTCTCCCCTTGAGTTCTTTTGCCCTTTGACTTGCTAGCCTTGTTTTCCTCCTCCTTTTCTCCTTCTTCCCTTACTTCGTTTTTGCCTTAGATCTCTCTCTCTTCCTAGTTTCGTCCATCTCTACCTTTTCTTGTCTTTTGCCTCTCGTCCCACTTCAAGTTGCTTCCTCTCCTTTTGCTCTTGTCCATCTTTTAGATCCCCTATCTAGCCTCCCTTTCGTTTTCCTCTTTAGGTCCTCCCTCCAACCTTGTGGCATCTCCTTAGCTCCTCTCGTCTCCCCTCATCTCCCTCTCCTCTCTCCTTTCGTCCATCTTCATTTCTTCCCTAAACACATTAAAAAAGCAAAAACAAGGTTAAAAGTTAGTATTTATTTGTTTGGTAGCTAGTTCATTCCTCTTTGAAGTTGTAGGTTAGGCATTTTAGATCTCTAAGTCTTGCACTCGTTTTTTTTGTTAGGATCTAGTTTCTTTCTCTTCAAGGCATCTAGTTTGCATCTAGGATTGTTAGTTGCATTTAGTTTAGATCTCATTTAAAAATTTCAAAAGCTTGCATTGGAAAAAGTTTTGGCATGTAGATTAGAGCTTAGCTTGCACTTAGTTTCAAAGCTTTTATTTTATTTTATTTACATCTAATGGGTTCCTTGTTGAAGTTGATTTAAGCTTGTGTAGGTATTTTGAAGGAGAAGAAAGACTTGAAAAAACAAGATTCAAAGAAGATCAAAACTATAACCCAAAGAGAAGACTTGAACCAAGAAGACAATTTATATACACTCTCCTTTGTAAAAGCCTTTAAGGGCTTCTAAGTTTGAGTTTTCATTAGTTGTTTCATTTCTCCTAAAAAGACCTTACAAGGGTTAGATTCCCAAGGCACTTGTAATCGATTAATAAAAAGGCTAGGTGGGATAAGGCCTCCCACACTTTAGTTTCTTCTTCCCCATTTGGGGAAGAGTGTTTCAGTGCATACTTTAGTTAGATTTGTTTCAATTTTCTAGATTAAATTTCATTTTCGTATTTAGAATAGTTTTTTTTTTATTTCAAGTCTTGACCTGAGATGCCTCTTGGGATTTTATCCCAAGTGCCGCATTAACACTACGTGCTGCTTCTCTCTCCCCACTGTGTACTGCGTTGGACCGGCTAAGCTGGAAGTTTAATGAGCGGTGTGCAGAAGTGACTTTGACTTCACCTTTAGATTAGTCCTTGTTGTGGTAGAACACTAGTTTTCTTTCTTGCAAGTAATTCATTTCTTTTTAATATATTATTGTCATTGCTTCATCTTTTATCTTATTGAGCTATCACATGCGTTCTTGTTCACAAACTGCCTCTATTTTAATAAAGAACAAAGCCTCTTGAACTTGCAGTAACCCAAGTCAAGAGCACTCTCTGTCGGAGAGCATAATAGTATTGCACTTTCCTTACATTAGGCATATAGACCAGTTAAGTCTCTTGAACCTTGTCATAAGACAAAGTCAAGAGCACTCTCTGTCGGAGAGTTGAATTGTGTGCTCTAATAAATCTTAAAACATTCCAACTCACTTACCCCTTTAATAATTTATCTTGGTTTCTATCCAACACCCGTATGCTCTGCCAACCTAAAAAGGTTGGGCTAGTACTCAGAAAGGTGTTGGATTTGATAATTTTTCGATAACATAATAAAATTTTCACCCCCACAACCAACGAACCGGCGTTGCTTATTTGAGACATACTCAGGTAGTGGGCAAAGTTCCTAAACCTGGTGGGGCCGGAAGTTACCGCTGTTTTAGACATCAGAGTGGTTAATTCTTAAGACACCTACTCCTTAACATCTGTGTTGTCCGACATACCATTAGAGGGGAAGCCACTGAAAGTATACCTTTCCGGTCTTTTGCTTACCTTGTTGTTCTTAGCCTAATAATCAAGACCATTAAAACTTTTAATTTACCAAGATAATTTGCAAAACGATCTCATGAACAGTTACTAAGACTTGTATCTTCAGCATCCCCCAACACTACACACTTGTTTGACTCCATAAGGCACTGGTTTTATTTACACTTTCATTATTATTTGGGGCCATTTGTCCTTTGTTTAAGTGATTTATCAGTGGATGCTTTTATTTCTCACAAGTCTTTATTTTTACCGTTTAATTCATTTACTGTTTCGCAACGTGGGTTGCACTTTATCTTGTGTCTATTATACGCTGCGATCTCTCATTCAAAACTCCTAAAAAGCACCCATCTGCATCACCATACACCAAAAACATTAAAACACGTTGAGCCATAGAGAACTCTTTGTAGGGACTACCCCCCTTGGCTTCGTTAGGAGTTAGCCTAAACGGAGGAGCTGGGATTCAAGTGACAGTACCTGTCTCATTGCTTGCCCCCAAGGCCACACTTTCCCCACTTGTAGTGAGGGAACAACTTTTGAAAGATTTCTGTTGCTGGTGTGCATCTCGGCGGACAACAACTCTAACGACAATCGTGGTCCAACAATGCTGACATACCCTAACAAAATCCCCCGTAGGGGTGTGAAAATTTCACGGGAAGAAGAAAAGAAGAAGAGCTGCCTCGCTTGATATAATTACTAAGTTCTTCTTTCCCATATTCAAGGCACATTCAACATGTGCATGGTACAACGTTGTCCACCAAGTCGGTTTTGGTGGTCAACAAGATATAAGGCTACATATGTAATAAAGTCATCGTAGTGATTTTAGGTTAAATAATTAGGGTTTACGTATTAGGGTTTTGGTCTCTCAAGTTCTTTATAAGAGCAAGGTCCCTCATTGTAATGTTGCACCGTACCATTTCATGATAATAACGTTCATTGTGTTATTGAGCTCTCATGTGTTTGATGACTAACCTGTTGTAGGGTTTCTCGGTTTCAGAATATGGTATCAGAGCAGTGTTGATCGAAGGCTGAAATCATGAAAATTAGAGGGTGCTATCATACCCACGATTGCTGCGTTTTCAAGTTTCGGTTTAGGTAGAAAACGGGTTCGTATAGTGTAATATCTGTATCCAGATATTCTGATGTTGTAATTGTGTTCGAATCACAATAAGATTATTCAAGTGAATAGTCAACCAATAGAAAATAACTCCATTTGGAAATAATAAATAATATTGAATATATATTGATGAGAGATTATTACATTACAATTTGATGGACCATTTAAATATGGTCTTATGTGCCTTTTCAATGGGAAGGTACGTCTCTATCTATTCGATTAATTACATATCAATTTTATTTAATATTTGTTTAATTACTTTTCTTTTATTATTTAATTATTTGTTTATTGATATGTTTATATATTATTTTATTTGTTACATGGCCTTCCTCTTCAGAATGCTTGGTCCTCAAAGCATTAGTGATGAGGGTCGCATCTTTCTTTGTATATACCTTCCATGTGCTGTTTCATAAAACCATGTGCGGTTTTATGAATGCTATTCTTTAACTTTTTTTTTGTACTCTTTTTTTTATTTTATCTTGCGGATAATTTTTTTTCCCACTTCTTTGTAATATTTTTTTTCTTACTTCTTGTTCTCTTCTTATTTGCAATGGAAATAATTACGTCTTATCTCTTTTTTTATTTCCCTTCTAGTATTCTTGGATTCCTTGATTTACGGTTGTCTTTGAATTTTGCAACGGAATAATAATTTTTTTTATTAACTTGTTTTGCTTCAATGTTGTGACTGAATCTTCTTTGGGCCAAAAGCCTACTCTTGGACAAGGTTTTAGATTTTTGGGAAACCCAAAAAATAATGGCCAAAAGGCAATGTGGATCAAAGATCCTTAAGCAGAGAAGCTTTGAGAATGGTTTGTGGCCAAAGGTCGGAATCAAGCCCAAGAAGGGGCTCTGATACCAATGTAATATCTGTATCCGGATATTCTCATGTTGTGATTGTGTTCGAATCACAATAAGACTATTCAAGTGAATAGTCAACCAATAGAAAATAACTCCATTTGGAAATAATAAATAATATTGAATATATATTGATGAGAGATTATTACATTACAATTTGATGGACCATTTAAATATCGTCTTATGTGCTTTTTCAATGGAAAGGTATGTCTCTATCTATTTGATTAATTACATATCAATTTTATTTAATATTTGTTTAATTACTTTTCTTTTATTATTTAATTATTTTTTATTGATATGTTTATATATTATTTTATTTGTTACATATAGCCACAAAGTCTAATTGATAACTGTTGTTTTGAGTTGCTGCCATCGTTCGATCTCAGCCAAAATTTGAGTATTAACACCCATTTTTTTCAAGTATTGAAATCAGGTTGTCACCACTGAATTAGTCGCCACCAACCAAACAATGGACCTGCTCGCACTCATTTGCTGCTAGGAAATTGATCCACAATCAACTACTCGGCCACCAGAATAGTTGGAGCCGTCTTTACTTGCCGTTGTTGCCACATAATTGATCCGTCGAAGTCATTGCCATCCAAAGCTGCCATTTCCGCTGTTGTTGCCATCTGAAGTCACTGCCATATTACTCAGCCACCCATGATTTTTACACAACCGCCATATTACTCCGCCACGCATGATTTTTACACAACCACCATATCTCTCAGCTATAAATATGGATCGAGCTGCCAATTAATTATTTTTAGCAGCCAAAGCAGAAGAGATCAGATCTAATTAGCCATGGAGATGCCGTTAGAGAAATACTTTAGTTTCCACTTCCACACATGGAAAGTGAAGATCTAGATGCAATTAATGAATAAGAATCTCTGGGGCATTGTCAAAGGAACAAAACCAACACCTAAGGATCCGAACAAATTAATAGAATGGAAGAGTAGAGATGATAAGGAAAAAGCCATTATTGGCCTTGCCCTTACAGATTTAGACCTACATCATGTAGATTTGGATAAATCTTATAAGGATATATATGGAACAATTTGAACAAATTGTTTGGGGCACAAGCGGTGAATGCAAAATTTTCTCTAAAATTATAGTTGTTCAGTTTTAATATGCTAGCGAAAGCCACCATGTCAAGCCATGCCAACAAGCTAAGATCTACTATAAGGCAACTTGTAGAAGTCAAGGCAATGGTTGATGTGGAGAATGCCAAGGCTATTCTTTCAAACTATTTTCCGCCTAAGTACAATAGTGCTATCTTTATCTCGAGTCAGGTAGCTTCACAATGCCTAGATGAAACGATAGCAACATTGCTAACAGAAGAAAAGAGAGCTACTTCAGGTGAAACAAAAGGAGATACTTCACCAGAACTTGCATTTTATGCAGGAAACAATCGCTATAGATTAGGAAAAGACAAAGAAGAAATAGAATGTTACTATTGCAAGAGGTTGGGTCATACAAGTTGGAACTGTATATAGCGAGCTAAAGATGTTCTTAAGGGAAAGGTCAAAGACAAACAACATATATATAGCTAGTGCAACTATTATTGAAGAACCGCTTGATGTTGACAGTGGTGAAGAAGTTACTGAAGAAAAGATCTTTTATGCATTTTAGGAAGCCATTTCTTTGCAGAGATGAAGGGAGCATTAACAACTCAATATGGATGGTTTCCCAGTTAGTTCAATAGTTGGTTTCCCAGTTAGTTCAATAGTTGTGGATCTAGGGAATGATCCCTCATTGGTTGAGACATGTATGTGGATTGCAGTCTACTTGTGAGGTTGCATGACATGCATGTGGATTGCTATCTAGTAATTGAGTTAGGTAGTTCAGGGAACTGGAATATGGGAGCTCGGGAAATCAACTCAGGAGCTACACTTTTCCGAGGGTTACAAGGCAGCTTGATGGTGTTAAACCCCATCCAGGGAATGTCTTCAGAGAAGAAGCTTCTAAAGAATGTCTACCTTTGTCTTTTTTTTGTTCAGTATATGTATTTGATTTAAGCATTGTACACCTTATGGGGGGGTGTTAAGATATAAGCCCACATATGTAATAAAGTCACCTTAGTGATTTTAGGTTAAATAATTAGGGTTTTAATCAGTTAGGGTTTGGGTCTCTCAAGCTCTTCCTAAGAGTGAGAACCCTCATTGTAATGTTGCATTGTACCATTTCATAATAATACTGTTCATTGTGTTATTGAGCTCTCATGTGTTCAATGACTAACCAGCTCTAGTGTTTCTCAGTTTTCAAAATATAACTCATATCTTGGAATTTTAATGATCTTAACCTATGGCGTGGCTTGATGATGTGGTGTGGTGTGATCTTAATTTATAGAAAAATAATAAAAATAAGTTATATGAATGTCTACAAGTAACCAAATGGTCAACGAGACTTAAGTCTGTAACAAGTATTAAATGCCAAATAAAGAGTGCTTAGAGCATCTCCTATCTTGAAAACGACAAAAGCAAATGTGGAAATACAATAGTGAGGCCAAATTCTCAATTGTGCTATGAAAACACCCTCACAAAAGAATATAGAGAAAGCAAGTGAGGGCATAGTGAAGGTCAAAAGTCAATCCAACAATCGTTGTCTAGGCCGAAGGAGGAGCTTGAATGATCAATCATTGAGAAATCACTAACAATGTGTCTTCAGATCCAAACTATTTGTGACAACTTTGGTAACATAGCCCTAGGATCCTCCTTGGCCAATTGAAGGTACACTCCCTCCAAGTATTGGTTGAGATTGACACCATATTCCGTGGGAGGATAGGATCTATGAACTTTGCTTGCTTAAGGAGGAATGAGATCCCTGGGAGATTTCACTTTATAGATAGAGATTTTATAGGTTCCCTTGTTGTCATCATTTGCACATATATGAGAGTTTCCTGGCCATGTATCTTTTTGAGGTGATTAATTTTTGTTAGGGACCTTGTAGGGACACTCTAGTTCTACGAGATTGATCATTTCCTATTTCCGTCCTATCTTGGCCACTAGGGGTGTCAAGTGCCTTGTAGATGTTATAATCACAATCTAAAAAAGTGGTAGATCCTTGCAATAGTGTGCCCTTGCATGAGTGACCATGAGGCCACCTTGACTTATTGGTTCTCGCCCCCATTGTAGATAAGAGAAGATAATTTTATTAATGTCTAAGTAATGGCCACAAAGGTCCCACAAAGGTCAATGGGATTGTTGAGTATAATGATGCCGTTTCAAACCAAGAGTACCAAACGATCTCCTATAAAAGGCAAAATGCAATAAAGGAAAGTAGAGTAGAACAAAGCGTGAAGTCTATGTTGAAGTATGAGAAACATGAAAACCCTCGATCCTGAGCATGGGAGGCTACACGGAGGTGGAGGTGTACAAGAGTAAAAAGAGTAAAGGATCCAGGAGCAAGAAAGCCTAAAAGTAATGATGTAGGTCTATCTTGAAACATACCCATCTCACCTAACATTTGAGGTCGAATCCTAACATCTGAGATCAAATGAAGGAAACTCAAAATAGTACGTTGTCCAGAGGAAGAACTAGTGGAAAGTCTAAATTGCCCACTTTGCTGCTGTCTAGGGGAGGTAGCCCGTTGTTGAAGCCTGAGAGGTTTGGTCTGCCTCATGGGGTGGGATCAAGTCATGACATGCTATTGAGATCTCGAGAGATGGGGGAAGGTCCCACAGGACTGCACTAATTAGGAGGCTAAGGCTGTGCTACAAGAAAAACTACCATTCCTTGTCTTTCACTTAGATCTTGTGGGCAGGTGCACATCACTAATTCTTTATTCTTCCTCTAGGCACTCATTAGTGTTGGATGCCAACAAGCCAAAACAAAGAGTTCTTGACGTCCCATGGATAACACAATTAGGCCCTCCAATGCAGTTTACTCTCTCAAAGAGATTATCAAGTTTAGCATTGGTGCTTGCGCGATCATTTGCCAAGATGTTATTGAGCAATGGCTAGGGTCTTGTTGCTCATGACTTTGTGAACTTGTAGAGTTTCTGTCTTTATTATGTTATATAGGTATTATTGTTTTGGGCCCATCCTCTTATTAGGTTTTTGATTTTGATCTTCATTATATTTGAAGATGTTCTAGGCATTTCCTCATTGCTATTGTTGTACTCTGTAAGCCCATTTGATCTACTTTGGTCATTTCTGAACATTAATATAATTTTTGTCTTCCTCAAGAACATGTCAAACGCCTCGAGGAAATTTGTGTTTCTTTCAAAATAGTATTTGTGGTATAAACAATCCCAGTTTATTAGTAAGATTCATATAATATTTCTGGAATTGTATATTACAATATTGAGTAATAAATGATTGATTGATAAGAATTGATGATTACAATGAGCCTTGTGATGATGTACTTATATGCATTGACTACTCACGAGTTGTAGGGGTGTGTGGTCCTTGACCTTTCATTAACCTACTGATTATTATATTTATTATATTTCTAGTATTATTATGTTTATTACATTGCCATCCACTTAAGGAATGCTTTGTTCGCAAAGCATTGTAAATAGGATTCTCTCTAGTTGATCATGCTTTCTTGGCACCATCATCTTTATCTTTGTTTGGTCCCAGGGGCTTGACTTGGTTCTTGATTTGAGCGTTGGTGAGTTTCCTTTGTAGCTTATGCATCGTAGTTTGGATACTTTTGGTTGGTGGTTTATTGTGAAGCCTTCATGCTCCTTGGTAGCATACTTCGCTTGCTTTCGCTGTTGTATGTTCATCTGTGTTTATTACCCATTTTTCATTCGTTGAAAACACTTTTCTTGTGATGGGAACTTTTCTTATCAACCCGCCTTTAGATGAGGAGGAATATATTTTATAGTTTGTTGTAATTATTCTTTTCGATTAATCTTTTCTTTTTGGGGCCCTTTTTCTCAATGTTCCCCCAAGGTTCCAAGATGGTGGGACACGGGTGCGGGGAGATGCACATTCGGGACGTGTGGAGACCACCCCCATATTTTAGAGAAATTCGGGGGGGGGGACGGCGGGATGCGAGAGTCATAACAAATTTAAAAATATTAAAAATATGCAAAATATAAATCCCAACAATAACAAACCATCCCATGCAAGTTAGTGAATTACTAAACACTACATTCATCATTGTGCAATCATGCAAAGTTCAAACACATTACACGATTCATCATGATTATATTAATATATGAATCTATGATTAACATGAACATCATGATTCATGTTTGTCACTTTTGAGTCTTTGTCATTTGATATTTGATATTTGATATTTCAGTTTTGAGTCTCGCTGAAGTTTCGGAGTTTCGGGCGGGACGCACACAAGACTCGCCGAAGTTTCGGATTTTCGGGCGGGACACCAGGAAGTCTCCCCAAGTTTCGTCGCCCACCAAAACATTTCTTTGTGCGTTTCGCCAAGTTTCGTCCAAAGCGAGACGTCCCGAAACGTTTCGCATGGAGTTTTGGAGTCCCCGGGACGCAAGAAACCTCAAAACGCATCCCTGACCCTTCGGGACGCGTCCCTGTGGAACACAGCTTTTTCTTCATTCCTATTCGATGGTGTGCATGAGATTGATGCTAATGACACTTTTGGCGATGTTTCGTAATAGTCAGATTCTGAAGTGTATCTTATATAGTGATTTCATTTTCTGGGTTTGAGACTTCAACTTCCCTTCCATCCACTAATTTAAAGTAGTGTAATGATGGGTCCTCACATCTATGCCCTAGAATCCTATTCTTACCACATCTTCGACAATTGTTTTCCTTATTTTTGTCCGTTTTTGAGTGGTGATATTTACTTTTAGTGTCATTGTAACTAGTCGTGTTCTTTGGAGGTTCAAAATCTACCTCTTGTTGACTATTAAATTTCTTTTTGATCATCTTTGCCATACATCTAGCTTCAACCAAATTCTTAGGTCTTGATAGCCTTAGCTTGTTGCAGATAATTGGTTTTAACCCTAGAATATACAATTTAAGTGGTTGATCATTTGTAAGATAGGGAAATCTAGTAACTAGTACTTCCCTATAACCTCATTTGGCCTAAATGGTTGAACCTAGTAAAAATGCCATCTTCTTTATCATTGCGAAATCTCTTAAGAAGAACTTTTGTGAACATTTTCCAGTGAATTGAGAAACCACTAGTTTTCTTTGACCACCATGTGAACCAGTCGTAAGCTTCATTTTCTAAGTATAAGGATGCCATTGATATCTTTCAGCCCCTTCTCTACATTATTAGGCAGCATGTTACATTGTTTACTTCATCTCTGCAACGATTCACATCTTGCTTGTAACTCGTTATTTGTTAACAATTTAGGGGCTGGTTTTTTTCTTTGCAGAATCAACATTTTTTTAAATTTGAATTTATAATTTATTTTTATAAGTGGACTTTATAAGGTAAGCCGACTTATTATAAATTTCCAGGTGAAAAATATTTGGATGCTTTTGAGGGGACGATACTTGGGAAAAACAAAAAAGTCAAAAGGTAGATGGGATAAATAATTATTGGACATACAAAATTGCAAGAAAAGGCGGCTCATATGAAAATCAATAAACGACTATTGTGTATGGAAAAAACATACTTTTGTGTTCATACTTTTTTTTTTATTTATATCCGTGGAAAAAAAATATGATTGTGTTCATGGATGAAGAACAAGACTTGGCAACTTGTGAAGTCATACACTTGGAAAAAACCTATTGGATGGAAATGGTTCTACATACTAAGCACAAGGCTGATGGAAGCATTGAGAAAGGCAAGGCTAGTCTTGTGGCAAGGGGTAATCATAGAACAAAGGGATCGACTATGATACCTATCCCCTTATTGCATAGATGATAACAATCAAAATAATGCTTGCTTTAGCAAAAAGCTTGTGTGGTAGATGTATCGGTGAGATGTGATAACTAATAGTGTTTCTTATTGGAGATATTGAGGAGAAAGTCTATATGGAGTAACCTACACGTACCTAGGGTTCATCTTTTTGATTCAACACGGAGTGAGCCTCTTAATACAAATTTGTGTAGGTGTATCAATGAGATGTGATAACTAATAGTGTTTCTTATTGGAGATCTTGAGGAGAAAGTCTATATGGAGCAACCTACATGTACCTAGGGTTCATCTTTTTGATTCCACAATCAACACGGAGTGAGCCTCTCAATACAAATTTGTACTGGTACATTTCTCTAGTTGTGCTTAGCGTAAAGGTTTCTACATACATTTCTAGGATATCCCTTTGAAATGCATCTTATTGTTGTGATCATTAAACTCATTGTGCTTTATGGCTTGCAAGTTTGGGACCCCAATTTAGGGCTTGTTGGTTGGGCACATGTGGAGAGAGTTAGACTATTATGCTTCAACATATGATTTGTTGTAAACAAACAATCCTCCAAAATATTTCATAAGCTAACTTTGGCACCCAAACTCTTGTCTTGAGAGTGTCTTTAGACTTGTTTCTCACCTTTATAAATTGACCATATGTTGCTTAGCGTTGGGTCTTGAGGGATAGTCCTATTATAGCTCTTTGTTCATCTAAGGATATTGCTTCCATGCGTGGTTTTGGATAAACAGGAAGTTGGTACTTTGAGGCAACTTTTTGTCTTCACTTTGTCCACATCTCTATTGACTGAATCCGACCTTACAAAGAGTCCTTGGATGCCCACCATCACCTTCTCCCTCCAAAGAGGGAGATCAGTAAGTCAATTAGAGAGAAACATCTATTGATATTTCACAAAGATCACATGGGTTTCCCCTTGAAACCTCTCAACCCTAAGATGCCTTTTTATGTAGTTGTTCTTGCAAATTGTTGATGGTCGCATTTTCATTCGAACTATACCTTTGACAACACTCATCACATGACCTTAGGTTTCCATTTCCCACTAATTACTAGATGTGTCAAGGCATAAAATTCCACGAGAAAACACTATTTATTGGCTTTGCTACCTTCAAGAAGTGGGGACAAATGCACACATTATTTTTAAGTGCCTTGTTTATTACAAGATGTGAGGGAGAAGGGAATTTTCTGAGCTAAAGATTCATATACAACTTAATGATGAATTTTACTGATAGCTTAAGCACAAATACAATGTAATCAACCCTGTGATCTAACTGAAGATATATGCACATGAACACTAACACATAAATTTAGGGCCAAGCCCAGGGCAAAACCTCAAAAGAGGAAAGCCCATAAAACTTCCTTCTTAATTAATGAATCTTTTCAGTATAGTATGAGAGAAAAATTGACTGATCATTTTCAGAAATCCAAGACTAAATTTGCAGAGGAGAAATACCAGACTTAAATACTGCTGTATGGACTGTTAATGAGGCTGTACGGCCCGCTATACAGACATATTCTTCAGCAGTCTGTTCCCTTGATTTTTGTGCCTAAGCTGCCTTGAAATTTGTGCTAATTCTGACTGAAACAACAACAGATCTGAACCTCGAACTTTGTGCCAATCTGAAGCAAATCGATACTGTACGGAATGGTACTGTACGACCTGTACGGAATAGTAAACCCAACAAATTTTGTCTCCTTGAAAACTGTGCAAATGGACTGATTCTTAGGTAATAATGATTCTGTCTCTCTTCTTTAACTCTGACTGTACTCTCTCACTTCATTAATGACTGCATAAATGTTCTAACTGCATTTAATGTAGAAGTTCTCTCTTTTCTCTTGATGCTCTTTTTCTTCTACTTTCCAAGTGATTAAATAGTCACTTAATACACTCATCAACTCTAACTACCTTCAATAACCCTAACTTCCTTAATGGATGGCTAGGATTAGAGATAATCTAAGGGTCACCATTAATTGCACATTTAATCTCTTTTAATAAATAATAAATGCACACTTACATAAGGGACCCACATTACTTAAGTGAAACTCACTTTTAAAATATAAAAGTCACTTTATTATATTTAAAAATTAACATTAGGAAAGACAACTTTGTCCCCCCCATGGAACATCAAAATCATGGGAAAGGATCGACTGAGTTACAAAAACTAACATAATTGAGATAGTGCCCCCCGATTTTAGAGACCACTAGGCAACTTTGATTTGTCATTCATTGCACTCAACATAGAGGGATCATTGCCCTTCCACATTTTCAATGGAGAACATCACTATGTTTCTCTTCTTGTTAGATTCATTGGCCATGGACTCTAGGAGAGCTACAACGAGGGGTTTTGAAGTCCTTCCCTTAGAATAACACAACCAAATCCACTTAGTCTTTGCCACTCTTTGGAGGGAATCAGTAGTGTCAATTTTAACACTTTCATGGTGGTTGACATACACGTTGGATCCTCTTTTGCCTTCGATGCAAACTAGGGTGTCGCTCTTCTTTGACATTCTTATTCCTGGCTACTTTATCGGGACATTATTAGGCTCATCATTTGTAGGTTAATGGTTGTCAACAAGGATGATAGCTCCTTTTTTGACTCTTAACACTGACTAGCACGTGGACATTCTACTCATGACTCGAGGAATTTAGCCATTTGGGGTCAACACCTTTCTATCTTATGTTATTGTTTATTCTTTTTCTAATCAAGGTTTTAGATTTTGGTTTCTTTTTTTTGTAGATGATCTAAGCATTCCTTGGTAAATTTTGTACCAAGGGAAGTGTTTTTCCACCTTGAGATGTCTTAGGCTGGACAAAACATTAAAAAGTGGTCCCTAACACTTTATTAAAGTGAGATGTACTTTGTGTTTATAAAGTCACTTTATAAAGTCCTTTTAAGTTGTTTTTTCTCCTTTTAAGTTTTAAGTTGTTTTTTCTCCTTTTAAGTTTTAAGTTGTTTTTTCTCCTAAGTTCACTTTATGAGAAATAAAGAGTATTTAATTAAAAAGGGAACTCACGTAATTAAATGATATTTGAGCATTAAATATTATTTATGGAGTTATTAATGAGCAATTAATGTGAACCCTTGATCGTATCTAATATAAGCCATTGGATGAAAAGGAGGAAGTTGCCATGAACAAAAAGGGAGGAGTTAGGGATTGAAGACATCATTGTTCACTTTCACCAAAGAGATTTTGAGAGAGCAAGAGAGAAGAGAGAAAAGGTTTTGACAGTGTTACGATGGTACTA
Source organism: Larix kaempferi (assembly GCA_027924585.1). NCBI lineage: Eukaryota > Viridiplantae > Streptophyta > Pinopsida > Pinales > Pinaceae > Larix > Larix kaempferi. The sequence continues at coordinate 10,161,403 of BSBM01000936.1, forward strand.
GTACTTGCGCACCTGCAAAGGTTCCCCAGGGAGAGGGGGTCATTTTTCTCCCCAGGAGGGGTGTTTAGCCAACTTTTTCTGGGTAGGAGTTATGGCCAGACCCTCTGGTTTCTCCCTTGGAAGTATTATGGCTTAGTGGCATTGCTGACTTCCTCATGAAAGGGCTTGAAGCCTTGAGGTTGGTGTCTGGGGCTTCCAGGGGTGGATCACTGGGTCAGATGACCCCAACCCTGATTTAGCATTCCGGTGATGGTTCTTTCAGTACTGAGGCATCTCTTTCTCCTCCAGGTCACCTCCAGCACCTTCTTGGCCCTCTAGTTCACGGGCGCCCTCTCTCTAGGGTCTCCTTCTAATGATGACGTCATCCTTGGAATCAGGCTGTGATGCTTGATTAGGGGGGGCGTTGAGGGATATTCACTTTTGTTGGGGTTAGTTGGGGCATGACGACCCCCCCCTCCGCAATTTGGCCTTCAGAACGGACCGATATGCTCATTTTTAGCCATTTTGTTCATGTATGGGTCAAATCTGGGGAAAACACCCCAATTTACCCATTATTTTGATTATTTTATATTATTATGGTTTTAATTTTAAGTTGACATTTCTAATTTCAAATTGACATTTTAAAAAGGCATGTTGGCCTAGATTTATTTTATTTTTGTAGAGTGAATGTGAGAAAGGTATAAATAACCTTCTCCTCTCTTCATTTTAAATATCAACTTATGGGATAAAACTCAATTTTCTGATTTTCACCCTTCTTGGGCTCATAGAGTGATGTGCACCTCTTGAGGATGGATATGCTTGCTAGTTTGTGGATACATCTTTGAAGTCTTTGCTCTTGTTTCTTTGCTAAGGTAAGGCTAAGAGTTGTTTGATTAAGACATGCACAAGGAGGTATTCAAGTCTCTTCTCTTGATATTTCTTTGTTAAATGTTGGATGTGTGCTTGTCTAAGGTTGAATGGTAGCCATTGATGTTGCATTTTTCCCTAGCATAAGTCATTTTCAGCCTTTAGTTACCCTAGCATTGTCAACTTGAGTTTTAGGTCTCCAAAGTTTATCTTAGCTAGGACATCATCAACCAACTCTTGTAGTTGATGAAGCCCTAGTTTTCCAAACTTGGCAAGTGCCATCTCAAGGGGAGGCTATCCTCCTTGATGCCTAGGGTTAGGGTGACTTTCTCTTCAAACCCTATGTTGTTCTTCTCTTTTTCACCATATTTTCCGAGTTTAAGTTATAATTATTAGATTATTTTCTGTGGTTAATTTAGTTTTTTGGTTCATGACTGAGTTAGTTTTCTTTCTTATAAATTAGAAACCTAAAATAAAAAAAAACTAAACCTGATTTTGCTGCTCAAAACCCTAGTTGCACCTGTTTGAAAATCCTAGCAGCCACCTCTCCTATCCTCCCTTACCCCCACCTTCTTCACATGGCCACTCGGCCTCCTTCTCCCTACCTCCTCACAACCTCGACCTCCCTCTTTTCCTATTCCCCGACCTCCTTTAAACCTTAGACTTGTTGCTGCTGCCCTCTCTTACCTGTGGCCTCCTCTCTTTTTCCTTTCTGCTCCCCCCTTATCCTCTCCTCCCATCATCTTCACTCCCTTATCCTTCTCCCTTCCTCCCTTCCTCGGACCTGCTGCCCTCTCTTCTTCTGCTCCTCTACCTGCGGCCTCTCCTCTTCTACTTTTCCTTCCCATCACCCCTCTCCTCCTTCCTTCCCTCCTTCTTCTCATCATTTTCTCAGCTAAATCCGAGCCTTCTCTCACCTAGCACAGGTCTACAATATTGCAGACCCTGTGCACCTCTTCTTCTCTGTTCTAACACCTGCAACCAACAGTAAAAAGGGGTAAGTTTCAAGTATGTAAATATTAATTTTCTGTGTAATATATGCATGATGTATAGAGCTCTGGAATACACTCTCTCAGGTCTGAAATTCACTTTTGTAATCTGAAGTTTTTATGATAAAAATAAATTGTTACAATATAGACCTGTTCCAAGTGAAGTGGTTGATGTTCTAGTTTGTTTAGGAGGTAGGATTAATTCCTTGCTCTACTCATTCATACAAGTCAATATCTTGCTCTACTGTTGATATACTAAATTATTGATGTTGCTATCTTCATTGCTACTTCTGGTTATAACATACCAGTTTTGCACTGCCTTATTGATTATTATTATCTTTCTTGGACCTTCTTTATTCTGATATATGACAAGCTCTTGTGGTAGATGATCGTGATAGTACATGAAAACTTATTTGCTAGTGCATTTATTGGTCTTAACCTTCGGGCTTGTTTAACCTTGATGATACTTAGTTGCATGTTGAATATTGATGAATGTCTCTTAAATATTGGTGGTATAAGTGGATTAAGTCTTGATACCTTGAATACTTTTTCTTTGATGAATTAATGCTCAGTTGGTTATTCCCCCTGTACCTTATTTTGCACCTACTGACATTGGATGTTAAAATAATATGTTTTCTTCATTCTCAAATTGACTCCATCTAGGCACTGGTCTAACAAATATTTGCATAGAGTGTTAGATTATGGTAACTTCGGGATGTCCTCCATGCTTCAGATTCCTTGCATGGAGGTACATCAACACTATAGGCATCAGGATGGAGTAGAGGGTGAGATGCGCTCCACTCAGTGGCATGAGTCCAGTGGTGGCTGCATGCGGACCTTCCGGGGTGATTTGACCTTTGCATGCATGAGATATGCATGACCTGTCAGTGATTAGTGGATGCATGCAAAAGTGACTTTTGCATGCACCAAGAATTAGGGTTTTGGTAAACCTAATTCATCGGTGAGATTATTTATAGAGGCAGGGGGTCACTAGATGAGGTTGCTCAGTTGTATTATCAGAGAGTGATAGTGCTGGAGTGAGGAGGGCGCACTTGTGCATGCAGGGCAACTTTCTGAGAGAGAGAGGAGCTGCTGCAGGAGCTAGGAAGGTCAGATCTGAGATGGATCAGTGACCTTCAGCTCCAGAGTCACTAGGCACTTAGGTTTGTGGACTGAGACAGTCCATTCAGAGAGCATTCTGCTCAGTTTAGAGGAGGACGTGTTCACTTGGAGGAGGGCGCATTTCCCAAGGAGGAAGAAGCTCATTTGGAGCCATATCAACCGATTCAGAGTTTGAGGCTTCCAGGATAGCCTTGCCTCAGCATTCGAGGAAGGTTAGGGACGATCAGAGCTCAGATCTACTGAGATCCGGTCTGGTACGAGCATTAGAGATCCAGAGGGGAGGGCGCACTTTTGCATGCAGTGGAGGTCGCATTCTTCAGAGGGCTGTCTTCAGAGAGAGCAGATCAAAGCAGTGTGATACAAAGAGGCAGATCAGTTAGAGGCAGGCTTCAGAGATACTCAGATCCAGTTTACCAGTTAGGGCTTACTCTTCCAGTGCATGCATCAGCTGATGCATGCAAATCTAGAGTCTATTCGGTTCAGGGATTGAGTTACCTTTGAGGTAATACTGTATTGTACTTGTCCATTTATATATTTACTTTGCGCTCGAGAGAGAAGATAGCCCCACATTTTGCTGGTTTTCCTCGGTTGGGGTTTCCAGGGTATATTTGGTGTTCTTTGTGTGATTGCATGTGTTTCAGTTTGGTAACGAGATCTAGCTGTTGAGTTTATATTTATATGAGCATGTATTGATATCGAGACTCAAACTGCTTGAGATTTCAGGGTGATTCAGAGGGAGTAGTGATCTCTGAATCAAAGGTTTACATAGAGAACATAGTCTTTTGGTTTCATTAGTGTTCTACGGGTTATCACAAGGGTACTTCTCCTTGGAGGTTCCGACGCTTCGAAGAAGTTAGAATTGTGATCGAGGTGACATTGGATCACTTTTCTTATTTTTGCATATCGGGAATTAGCCCTGCTAGTTTGCCCGGTAACAGAGAGAAGTCAACCTTGAGAGGAAGAAGACAATTTCTGGCACAAATTCCAAGGAAATCCATATAGTAGTTGACACAGAAATCAAGGAGGCCGTATAAGCACAATTTCCAAGGAGGCCATACAGTCCGTATAGGCAAAGTTTGGCACATAATTCGAGGAGGTCGTACAACATTTAATGCAGTCCGTACCAGCACAGAAATCGAGGAGAATGGTGCTGTTTTCGAGGCAGAAATTGGCATAGATTTCAAGGCCGAGGTACAGTAATTAATGCTGTATGTACAACATTCATATAGGCAAAAATTGGCACAGATTTCAAGGGACTATTTTTGTATAGAAATCGAGGTTGCACGTGTGAGGCCGTACAATAGTTTGTTGGGCACAGTTTTCGAAGAAAGGACAAAAAATTGCAACAGGCGGTACAGTGACAGTTTGGCACAAATTTCGAGAAGAATTTTGCCGAGATAAGTACAACTGTTAATTTGTGTAATTTCTCTCTCTAAAAGAAATAAATTTCTGTCTAAACAGGTTTTCCCTTCGGGGTTTTTCCTGAGCCAAGTTGGCTAAAAATTCTGAGTCTAAATATTTTCATGTGGCTGATTTAAGTTTCTGTAGATGATTTTTTTTTTTCAAATCTCATGTGTTTCAAGCAAGTTGTTAATTTTATGTTTATGAGAAGCTAATGGGGTTTGGGCATTAAACTCTACGCAAACAAAACTTGAAACCGGGCTGGGGTTTGAAAAAATTACATGGTATCAGACCCTATTTAAAGGTAGAAATTAAAGTCGGAAATTGAAATTTCAGAATTGGGAAAGAGGGAGAACAATTTTTTTTGAGAAGAACAAGTATAGGTTGTAGTCATGGTCACTAGACTTATACTAGAGGACAGGTTGGATGGGGCTGCAAATTTTAGCCCATGGAAGGCTAGGATAATGTTAATACTGGAGGAGAATGAACTATGGGAAATAATGTACCGTACAACAGCAAATCCAATCACAGTTCCTACCGATGCTATAGATAGGGCTGCTTTTATGAAAAATGATGTGAAAGCAAGAAGGATCATTCTTGATGCCATGAAGGATCATGTGATCCCACACATTTCAGCAAAAGCACATGCTTTTCAGATGTGGACAACTTTAACTAATCTTCACCAAAGTTCAAGTGAAAACAGGAAGATGGTGTTGAGGAAAAAGTTGAAGAGTGTTCACATTAGTAAGGGTGAAGGCATGGCTTCCCACCTTACTAGGATCACATAGGTGAGAGATGAACTTGCAGTTGTTGGGGAGGTTGTACAAAGCAGTGAGTTGGTGCGGACAACCTTTAGTGGCGTGACACAGCCATGGGGTGTTTTCGTACAAACTGTGGTTGCTCGTGAACATATGCCTTCTTGGGATAGTCTTTGGGACGACTTCATACAGGAGGAGACTCGGAGAGGATATATATAGGGTAGTTCATCACATAACAGGGATGATGAAGACAATGTAGCATTGGCAGCAAAGGGGAAGAAGAAGAAGTTCAAGAAGGGTCCTAAGGGTGGGGCCAAACAACACACTGGCGAGCAAAAGAAAGACATGAGCAAAGTCAAGTGCTTTTCTTGCCAGAAGGTTAGACACTATGCTGGACAGTGTCCGAACAAAAACAAGAAGGGAGAGCAAACGACAACAACAACATATATTGATGATTTTGCTTCACGATTTGAGGGAGAGTTTTCTCTCTATGTTGGTTGTACAGAGAGGGCATCTATCACCGGTAGTGATGTGGAGGATGAGACATAGTAATCCTTATTGGTTGGTCATTCGTTGAGTGCTTCCACCACTCCTTCCACTCGGTACATTGATAGTGGGGCTTCAAGCCATATGACCAGTGTTCGAGATATGTTCACTGAGATGACTTATATCGGCTTGAGTCTAGAGGTAGTGTTGGGTGATGACACTGTTGTGAGAGAAGTTGGGCGAGGGACTGTCACCTTTCAGAGGGAGTCCATACAGTCCATGACTTTGAGGGATGTCTTGTACGTCCCCGGGTTGAAGAAGAACCTTGTTTCAGTTTCCAATATTGAGGACAAAGGATTTGGAGTATATGTCCTAGATGTGAAAGTGTGTTTTTCCTAGAGCAGCAGGACCATCTACTTTGTATGCCATTGGAGTTAGATGTGGGAAACTGTACAACCTTCTCTCCCATCCTCATCATGCATTGGCCCATACTAGTAGTAACAACGAGATGTGTGAGCTATATGGCACAAGAGGATGGCTCACCTTCATCATTTAGCTTTGGGATTGCTGAGGGAGATGTCTATAGGTTTACCGCAGTTCAACACAGAGCAGGGTGGTGTGTGCAGAGGGTGTGCCTTGGGAAAGTACACCAAGACTGCTTTTCCGAGCAGTGATACCAGATCAGGAGGAGTACTGGATTTGATACATTCTGATTTATGTGGACCCATGTCTTCTGCTTCGTTGACAGGTTTTGAGTATTATATCAGTTTCATTGATGATCACTCCAGGAAGACCTGGATCTACTTCCTAAGAAACAAGAAGTCTGAGGAAGTCTTGAAGAGGTTCCAAGAGTTCAAAGCTCTTGTGGAGAACCAAACAGGGGTGAGTATACCTCCAAGGATTTTGATGATTTTTGTAGACAGGAGGGCATCGGGAGGCAGTTGATAGTTCCATATACTCCACAGCAGAATGGAGTTGCCGAAAAGAAGTACAAAGCTATAGTGGGAGCAACTAGAGCCATGCTGCATGATCAGAGTCTTCCTTTCTTTCTATGGGCAGAGGCTTGTAGTATTGCTGTTTATGTGTAGAACATGAGTCCACACCATGCTTTGGGTTGTAAAACTCCTGAGGAGATGTTCACCGGGAAGAGGCCTGAGATAGGCCACTTCCGCATATTTGGATGCTTTACATATTCTCATGTCCCTTTTGAGAAGAGGACAAAGTTAGAGCCCATGGCAGAGAAAGGCATCTTTGTTGGTTATGATGAGACTTCGAAGGCCTTCCGCTTATACCTTATTGCACAGAGGAAAGTTGTGGTGAGGAGGGAGGTGAAATTTGAGGAGCGGGGCTTCAGGAAGTCTTGTGATTCAGAGATGGTGGAGCAACAGGTTATTACTCCACAGGTAACAACATCTTAGAGTTCAGCTAGTTAGAGTGCTGGGTGACAGGTTTCAGGGGTGACTGGTGCACAGGTTTCAGGGGTGACTGGTCCACAGGTTTCAGAATCTACAGGTTTAGGGACTCAGTCTACAGAGACTTCTGGTACATGGACAGGTTCTCGGGTCACAGATTCACAGTTTTCACCGTCACGTGATTTGAGTTCACATGGTTTTGGTTCACCAGACACGTAGTGCTCTTTCTATCAGCGACATTGCTTGCCCAATCCGAATCAACATAACCTTGCAGGTTAATCTTATGATTCGCGTCATAATTGAGCCCATAATCAACTGTATCCTTCAGGTACTCAATATATGCTTTGCAGCAATCAGGTGAACATGTCTTGGATCCGTCAGGAACTAGCTCAATGTGTTCACAACAAAGCATATGTCTGGTCTTGTATTCGTTAGGTACATCAATGACCCAATCATCTGACAATACTGTTATCACACAACTTGTAGTTGTCTCTAAAGGTATCCTATCCAGGACGGTAGAGGTGCAGACAACTAAAGAGGTGACCCAAGAAATCCCACGGTTCCCAATGCAAGATGGGTGTCACTGTAACATACTCCTTTGCTTAAAACATTTGATGTTTGAAGAAGACATTATCTTAACTTTTATGGTAAAGTCTTATATTTGGACAAGTGTCCAAGGATGACTGTAATTGCACAATATTATTATTTAAATAAATAAAACAGGAGACATTCACCCAAGGAGAACTGTTAAAAGAGTGTTTACTGACCCACTAGGTGGAATGGAATCTGGGGTAGAAGGCAATGGACAAGTGGCAGCATCATGAGGCAAGTAACTAGCTGTTGGTATGGGACAACTCCCTTGAATTGTGGTCATAGTGCCCTGAAAGATGGGACTGGAGCTTAAGGCTCATTTATTAAAAATTGACCACCAAAAAGACCTAGGCATCTTTTTAAGAGCCATCGAATTTGGACTGAGGTTCAACACTTTTCCTAACGAGGAAACTTACCTTGTGGTTCTGCTATATGCACACAAGAGATTCGATGAGGGGAAGACTAGGTTTTTGATCATGGTGTAAGTTTGCCTCGTTACTACTGAGTGTAGAGTTTTTACTGCTGATTGCAAAGTTTTACTGCTGAGTGCAGAGATTGAGGTGTGTGGCAAGTCTCCATTGATTGCTGGTTATACAACCTGAGTGCCTTGCTTCTACACAGGGTCTTCTACCTAGTAGTTCAGTAAACAGGCTCGGGGGTCCAAAGGAGGCAAGTAGTTTGGCTGCTTCTTCTAGAGAAGGTTGGGAGGAACAAGCGTCCTTGGGTGTTTGTCCACCCTATCTACAGTTACAGGTGCTAATTGCTAATTCATTTCCTAAGTAGTGCCATTTGTTTCTGTAGCTGTTAAGTTAGTATCCATTAGTTAAATATTGATAATGCAGGAGTAAATGTTGATTTTTCTGATTTGTTTAGGATGTTGTAAACTGTTGAATAAGTATATGAATTGATAGAATAATTGCCTTCCCTGTATTTTTCCACGTATTGTTTTGTGTACCATACTCTAGTACAGGGAAGGGAGAATTAAAAATAGATAAATGATATGCATTGAAAGAATAGACTAACTCTGTCATGTTTTTCCTTAAATTTCCTTTTCTGCTATATTTGGAATTTAAACAATATCTTATACTCTCTGTTATAGAAGAATATAACTACATGTATATTATGTAGACATTAGAACAAGCTCCACATTCATAACCAAAGAGGTAACAGAAACTCAAACAGTTATAGTTTTCTGCTTAACTTAGGATTTAGTTACAAGTTAATTATTTTCTTTTAGCAAATACTGAATCTGTATGATCTTATCATACTCTCTTTTATTTAGTATTCAAACTCCACTTTAAGTCTTTCATTAACAGTTATGAAGTTTAAATAGCTGTAAAATAAACATAACAATACTCATAACATTTAGACAGTATAGTATCTCTATTTTTGCAGTAATAAATTAATATAGGGTTTAATATTTCCATGTTTTCTAAATTTTGCAAAAGATTTCTTTTATTTATAGCCTCTTACTAAATATCCATTCGAAACTTCTATAAAGATTTCTATCCACTTCTGTAGTATAGTTCTGTAATATCAAACATTACCAACATTCTTGAATTAAAACACTTATACAAACAAATAACTATGCTTAGGGACGAAAGCCCACTTGTTAGAACCCTAGCTATTCATTTCATAAAACATTCAACAATGTGATGCACAGGAGTTACAAGATAGAACTCAACCGAATTAAGATCCCTTCTTATTTCCACAAGTCTCTTTAGAAACCCATCATTTTTTCTTAAAGACACTAATTTCATTTGCCCAGGTTCAACATTGATGAGCACAGTCACGATTTCGAATAACCTGTACCAGGCCTAACTAAAAGACAAAGTAACATTTCGGCATCAACATCAAACAGTAGTGTTACATCCTAATGTAACCATTATTTGCAACGAACAAAATAAACAAGTCAGACTAGGTCTCAGTTTTTAAGTTCGACTCCTTAAAACCTTAAAACAACCATTCTTTGCAGAATGAGCTTAGGGTAATAAACCCATCTCTAATTAAAACCAAATAGACATGCCATAGTAGAAAATGCAAACTACAGTTCGAAGAACCAAGCCATTCGGCTCTCAGCATTGAAAACCCTTCTCAGCCATTAACAGAACATCACATTTTAAAACACAAAACCTTAAAATTAAAATTAACACAGGTTTGGAGCACTGCTTGCAGTTACAACGCACACAATCAGTATTAACGGACCACAACCTTTCTTAACCAAAAATAGCCGAGGGTTAAACCCTCTCGATAGTATTACAAGCTTTTACAAGTGTTTACGTAAAGAAAATGCTGTAGGCTTAAATGTCGAAAGGGGGTCGAGGATTCCATCCTCCCCACTCTGTTATTCGGCTCATAAACATCACAACGGCGGTCACATTCCATAACCAGATATAAAAACTGAAGTCTTCGCTAAAACCAAATAAGGACCAATAGTCATCGAGCTGAAACCTACAGGGAAAACCACCGAAGCTTACCAGTTCTAACGCCATGGCCATCACTCAACCTCGAGCATGAAAACCAAGAGCCGAAGAACACCTGCCACATAAGTATTGTATGGTTAAAAAGGTATAAAAAGGAAGTTCATTAAACGAAATAACAAAAACTGTAAACTCCATGAACCGATCGAAGTAACAGGTTTCGAGACCAGTGCTTTACCTTGCAAAAGAACCGGGTGCCTGAAACTTAGCATGGCCACGCTCGACGAGAACCAGAGCCAAACCACCCTAGCAAACTCAACGAATAAGAAAGACAACCCTGAGAGCTCACTTTGGAAGAACTTGCAAGCTGAAGGTCGGGGTATCGAACCCTGTAAGAGGTTCCTCCTAAAACAACTCTGTAAACCCTAAATTTTCGCAGCCTGTCGGCCTCTCCAAACCCCTCCTCTGTCAAAATGAATGCAGTTGTTATGCTCTTGTCGAGGTAAGCCCGAGCAGTTAGGGCTAGCAACATTTCCAATGAAAAACCGCGTGAAGTTTGACCACGTAGATCGCCACTAGACTATCCACTCCAAACCAGTTTAATGCACTTTATTATCACATCTACCAAGTATGTTACACCTGTCAGCAAGTATTATTAAGCCAAGGTTCGAATTGCTAGAAGCTTCAACTATAACATAGCATGGGTAGGATTAAACTAAGGTCGAAACACGGTTTATCACCCAAGCTATTACATTGATTTGACATCGAATCATGTCCCAAGCTTAGGTTCAAGCTTTTAATATAACCATTATATTATAGCATAGTGACATTATATCATACCAAAGCATCAATGCTTATTGCCAACCTTTGGGTAGAATTAAAGGCCATAAAACACTTCATCAAAACTATAACATAAGTGATTGTCACGTTGATCTATTTCTATGATATGAATTACTAGAGCGAGCGCTTATAGTGTATAGTCTCAACTATAGACTTTTGACAAGGTACCTTATTAATAGTATTACATAGGTTATGTACATAGTGCATAAGGTTTAAGGTTAGATCTAGGATTATAATACTAACATCTAAGCATAGATATTGTAATAATCCATGCTTGTTATATTCTAAGAAGATAGTTCTACAAAACAAAAGTCCCAATACAATCCACGGTAATTCAGTACAAGCAAAGGTGTAGAGAATAGTCATATTTTCTGAGAGATTATTCATTTTTGAAAATACACAAACACTTGAGAAAAACTGAAAGTTTAGCTAGGATAGATCTCACCGGAACTATTTAATAATTAGTATATTTCCTTCTTTAAACATTGAAGGCTAACAGAAGCTAAAGAGGACTTCGTTATACGTTTGAGACAACATTTCTCTTACCTGTAATTTGCAAACAGAAGTTCAATGCTTTAGCCAAATAGCTAAGTAAGCTTCGGGGTGTCCATAGGACCCCTTCATCATCAACAAACAAAAGAACACAGTTAGCACATATAAACAATAACAATTGCAAAGGGAACCTTTAAAGCATCGACATCATTTCAAAGTAATCATAAGTAATCATGAGAAGTCTAGTACACATGCTTGAAGCAAGAAAACATCCAACAACATCTTTGGGTCACATAACATTTTCCGCACATGTCACAAAATGATAGACGTCCATGATCCTTATAACATTTTATTTCAGTATGACATTTAAAAGAACAAATAAGCATTTATTACATTTCCGCACATCAAGTATAGCAATTAATGCTACGTTGAATTTTTTTTAAATTTTTGTGATTTTCGGGATGTTAAAGTCACGCTAACTAAGACACTCTTCACTTTAGATCAAGCCTAAGCAAGACCAAGGGGGAGACCCTAGCTTAGCCAATGAAGGCTAGAGAATCAAATCAAGACCTCCTATGGATATGTGACGATGACAAGGGAAGATCAAAATTAGATCTAGATCTAGGATGGATAAGTGGGCCCAATGAGTTAGGGCTTGGTTGAAGAGGCTTAAGGCAAGATAAATATTCAACCAAGGAGAGATGAAGGCCACCTATGGGTTTAAGATAATAGATCTAAACAGATCTAGTCCCCAAATAATAGATCCAAGTGGGGCCCACCCTTAAAATAAGGAAATTGGTCCAAATGGGCCCACAAGGTGAAAATCAAAGAAGAGGCACTAGGGGGTTTGCAAATGAGTGGATCTAATGGATCAATGAAGAATTGACAATACCCACATGTGGGATCTAGAAAAAGATCATCTACCCAAGGAATGTGACTTGCCTCAAGGTGGACTAGTGCCTTAGTTGAAGGGGCAAATGGAGTTGAAAGTCCACCAAATTATAGATCGGGAATGTTGTGACTAATGTAGAGGTGGGTTTTAATTATTAAGCCCAAAGAGTTGCTAGATCTCCATAGATCTGAAAAATAAAAATACAAGGGTTTTGAAGTTTATGGTTTTGAGATCTAGAAATAATGGCTAAGCCAAGGAGGAAAAATACTAACCTTTCAAGCATAATTGGATAATGAGATGAATGCCAATTGTGATGAGGATTACTTTCCTGAAGATCAAATGGAAGATTTTGAAGCCCTCTTGCCAAATCGATTTGTCCAAGCCCACACGTGTGCCCCTCTATACCTGTCAAAACCAAGGAGACAAAGCTCAATCAGTTAAACAAGATAAGGGTAGATACAAGGTAGAAATAGATGATAAAGAATGATTGGTACAAAGACAAAACCACTCCATGTTTGATCCACGATTTGGAAGGAAGTTGCGGGGCAAGCCTCCCCACCAATGCGCATTCCTCCCAAGACGTCTTCTTCACTTGTAAATAAAAAAATATGGCAAAAGATGCAAGATAGCTACAAGATATCCTCCAGTGCAATGGAAAAAGCATTTACAATCATCACAACCAAACATCCACTTCAAGATCCAAGCATTGCTCTAAAAGAGAGAATTTTATTCCAGTAGCCAAGAGCCAAAAATCTCTAGATGCCTTTACAATAGGGGGTCTCTTCCTTAAATAGGATGAGGGAGACCAAAACCCTAAACCACTTTTGAAAACTAGTGGTTGAGATCAAAAGATACAACAATATAATCAATGGCTAAGATGAGCCGATACAATAATGACATGGATCACTCATAAGAGGGAGTGCGACCTCACTAAGACGTCCAAGGAGGGATGACGCACTACATGGGGGTGGCTGGATAACATGTAAGCCACAACATAATGACTAGGACAAGTGACTAGGAGCGCATGGTGGGGCTAGGAGGTATTATTCCCCTTCACTAGCATGACCCCATTGCACAATAATATAACATAAGACTCAATGACATGTCCAAATATACAAATGATCAAATCCTGTCCCCATCATTAGAGAGAAGAATGCAATAAAAGACCTCTTGTAGCCCATGTGGACCCCACTGACTGCTGCAAACTGATCTGAAAGGAGTGGGATACACCATGGATGACCTCTGAGCAGACCAAGTGCCAAAACCTTGCCTCAAGTGCCCAAATCAAATTCCTCTATGACCTTTTTATTCCATTTTTTATCCTCCTGAAAAACCCTGAAATTGCCCAAAACTGATTGCCAGGTGCTTGCGTTGTCCAACTGAGTGTGCCATCATGTGCGAAAGGGGTTAATATGGTAAAAACAAGTGGCTGGACCACCCCGTTCCTCTGTAGCACCCTAGGCAACGACTAGCCTCCAATGTTTCTGTAGGACAAGCCACATCAACATGGCCAAACTGGTCAACAGGTGGAAAACTGCTCTAATCATGTCAAGGAGTGCCTGAAACTGAAAGATAAGTGTCTCAGTGGATCCAAAAAACCCAAATCCACTAGAGATGAGTACTCTTACACCTCTTGACAACTTGTAAGATCATCTGTAGGGTTCACCATACCCGGACAAGTAAAGATATGATGATTTGGAAATAATAATAAACATGAAAAACTGCATCAATCATCATCTGAAGCCTGTGCCCAACATTGGAATCATCAATAGGTATATGTAGGACCATGAATCAACATCATACAATATAAGTGGTCCATCTCATTACGGATCCCAAGGTTGACCTTGGTCAAACCATTTTTGACTGGTCAAACTGATAAAAAATATGACTGTGGTCAGGAGGGCCATTCTGCTGCAAGTGCAAATAGTTAAGACATGCTCTCTAAATCATTTTCATAGCAAGACTTTGAAACATTAAGCATCATTTCACTGGTATTTAAATAATAATAATAGGTTATTTAATAATTTACCTTCAAAAAGAACCTCAAGAATATACTCGTTTGTAAACATGATCAGTCTGCTAGTAGAGGGTGAAGGCTAAGGAGACAAGGCTAGGCCAAAAGGGTGTGACTTGATTGACTTGACATGGTGATACTTTGGATAAGGGAAAAGGTGTTACACCCTTAAGCATGTGTCGGACCAAGATACACAGGGAATGGCGGTGTCTCACAAATGGATGAGTTGTTCAGAGAAGTATTTATTCAACCTTGGCAAAAATGTCTACTACTAGAACCGTCACTTGTGGCTCTAGGGGACACTTTGATTTAGCTATCCCTTACTCCATCCCAAATCATAACCCGTAGGCTCAATGAGGTATATTTCCATATAAGGTCAACAGTCTTTAGATTTAGCATTTGTTTAGCCACTGCTTTTTAGGACCTTTCATTTCATTGAATTTCATGGCCAACAATAATTAGATATAACATACATTTATCCATTGCTTTTTAGGCCTAATATAACCCCTCTGGGATTTTACATGCGCTAATAAGCACAACTAATCGCAGCTTTCATCCGGGGTGCATTTACATTTCAAAGCATTTCATTGCATTACATTTCATAGCCCTTTTCATTGGGCTTCCAATAGTTTCCAAGGTAGTACATTTTGCTTCAGGTTTTAGCCAACAACGCAAGCAACTATGAGGAATTCCGCACAAAACCACACATCGGGGCAACCGACTAGAATGATAACGACATAAAATCCAACTTACCAAAGGCAAATTCTGTTGCCAACTCAGAGTTGAGACACAAAACTAACATGGATGCGGGTCCAACACAGAGGCAAAAGCGGGGAGATCCTCCATATCGCAAGTCAAGGAGTAAATCAGGGTAAAGATCCAAAAGTAAGGGAAGGATATACGGATGGGCGGAGACAAGTGGCAATGGTGCCTAAGCTAGCAATTCAAAGAGACAGTAATGATCATGTCCACATTCACAAGAAGGTAAAGATCAACGAATATACAACAAGAATTTCCAAATGTTAGTAATACAACAATGTATATAATCCATAACAACCAATTTCATTTTAAGCATGTGCACTGATCATAAGTACTAGATGCCAACTCAATGCTATCGAAATGACCTAAACAACAAGATAATAACATCAGTGCACGTGTCATATATATAAACTGGGTCATCCGTCATATATCAATATCTGTTATCTGAACAAACCACATCCACTAAACACATTGCATATGTAACACTAAACACTGTCCTGTATTTGTATGGAACAAAAGGTCATATCGGTCATCAAATCTAAGCTCTCAAGGCTCAGCCTTGGCACAAGGTCTACACACTGTCTGATATAAGGCTGCTCTGATGTATAAGTGATCATAAATAATGATGCTCATCATAAGTGATCTCGCTGAATCTGTGTAAAGGTAAAGCTCTGAAAAGTGCAGATATCTGCTCCGAAGACATGGTAGCCCAGCTACTATGGTGTGATAATAGATACATCATGGCATCAACTGACTCTGATGAAGCAACACATAGTAGCTTCAAGTTCGATGCCATAGGTGTTTCCATAGCGTTGCAGTCCATCATTCCGAACCTCTTCAGAATCTCCACTACATACTTCCCTTGTCCAAGGAAGATCCCATCCGCATTTTGCCACGCCTCCATGCCTAGGAAATAGTGCATCATAGCTAGGTCCTTCATTTTCATTTCGAACTTTGCGGCAAGTTTCCTCTTCGTATCTGCAATGAGCCCATCCTCCCCTATTACAAACAGGTCATCTACATAGAGTAGAAGTATCATTGGATTTCCCACTTCAACCTTGTAGTAAAGGTTGGAATCTGCTTTACTCTTGGTAAAGCCCAAGCTCATCAGGAAACTATCCATTCTGCTGTACCACATCCTGGGTGCGTGTTTCAATCCGTACAAGGTCTTCTTCAATTTGCACACATGAGTCTGTCTGTCATGTGTCTCAAATCCCAGTGGCTATTCCACGTACACTTCCTCTTCTACTACACCATTCAAGGACGTTGTCTTGACATCCATTTGGTGTACTTTCCATTTCATCAATGCAGCCAATGCAAGTATTGATCTGATGGAAGTGTATCTGGCTACAGGTGTAAATGTCTCTTCATAATCTATGCCTTCCTTCTGGGAGAAGCCACGTGCTACAAACCTCGCCTTGTGTTTCTCTATGCTTCCATCTGTAGCATGCTTGATCTTGTAGATCCACTTAGAAGTCACAACAGACTTCCCTTCTGGTCTCAGAACTACCTCCTAGACATCATTCTTCATGATTGACTGGTACTCCTCGATCATGGCATCCTTCCTTTCTTTCTTCTCTACCTCTTCCTCATAGTTGGCAGGTTCTTTGTCAATGATGTTGCACAATAGGGCTACATAACTGGAGTATGGCCTAGGTCTCTTGCTTTCTCTGTGCATCCCCTCTGGAGCGCCATACCTCTCTGCATCTTGTATTGCCTCTTGTACCCATGCTGGCTTCCTCTTGTGGGAGTTCTTCTCACGAGGTGGATCTACAGGTTCTTGTGGTTCTTCCATCTTGTGATCTTCATTATCTTCTAGAATCGCTTCTTCCATTGCTGTATCTTTGATCCTGGGAACTTTAGGTTCTTCAGTGTCTTCAACAGGTAACTTTCTGGATTTGATGTAGGCTGAGTCTTCGTCAAATGTTACGTCTCTGCTGATATCGATTTTCTTGAATCCTAGGAAGTATATTCGGTAGGCCTCCGAACTTTCACTGTATCCTACGAATATACCCTTCTTTCCTGAAGGATCTAGCTTCGTCCTCTTCTCCTTCGGAATGTGTATGTACACTGGGCAGCCAAATATCCTGAGATGGTTGACCTCTGGTTTCTCGCCGGAGAATACTTCTTCTGGAGTCTTGTTTTCTAGTATTCTATGAGGAGTACGGTTCTGTACATACAAAGCCGTCCTTGCAGCTTCTGCCCATAGGTGCATCGGAAGATCCTGGTCATGAAGCATTGCTCTTGCTGCTTCCATTATTGTTCTATTATTTCTTTCTGCAACGCCATTCTGTTGTGGATTGTATGGAGTGGTCAACTCCCTCTTAATCCCAGATTCTCTGCATAGGTTCTTGAAATCTTCCGATGTGAACTATCCGCCATTATCTGATTGAAAGGTCTTTATTCTTTTCTCCATGTGGTTCACGATCAAGGCTTTGAATTCCTTGAACTTGCTGAATACTTCATCTTTACGTTTCAAGAAATATATCCAAGTCTTAGGGAAAAGTCATCAATAAATGAAACATAATATACATACCCACTCAATGAACTGGATGACATATGACCGCATACATCAGAGTGGATGATTTCCAATATTCCTTTTGCTTTGCTCTCTTTTGGAAATGCCTTCTTCATGTTCTTTCCCTTTGCACATCCTTTGTAAATGCCTTTATGCTTTGACTGGATTTCTGGAAGTCCTTCAACTGCTTTGCTTACAATGGGTAGTGCTCTATAGTGCACATGTGCAAACCTTCTATGCCATAATTCACTTGGCTCCATGGAGTCATGGACCAAGGCTTGTTCAGGTTGGTCCTTCAATTTGTACAAACCTCCCTCTTGCTCTCCAATCACAACTGCATTATCTATAGTCTTTCCCGTTGGCCACATTAGGACTTGGCCATCAACAAATGCAACCCTCATACCTTTAGCATCTAGTGCTGATATGGAGAGAAGGTTCTTCTTTAGCCCCGGAAGATATATGCCATCCTTCATCTTCAGAGACTTGCCAGAGTCTAGCTTGTAAGAAGTTTCTCCACTTCATTTTATGGTGTATTGGTAATCATCCCCAAGTTTCACCTTGTGAGGTGACTCATGTTGAGACAGGTTTATGAAGGATTCTTTATATCCTGTCATATGCTTGGAAGCTCCACTGTCTACAAGCCAATCATTACTTCCATGTGTGACAGTGCCCGTGAGTGCTGATATCAGGACATACTCTTCATCACTTTCTTCTCTGGCTCTCTTCCTTGGAGGTTCATCATCTTCTGCGGTGTGAGCATGGTGCCTTTTCTTGTTGTTCTTGTTGTGGGAGCTACTTTTATTTCTGGGACAATTCCCGGAGTAGTGTCCCTTCTCATCACAAGTATAGCATCTAATATTAGATAGATCTCTCCTGGATCTTCTAAAGTTATCCCTCTGACTCTGGTGGTGGTGTTTCTCCCTCTTATTGTGATGGTGCTCCCTCTTGTTATTATTCCTCTTGGAGTGTGCTGTGAGAGCTTGATCGTCGTTTGCTCCCATCTTTTATTCTCGAGCTACAAGTCGAGCTTCTTCTTGTGAGCATTCTTCCCACAACCTACTGAATGTGATTAACTTCTTTCTAGCACAAATCCCTTGAATGAATGAGTCCCATGATCTTGGGAGACCATTCAAGGTGGTCATCACAATTTCTCCATCTTCTACATTTTCTCCCATAGCTTCAAAATTGCTCCTTGATCTGAGAGACCCTTGTAAAGTAAGACTGCATGGTCTTTGCATTTTGTATCTTCACATTCTTCAACTGGTTTATCAAGGTCATCTTCCGGTTTATATTCTTCCCTTCAAACAACTTGGTCAAGGCATCAAACATCTCTTTAGGTGTCTTCAAGGATGACACATGTGGGATGAGATGATCCTTAATAGAATCTGCAATGATCCTCTTGGCCTTAACCAAGTTCTTCTTGTGTAAGGATTTAGCCTCATCTCCCTCTGGTGCTGGAATCTCCTCATTTACATATGTGTCCAATTCATTCTCTTCAAGGACAAGTGCAATCCTATACTTCCATGCTCGAAAGTTATCAGCCCCTTCAAGCTTATCCTCAAGCTTGGTGTGGTGAGATATCTTTAATGAGAACTTCAAATGGAAATAGCAAAGATTTTAGGTCTTCCCACTTTGAGTTGCCAAAACTGGTTCTGGAGCTGGCTGGCCCTAGGGTTTGTCAGAGAAACCCTAATTTTCCAAACTTGGAATTTAGAACTTCTGATTGGACAGATAGATGTGCCTCCTCAAGGCGAGTTGCCCAATGTACTCACTCTTCCAAATCAGTGAACAAAAACCCAAAATCTCTGATGCCCTAGTTTTCCTCCAGTAGTAGTGACAGGCCAAAAAATGAAAATTCTCAGAATCAACTTCTGCTTCGACAGAAAGATGCGCCCTCCTTAGGCGAGTTAGCCTAGCCTCTTTTCGTTGATGATCTGTGGAGAGAAGTCCAAAAATTAAGAAGCCCTAGCTTCTGCAACTGCACAATGTCTTCTTTTCAGGTTAGCTCTGATACCATGTTAGATTTTCTACCTTTAATCAATATTTATCTAGGATCTTAACTAAAAGAATAACATGCACATCATAACACAATAGACACAAAGATTTCCTCTGGGAAACCATAAAGGAGAAAACCCCGCAACTTCCTCAGAGATAGAATCGTCACCAATACAATATCACAAAAGTAAAACCCCAAAACAAAGATGGTCTTCTGCTTCTCTTCTTTTCCTCCTATGCGAACTTGTGAGTGAGTGTGTGTATAAATGAGAGAGCTAAGCTCTCTTTTTATACTTTACTTTCACTTGACCTTTTTCGCTTGCTAGGTCAACCCTAGCTAAACCTGACTGGGACGACTTCTCTAGGGGACTCAATAAACCTAATGTAACTGACTCTAGGGGGATCTATTGCCCCGACTTACAATGGAGGATTTACCTCAATCATTTTACATGACCAAATGTAATAATGACATCTCCGACCGAAGGAATAAACATCTCCGTCAGAGTTACTGTTATCATGAATCTTGTAGTTGCCCCTAAATGATGAATCCTATACAGGATGGTAGAGGGGATAGGCAACCAAAGTGGTGAACCTGCAGAGCCTTGGTTCCCAAAAGGAATGGTTGTCACGCCAACCAAGGCACCCTTCACTTTATGCTATCAAAACCCAAGATAACAAAGGGGGAGACCCTGATCTACTCCCGACAGGAGAGATCTAACCCAATCACCAGATCAAGCTATTATAATAGGGTACGTAAGGTGACAGGTATGGAACCCTAGATTTAAGGAAATGAAACCACTGCGGAGGCTTAAGGAAGATGTGACTTGGCAAAGATTGATTACACACAGTGATTCAATAGTTATGTATGATTCCAGGATTCAGGTGCTAGTTCAAATGATCAAATTCAACTGCCTTGGGAAACGTGACCCTTAAAACAGGGAAAATGTCCCAAAGAGTGGATCTGAGAATTAGGGCTTTCTAGCACAGCTTGGTAGAAGGATGTGACAGTGTCAAAGCACGCAAGCTCAGCATAGTGGATCAAAAGACAGGAAAACAGACTCTCTCAGGGAATGCGTGAGGCTTCAAGGAGACTAGTGCCTTGAGATTTGGGCCAATGGAGTCCTCCAAGTATGACGCCTTGAAGAATCCACCTAGGGATTTGCAAAAGACCAAAAACCCAGAAATGGTTTGCCAGTAAACCAAGTCTTTTGAGCCAGAGAATTTTCCGATTAATTTTACTTAGGGTTTTAAAATGAAATGACAGATGGGTAGGTTAGAAGAATGAATTACTTACCTCACAAGCGTACCCGAGTCATGGAAATGTTTGCTATGATGTCGAGGATTGTTCCCGCAAAGATCAAATGAGAATTTGGTGATGTATTTCCCCCCCCACGATTTGCCCAGCTCCACACGTGCGCCCTCCTCTTCCTGATAAACCAAGGACAACAAGAGATCAATTAGTTCAAGCAAGAATGGAAGAAATACAGAGAAAGAACATGATAACAAGAAGTAAGAGGTACAAAGACAATAATACTCCCTGAAACCGACGAAGAGAAGAGAAAAGAGTAGGGAGAGTCTCCCCAACCAATGCGCCTTCCTCACTAATTCGACTTCTTCACCTGTAGATAAAAAGTAGAGAAAAGATGTGCAAAATAACCACCAAGATCCTCAGTGCAGAGGAAGAACAGTTTCAATCAACACCAATAACATCCACAACCATAAGACAAGAGTATGCAATGAAGTATTTTTATTCTTGAAGCCAAGAGCCAAAAGTCCTGTTATCACCTAAACTGTAGTTACCGCTATGGATGTATCCACTCATGGATGGCAATAGGGAAGGGCAACTCAAAAGGTGCAACCACGATCACCTCGACCTCCAATAGATGGTTGTCACGCCAGTCGAGGCAACCTTCGCTTTATGTTATCTAGCCCAGACAACAAAGGGGGAGATCCGATCTTCTCCCGACAGGAGAGATCAAAACCAAGACACCAAATTAAGTTAATTCTAAGTGAAGTAAGGTGTATGGTTTATCCTAGACCTT
This sequence comes from Larix kaempferi, assembly GCA_027924585.1. Taxonomy (NCBI): domain Eukaryota; kingdom Viridiplantae; phylum Streptophyta; class Pinopsida; order Pinales; family Pinaceae; genus Larix; species Larix kaempferi. Next base: position 10,182,980 of record BSBM01000936.1, read on the forward strand.
AGGAGGAAGTCACAAGACAAGTGAGGGGTTCAATGAGTATAGCTTTGGTTCATTGTTGATGTGAAAGTGACTTATAGTATTTGAAATGAGATCCAGGATTAATGTACTAGTTCAATATGAGAAAATCCACTCCCTTGGGAACCATGTCCAATGCAGGGTAGTTTAGGGTTTGCATTGGGGCTAACTAGTACAAGTGACAAGCTTGATCATGAAGTATGATGACATCAAAGGGTTTAGTTCACCATACAAGGGTCAAACCACAAGTCAATCCAACAATCTAGGAAAGTCAAATTGACTTGGAGAGGGACCAGTGCCCTAGGAATTGGGATAATGGAGTCAAAGTGTAGTTAACTTGTGGTTGATGGCTCCTATTGCATGAGACAAGTGGGCAATTAAAGTCTTGATGGATGAATAGGTCTAGATCTAGAGATTCAAGGTTTGACCTAAGTGGACCACAATCCCTTAAAACAAGGAATGCTATCCCCAAGGCAAGATTTGATGAAGTGACCAACTAGACCTAGGTTTTGAATTATGCTCATTCCAAATCCACTAAAATCTCATGTACCCACGTCCTAGAAGTGAACCAACTCACTTCTCCAAGGTGGTGCGACTTTACCCAAGGAGGCTAAAAAGTGGGATAAATTAATCAATAAAAGTCCAATGGCATCCAAATTTGAGATCCAAGTAGTGTAGGCAAGTGAGAGTATGGATCTATAATTTCAAGGCAATCCGATGGCTAGATCTTACTAGATCTGAGTTTAAAGATACCAAGTGGTCCAAAAATGAGATTAAATCCCTTAAAATGTGGAATAGGGCCCACAAGGTAGAAATCATGAAAGTGACAGTCTAGGGGTAGGTTATTGGATGTGTAGATCACGAATCAAGTGGAATCTCAACTACCCACGTACTAGATCTAGGTTAACTCACCCAAACCAAGAAGTGCGCCCTTGCTTGGAGAGGCTAAGTGCCTTGGGAAGAGGGTCAAATGGACGCCAATCCTCACCAAACTATAGATCCGGGATGCCGTGGATACTATAGAGGTGGGTTTTAAATTTCTTACCCAAGAAGCCACTAGATCTTAGTAGATCTGAGAAAATGTAAAATGGGGGTTTTGATTAATTAGGGTTTTAAATGTTTTAGACAAGTGGATAGATCATGGAGATAGAACTTACCTTGAGATCATACCTGAGTGATGAAGAGAGATGCTTTGATGTTGAGGAAGATTTTCGCAGAGATCAAATGAGAAAGTCTTGATTTTGCTTGCCAAATTGATGCCCTAGCCCACCAGTGCACCCTCCTCTACCTGTCAATCCAAGGAAAATCAATTTCAATTAGAGAGGTCAAGTATGGAGGAAATACAAGTAAAATGCAATGATAACATAGAATAGAAGGTCCTGGGACAGTAATACTCCCTGTTACCAACGAAGAGATCCAAAGAAGAAGTAGGGAGAGTCTTCCCCTACCAATACTTCCTCCTCAAAGCAAATCGACCTCCACCTATAGATGCAAAAACGTGGTACAAAAGATATGGCAAAACAAGATCTCCAATAACTCAGTGCAAAGGAAGAACCAACGAACGAACACCAAAAACATTCACCACAACATTGGAGATAGATGCAATAATAAATTTCTATTCCAATAATCCAGAGCCACAAGTCCCTTTACAATGAGAAGCTCTCTCCTTTAAATAGGAAGGAGAGGCATCAAAATCCTAACCATTTTTTGAATGAGTGGCTAAGATTAAAAGATACAAATGTCTAATCAATGGTTGAGATGAGCTCAACAATAAAATACATGGATCACTAATAAAATATAACATAAGTGGACAAAATCACCCTAGGAGAGGGGAATCCCCCATATCATGATGACAAAATATAATAAAAAGCTTATGGTGGGTCCAAGGTGTAATTTTAGCCACCCTTGGTCAATCCCCATAGCACAATAATAATAAAATAGTCATCAATATACCAAATCGTGCCTCTATGGACAAATCGTAGGCTTCAAAAGACCTCAAAAATCATCAGAAAGTGCCATAAGTGATGGATGCGGGCCCCGATGAAGCTGAAACTGCTGGAGGAGGTGTGGAAGACATCAATCCATCATCACCGATCATCCCACGCCAAGACATTGTCTCAGTAGCCCAAATCGAATTCCTCAATAGCCATTTCTACCAATCCTGAAATGCCTTGGGAAGCGTGAAACTGCCCCAAACTGCCTCTTGGAGTGCCTGCGCTGTCAAGGTGAGGGCACCAGTGTGTTCAGGAGGGGGGTAATATGGTAAAAACAAGTGGCTGGACCACCCCCCCCAAGCACAGCGCCCTAGGTCAACCAGATAAAAATCACATCTGCTCTGACAGTGTCTCCAACAGACCAAAACTGCACTGGGATAGCCTGCTGAGGCTAAATCATCACTGTAAGTGCCTGGAACTGAAAACAAACTGTCTTATTGGACTCAGAAGGTCCAAATCCATCCAATATGTGTACTCATACACCATATGAATCTCTGCATGATCATAAAATATATCCCATATACCGGAACAGGTGAAATAATAATAATCTGTAAATGATCAAATAATGCTGTAAACCATGAATCATCATCATAAACCTGTATCTGCTACATAGAATCATCATGTACATGTACATAGACCATATATCATCTATCCATATCATCATAAGGTCCAACCATCTCATGTCCTATGGTTGACCTTGGTCAAACTAGGTTTGACCAAGTCAACATGACCAAATATAACCCAGATCATCATCAGAAGCTGCTGCAAAGTGTCAAAGGTTAATGCATGCTTTACAACTTATTCAAATAACAATTATAACACAAAGTAATCATTACTGGCGATATAAATCCAAATATATAATGTCATTAATTATTATTATTACTCAGATTAGACTTTCAAGACCATACTCACTTCATAGCTGTGATCAATTTGCTAGTGAAGGGTGAAGGCTAAAATCACTGGTTAGGTTAAGGGATGACTTTGACTGACTTAACTTTGTGACACTTTGGCAAAGGGAAAGGGAATACACACCATAGTATATACTGAATGAGCAACAACACAGGGAATGGCGGTGTCTCACAAATGGATGAGTTGTTTAAAGAAGGTTTATTCACCTTTAACAGATGCGCACAATCCATAATACAAATGAGGCCAGCAATTATTTAGATATAGCATTTAAGTTCCATTGCTTTTAGGGCCTGAAGTTTCCATAACCTTGATCTATGTGTGTTTATAAACACATTGCATAGATTTACATTTATTTAGGCCTTTTGCTGCAGGTGTGTTTTTAAGGCACTTGTTTACCTGAGCACTTCTAGGTGTGTCATGGACAGCTTGTTTACCTAGGTATTTACATTTCCAAAAGATATAACATTTTATTTTCATGGCCATTTTCATTTGGCATGCCTTTTATTCATTTGTGTTTAGAAACACATTGCATGAATGGGCTTTTCATACAAGATATAGCATTTCATTTTTCCAGATTTTGTATTCATGGCAGCACCAAAAGTTTCAGGTTTAGCCAACACAACTTCAGTGACTAGGGGGAATTCACAAGGAACTCCAACTCACCATAGGTAAGTTTTGTCACCAACTCAGAGCCGAGACATAATAAACAGGGAAGCTCAGCCAATACAGAGGCTACAGTGGGGAAAAGATCCTCCATGTCACTAGTCAAGTAGTAAGTCAGGGTGATAAACTAAAAGGTAGGCAATGGATGGATGAAGACAATGAATAGTGGAACCAACACTAGCAAGCCAAGGCATGGTGGAATGATCACCTCTATTCTCCCTAAGGAGGGTAAGACCAATGAGTATGAATAGTGAACTTCTAAGTCTAAGTAGGGACAATATAATATATATAATAAGCTCAACCAGGTCCACATATCTATATGATCGCCAAATCATGACACTAAGTGCTAAGACATGCTATAAGAATAAGTATAAAAACAATATAACCATAACACAATGATATACTTGCTGAGTCATATACCCGAATGCTCATCACTTGTACCATCATCTGTCGTCTGAAACCGCTGCTGTAACTCTGGGCACTACTGACTGCTCTGTACCAATGGTATAATGGCTATATCGGTCATCTCTTTGAGTGTCCTGAGACTTAGTCATGGCATGGGGAATACAACTGCTGTCCAAAATCTGATAGTGATCCAATATAGATGCTCATCTCAACATCTCAAATGTAAGGGAACTGGCTGAATAGTGTACTGGAATCAAAAAAATAATGTATGGTAGCCCGGCTACTATATATGTGATAACAAGTCCCTTTACAATGAGAGGCTCTCTCCTTTAAATAGGAAGAGGAGAGACCAAAACTCTAACCACCTTTTAAATGGATGGCTAAGATTAAAAGATACATAAGTTATAATCTACGGTTGAGATGAGCTCAATCAATAAAGTACATGGATCAACTAAAAAATATAACAATGTCATGGACAAAATTGCCCTAGGAGGACGTCCCACTCCAAATGACTAGGAAAACATAGCATGAAGCTCATGGTGGGTCTAGGGGGTGACACATAACCTCCCTAGTGTGTCCCCATGGCATAATAATCATCAAATATATCATTTAGGTGTGAAATCACGCCCAACAAGGAAAGTTGTGAGCCTCCAAAGGCTCCAGAAAACCACAAAATGTGTCGGAGAAAAATGTGTGGGCCCCACTAACTGATGTAACTGCTCTGGAGGGTGTGGGAGACATCATACACATCATCAAAACCATTCCTATGCCATTTCCTTGCCTCAGTAGCCCAAATCGATTTCTTTTGTAGCCAATTTTACCATTTTTTATGCCTCTGCAAATCACCTGAAAAGTATAAAAATGCCTGTAACTCACTGCCTGGTCACCTGGGGCCAAATCTGTCTGCACCATCATGTTTGGCAATATTGTAATGTAGTAAAAACAAGTGGCTACACTCCATATCCCCTCTGTAGCGCCATTGATGAACCAATCAACTCATGATACTGCTCTGACATGCCATTTTTAATGGCAAATCTGCATTGAAGTGATAAACTGAGAGAAATCTCAACTGAAACTGCCTGGAATTGAAAACAAATTGTCCCAATGGACTCAGAGATCCCAAATGCACTAAAGGTGCACACTCATACACCATATGGAGGATTGCATAATCATATAATATCAACACCATGCTCAGACAATATAAAAATAATAATAATCTGCAAATGATCAAAATCATTAAGAGTACTGCAGATCACTATCTGAACTTGTAACTGCTGCATGGAACCACCTGGTGACCAAATAAGGATCACATATCATCAATAGCTATCATCTCATGTCCTGTGGTTGACTTTGGTCAAACTTGGTTTGACCAAGTCAAACTGACCCATAATATGATCCAAACCATAAACATCAAGGTGCTGCAAGTGCATTTGGTTAAAACATGCTTCATTAATCATTCCAATAGCAATATAAAGATAAAGTAATCATTTCACTGGCGATCTAAAACAATATATTCAAGATTTTCAATAATAATAATAGCTCAGACTTAGAACCTCAAGACTATACTCACTTCTTGGCTGTGATCAATTTGCTAGTGATGGGTGAGGGTGTATAAATGCAAGGTTAGGCTAAAGGATGACTGTACTGTCTTGACACTGTGATACTTTGGAAGTGGGAGAGGGTATAAACACTAAAGCATATGCTGGAAAAGCAATAACACAGGGGATGGCAGTGTCTCACAAATGGGTAAGTTGTTTCAAAAGTGCTTATTCAACCTTGACAGATGTCTATAACTCACATCCAAGCTGATACAGCTCCGTTAGAATCTTTTCTAGAGCCGCCATGACCAGGTGCCAGGCAACCGTAACTCAAGACTCCAGGGGACACTTGGAATTAGTTGTCCCAAGCTCCATCTCATATCACAACCCGCAGGCTAATGAGGAATAATCATTACAGTATAGGCCAACAGATCATTAGATATAACATACATTTAACCATTGCTTTTTGGGCCTTTCATTCATTTCCATAGCCTTGATCCGTGTGTGTTGAAAAACACATTCTTGAATTTACATTTATTAGGCTTTTTGATCTGTGTGTGTTGAGAAACATATTCTTGGATTTACATTCATTTCACATGCCTTTCATTCACGTGTGTTGAGAAACACATTCTACAATGGGCTTTCATTTAAGATATACAATAAAGTTTCCAAATACATGTAATGATGGTAGTACTATCTATTTCAGGTTTAGCCACACAACTTAGGCAACTTAGAGCCGAGACACAAAACAACAGTGAAACTCATCCAACAAAGAGGCTAGAGTGGGGGAGAGTCCTCCATGTCACAAGTCAAGTAGTAAGTCAAGGTGAAACAATAACTGGAAGGTAACGGATGGATGGAGATAGTGAAAATGATGCCAACACTAGCAAGCCAAACAATGGTGGTAATGATCACCTCCATTCTCCTAAGAGGGTGAAACCAATGAGTATAGGCAAGAACCTCTATCATTTGAGCAAGACACTAGATAAATACATAATAAAGACCAAGTCCAATATATACATGATCGCTAGATCATGACACTAAATGCTACAACATGCTACTAAAATGATCAGGAACGCAATATAAGCCAATACACAAGATAATACATACTGGATCGTATACCTGTGCAAACCATCTGAACTATCATCTGTCAACTGGGAACCTGCTACTGCAACTCTGGGCAAGGCATACTGCTCTGTATGGCAAAATGGCTACATCGGTCATCTAATCTGAGTTTCCTGAGACTTAGATATGGCAAAGGAATATACTGCTGCTCATAATCATAGGAGTGATCCAAAATAGATGCTCATCTCAAGCATTTCAGTTTAAAGGACTGGCTGAGAAAATACTGGAATCTGGAAAAAATATATGGTAGCCCCAGCTACCATAAATGTGATAACAGGTACAAATAAAATACAATAATAATAACAATATAAAATACAAGTGAATATCTTCCGAAGTTACAATTACATTAACACCCATATCAGGTTTGGAGAGATGCCATGATGGAAGAGTACAATTCCATCATGAAGAATGATGTGTGGGAGATTGTTCTGAGACCAGAGGGGAAGTCAGTTGTGACTTCCAAGTGGCTCTTCAAAATCAAACATGCCGTTGATGGTAGTGTTGAGAAATACAAGGTTAGATTTGTAGCACGTGGTTTCTCTGAGGTAGAGGGAGTTGACTACGATGAGACTTTTGCCCCAGTGGCAAGATACTCTTCCATTCGATCAATGATTGCTATTGCTATAGAGATGGGTTGGAGCATTCATCAGATGGATGTGAAGACAACATTTCTGAATGGTGTTTTAGAGGAGGAGGTTTATTTGGAGCAGCCTCAGGGATTTGAGGTGGATGGGAGAGAGTCCCATGTATGCAGGTTGAAGAATGCCCTTTATGGGATGAAGCAAGCTCCGAGAGCTTGGTATTCCAGGATTAATGCATATTTGCAGGAGTTGGGATTCCAGAAAAGTGAGGCAGACCCAAACCTCTACTTCATTGTACTTGGTGAAGTTCCACTTATTCTGGTACTGTATGTAGATGACTTGATCATTACAGGGATAGAGAGACTCATTGCAGAGTGCAAGAAAGATCTTGCATCGGAGTTTGAGATGAAAGACATTGGACTGATGCATTACTATTTGGGTTTAGAGGTTTGGCAGGAGCTTGGGCATATCTTTCTGGGACATATCTTTTTGGGACAGGGAAAGTATTCCATGGACATTTTGAAGAGATTTCAGATGGATGAGTGCAGGCTTATGACTACACCCATGATTACCAATTGGAGGAAGCTTCATGCTTCTGAGGGAGAGTTGGTAGATCAGACATTGTATCGTCAGTTCATTGGTTCTATGATGTATTTTGCCAACACCAGGCCAGATATTTGTTTTGCAGTGAATACTTTGAGTCAGTTCATGATGGATCCTCGAAGGTTCATTGGATAGCTACAAAACATGTGTTGAGATATTTGCATGGCACAGTTGATTTTGGTTTGGACTACAGGAGAGGAGATGGAGTGAGTTTGGTTGGCTATACTGATTCTAATTGGGCAGGTAGTGTGTTCGACTGGAAGAGTACATCCGGTTGTTGTTTCAGTCTGGGCTCAACAGTAGTGTCTTCGTTCAGTCAGAAACATAAGTTAATGGCTTTGAGTTCTGCAGAGGCAGAGTATATGGCAGCTAGTCAGGCTAGTTGTGAGGCCATTTGGCTTTGCAAGTTATTGGTTGGTTTATTTGGTCAGCAGGTGAGACCAATTGTGATACATTGTGATAATCACAGCTGCATCAAGCTTTCAGAGAATCCAGTGTTTCACGACAAGTTAAAACACATTGAGATCAAGTTTCACTTCATTCGTGATTATGTTCAAAGAGATGTAGTGGAGTTGCAGTACATTCCTACTGAGGAACAGGTGGCAGACATCCTAACGAAGTCTTTGGGTAGAGGGAATCATATTTACTTCAGAGACAAGTTGGGGGTTGTGAAAAACACCTTCCTCGGTAAGAGGGAGTGTTAAATTTTGTACCAAGGGAAGTGTTTTTCCACCTTGAGATGTCTAAGGGTGGACAAAACATTAAAAAGTGGTCCCTAGCACTTTATTAAAGTGAGATGTACTTTATGTTTATAAAGTCCTTTTAAGTTGTTTTTTCTCCTAAGTTCACATTATGAGAAATAAAGTGAGTATTTAATTAAAAAGGGAACTCACGTAATTAAATGATATTTGAGCATTAAATATTATTTATTGAGTTATTAATGAGCAATTAATGTGAATCCTTGATCATATCTAATCTAAGCCATTGGATGAAAAGGAGGAAGTTGCCATGAACAAAAAGGGAGGAGTTAGGGATGAAGAGATTTTGGGAGAGCAAGAGAGAAGAGAGAACAGGTTTTGAGAGAAGTCGACTTTGAGAGGAAGAAGACAATTTCTGGCACAAATTCCAAGGAAATCCTTACAACAGTTGACACAGAAATCAAGGAGGCCGTATAGGCACAATTTCCAAGAACGCCGTACAGTCCGTACAGGCAAAGTCTGGCACAGAATTCGAGGTCGTACATCATTTAATGCAGTCCGTACCATCACAGAAATTGAGGAGAATGGCACTGTTTTTGAGGAAGAAAATTGGCACAGATTTCAAGGCTAAGGTACAGTAATTAATGCTGTCCGTACATCATCTGTACAGGCAGAAATTGGCACAGATTTCAAGGGACTTTTGCACAGAAATCGAGGCCGCATGTGTGAGGCCGTACAACAGTTTGTTGGGCACAATTTTCGAGGAAAGGACAGAAAATTGCAGCACGCTGTACAGTGACAGTTTGGCACAAATTTTGAGAAGAAATTTGCTGAGATAAGTATAGCTGTTAATTTGTGTAATTTCTCTCTCTAAAAGAAATAAATTTCTCTCTCTAAACAGGTTTTCCCTTTGGGGTTTTTCCTGAGCCAAGTTGGCTAAAAATTCCGAGTCTAAATATTTTCATGTGGCTGATTTAAATTTCTATAGATGAAAAGAATTGTAAAAATCTCATGTGTTTCAAGCAAGTTGTTAATTTTCTGTTTATGAGAAGCTAATGGGGTTTGGGCATTAACCTCTATGCAAACAAAACTTGAAACCGGGTTGGGGTTTGAAAAATTTACATTCCTTGCCTGTTAATCATTGTTTTTCCAAGTCCATTTGACCTACTTTGGTGCTTAACGAACACTACTATATTTTTATGGGTTGTTTTAGATGCTTCTAGGTGGAACACTCCACAAAACTTGCCTTTCTTGCTTGTCATGTGTGAGCCATTAGCACAAAACCTCTTCAATATGTGGAGTGCTCCTCATAGAATGGACTCCTTGACCATGTGATGACGTGTTAGGGAATTGCCTCCAAATATGCAACTATTGCCTTGGGGGATGTGAAATGCCTCAAAAGTATTCTCAATGTGAAAACATGCACAAGAATGTGTAACTGTAGAGATGTCTGTCCAAGGCAAGATCATCCACCAAAGACAAGAAACATCCTCCTCTAACTCTAGTGCTTAGGATCTCATGAGTATGTAAGTGGTAAGAGGGTGCATCACATTGGAGCAACAAGCTAGATGGAGTTGAGATATCTTGCTTGGTTTATGACATTGCCTTCTGGAGTAAAGAAAACGAGGTCATTTAAGCTATTAAGTGTCTTCTTGTTATATTGTTGATTGTGGATTGGCAATAAACCCACAATTGCTTTTATTTGTGAGGCCGTACGTAATGTTGAAGAGGAAATATAGATCGTTTACAAGCCTATTTGGAAACTCATGGATGAAAGATGGAACAAGCAACATGGATCCTCAATTATATGAGCAAAAATATAGGGAGCAAGTAGTTTGTTTGACCAGCTATTACTCCCTTTGCAACAAATTTTATTTTATTGGAATATCTTTTCAGCCAAATGAGCAATTTGTGGAAAATATTTTGAAGTGATGAATGGGGTGCACACATTGGAGTAATAAGCTAGAAGGAACTGAGATAGCTTGCCTGCCTTATGGCATTGCTTTTGAGTAAAGAAAAAAGGTCATTGAAGCCATTGAGTTTCTTGTCATATTGGTAATAAACCCACAATTACTTATATTTACTAGGCCATGGATTATGTATGTTGAAGAGGCAATTTAGATTCTTTACAATCTTATTTGGAAATTTATTGATGAAAGATGGAACATGCAACTCCATTGGCTAATACATGTAGTTGGGATTTTTTAAACCTAAAATATGATTATTCAAACAACAAACAATGAAGTCACAGATGGATTATATGATTACATAGAGCATATGGTTCCTGATATTGTTGAGCAAGGTTAAATACACTCCGAATTGCAGAACTATATGACAGGTTGAAGCACAACCAATTGTCCAACACAATCTTCTGTTGAGGAGCAACCAATTGTCCAACTTCAACACATCTATGGATGATCCTATAGTCTTCAAGGAGATTGACCCCTCCTTTGATTAGAGTGCAGAGAGTTTGCCACTAGCGTCTCCACAAGAACTTCAACTTGATGGAATTGAAGTTGCTTGACTCAATGAAGGTGGATGAGTCAGGTGTAGGCCCTTAGGGGCAATCCTTCAAGAGGTAAGTTCAACAAAAAGTAGAGGCTAAACCAATGTACATTCTTGAGGAATCAACCTATGATGACAATCCTAATGAGTGATTAGTAATACTATAGATACTTCGGGACGTGTCCTTAGCCCTTAGGGACTTGTCCCTCAAGTTTTCCCATTGTAAGGGACATCACAATGGTTAGGGATGTTCCCAATGAGCTGGAGACAACCCTACGGTTGTCAGGGACATTCCCATTGTTCTTGGGATGCACCTGCTAACATTGGGGACAATCTAGTGACATCCCAAATGTCTCTTGATAAATGGGGGACAGTTGGGTGTCACCACACATAAAGGCTAAAAAGGGTTCCCAATTGGCTAAGCATGGGCCCATTGTGGCCTTGCTTGGTAAATGGTGTGATCTTGGTGACCATGATGATGAGAAATGCCCCAAGAACTCAAGTACTAGTTTAAATATTGTAAAGATGAAATCAATAAGGACGACTACACTCTCATGAGAAGTAAGGCTAGACAATTATAGAAACATTTGGATCACGAGGTTGAAAATGTATAGATGATTGCAGCCAGGGAGTTGATTAAGGAAAATGATCGGACTGTGAAGTCTCAGTTGACAAGAAATTGATGGTAAGTGAAAGAAAGACATGAAAGAACAGTTTAATTCCTCTCACATGTCATACAAGTTCAATTTTTTGTAAACGTCAAGAAACTTGTAAATAGCATATCAATGTTGGACGAATCTCTGAGTAGACCAACACATACTACTGTTGTCACACAATATGCTTTGATGGGAAAATCACTTAGTTAGGCTGAGGTGTTAGATAATCCATGAGAATGTGAATTGTTTTTCTATTCAAGGGGATAAAGGCTTACATTAATGTGGAAACTGGAAACAAATTAGTATATAAATCACTCAGTTAGGCTGTGTTAGATAATACATGAGAATGTGAATTGTTTTTCTTATTCAAGCCTCAAGGGGATAAATGCATGACAGTTAATGTGGAAACCAATTGGTACATATTGGAAATGTGATTGTGATTTTGTCACAAGACAAGGTGTTAGTTCGGAAAGTCAATTTTATGGCCATTCCGAGTTTCTACCATGAACATCAAATGGAAGTCAGGTGGAGCTACTAGCATCTTGATGCCATAATCCATTAAGGTGTTAAGAGTGTTACCACCTAAGTTGTACTTAGTTGGTTTTCAAGTGAGCCTGCAAAGATTGAACAAGTCACTTGTTCCAATTCAGAAGATAAGAAAGTCCTAGTAGGGCCAGCTTGGCCCTTTTTTAATAATTTTACATGTTCATACCCTGTGGGGAATTGTAATAAGTTGGCGTAGCATGATGAGTTTTGTAAAAGACTTGGCTTCCTAAGACTTAGACATCAATGTGGTTCTCTAGAGTGTTTTTTTCCTTGGTAATTATGCATTGCTTTTTAGCGACGCATAATTTCTGAGTTTTTCACTCACACCTCCAAAGTTGGAGTATCCGCCTTGGTGGCTAAACCTTGGGAGGTTATTAAAGTCTTGGTGTCTATGTATATTACCATGCTAGTCATCAATATTGAGTCATATGAACATGTACTAGGTCCCCCTAGGTTTTTTCGCAAATAATATTATTATTTATTTTTATTTTATTTTATTTTTTTTTCCGTAAAATGGGCCAATTTTTTAATGTTTTAATTAAAAAATTTCAAAATGTAATAAAAGTGTGGTTAGGAGGTGAAATTTGCGATGGGGGTGCTTGTTTTCTAACTTGGAGCACCCACTTTACCCCTAGATCCACGTTTGAGAGGAAAATCATAATATTTTATCACTTCAAGTGATTTTCTCTCGAAAATGTCAAAAAAGACCAAAGAAATGGCTAAAAAGACATAAAAAGACATAAAAAGACAAAAAATCAGCATCCCACAAATCAAGCAAGTTTGTTTGGGAGTTGTCTCCGATGATTGGCAATCAAATCTAAGGTAATCGAGAGCCAAGTCCTTTGATTTGGTGATTGAAGATCTCATGGATGAGGGGGCGAATTTCTCCTTAAGGGGGCGCATTTATCCATGAGAGGGCTCACCTCTTGTTGTATATGTGTCATAGATAGAGAGGGGGTGACCTACCTCGTGAGAGGTGGCGCCTACCACCTCTAGTTCACTCCAATTCACCCCCAATCATCTCAAAAAGCTCCAAGACTTGGCAAGTTCGCCCCCCTTGGGGTTTGCTCTCATTTTTCCTATTTAATCATGCATTTGCCTCTCATTCTTCATGGTTAGAGTACAAAAGTCCAGCCGAAGCTTTGAAGCTTTATATTGGAACATCTTTTGTGGGGAATAAATAAAGAATTTGGAGGTCCATTTGTTGGTGTGTGGTACTATATGTGTGGATGTATTGTCAATGGTATATGAGGTAACCGTAGCGTAGGTAACCGTAGCATAGTTAACCGTAGCGTAGTTAATCTGGCCTTTGAAGGACTTGTGATAGTCAGTAGGATAAATGATTCTAGTTTGATTTCATTTATTTCTTGTTCATGTCCGCAGTATAGAATTTACATTTTTTTACTTGCTTGTATGCATTTTATTCTAATCTCCGGCATGAGAATCACCGAATTTGACATTTGTGTTGCAAGTAGTTTTAGCTGTGCAGGTTATCTAGCTGGAAGGAGTGGCTGAGCTTGTTTGCATCTTCCATCGTTCCAAGCATTTTTAAAAGGACATAGTGTTGTTGTAACTTCGGAAGATATTCATTTGTATTTTATTATTATATTATTATTGTACTTTTATTGTACCTCCGTCGGAGATGTTTTTCCTCCGTTCAGGGATGTCATTATTATGTTTGGTCATGAAAGATTATTGAGGTAAAACCTCCATTGTAAGTCGGGGCAATAACTGAAGAAAATTGACTTAAATATGAAATGGCTCATTCACACATTCTGTCAAACACTTTGAAGAATCTAGGGTTTTAACTTGAAATTCTAAAAGTAAAACCACACTTCAAAAATGTACTCCAAATACAAAAAATAACTTCAAGCAAGATGAACACATGTAATTTTTGTCAAAGACCGGGCAAAACCCCACAAACTTTGGGGAAAACCTTGAGAGCAGAAATTGATTAAAAAGAATTCTGAAACTTCTCGACACAGAAATTTCCTTCACTTGTAAACTGACAAATTAACCCTACTTATCTTTTTTAGACTGCTGGCTCGAAATTTGTGCCCACAGAACAGTGTACGGCCTACTGTACGACTTTCCTCACACGTGCCAGAATCTGCTGTAACGATCGACTGTTCATTCACAACATTAAATGTTGCCTAAAAAATCATGCCCAACTCATGCCAAAAATGCTGCTGTACGGTCCATATTGTCAGTAATTAAATTCTATACTTTCTGCCTCGATTTCAGTGCCCACGTACTGTACGGACGGTGAAAAACCTGTTGTATGGACTGCTGTCAAAACTTTCTTGGAATCCGTGCCATCTTGCTGGCGTTCTTGGGAAATGTGCTGTTGAAGATGTCTTGGGAAATGTGCCAAGTTTTTCTTGGAAGCTTTTTTCTTTTTCTTCTCTTTTTCCTCTCTGATGGTGAGTGTTTCATTTGCCCCTTTCACTTCATTTTATACTTTGCTTTTCACTAACTAACCCTAACTACCAAAGAAACTATCTAATCAATAACTAGGATTAGATTAGGAGATCTATGGTTCAAAATAGATGCACTTTTCTCAATAATAAAATAATTAATAAATACATCACTTAAGTGACCCACTTTTATAAAGTACAAAAATGTCTTTATTACATAAAAGTCACTTTATTACATAATTACACAAGGAACAAAACGTTTTGGTCCCCCTCATCACATTCACACCAAAAATATGAGGGAGGACCTCCAGAGTTATCTTTTTCAACACTCCCTCATAACGAGGGAGGTCCTTCCGGCACCATCCAAATCTCTACCATTGACTCCTGACGCAGCTCCCTCTTGCTCTGGAATGTCTCTCGGAGAGAAGTGCCCACCTCTGAAATAAAACTCTGACTCTAAACCTCATCAACCTGCTCATCACCATCACCTGTCTGGCCGAGTCTTTTGCCAGTGCTTTGGAGAGATTCACTCTCCTCATCAGAAGAAATGTAACTAACATGCCAATCAAATGCATCTCCTGCCCCATCCTCTGACTCTGACAACCATCCACCTGTCCATGGACGTACAACATGAACTCTCAATATGTATAACCTGTCCCTGCGATCACTAAGCAAGATTGTGGTCATGACAGGATCATTTCTTCGATAAATGAAGATATGACCGTCCTTGACCAACAACCCATAACCATCATCCTCAAAAGATGACACTGAGAGTTTACTAACTCTCATCCCAGGTACAAAGAGAACTCCATGTATCTGCAGGACCTCTCTAAGGTCTAGTTGAAACTTGATTGTTCCAACCCCTCGAATAGCTATTTGTGGATTGTCAATATCTGTCTGAATGTAGTGTCCTGGTCCTAACTATGTGATAATCTGGAATGCATCATACACTGCAGTCATATGTCTGGTTGACCCACTGTTAACAATCCAGACATGCTCAAAACTAAGCTTCCTACACTAGAGTCAATAGAGGCTAGATAAAATTCATGCTCAAACTGACCTGCAAACTCATCTATTGCAGTTGCTGCTGAATCTCTCTATCTTCCCTTTCTTCTTCTAAGGACATTTTGTGGCATATTGTCCTAATTGACCACACCGATAACATTTGATATGACTCAAATCTTTCTTCTTCTTGTTCTTCGATTTGGCTGCAAGTGCCAAATCCTGCTCAGCATCCTCACTAATCTGACCAACCTGAGACACTTCCCAGATTTCCTCCTAGGTAAAGTCATCCCATAATCTGGACCAACTGGGAAGCTTCTCTCTGCCCACAATACATTTCACAAAGACCTCCCACTTTTTGGTGAAACCCTTCAGGGCTATCCTCACCAATTCAGAGTCAGGGATAGTCTCTCCTACTGCTGCCAACTCGTCCTTGACTTGTGTAACACGAGTCAAGTAGGAGGCTACACCCTCATCTTTATTCATTTTTATACAATGTAGCTTGTCTTTTAGGGCCATCTTATGATTCTTGTCCTTTGCTTCGCACAACTGGTTCAATGTGTCCCACATCTGTTTAGCTATTTTCTTTTCTGCTAAATGTGGAATGAGATGGTCTTTAACCCCATCCAGTATGATTCTCTGGCCTCTGGCTTCAAGAGTTTCATGCTCCTCAAGCTCATCTCTATTTGTTGGCTTAGTCATGATACTATTAGCAAATCTCCAAATTCTCAATTCTTTTAACACAACAGTGATTCTTACTTTCCATGGGATATAGTTGGATACTCCAACCTATCCTCATACCTGATACTCATCATGGAAAATACTTGCAACCAAAAAACAACTTGAAAGATAAACACAACACTCTTCTTCACTTCAAAAGAACACTTGCTTGCTTCCTACTTCAGTATGGCTCTGATACCATGAAGAAAATTGACTTAAATATGAAATGTCTCATTCATACATTCTGTCAAACACTTTGAAGAATCTAGGGTTTTAACTTGAAATTCTGAAAGTAAAACCACACTTAAAAAATGTACTCCAAATACTGAAAATAACTTCAAGCAAAATGAACACATGTAATTTTGGTCAAAGACCGGGAAAAACCCCACAAACTTGGGGAAAACCCTAAAAGAAGAAATTCATTAAAAAGAATTCTGAAACTTCTTTACACATAAATTTCTTTCACTCATAAACTGACAAACTAACCCTACTTATCTTTTTGAGACTGCTGCCTCGAAATTCATGCCCACAGAACAGTGTACGGCCTGCTGTACGACTTTCCTCACACATGCTAGAATTTGTTGTACGGACTGTTCATTCACAACATTAAATGTTGCCTCGAAAATCGTGCCCAAC
Organism: Larix kaempferi; assembly: GCA_027924585.1. Taxonomy (NCBI): domain Eukaryota; kingdom Viridiplantae; phylum Streptophyta; class Pinopsida; order Pinales; family Pinaceae; genus Larix; species Larix kaempferi. The sequence continues at coordinate 10,199,993 of BSBM01000936.1, forward strand.
TCGTGCCATAAATGCTGCTGTACGGTCTAGACTGTCAGTAATTAAATTATGTACTTTTGCCTCGATTTTAGTGCCCACACATGTTGTACGGATGGTGAAAAACCTACGGTATGGACTGTTGTCAAAACTGTCTTGGAATTCGTGCTTTCTTGCTGGCGTTCTTGGGAAATGTGCTGCTGAAGATGTCTTGGGAAATGTGCCAAGCGTTTCTTGGAAGTTTTCTTCTTCTTCTCTTTTTTCTCTCTGATGGTGAGTGTTTCATTTGTCCCTTTCACTTCATTTTATACTTTGCTTTTCAGTAACTAACCCAAACTACCAAAGAAACTACCTAATCAATGGCTATGATTAGATTAGGAGATCTATGGTTCACAATAGATGCACTTTTCTCAATAATAAAATAATTAATAAATATATCACTTAAGTGACCCACTTTTATAAAGTACAAAAATGTCTTTATTTACATAAAAGTCACTTTATTACATAAATACACAAGGAACAAAACTTTTTGGTCCCCCTCATCACACTCACACCAAAAGTATAAGGGAGGACTTCCAGAGTTATTTTTTTCAACAATAGCTCCCCAAAAGATAAATGTAAATTGTATTATTGAGTTTCCCTAGGATAGGTCAGCCCAGTCAAGTTAGTGAGGTCGGCCCCATTAGGAAAAAGGTCACCCACACATAAAGTATAAATAGAGAGGCTTGCTCTCTCATTTGGAGACAAAACTCACTCAAACAAGTTCGCTGGAGGAGAAAGAGAGAGAGCTGTAGAGATACCTTATATTTTGGTTTTTCCATCTTGCTTGATATTGTACTAGTGACAAATCTATTTCTGAGGAAGTTGCGGGGTTTTCTCCTTTATGGTTTCCCCGAGGAAAATTTTTGTGTCTTTGTGTTTCGCTGTGCTTGTCTATCTTTTAGTTTAAAGATCTAACTAAATTAAATTAAAGTGCAAACTCTAACACATAGTCCCTCCGCCTCCCACCTGTAGACTCCATAGATTTGATATTCAAGTTGTTTCTCATCTCTTTCCTTCACCTCTTTTTTTATTAAATCATTCTTTGGTTACAGTACTAACATCCTTAAGTAAATTAGTTTGCTTTTAAGGAATATCTAAAGGTTGATTTTATTTGAGTATGTTGCTAGATCTAACTTTTAAAGTTTACATTTATAGGTCTAGTTTATGTTTAAGTACTTGCACTTATTAAGTTGTTTCCTATCTTTCAGTATTTAATTTTTTTATGCTTCTAATGCTTTATTTGGCACATTTGGTGCATAATAGGTGGCTAGTTTTTCACTTTTAACGAACAGGTAAGAGGAGGTGTTGCTGAAATTTCTCAGATTTGAGCCATCCAGGGTCTCTTGGAGCAACAAGCCTCGATCCTATTTCCTTTTGTAAACCTTGTAATGCCTTTGGATCTAGAAATATAAGGACCAAAGGCATCCCACCTGATAAGATTGAAAAATAATTAATAAAAGCAAGTGGGCTGCCCAGTGCCCGCAACCATCCCCCATGGGGGTTTCGCGTCATTTTCTTGTCGTGATTGTTTTTCTTTTCTACTTTCATTTCTGCTAACCTTAGATTAGTTTCAGTTTCTTTCTTAGTTAGTTTTCTTTCAAGTTATTTCATTTCACAAAAAAGAGTAACGAACTCTCTTGCTTTCTCGAAGTACTGTGCCATGGAAAGAGCTTGCTCGAGTACTGGAGTTCATCCAGAAAAGAGATTTTTGGATTAGTCTAATTAACTAGAAAACATTTCAATTTGTTTTTAATAATACAAACCAAGGCTCTTTTCCTCGTATGCTCTGGACCTTTATGGCTCGTCCGACTAGTTGGTCATACTAGAAATGGATTAGAGTGACTAGCTTAACAGGAAAATCCACTTAAGTCAATCTTCAAGAATTCGGGAGGTCGCAAAGAGTGACTACCATAGAGTCAGGGGGCTACTTTAAGCAGGTTATGCCTCACCCAGTTGGACACTTGGTAAAGCTGCTCATGCGCTCAGTTCAAAAAGGTGAATCTTAGTGGGCCAAATGAACAATTAACCCACTTCCTTAATCACTCATCATAATAATCTAAAAATGACAATGAGACACTTGCAACACTTTCACGTCACAACAACAGCACAATTCGACTCCATTGGCATTGGTTTACGTGCAACAATCAAAACATCTTTAAGTGAATTCATGTGTTAATGGAATGTTTTATCAGATGTTGTTGATTTAAATCTATTTGCAAATCTTGTATCAGTGTATTTTTTAACTCCTAAAATCACATTTACTTTTTGTACTTAGCTTAGTCAGCCATAGTATTTTATTAGGGACCACCCCCCTTGGCTTCGTTAGGAGTTGAGAGCCTAAACGGAGGAGTCAAGATGAAGTGACAATACTTGACTCGAGACTTGCCCCAAGGATGCACCAAGCGGCTTGAAGATTTCTGCCGCGATAACCCTCAGGTGTGTGTTCAGGCGGCAACAAAGAGTAGAAGTTCACTTTGGACTTTGCTAATTTCAGTGTTTGTCTATTGCATTATATTGTGCAATATATCATTGGGGTAGAATTATATGACAATTAAGTAGGAGTGAAATTGAATAACCATTACTTTGAATAATCAAACTATTGGTGAAGAACTAACAAGTTTTGAAGTTGTGTGATAAGAAGAAATAAAGAGGACTTACCCTTGAGCTTACAAGAGATGGGATATTATTTTTGGGAAAATACTTAGAAGATGAAAATATTTTAGGTTTTGGATGCTTACTGTTATCACATATATAGTATCCAGGCTACCATACATTTTTTGTCAGATTCCAGTACACTATTCAGCCAGTTCCCTTGCATTGAGATGCTGAGATGAGCATCTACTATGGATCACTATCAGATTATGGACAACAGTTTTATTCCCCATGCCATGACCGAGTCTCAAGACACTCAGAGAGATGACCGATGTAGCTATTTAGCCATTCGTACAGAGCAATCAGTAGTGCCTAGAGTTGCAGCAGCAGTTTCAGAGGACAGATGAGGGCTCAAATGATGAGCATTCAGGTATATGACTCAGCAGGTATATTATGGTGTTGTGGTTATATTGCTCTTATGTTCATTCTTTTAGCATGTCTTAGCATTTAGTATCATGATCTGGCGATCATATAGATATGTGGACCTGGTTGTACTTTTATATATATCATATTTGTCCCTACTCAGACTTAGAAGTTCTTGACCTATACCCATCGATTTTACCCTCCTTAGGGAGATTAGAGGTGATCATTCCCACCATACTTTGGCTTGCTAGTGTTGGTCTCATTATTCACTATCTTCATCCATCCATTACCTACCCAGTTTGCTACTTACCTTGACTTACTACTTGACTAGTGGCATGGAGGACCTTTCCCCACTGTAGCCTCTGTATTGGATGAGCTTCCCTGTTTATTGTGTCTCGGCTCTGAGTTGGTGACAAAACTTACCTTTGGTGAGTTGGATTTCCTCATGAAGTCCCCCTAGTCACTAAAGATGTTGTTGGCTAAACCTGAAACTTTTAGTACTGCCATGAATACAAAGTATGGAAATAAAATGTTGTATCTTGTATGAAAGCCCATTCATGCAATGTGTTTCTCAACACACATGAATGAAAGACAAGCCAGATGAAAATGACTATGAAATATCAAATGTTATATCTATTGTGAAATGTAAATACCTAGGTAAACAAGCTATCTATGACACACCTAGAAGTGCTCAGGTAAACAAGTGCCTTAAAAACACACCTGCAGCAAGAAGCCTTATGAAATGTAAATCTATGCAATGTGATTATAAACACACATAGATCAAAGGCTATGGAAACTTTAGGCCCAAAAAGCAATGGAACTTAAACTCTATATGAAAAAGATTGCTGGCCTCATTTGTATTATGGATTGTGCACATATGTCAAGGTGAATAAACACTCTTTGAACAACTTACCCATTTGTGAGACACCACCATTCCTTGTGTTATTGCTTGTCCACTATATGCTATGGTGTGTATTCCCTTTTCCATTTCCAAAGTGTCACAATGTTAAGTCAGTAAGTTATCCTTTGACCTAGCCATGATATTCTTAGCCCTCACCCTTCACTAGCAAATTGATCACAACTACTCACCCTTCACTAGCAAATTGATCACAACTATGAAGTGAGTATGACCTTGAAAGTCTTGTTTGAGTAATAAATAATAATTAATGACCTATTATATTTGGATTTAGATCGCCAGTAATGATTGCTATTTGAATGGATTGTAAAGTATGTTTTAACCTTTGACACCTTGCAGCAGCTTGATGACAGTTTGAGTTATATTTTAGTCATGTTGACTTGGTCAAACCCAGTTTGACCAAAAGTCAACCATAGGACATGAGGTGACAGACCCTAGATGATACAGATAGATGATATATGGTCTGGTACACGTCACCATGGTGGGTTTATGCAGTGGTTTCAGCCCTATGATGATGATTTGGGCTTTTCAACACTTTTACAAATTATTATTATTTGGTTTGTCGGATATGATGAGCATTTATTTTTGACCATGCAGAGGTCCATATGGTGTATGAGTACACACTTTAGATGGATTTGGACCTTTTGAGTCCAATGAGACAGTCTGTTTTCAGTTCCGGGTAGTTATAGTGATATTTTAGCCTCAGTTGGCTATCTTAGTGCAATTTTGGCTTGTCAGAGGCCCTGTCAAAGCAGAGCAAAGATTTGATTGGTTCACCTAGAGCGCTGTTGATGGAGGGGGTGTTCTAGCCACTTGTTATTACCATATTACCCCCCTCCCAGACAGCCTGGTGGTCTTACTTTTTGGAGCCAGGCACTCTAGGGGGCAGTTTGGGTAGTTTCACACTTCCCAAGGCAGGCCAGAAATGGTGAAAATGGCTACAAAAGAATTCGATTTGGGCTACTGAGGCAAGGTTATGGCATGGGATGACTTGTGATGATGAGTGGGATGTCTTCCACACCTTCTCCAGTAGTTTCAGCTTTATCAGGACCCACACCCATCACTTATGGCATTTTTTGATGATTTCTGGAGCCTTCCAAGGCTCACGACTTTCCCAGAGAGACACGATTTGGTGTTTAGATCATTTATTTTTGGATATTGTGCCATGGGGATTGACCAAGGGTGTTATAAATTACCCCTTGGACCCATCATGAGCTAGATCTATTGTTTTATCATTTGATTTTGGTGGGACCCCCTCTCCTAGGGCGATTTTGTTCATTATTATATTGTATTATTGAGTTCATCCATGTATTGTATTGTTGAGCTCATCTCAACCATTGATTAAATCTTTTGATCTTTTAATTTTAGCCACTCATTCAAAAAGTGGTTAGGATTATGGCCTCTCTCCATCCTATTTAAAGGAGAGAGCTTCTCATTGTAAAGAGGTCTTTGGCTCTTGGAATCTTGATATAGAAAAACTTTTCTATTGAAATTCTTGTGGTCTCCTTTTAATCTGGTGTTCTTCGATGGTGATTGTAAAGTCTATTGCATCCTAGCATTTGGGTATTTGTGGTAAGATCTATCTTTTTTTGGAAACTTTTGTCTTGTGTACAGGAGGGCGACTTCACTTGGGCGTTTTTGCAAGGCTTCTTCAACTCGCTCCACTTGGCATTCGCTTGTATCAGGGGGTTATCATTAGTATCATTGTGACTATGCTATCTTTCTGTTATTTCTCTTGTGGCATTAGTCTCATCTCTTGTTCGCAGTAAATCTGATATCGTTGACGTTTATTGTGCAGGAGAGAGGGCGCATTGGCTTCCTTGGGCAAATTGACTTTATAGAAAACTACCTCAAATTGCTCCAAATTGATCGGGTTTGCATAGATCATCATCATCAAAGCATCTACAAGGTTATCTAGGTAAGATCCACAGGTTTGTTCTTCTTGTCTTGGTTCCAATCCATTGGCATAGCTACTTCATTGATAAAACCCTCATATTTCAAACCCTCATTTTGCAATTTTTCAGATCTAGCAAGATCTACTTGGCTTTTGGGTACAAAATTTAAAACCCACCTGTATAGCATCCACGACAATTCGGATCTATAATTTGGTGTGGATTGGCCTTCATCTGACCCATTTCCCAAGGCAAAGTAGTCTCTCAAAGGGAGGTCGCACTTCCTAGGAGGGGTGAGTTTGCTAAGATCTAGCACATGGGTAGGTGAGATCCCACTTGATCATTCATCTACACATTTGATAACCTACCCCCAGTGTGTCACTGCAGTGATTTTCACCTTGTGGGCCCCATTCCTCATTTTGAGGGTTGAGCCCCACTTGGGTCACTTTATGATACATTTCAATCTCAGATCTGCTGAGATCTAGCCATTGGATGACCCTAATTTTCAAGATCCTCTTAGCTTGACACCTCAACATCCTTGATCTATAATTTGGTGGACATCCGACTCCATTCGGCCCATTTCCCAAGGCACTAATCTTCTCCAAGCCAATTCGACTTTCCTGGATTGTTGGGTTAGATTGTGGTTTGATCCTTGTCTTGTTTGCTTGACTATCTTGACATTGTCATATCCTTCCATCAAGCTCATCTTTGGTATTGGTTAGCCCCAATTTAGTCCTTAACTACCCTGCATTGGACACGGTTCCCAAGGCAGTGGATTTTCTCATAATTGACTAGTACCCTAATCCTGGATCTTACTTCAAACATCATAAGTCACTCACACATACATATTGGACCAAAGCCATACTGTTTAAAAACCCTTGATCTAACCTATACTCATCTTGTGACTTCATCCATAGATCTAGGGTCCCACCATACACCTTATGTACTTCATCTATATTTGATTTGATCTGGTGTTTTGGTCTGATCTCTCCTATGGGAGTAGATCTGGGTCGCCCCCTTTGTTGTCTTGGGCTAGATAACATAAAGTGAAGATTGCCTCGATTGGCGTGACAACCATCCATTGGGAGTCGAGGCTATCTTGGTTGCTCCTCTTTGGTTGCCTATCCCCTCTGCCATCCATCTTGGATCCATCTCTAGGGGCAACTACAAGTTAGGTGATAACACTTACATTGGTAGATGAAGGATAATGAGTTATTGGCTGTAGAGTGTTTTAAAATAGAAATAGATGAGGCAGGTGATCCTCATATTGGCCTACTCTAGAAGAGAGTCAACTGAGTCCAGTCGATGAACTGACGGGAATAATTGATATTGCAATGCCAGTGTCAAGGGAGGATGACAGACAATGGTAGGAAGATGAAAGACAATTGGAAGGCACAAGTTGACTGGCTGATGACATACATCTGCTTGACAGCATGATAAACAATGCCCCTGAAAGTGGTAAGTTGGAAACCGAAAATCAGAAGATCACTGAAGAGCCAATATATAAATTTGAAGACTTAGGTAACATTAGATATGAAGGTCTATTCAATGTTCACATGTCAATTTGGGAATTTTAGAACAACACTGGAATATTGTAGTTGGGAACAATTGGTATCCACTCAGCAACTGTCATTAATATATCCATATTATAACACAATGTATTTGCCTGGTCATATGATGACGCTGAAGGGGTTAAACCAGATTTGTGCATACACAAAATTGAATTGATTCCTATAGCACAACACTGAGAAGCGAGCATTTAAAATGAACCCTAGGTATGTTGCATGGGTGGACGAAGAAATTTGAATATCCTAGGTAGCTGTCAATATTATATTTTTAGTTGATACGAATAAATGGGTATCCTTTGTAGTGATTTGTCCGAAGGAAGATGACAAAGAAAACTTAAATTTGGTGTGGATCCCAGATGATTGAATGTTATCACGAACACCGATGCCTTCCCCACACCATTCACATATTCCTTCCTGGAGGATGTTGCCAGACATGAAATCTACCTTTTTTCTGTATGGCTCTTTAGGATACAATCAGATTATTATTTCTGACAAAGATTAGTTAAAACCACTTTTGTCAGAGTCTGAAATTTTGCATACTATCAAATGCCCTTTGGACTGTGTAATGCAACCAATTCAAAGAATTATTTTGCATTTATTTGAGAAGATGGAAGCAAGTAATTAGAATGTCTTTTTGGATGATTGGTCTACTATGGTAAATGGCAACAATTGAGAGCCTTGTAAAAGTGTACGCAGCTTTGTCAGGCTGCTCGTCTCTGCCTACATTTGTCCATCTGTCCTGAAAGCATAGTAGCAAAATTCGGTAGCATTGGACTTTCCTGTGTGGAAATTCGAAATTCGGTATAGTACGAATACGGTACGGTACGGTAGAGTCGACCAACAAGCAAAGATAACGGAAAACAAAAAAAAGATTTTCTTAAATCAAAATTTCCATTTATATATCTTATAAATAACATCTTAGTGAGAGTTCGCACCAGTCGATTCTGGAATCTGAACGGAGAAAGTTGAACAGTGAAGATTGCGGATACGATAAGACTGGGTTTTAAACTATTAAATTTTCCTGCCATCGCATGACTGCAGAGTGCACCGTGGGCCTGATTATACGTTTTTGGGACATATCATAAGGCGAGAGTTATTTAAATTTATTTGGCACCCTGACCCCGTGATTGCACAGTAAATTTAAATGATAAGGTCCTTTTACTGGAAAAAAAAATTAAACTAACAGCTTTGTACAGTAAATTTAAATAATAAGGTCCTTTTACTAGAAAAAAAAATTAAACTAACAGCTTTTGTGATAATTATATATAAATATAAAAAATTTGTTTTTATAGACAAGCTGATTGAACTTAATGTAATTCTACAGGAGATTGTTTACATGTTTTATCAGAGATTTATCATGTATTCCGCCAATACATTTTATCCATAAAATAATATTAACATCAATAAGCCTTTAACGTTAAGTCAAATCCTAATTGCATTCAGATTGAAAGAATTAATTTCGGGAATATTACTCTTTTGAGGAAGACCTGTAAGAGATTTATAACGTTAAAATCCTAATTGCATTCAGATTGAAAGAACTAATTGCGGGAATACTACTCTTTTGAGGAAGACCTGTAAGAGATTTATCATTATTCCGCCAATACATTTTATCCATAAAATAATATTAACATCAATAAGCCTTTAACGTTAAGTCAAATCCTAATTGCATTCAGATTGAAAGAATTAATTTCGGGAATATTACTCTTTTGAGGAAGACCTGTAAAAGTCATCTTGATAGGGTTTTGCGGTATCATACAGAATTATTTAAATTTACATTTAAATTTATTTTCAATTTGGGTGAGTGGCACTCTTACATTTTAAAGCTTTAAACATTATAATTTAGGTTAGTTTTTATATTAGATTTATTTTATAATATAAAATAAAGTTTGGTAATTAGTTAAGTAATATTTTTTGGAATATAATTCATTTTTGGTATTTATTTATTTAAATTTTTATATTTTGAAGGATAATTATATATGTTTTAATGAAAAATAAATGTTACATACAATTTTGAATAGTTTATCTCTAAGTTGCCAGGAAATGTGGGTGCGGGGATGGGTGCGGGTATGGGTGTGGGGGCGGGGACACCACTTTTTGAAATAGGGTACTTGGGTTAGTTTTTATATTAGATTTATTTTATAATATAAAATAAAGTTTGGTAATTAGTTAAGTAATATTTTTTGGAATATAATTTATTTTGGGTATTTATTTATTTAAATTTTTATATTTTGAAGGATAATTATATATGTTTTAATGAAAAATAAATGTTACATACAATTTTGAATAGTTTATCTCTAAGTTGCCAGGAAACATGGGTGCGGGGATGGGTGTGGGTACGGGTGTGGGGGCGGGGACACCACTTTTTGAAATAGGGTACTTGGGTTCGTCGGGGTACTCTATATATAAACATGTCATATGCATATTTCTTCATAATTCAATGATTCATCATTCATTCAACATTCACACTGGAACATAAAATTTGATATCAAGTGGAAGTTATATTATGATTCCATTATCATACTACATTCAAACTTTGCCTAATGGGCTAATGGCATTTCCAGACATGAAATAGAAAATACAAAATTTAGGAAACACTCAATAGTGATTTCATTCAATGATTCTCCTTGCTGTAACAGTGTAACCTTGTCGCTATATTCAACGTGGAAAGCCCTTCACGGTTTAACGAAACATTGTTTCCGTGGAAAGCCCTTCACCAAACTCTGCCGCTGCTGTATGAAATGATTATGAGATGTTTGAATGGCAAATTATGATGTTTGAAGAGTTTGGGGGTTGTAATTTTAGGTTTGGGAGGGGGGTCACCTTTCCCCCCTTCCTTTTATTTATTTTACTGCTTAAAAAATCAGGGTACAACATCCCCTCTTAGCGAAACATACCCATTCTTTCAAGCTGGCGTCTCGGGTTCTTCAATCAAGAACCCGGTTTGTATGGGTTTGTCAACCAAGAAACCGAACCCGAATCAGAGACGTGGGTTCATGAACCCGGTATGGGGATGTGAACCCTACCCCCGGGTACGCGAACCCATGCAACTTAAGGTTTATCTATATTGTTAAATTTTCTAAAATTTGAAAAATATGTTTTTTTAATTGCGCCGAGAGGTTCTCTACAGCCCAGTATGGGGGAGATCTTGTGAGTCGAGTGTTTGTCGAGTAACAAAATAATACAAAGTAAAGAAAAAAAGAATAATACAAAGTAAAAAGTAATAAATATTATATCGGCCATAAACAAAAAAGAATAATACAAAGTAAAAAGTAAATATGAGACCTAAACTAGAGATTTTAGAGCTTAGGGTTAGGTGGTAAATATTATGTCGGCCATAAACAAAAAAGAATAATACAAAATAAAAAGTAAATATGAGACTTAAACTAGAGACTTTACTTTTTACTTTTAATACAAAGTAAAAAGGAAATAGGAGACTTTAGAGTGTTTGTCCAGTAACAAAATAATACAAAGTAAAGAAAAACAAAAATAATAATACAAAGTAAAAAGTAAATATGAGACTTAAACTAGAGACTTTAGAGCTTAGGATTAGGTGGCTCGGGTATTGCACTCAAGGAGCTATTCAAGTAGAGGTTTGCACCTCGGGAGATTTGATCCCTCTTGACGCTTCATAAAGCCTAGGATTTGGATCTAGGCTGGTGTATAAGCAAGCTACTACTTTTTTTTGTTCATACTAGATTTTTTCGTTATGTATTTTTTTTTTTTCTGTAATACGATTCGTACTCAAATTATGCTACTATGTCTGAAAGTGTACATTTCTAGTTGCCCATGGGAGGGTGTACATTTCTAGTTGCCCATGGGAGGGAGATTGCTTGGATGAAACGAGGGTTGAAAACTGATGGAGATAATTCAAGGTTATTACAAAGATGGAAGTTCCAACAAGTGGAAATGGCACTAAATCATTTTTTCGGGCCACGTTGAATATTATAAAAGTTTTACGAAAAAGCTTGCAATCGAGGGTTGAAAACTGACGGAGATAAATCAAGGTTATTACAAAGATGGAAGTCACAAGAAGTGGACATGGCACTAAATCATTTTTTCGGGCAACGTTGGATATTACATAAGTTTGACGATAACGTTTGCCATGATTGCATACCCATTAGAATAATTGATGTGCTGTCTTAACAGTTGTCATTATTAAATATTTTACTTTACTCTGTATTTGCTAGTAATAGTTGAGCGAATGGTCCCTTTATGATTTGAACTTTGTATAAAATTCTGCTAATTTAATGAAAGTTTCTCCTTGACAGGTATATTTCGGCATGCTTGATGCTTTGTTGTCTGCAGAAGAGCTTCCTGAGGAATATAAAGGGCGGACTCAGGTACCTGTTGTGTTCTGTTTCCTTATCTAATCTTAGTAGTTCTACCGAAAGTATTTTTATTTGTCAATTACAAGACACTGAAGACAACCTACTTACAACTCTTGCAGGATATTCTCTGTAATGATTGTGAAAAGAAAGGAATGGCTCCCTTTCATTGGTTATATCATAAGTGTAGTACATGCGGGTCATATAACACGAGGGTGATTTAAATTTGGATATGTTTTCGCTGATATTTGCTGAAGCTTGTACCCAGATGTCTTACGTAACAGCTTCAAAAAATACGATGTGGTTCAGAGCGAAAAAAAAGAAGGGACTATTTTGCTTAATAATAAATGCATCCTCCATAAAAGTGCAGAATAGAAACGTACGAAGAATCTGTTGTATATAATGACCTCAATTCAGGAGTTCAAGGCCTTGCAGGCCACACAAGGGTTATAAATGGTTATATATGGAATATGCAATTGCAGTTGTGCGATCTGTATATGGGACAGGATGGAGTCATTTTCCAATCTGGATGCACGTGTGCAAGCTTCTCTCTTTTGTAGGCCTTCTATTGTTAATTTTTGGCAGTTAGTGCTTCATTACAGAATCCGAAATTAAGTGTAATATATGTAAAATCAGTTTACAATGGCATCATGAAATGTATATTCCAAAGTATCATTCTTTTTGCCAAAGATGTGTTTTGGTAGCATTATTTTGGTGTCAGAATTATGGGTTTGTAAAAGGCTATGTTTTGAAGTTCAGTTTATACCAATCCTACTGTTCAATTAACAGGATGGTCAAATTTATTTTTTGTGTTATTAGCTTTTCGCCAGTAGTTCTAGAAGGCATGCCATATTTTAGATCACATTTACTGCAAAAGTCATTTAGCGGAAGTGGAAATAGAAGCAAAGGAGCATGTGCATTTTGTAGTACAATGGAAGTGGAAATAGAAGCAAAGAAGCATGTGCATTTTGTAGTACAATGGAAGTGGAAATAGAAGCAAAGAAGCATGTGCATTGGGTAGTACCTGACATGGTTCTGCCATGTAATATTATTTTTGAAAGAGTGGCAGTGATGTAATAAGTAAACAAGAAAGCAAATTAATTGAGGTTAGCCAATTTTCTGATGGGATAGAAACGAGGAGCCCCAAACACGTGTCCATGTTTATGAAAAAATGTTACACATGCATTGTTGCTTATTGCTTTCAATCTCATGACTAGTCAACGAGTGCTTATATTTCGACAAGAGGTCTTCTGAATCATCACGTACATATATATATTATCCTATATGAATTTCTTTACCCTCCAATTTGGATTAGATGTTTTTATAGTTATTGGAGTTGTTTCTTGAAGTTTTGAACACAGCCTGTGTCTACTTATTTTTAGAGCTTTTATGATCTCGGCTTTTGGTCACTTATTCTTTAGAATCAAAATAGTTGTGGTCAAATCACAAGAAAGAACAACCCTTTGGAAGGAAAAAAGTTTGTAAAGACTATTTGTTGTTTCCAAAACCAGGAATCGTTTAAAGGGAAATTAATCCTATTACCAAAAGTCACCATTTACATAAATCATAAAGCAGAGTTGTTTGAAAATAATGTAAGAGTCTCATGCATAGTGCAGTGTGCTTACAGTAAGCTGTACATGTACTCACAGTAAGTTGTACATGTAGTGTCTAACAATACATCAGAGATCAAAATTCTACAATAAGTGGGAGCATCATTAAAAAAAACAACATATTCTAGAATAAGTGGGAGCATCATTAAAAAATCTACAAGGAGCACTGTTACGTAGTTTTATTATAATCCTTATTTAATGGAAACATGGAAATCTAATGAAGAAGCTAGATCCCATTGGAGAATTATTCAGTGAAGAAATGTGGCCTCATGATTGACCACTGTTGATGATATCCTGTTCCCCACAAAATCCAAATTGTAATGGGCCAATGGGACATGCTGAATCTTTAGATCGGTACATGGCAAAAAATGTGAAGGCAAATAATTGGGTTATGGACTAGTGTGAATATAAGATAAACCATCACAGTCATACATATGGAAATTAAAGATACAAGAAACACATCTTTCCAATGAATAAAATAGGTAAGCTTAAGCAAAATTTTGAATAATTTAAGAGACAAATTATTTTTGATTGACAATAATCAGTGGATACAAGGAACAAATAATAATCTATAGATACAAGACGCAAAATGCTTAGGACACGAGGATTTATAATTTTTGAAAATTCCAAATATCCAATTTTGACGAGGGAGCAAATACATCATATTTAGTGGACCCGTGAACTTATACACCCGCTTACTATCAAAGAAGCTAGAAGTATTAGTAATGATGAAATCTTTTGATGGAAAAATCTGGATCTTATTTGTGAGAAAAAAGAAGAAATTACCATGGTTATACAAAAAATGTTACCCCTTTATTAAAACTAAGGGATTATTCAAGAAAAATGTTGACATTGCAATTGATAAATAAGGGTAAGATATTCCTCATGGCTCACAAAGAGTGAATGTTAAAATCTCACCAACACTAACAAGGAGTTAATAGACTCAACTAGACATTTTGTCAAACACTCTGGCTTAACTTCAACAATCATGCATTAAACTTAAACACATGCTAGTGTAATTAATGAGAATAAATACAACATCTAAGTAAACTGAAAATATAGTAGTATAAAAGAATAGTGAACAACAGTCACTTCAACACATTTTACACATATTTTTGGTCAAATGACCCTGGAAAAACCCCAAAGGGGAACCAATCAAGAGAAAAATTTATATTATGAGCTCATGAAGATGTTTACATAGAATTTACAATAGAATGCTTTCAGTAGGAAAAACACCGTACTTATCTCACACAAACAGTGCAACACCACCTCGAAAATCATGCTCATCTTGTTGCCTCTTTTATTGTACCAGTACAACATTGTACGACCCAGTACAATAGTAAATGCAACACTGTATGGTCCTCGTTTTCTATATTGGGAAAGCTGCAAGTATAGTACAACCCTATATAGTTTAACTCTAGCAATAAATGCACCTTATCCTCGATTTTTGTGCACTATCTCTTGTTGTACGACCCAACAATAACTGTTGTATGGCCCTGCTATCTTCTCTTTGTACGTGCTAGACTTTACTACTAAGACTTCTCCTTGGGATGCATGCCCCTTTTCTGCCTCGAAAAGTGTGCCCTTCTACTATTGTATGTATAGCAATAAATGCAATTATCTTTTCCCTTGAAGTGCGTACCTTCCTCCTTGGAATGCGTGCCCTCCTCCTGTTGCCCCTTCAACTCTTTTTCTCAGCTAAAGCTCTCTCTCTCTCTCTCTCTCTCTCTCTCTCTCTCAAGCATGTCCATTTATCAACTCATTAATGACAAAATCCCCAACCCTTCATCCTCATCGATCAAGATTGAATCTTGGCCCACCATGGTCAATGGTTGTGATTTAACCTCAAGATGACATGACTTAAGTCACTTTAAGTCATGTAATTATATAAAATCACTTTTCTGTCGAAAATGTTACTTTTTGTCATTAAATAATAAAAAGTACCTCAACTTGACTTTATAAAGTCACTTTATAAAAACATTTTATAAGTCACTTAAGTGAGACAACTTGTTCGGACCCCTGCTCTTAGGCACAATGAGTGCAGAAGTACCTTTGAGCTACAATAAACTAACACTCTCTTAGTGAGGGAGGTACTGCTGACACCTCCACCACCACCAGGATTTGTCTCCAAGCCCATAACATTGCTCATTGTAGCAGCTTCCTCTGACCCAGGAACCTATCTCGTGAAGCGAACAATAGTTCGCTTACACACAAATAATTCACCAAAAGACTTGGTAAATAAGATAGGCCATAATAATAATATATATTGATGATTGAATAGATAAGAGATGATTTGATATTACAACATAGCTCACCTTTTATATGGCTTGAGCATTCGTAGTGAAGGGTTATGTCCCTTCACATTAATAATGAACTACCTAAATAATTAACAACTATTATTTTATTTAATATGCTATTAATATTCATAGCATTGCCACTCTCTTAGAAAGCCTTTGTCCTCAAAGCCTTATAATGTTGTCGCATCGTCCCTTGTGACGTCGTAGCTGACGAAACATGTCTATACGAACTACTAAGTGTAGAGCATAACTTCCGATATGTTGACAGATCGATCCATCCCAGATTGATTTGTTGTGGACTGTTGGGATTCCATACTGATCTGTCGCTAGGAGCTTTGACCGTATTAGTGCCATCATGTTTCGACAGTTCCAACATTTTACAATATCGATTTTTATGGTTGGGGTGTCGATAAGGAATTTTTACAATGTCATTTTCTTTTGCGATTTTCGTCTTTTGAGCATTGATTTGATCTGGAAGTTGTGTTTCCGTCCCTTGAGGTTTTAAGGTTTCATTCTGTATCTTTTCCAACTTGTTTTCTAACTGCATGTTATCATTTTGAAACTTCTTAATCAATTCCACTTGCGATTTTCTCGCATTTTCAGACTTCTTAAGTTGTTCCCTAAGATCTTCGTTATGACTTTTGATGCAACTATTTTCTTCCTATTTGTCTAGAAGTTTCCCTTCAATGTCTTCGATAGATTGTTCTGTCTTTCGACGATTTTTCAACTTCTTAATTTTTCTGACTAGTGTCTTGTTATGATTTCTTAATCTGAAAATTTCTTCGGAATTATTGGATAGTATTTTATTACTCTTTGCGATCTCCGACTTATGAGTTTTTCTAGAGTCGTCATTTTGTTGTTGAAGAACTTTTATTTGTTGTCTATACTGGTCAACCATTGATTCCTGATCTTGTAATTTCTGTCGTATGTGCGTCAGTTCATCTTTGTCGTTAACGATATTGTTTAAGTGTATTTTTTCTTCTTCGTAATCGTTTATTTATTTCTTTACATCTTGATTTTTTAATTTGTGATTGAAATCACTTTCATCTTTTAATTCCTCAACTTGCGCACAATTTTTCTATATGATTTTTCTGATCAGAATTTTTTTGTTCATTGAACTGCTCTCGTATCTCATGTAGTTTAATCATTACTTCCGATTTTGTATTAATGTCTCGTAATTCTTCATTGTCTCTTCGATAGCGCTTTAACTTGGCTTCTAATTTCTCTATTTGTAGTCGCAAACCAGCTTCCATGGTCTCTGACTTCTTCGATGATAGATAATCGTTCTTTGAATTCTGTGACGAGTCTTCAATTGACTTGGACTTCTTCGAAGATTCTTCCTTTGATTTTGACTTTTTCGACAATAACTTGTCTTCCTTTGACTATTTCTTGTCTTTTTCTTATTAAGTTAAAGAACCTTTTTCCAAAAATAATTATTATTTCAATAAAATAATAATTATTATTTCTTTTTGATTTTTTTTTGAAATTATTGTTTTATTATATATATATTGAGAATTAATGCTATGAATATTAATAATAATAATTTTATTATTATTAGTTTCTTTTTGAAGTGTTTAAACCTTTAAAAAAGAAAAAAAAATCCAAATATTAAAATTATTATAATATTATAGTATAATAAATTGTAATATATGTTTTATTTTGGATTTTAGGGTTTGAGGAGGTTGTGGATCGCGGTGGGATGGTGGAGGAAGAGGAGACGATGAGTGGAGGGTAATCTAGAGAATGGAGGCCGCGGGGAAGAGGGCGCAACAGGCGTGGCAGGAGGGCGCGGGGGAGGCTGGCGGGAGAGGGACAACAGGTTATGCATGCAGGGAGGTCGGCGCGGAGGGGGGGTTGCGTGGAGGTGGAGCTGTGTTGGGAGGGGAAGTGGATGGAGTGGGGAGTGTGCTGGGTGAGAGGTGGAGTTGTTGAGCGCAGCATAGAGGGAACAATGGTTGGGAAGGAGGGTGGGGCAAGGGGGTTGTGAACGCAGGGCTGTCGGGAGCTGGACGTGGAGGTGGGGGTGCAGGAGTTTGGCGTAGCAGTGGAGGCAGGCGGAGGGAGGGGGGTTGATGGAGGAGTGAAATGGAGGCGGTACTAAATGAGAGGGAGAGTGCAGCTGTGTGGGAGGGAGGAGAGAGGAGCTGCGTGGAAGGGAGGAGAATGGGGTGGCACAGGAGTGTAGACACACAGAAGGAGGTGGTGTGAAAGTGTTGTGCAGGAGGGAATGGGGGTAGCAGAGTGAAGAACGGGGCGTGAGGGTGGTTGGAGTAAGTAGCGAGGGGGGTGTGGCCAGGAGGGAGGCGTCAGGAGGTGGAGAAATTTGCAGAGAGGTCGTGGAAGAATGAGCAGTGTTGGGGGAGATGTGCGTTGATGAAGGCGCGGGTATGAGAGGGGACGCATGATTTGGAGTTGAGCGAATGGGAAAGCGTGAGATGGAAGGAGGGTGTTGGAGTTGTAGGCGAGAGGATGTTCTTGGGCGCGAAGCAAGGAAGATGGAGCGTTGGAAGAGACGAGCGAGTGATGGGGGGTTTGCAGCGAAAGAAGTTGGTGTGGGTTGTTAAGATTCAGCAATTGTATTAACCTACACTGAAGAATTTTCCGTCTTTTAACTTGCAGCGAATTGCTTCCTGAATTGACAGTGAATTAACTCTTCAATGTAATTTCTTGGACTATGAATGGAAAAAGAACAATTTTTGTGGCTAAAGTGATCTGGATTTATGCAGGAACGCAATAGAATACACAAATATCCATAAAAACACAAATGCAGCGGAAATAACACTTTGTTTCATTAATCAAAGAACTGAAACTTGTTTACATATTGGATGGAAATAAACTGGCTAGAGTGCTGGTAGCTTATCTCTGAGAAGAGATGTGGCGGCTACATGTCTCTGTCTGCCTTACAATGAGGCTCGAAGGCCTATATATTATTGAGAAACAATGGAAACCCTACACATCCAAAAACCTAACCCTAGGAGGTGAAACGCCAAACTATGGGCCTCGTTGGGTAACTTGGTACATCAATTTCCTGGGGTCGTAACTTTGACATACTACCTCCGTTTGACGCGCATGACACATCGTTAGAAAAATCTATTCAAGGACCACAAAAAGTGTCGGCAAATCTCGAGTCCGCACGCGTTAGGGTTAGGCGCACAGTACTCATAATTGCCCAACCATTCGATGCCGAAAAAACGTCATTTAGGGCCTCAAAACGGCTCCGAAAGTTTAGGACCTGAAAACTGCCAAAAATAGTAAATTGTGCTACTGTTAAGGAGACTGAAAAACTGAAAGAAACACTGGTGGGGGTCCAAGTGGAATAGGCGGGTGGCCACCAATATCCTCCTGGATCATAAAGGCCTGAATTGATCATGGATCAAGAATAACCAGAGAAACTCTGTATTTTAGCCAAGGGCTAGGATCAGACGCAGCTCTGATACCAAATGAAGCTAACAATAGTTCGTTCACACACAAATAATTCACCAAAAGACTTGGTAAATAAAATAGGCCATAATAATAATATATATTGATGATTGAATACATAAGAGATGATTTAATATTACAACATAGCTCGCCTTTTATATGGCTTGAGCATTCGTAGTGAAGGGTTATGTCCCTTCACATTAATAGTGAACTACTTAAATAATTAACAACTATTATTTTACTTAATACGCCATTAATATTCATAGCATCTCGCTACTTTCTCTAAATCCTGTGCTAAAGACCAATGTCCATCACCTCTGAGATGATATTTCACCTCACCAACTCCAGTGTCATCTCGTACCAACTAGGTCTCCTCAATGAACTGGAAGAAGTCTTTCCCCAGGAGTCTTTGACACTGCCACTGAGCTCGATATCCACCCGGACTCACCATCCACAGGATGCCCAAAAACCTTGTACATCCTCCCATCTCTGATTCCCAACACTTGTGCTGCATCCAAGCTCTCCCCCATTGGATAAATAATAACAGGTCCATTGTAGTACATGACCGCATATCCGTCGTCCTCCAGAGCTGACATTGAGAACAAGTTCTTCCTTAGCTCTGCTACTAACAACACTTTATCCACCTTTAGATATCCACCTGAATCAAGCTGGAATCTAACCCATCCAACTCCCTCTACATCATGTGTGGTATCAAACCCATCCTCAACATGCATCCCTCGTGGAATATCTATCAAGTGCAAGAACATAGCTCGTATCCTAGTCATGTGGCATTTGCTCCACTATCCACATGCCATGCACCAATGTTTGGACTCTCTGCAACATTGCTACTAAAGACATGAATCACTAAGGAGAACTCCTCGAACTTCTTGGTGCATTGCACTTCAGTTGATTCTACTACCTTTTTCTCGTCCTTCTTTCCTTTCTTCTTGTTTGGACACTGGCCCGCATAGTGGCCATATTTCTGACATGCAAATCATCTCACCTTGCTCATGTCCTTTTCTGATGTGGCTCCACTATTGGAGTCCTTCTTCTTCTTTCCCTTTGATAAAAGGGACACATCCTACTCATTAGTACCAGCTTCTTCCTTCTCTTGAGATCCTTCCCGGATCTCCTTCTTGTAATGTCCCCATTCAAATAAATTCATGACAGGAAAATTCCATCAATCCTACTAGTTCCCTAGGTTGGATGGAGACATTGGGATTTGCAATAAGGGAGCTAATAAATGATGTTTAGACATTAGAATGACATAAATATTTAATAAAGGAGCTAAATAAATAAATACAAGAGAAAATCAAAGTGGCAATTGATCATGAAGACACATGGAGGGTGTGGGACCCACACAAGTTAGATTTTCCATGCCACATGGCAAACTCCTCCTATCAATTCGAATCCATAAGAATCCCAACATTCTTGGGATGATTTCGAAGGCTCATACACTTGGAAATATGCATCATAGGTCGAATTGGGATGGAAGTGTAACTCCCATGGAAGAGGAAGAGTCAAATGAGGAGTTATTGGAAACTTCGACTAGATTCCCTAACCCCTATGACAACAATGATGAAGATGCTATGACACCTATGACAAATTGCAGACCTGATTTCTGACATCTAACGTTATGACATGTTAGGCCTAAAAATAGCGTCCAAGAGGGTGCTCATGGGAGTTAGAGAAGCTCAAGATATTCCTACTCGAATTGGTGGAAGGTGGAAGGCTAGGAAGCGGAAGACACATGGCAAATCATGAACCTCTCCCTAATTCGAATTGGCTTGTAGTCTATGGATGGAATTGGAACCTTAGAAGGCTAAGGATGTTTATAAAATACAAGGATCAAGTAAGAGAAGGGATTTTGATCATTTTCAGAATTTGCATTTGAGAGGAGAGCTAGTGGAGTGCTACTCTACTTGCCTTAGCACCAATTTCGAGGGTGAAAGATTCCCATCCTAGTTGGTAATTGAAAATGACATTCAAACCTTTAATTTGGAGCTTTAATGGAGTCATATGTTGCAGGTTCAAGCTACAGGGTAGCTCGTGGTCACTTCTAGTTCAGCTTGTTTCTCCAACCATTTCAAGTTTGCTTAGCATATTCATGATCCTTGAGGAATTGTGCCTTTGGTGTAATATTGTTCTCTTTGGGGGAGCTTCTAATGCCCCATTTTATTATCATATGATTTAAATGATATGTTCTTCATATTCAGAATACCTTCAAGTCGAAATCCCAAGTGGAACTATGTAAATCTGATAATTAATGAGCAAATGGTGCTAATTTCCCCACTATGTTGATGTATGCCAATGATATGATGTTATTTTCGAATGGACAAGTGAACCACTGATGATTTTACCATGTATGGACTGTTAATAATGTGTTATACAAGTTTCATGTTCAATGCTCAAGCTTTTGGAGTCATATTGTTCAGTTTCGTAGCATTTGGAGAAGATTGCCTATCATTTCCCCCAAGGTCGAAACTAGTATTTTTGTATCTGATTTGAGAGGGATGTATCAGACTTCATAAACCAAATGGTGCCACGTATTAGACCATATTAATGTCCCCTAAAAATCCCCTCCTTCTGTTTAGAAATTCGAGAGGGTCCCATAGCATTTGGAGAGCCATTTCCAGCATCTACCCAAGGGGGATTTGAACCCCAAATTGCTAGTCAAACTCCCTACTTTGGCCAGAACTTAAAGGAGACTCGCATAAGCATTTTGAAGAATCTAAAGAATCCATGAACCTCATAATCATGTACTAATATCATCCATACACCTGCTGTAACAATTTGGGAGAATTTGGAGTCACTTGGAGACCAAGAACCCAATACTAGTCAAAGGTCGAACTAGTGGAAAAAGTTGAAAATTTCACCATTTTAATAAATTTCAAAATAGGGACATTACAAGTGGTATTAGAGCATGATATTGGAACCCGATGTGGTCTAATATTCATGAGGACAAGAAGTCAGGGACCACCATTATATATTGAAACCAAAAGTGCTTTTGTTGAAGAGGAAAAAGTAGGAGAAGGAGAGCAAATTTTTGAGGGAACTATGACTAGGGATGAAAAGGGAACTTCAGATGATGGTGAGGAGTATAGGAAACTCATAAAACCCATCTTTGAAGACATGACCAAGCATATTATGAAGGATTCGAATGGTTGGGTAGCCAACTTGGGAGCAAAGGAGTAATAGGAGGCAACAGTAGTTCTCATCATGAGGAAAATAAGGTAATGGGTGAGCACATTTTCACACGCACAGGACCCCATAATAGAGCTAATGAATTTTAGAGTGTAGCAAGGTCTACCACACCTAAATTTATTGATTCCAGATCAAATATTAATACTCAAATTGATGTGCAAGAACTTCTAATCGAATGGCAAAATTTGAGTGAAGATTGGAGAAACACCCTACCATTTGATCAATACCTCATTGTCTCAAACAAGCTCAAGATGAAGGAAGGTAATAAGAATCCATTTCAAAATAGAGAATTGAATTATGCAATAAGTAAAATGCCACTTCCAACCTTTTATGGCTCATCTCAAATTTTTGCACATACTTGGGTACAAAAACTAGATGTGTATTTTCAGCTGAATCCAATGGTGGAAGAGGATGCTTTAAAAATGGCCATTTTTCATCTTGATGAGGAAGCCACTGATTGGTGGTTCCATGGTCTGAAAATTTTGGGACATGATCAGGTTAAAACATATGGAGAATTTGTTGACAGGGTGTTAGAAATATTTGAGCACAAAGACCCAAAATTGCCTTTCAAAGAGCTAGCCCAATTGAAGCAAGTTGGAACCCCTGCTGAATAAATGTTGGAATTCCAAAGATTATCAGTTAAGGTGGCTGATATATCTATGGGAAGGTTAGTATTACTCTTTAATGAAGGTTTAGATGAACCCTTAAAAGGTTTAGTTAAGTCCCACAAACCAAATTCATTGAAGGATGCCATGAACTTGGCAAGGGATCTACAAAATGTGTTACCTAGGACAAGGTTTTCTCCCAAGACTAACTTCCCTTCCAAATTTAGATTTGACAAGAAGCCTTGGCAAAGAGATGCAATTGAAAAGAATAAGAAAGAGGGACTAAAAAGGGAAGAAATAAGAAGAAAAAAATTATGCTACACATGCTTTCAACCATGGGCACCGGGGCATAAATGTACTAAGGGAAAAACTCAATACATTGAAGTATTTTCTGATAATGATGAGTATGAAGGGGGTATGGAGGAAGAAGGAAATATTTCAGATCAAGAAGAGGGATATGATACATCAGAAGAAGGGAAACAAGAAGAAATTCATCCTTCACCTAACAAAGCAAGGATGCCAATACTTT
Organism: Larix kaempferi; assembly: GCA_027924585.1. Taxonomy (NCBI): domain Eukaryota; kingdom Viridiplantae; phylum Streptophyta; class Pinopsida; order Pinales; family Pinaceae; genus Larix; species Larix kaempferi. The sequence continues at coordinate 10,223,392 of BSBM01000936.1, forward strand.
CAACAGTGCTTCGTTGTCACACTGTTCGATGCAAGGTTGTGGTACTAGGACAAAGGGCCTCAATTTTGGTAGATGGAGGAGCCACACATAACTTCATTGATGCAGACATGGTGGAGAGAAGGAATATCCCTACTGAACCATTCGATGGCTTCACAGTTGTCATTCCAGGACACAACACTATGGATTGCAAAACATGGGTTCTAAAGCTGCAAATAACCATAGGTAATTACACTTTTTTCTGATAGCTTTTATGTGGTTGATGTTGCTGATACTAATGTGGTTTTGGGAGTGCAATGGCTGTATTCTATAGGGGAGCATACATTGAATTATCAAATTCCTGAAATAAAATTCCAAGATTCAGAAGGAATACTAAGGGTTGTGAGAGGGCAGCACACCTATCGGAATCAAGTAGTGACCTCCCATAGTATGAGATCCATATTGAGGCATGGAGACATAAAATGGGCTGCTGAATGTTTCATCACCTCTCCCAAGCCAAACATAAAGGTTGTTGATAACCCAAAAGAGATAGAGCAACTCCTACAAAAATATGATTTTTTTTTTGGAGACCTTCCACATGATAGACCACCTGATAGGGGGGTTGAGCACAACATTGTTTTGGAGGAGGGTACTTCACCCATCCAAATACCACCCCATAGACATCCAAAACAATTTAGAGATGAGATTGAAAAGGCCATCCACGAACTCTTAGAGTTGGGACTCATTAGACCAAGCTCTAGCCCTTATGCCTCTTTAGTAGTGTTGGTGAAGAAAAAATATGGAACCTTAAGGATGTGCATAGACTTTAGAGGTTTGAACAAGAAGACAATCAAGAATAGGTATCCTATTCCTAGAATTGATGAGCTCATGGATGAGCTATGTGGGGCAAAATATTTCTCCAAAATTGATCTTAGATCAGGTTACCATCAAATTAGAGTGAAGGATGAGGATGTGCAAAAGACTGCTTTTAGATGTCACTATGGCCACTTTGATTTTCTTGTTATGCCTTTTGGATTAACTAATGCTCCAGCCACATTCCAAGCATGCATGAATATGATCTTTTGCAAGCAGCTTAGGAAGTTTGTTTTGGTATTCTTTGATGATATTCTCATTTATAGCAAAACTTGGGAAGAGCATTTGCATCATTTAGAGGTTGTGTTGACAATTTTGCACGAACAGTCCTGGTTTGCTAAGATGTCTAAATGTGAATTTGGGATGAAGGAAATTTTGTATCTTGGCTACATTATTGGACAAGGAGTGAAAGTGCACATGGAAAAAATAAGGGCTATCCTTGAATGGCCATCCCCAAAAAACATCACAGAATTAAGAGGCTTCATTGGAATATGCACCTATTATAGGAAGTTTGTGAAAGGGTTCTCCAAATTGACTTCTCCACTCACTGATTTGACAAAGAAAGATGCTTTCAAGTGGGATGAAGAGGCTGAAAAGGCCTTCCAAAAAATGAAAGAGGTAATGAGTAGTTGTCCAATACTCGCATTACTTGATTTTACTAAACCTTTTGTTGTGGAATGTGATGCTTTAGGTGAAGGGATATGGGCTGTCCAAAAGCAAAATCAACACCCTATAGCCTTTGAGAGCAGAAAGTTGTAGCCACATGAGAAGCTTTACTCCATATATGAAAAAGAAATGTTGGCCATCATGCATGCCTTGGCCAAGTTTAGACAATACTTGGTGGGAAACAAGTTTGTGGTTGAAACTGATCACAATAGTCTAAAGCACTTCCTCACCCAAAAGGATCTTAATGAAAGGAAACAAAAATGGGTAAGCAAGATCCAAGCCTTTGATTTTGATATTGAATATGTAAAAGGGAAGAATAACATTGTAGTAGATGCATTATCTAGAAGACCTTCCTTTTCTCTCATGGACATTGCAAAAGATTGGAAAAACATGCTAATGGTTGAATATGCCAAATATAGTTTTGCTTGTGTTGTGTTAGATGGTGTCAAAGGGGATGGATAAATACATGATTTTGGATGGGTTGATATATTATCAGGGCAGAATTTATTTGGTTCAAAATTAAAAATTAAAGTACAAGATTTTGCAAGAAGCACATGATTCCCCACTAGCTGGCCACCCGGGGATCTTCAAAACTTATAAAAAATTAAGACAAAGTTTTTTTTGGAGACGGCTGAAGGAAAATGTTCTCAAATATGTAAATGAATGTAAGGTATGCCAGCAAAACAAATCTGAACTCACATGCCCATTTGGTTTGTTGCAACCATTGGCCATTCCAAAACAAAAATGGGAGAGTATCTCAATGGACTTCATCATAGGTTTGCCCAAATATTTGTGGAAGGATTGCATATATGTGGAAGTGGATAGGATGACCAAATTTGCTCATTTCTTTGTTGTTACATCATCTTTTAGTGCTGCACAAGTGGCTGATGTTTTTTTTAAAGAAATCTTCAGATTGCATGTGCTCCCCAAGAGCACTGTAAGTGATAGATATAGTAGATTCATGGGTGCTTTTTGGAAAGAACTTTTCAGATTGGTGGGAACTCAATTGACTCCAAGCACAAGCTCTCATCCACAAACTGATGGCCAAACAGAGAGAGTGAATCAATGGTTGGAAGGGTACCTAAGGAACTATCTGGGAGAGCAGCAAAAAGCATGGGTAAAATGGCTACAGTTGGGTGAGTTTTTCTACAAAACCACTTTTCATATGTCAATAGGAATGTATCCTTGCAAATCATTATATGGTTACCAAGCACTCACCTTTGTTGAGCATATATTTGGTGATAGCAGAGCCCCAAAATCTAAAGATTGGGTGGAAGAGAGCCAAGAAATTTTAAATCTTTTGAAAGACAACTTGCAGGTGGCCCAAAATCAGCAAAAACAATATGCAGATCAACATAGGGAAGAAAGGACCTTTAAAATCAATGTTTTGGTATATTTGAGGTTGCAGCCATATAAACAAACATTCTTGAAAAAGAAGGGAGTAGAGAAGCTAAAACCAAGGTACTATGGCCCGTACAAGGTAGTTCGAAAGGCTGGCGAGGTAGCATATGAGCTAGAATTTCTGGAAGGAAATAAAATTCATAATGTATTTCATGTTTCATGTCTCAAGAAGGCTGTTGGTCAGCAAATTGTCATTTCAGAAAAACTTCCTCCTTTAGATGATGAAGGTTAGCTCATACTTGTTCCAGAAAAAATCTTTAAGACTAGGGAAAGAAGATTAAGGAGCAGAACCATCAAAGAGTACTTGGTACAATGGAAGGATCTCCCAAGTGAAGATGCCACATGGGAGGAGGAAATTTTTTTGCAGCATCCAAATCTGAAATTGCTTGAGGAAAAACAATCTTGGGTGGGGAGGACTGTAATGTCCCCATTCAAATAAATTTATGACAGGAAAATTCCATCAATCCTACTAGTTCCCTAGGTTGGATGGAGACATTGAGATTTGCAATAAGGGAGATAATAAACGATGTTTAGACATTATAATGTAATAAATATTTAATAAAGGAGCTAAATAAATAAATACAAGAGAAAATCAAAGTGGCAATTGATCATGAAGACACATGGAGGGTGTGTGACCCACATAAGCTAGATTTTCCATGCCACATGGAAACCTCCTCTTGTCAATTCGAATCCATAAGAATCCCAATGTTCTTGGGATGAGTTGGAAGGCTCATACACTTGGAAATATGCATCATAGGTCGAATTGAGATGGAAGTGTAACTCCCATGGAAGAGGAAGAGTCAAATGAGGAGTTATTGGACACTTGGACTAGATTCCCTAACCCCTATGACAACAATGATGAATATGCTATGACACCTATGACAAATTGAAGACCTGATTGCTGAAATATGACATTATGACATGTCATGCCTAAAAATAGCCTCCAAGAGGGTGCTCATGGGAGTTGGAGAATCTCAAGAGATTCCTATTCGAATTGGTGGAAGGTGGAAGGCTAGGAAGTGGAAGACACATGGAAAATCATGAACCTCTCCCTAATTTGAATTGGCTTGGAGTATATGGATGGAATTGGAAAATTAGAAGGATAAGGATGTTTATAAAATATAGGGATCAAGTAAGAGAAGATATTTTGATCATTTTCGGAATTTGCATTTGAGAGGAGAGCTAGTGGAGTGCTACTCTACTTGCCTTAGCACTAATTTCGAGGGTGAAAGATTCCAATCCTAGTTGGTAATTGGAAAGGCCATTCAGACCTTTAATTTGGAGATTTAATGGAGTCATATGTTCCAAGTTCAAGCTATAGGGTAGCTCATGGTCACTTCTAGTTCAACTTATTTCTCCAACCATTTCAAGTTTGCTCAACATATTCATGATCCTTGAGGAATTGCGCCTTTGGTGAGATATTGTTATCTTTGGGGGAGATTATAATGCCCCATTTTCTTATAATATGATGTAAATTATATGTTATTAATATTCAAAATACCTTCAGGTCGAAATTCCAAGTGGAACTATGTAAATGTGATTATTAATGAGCAAATGGTGCCAATTTCCCCACTATGTTGATGTATGCCAATGATATGATGCTATTTTCGAATGGAAAAGTGAATCCCTGATGATTTTATGATGTATGAACTATTAATAATGTGTTATACAAGTTTCATGTTCAGTTCTTAATCTTTTGGAGTCATATTGTTCAGTTTCATAGCATTTGGAGAAGATTTCCTATCATTTCCCCAAAGGTCGAAACTAGTATTTTTGTATCTAATTTGAGAGGGTTGTATCAGAATTCATAAAATGAATGGTGCTGCATATGAGACCATATTAATGTCCCCTAAACATACCCTACTTCTGTTCAGAAATTTGAGAGGGTCCCATAGTATTTGGAGAGCCATTTCCAGCATCTACCCAAGGGGGATTTGAACCCCAAATTGCTAGTCAAACTCCCTACTTTGGATAGAACTTAAAGGAGAGTTTTAGAATCCTTTTGAAGAATATAAAGCACCCATGAACCTCATAATAATGTCCTAATATCATCCATACACCTTCTGTAACAATTTGGGAGCATTTGGATTCATTTGGAGACTAAGAACCCAATACTAGTCAAAGGTCGAACTAGTGGAAAAAGTTGAAAATTTCACCATTTTAATAAATTTCAAAAAAGGGACATTACACTCCCGTGTAAATTCATCCCATAACCTCTCCAAATATGGAAAGGTTTCTCGACCCACCACACATTTCATGAACACATCCTAGTCTTTGGTGAAGCCCTTCAGGGCTATACACACCAACTTTGGGTCAACAATGATCTTCCCCACAACAATCAACTCATCCTTCAGTTTCTTGAGATGGGTGAGATAAGAGGCCACATTTTCTCCTTTGTCTATCCTCCTGCTATGGAGCTTGTCCTTCAATGCCATCTTTATGTTTTCATTCTTGTTCTCATACATGCTCTTCAATGTGTCCCACATCTCCTTAGCTGTCTGCTTCTCAGCTAGATGTGGAATAAGGTGGTCTCTCACTCCATCCAAGAGTATTATCCAAGTCCTTGTATCCTTCACTTCATGGATGTCCAAGGTAGTGGAATCTAACGAAGATGGTACCACTGTGGTAGTACTAAACAACCACAACTTGTTCTCTCTCAGAACAACTGCAATTCGGGCCTTCCATTGCAGGTAGTTGGATATCCCCTCCAACCAATCTTCGTACCTGCTACTGGAAGTTATCTTACCCCCTTCTTTCCAAGAAAAAGATCAAGCAACCCACTTGCCACCCAAGTGCCAAAATCTAAACCACGTTGCACCAACCAACAAAACTCTTGCTAAGCAACTCTCTTCTACTGTCCACTGAAGCTCAGAGCCCTAGATATGATACCGTGTTAAAATCTCACCAATACTTACAGGAAGCTAGAAGACTCAATTAGACATTTTGTCAAACACTTAGCTAACTCTGATTTCAACCTCCAACTTAACTTCAATAGTCATGCATTAAACTTAAACACATTCTACTGTAGTTAATGAGCCTAAATAAAACAACTAAGTAAACTGAAAATATAGTAGCGAAAAAGAATAGTGAACAACAATCACTTCAACACATTTTGCACAGGAAATTTTGGTCAAATGACCTTGAAAACCCCAAAGGGGAAAACCAGTTAAGAGAGAAATTTGTATTATAACCTCATGAAGATGTTTACACATAATTTATAGTAGAATGCTTTCAGGAGGAAAAACACTGTACTTATCTGACAAACAGTCCAACACCACCTCGAAAATCATGCCCAGCTTGTTTCCTATTTTACTACACTAGTATGACCCAGTACAACAGTAAATGCAGAAATGTATGATCCTCGTTTTCTGTGCTGGGAAAGATGCATGTACAGTACATCCCTATACAGATTAACTCCAACAATAAATGAACACTATCCTCCTCAATTTTTTTGTACTATCTCTTGCTATACGAACCAATAATAATTGTTGTACAAACCTGCTATGTTATGACTATACGACCCAGACTTTACTACTGAGATTTCTCCTTGGGATGCATGCCCCTTTTCTACCTCGAAAAGTGTGCCCTTCTATTGTTGTACATACATCAATAAATACAACTATCATTTTCCTTGAAGTGCTTGCATCCCTCCTTGGAATGCATGTTCTCCTTCTTGAAAAGCGTGCCCTCCTCTTGTTGCCCCTTCAACTCTTTTTCTTAGCCCAAGCTCTATCTCTTTCTCTTGAAACTTGTACTTTATCTCCCTCAAGCATGTCCTTTTATCAACTCATTAATGACAAAATCCCCAACCCTTCATCCTCAACGATCAAGATCGAATCTTGGCTCACCACAATCAATGGCTAGGATTTAACCTCAAGATGACATGACTTAAGTCACTTTAAGTCATGTAACTATATAAAATCACTTTTTCTCTAAAAAATGTCACTTTTTGTTATTAAATAATAGAAAGTACCTCAACTTGACTTTATAAAGTCACTTTATAAGAACATTTTATAAATTCACTAAGTGAGACAACTTGTTTGGACCCCTGTACCTAGGCATAATGAGTGGAAACGTACCTCTGAGCTACAATAAACTAACAATGAACACCTCACAACTGAGAATTGAACCCATTTGAATTATATCCATGTATGAAAAATACATTTACATAATAATAGGTTCAACTTGGGTGCAAACATTGGATATCTTTACATTAAACATGGAGAAAACATTTGATATTCTCTCATGAAGATGAAGCCTTGCACCAAAGTTCAATCGTAGAATGGTAAGAAATATGTATCATATTTGAGTTTTCAAAATGATTAGCGTTTGTTACAAAAGATAAGATGCAAAATCTCCATAATTTTTTGATAAGGTTTTAGCTCAAAAAGATAAAAAAATTTGCCTTCAAAATTATATGCAAAGCTTGATTGCACAATCAAGAATTAAAGAATGAGAAAAAGGAAATAAAAAATCAAGAAATTTTTTTTTGACAAAGGAACAACACTTGCAAAAGGAAAGGCACAAAATTTATATAGGGGCGTTGACACAAGGAGTAAGCGACAAAAAAAATTAAGCATCTCTATTCAAAGAATCTTATCTAATGTTAAAAAAGTCATTATTCCTATAATGCTCCTCAATGTTAAGTCATAATATAACCAAACATGACAACCAAACTAACTCTAAAAGGTGAATATTTTTTTGAAACAACAATTCATAAATCATTATTCCTATAATGCTGCTCAACTCTAAGTCAAAATAAAACCAAACATGATAACTGTTGAGCATTGGTTGTTATTGATGTCAACTAAAGATGATGTCAGGTGTTTGACTATCAACTAATGTCAAAGATGATGTCAACTGATTCAGTCTAAGTCATTGATATCAACTGAATTCAAAGAGGATACAGTGTTCCCGTAGAAGTATGAAGAAGTATATGGAAGCCACTTTGAAGTAGTATATGTGCAAGATGAAGAAGAACATGAATACCAGAAGTATATGCGCAAATGGTGAAGGTGACAGACATTTATGCAACTTTGGAGTATATCTAGAGTGCATTTAGTCTGAATATGTGTGTCAAGGATACATCATGGATGACAAGTTTGACGGAATACATAAGAATATACATCATGCAAATCCAGTTCAAGACAGAACACAAGTAATGTATCCTACAACATGTGGTGTTTGCGCAGAAATCAAGTCCACCAAGTCATACATTCACATGGTAGTAGCCAAGGATTTGGTTTGACAATGGTACATGTGCTCAAGCATCTAAGGAACCGGTTGAACAAATGCTACGTGCACGCAAGCAAGCCTGAGCTTTGCTTGGTTAAAGGTTGGAAGTGCGCAAGCAGTTAATGGTTGGACAATCCTGAAAGCGCACAAGTACAACCAATTACAAGATCTTTTCAGTAAATGGAATGCGCACAAGTTCCTAGAAGGTTACAACGGTTGAAGACCATCTATGAGAAAATTCCAAAGCCGACAGTTCAGCAAGTGTGCAAGTCCCACAAAATATGACAAGGAAAAGGTCAATATTCTACTAAGAAGAAGTTGGATTATGCGCAGATTCCGAAAAGTATCAATGCACCAAGGGCACATTACCCACAAGGATGGTACAAATCAAGTCATAGACACATCAAGATGAAGTGTAAGATTGTACACATACCATAAGGCAATGGTACATTAAGAGCACAAAGGTACACCACTAAGGTGTAAAGTCCCACTAAGTTGTGGACCTTGAGGGTGCAAGACACATATCAGATGACACATCAATATCCCAGTAGATGACACGCGACATATGCATAGTTCGTGAAGTATGGAAGAAGGGATTCCATGACCAACTTGTGAAGATACAATCTGTGCAGGACATGTATAAATAGATATGCAAGTTGGAGATTGGATGTAAGCTTGATGGCAAGAGCATAAGAGCTTCAAGTGCAAGTTTCCGTTTGATTTTCGGGGCATCAAGGGGCTTGTGGAAATAACATAATGATCTAGCGAAAAGGTGAATGCGCACATGCAACAGAATGGAGTTTTGATAGTGCACAGAATGATGCAATAGATCTGTGACAGATGCACAAGTATTGAAAGGAAGAATTACTAAAGTATGTGCAAGTGCCTGACGTTTCAAAGGAAAGTATTACAATCAGCACGCCGATAGTCAAATATGTTGTAGAAGATAGAAGCACAGAGATAGAATTGAAGTTTATCAGATATTGCGCAGATGTCTAGCTGATGCATATGAGTAGAATTGAAAATGTGCGATGTTGAGAAATCCATCTGATGCACACTGACATCACACCAATAGGATTTGATAGGCGCATCATGATGTAGATGATCTGAGACAAGTGCATTAAATAGAACAGACGAATCATTTGATGCACATGACGTTGTAGATTATCTGAGAGACTGCAACACTTAAATAAAACAGACATATAAGAAAGTGCACACTTCCATCTGTTACTAGTGCTTCATTTCATAACAACAAACTATCAATTGAAAGCACAATATCAGTTGATCATTGCAGTCGCATAGAGCAGAATGTTGGAATAAAAGAGACACATAATATAGTATCAACAAAGCACACAATACACGAAGTAAGTAATCAACATAAGTATGATTTGAGAAGAATAAGAAGTCAAGTGATGTATGCAGCGCAGTGACAGAGTATAGTTTGCATACGAAGGTAGCTCACATCATAATTGTCATCAGAAGATTTGAAGAAGTGCACAAATTTGAAGTTCAGTAAGACAAAAACATACATAAGACATCAGGGCGGTTGAATGGGGCAAGGAGACAGGGAGTTGGAGCTTCCTTCAGGTTGGTGCCTGTAAAAAAAAGAAGACATGGGGTTGATGCCTCCTTCCAGTCGGTGCTAGAGAAACAGAGGGAGCAGAAGCTTCCTTAAGGTCGGTGCCTGTAAAACCAGGGGGTTGGTTCTGGTAAACATAGGAAGTTGGTGCTTCCTTGAATGTATTCTTTCTCACTATAAAGAAGCATTCCATGGTTTTCTCCCGTTTGGGTTTCCATGTAAAAGTACTGTGTGTTATGTGTTATTTATGTGGTGCATATATGTGTGGATGGTTATTTACTGATGCATAACAGAACATAAAGATTTAGTAAAGGATAATCTGTTAAAGAAGGTAAAAACTACTAATAATTGCGCTAATACTGATTCACCCCCTCTCAGTATTTAATCAATTCCAACAATTGGTATTATAGCGGGTGTCTTCAGTAACAGATTAACATCTGGAAGATAGATAACTACGCAGTTATGGGAAAGGAAGGTTCTCTAAGTGAAACACCATGGTTATAGGAAGACGACTGTCTAGAAAATCTCTCTGTCGTAGAAGCATGCGATATTATTCGAACACAAATAAAGATGATAGAAGAAGTTAAGAAGATAACAACCAAGATGTTAAACGTTTTGAAGAAAAAAGAAGCAGAATCCAAGGAATTGGTAGAATCTCTCATCGACCAGTTGCAGGAAGTTAATGACACTAGTCAAAGTGTAAAATTAAGGAACAAAACCTTGGAGACCAAACTGAAGAAGTTAGCTGCAGATAATCAAAAGCTTGAAAATGAGATCACCCTCCTAATAGAATAATTGGAAAAGGTCGCAGAAGAAAAGGATGAAAAAATAAGGAAGTTCTATCGTTGAAAGATCAGCGACAGAAACAATGTGATAACCAAGATCATCTTCAAGCAAGTCAAATAGAGGCTATCTCTATCAAAGAAAAGAACTTGGAGTATGAGAAATTGATTGATGAACAATGAACCACATTATAGGAAAAGAAAGAAGAACTAAAAAGGATGCAAGATTGTGTGATGGTAACACAAAACTATGCTAGAAGCACATAGGTACTTAATGAGATTCTCAGTAAGCAAAGATATCCTCACAACAAAATTGGTATAGTTTTTGAGAATAATTATGAAAATGATGCGAAGGGAATTGCACAAATAAAGAGGATGGACATGCGCAAATCTCTTCATTGTTGGAAATGCACAATGGTTGGACATATTGGAAAGTACTTATACAATGTAGCTTGTTACAAGTGCAAGAAAATTGTTCACAAGGATCAGGACTATGGAAAGTTAGGAAATATTGTGAAATGTTGGATAAAGAAGGCTGGTAAAGTTTATGGATCAAACAACAGAGGAAACACCGATGAAGGTCAAAGAAAAGATCAGTGTTGCAAAATGGTCCGGAGGAAGAAAAATGTGAATACCGATCCTACACCAAACAAAATTCTAAATGAAAGAATCACCATCATGAAACTGAATCACTTGTCTCCACCCTAGCATGAAACTGAATCACCGTCAGTTGGACCCATCGGACTAGGGAACATATGCGACATTGTAAATTGCGACAACGAGGAAATATTAATAAGTTAGTGGAGTAGTGGCACGAACAACATTAATTACTCAAACGACAACAACATTAATGATAGGAAGTGGTTAAATGGATTTGGACAAAAGATCAAATCAAATTCACACTTTCCAATTTTCAAAATAAACCAAGTCTTGACAAATCCGCAAAGAACAGAGATCATTAATGAAGGCGCTTATAAATAAAAAAAATGCTCAAACTAAACCATTGCATCTATTGAGAACAAGATCTATTGATTAAACATTGATTGTCAAAGTAACAAGTGAAGATCATGGCACCCAGAAGCAAATGCAGAACCAAGAACCCATTTGTGAGAAGGCCAAAAGACTATGAGAAGACTAAAAAACCCAAACGTGAGTATATTCCAACCCGAAAACCTGATGCGCCGAATGTGACTCTACTTGAAGTAGAAGACACTGAGTTGCAAGGTTGAATAATCTTTGAAGGGTTAGCTATGAATAATTATATTGACACGAGGGAAAGCTCAGATCCCAGGATTCTAACTGTGATGGTGCTCAAAGAATGGGCATATGAACTTTCAAAAATTGGGATCCTGAATCTACTGGAAATACCTCATTTTGGAATATCTTCACAAGTACAGATGTGTGTCAAGTTGATGTTATCACAGGTACATGAAGGATATTTGTGGTTAAACAAACCTATTCCCATCAATGTTAAGGTTATAGAATAAATTACGGGTTTTCCCTTTGTTGGGGAGGATATAAGTCCTCCGATGAGAAAAAGTCAAGAAAAGGGTTCAGGTAAGAAGATGCTGGCGTAAAAAATAGAAGAAGTCAGAGCAACCCAATTGAGGAAGTACATTTCTTGTTACTATCAAAAATAGGACCAGAAGGGGTTGAGAAAGCCAAATCAGATGAAGTATGGATGAAGGCTATGAATGAAGAATTAGATCAAATAAAAAAGAATGACACTTGGGAACTTGTTCCAAGACCCAAAAACAAGAATGTTATATGAATGAAGTGGGTATTTAGAAACAAACTAAATGAAGATGGGAAAGTGATCAGAAACAAGGAAAGATTGGTATGCAAAGGATATGTGAAAATTGAGGGAATAGATTTTGAGGAAACGGTTTCCCCCGTGGCACGAATGGAAGCTATCATACTTTTCCTTGCCTATGCTTGCGCAAAAGATGTCAAGGTATATCAAATGGATGTAAAATCAACTTTTCTAAACACAGATATTGAAGAAGAAGTATACATTGAACAACCAAATGGTTTCTCACTCTCAGGAAACAAGGATTATGTCTTCAAGCTAAAGAAAGCTCTGTATGGACTCAAACAAGCCCCTAGAGCCTGGTATTCAAGGCTGGATAAAGATATGCAAAACCAAGGTTTCAAAAGGGGGAGTGTAGACAACAATATCTACATCAAAATCGAAAAATGAAAAAATGATAGTCGTGGAAGTATATGTTGATGATATCATTTTTGGAAGCAATGATGATAAGATGAGTCAGAAATTTGCGAAAGATATTCAAAAAGAGTTTGAAATGTCTATGCCAGGAGAAATTCCCTTTTTCCTTGCGTTGAAAATTTCACAATTAAATGATGGCATCTTCATCTCCCAATCTAAGTATGTAAATAAAATGCTAAAAATATTCAACATGGAAGATTGAAGGCTAGTCTGTACACCCATGGTTACAGGATGCAAGTTGAGTAAAGAAGATGAGGCTAAAGAAGTTGATCAGAGGCTTTAAAAACCGATGATTGGAAGTCTATTATATGTAACTTCTTCTAGACTAGACATCATGCAAGTTGTTGGACTGGTCATAAGGTTTCAGGAAGCACCCAAGGAAACACATCTTCAAGAAGTCAAAAGAATTTTCCAGGTATTTGAAAGGGACTATGTATCTTGGTCTATGGTACCCACAAAGAAAAAATATTGACTTAGTCGCATACAGTGATGTAGACTGGGGTGGAAGTATTGATGGTTCTGCGGTTTTCTTAGGAAACTGTCTTGTGTCATGGATCAACAAAAAAAACCATATGTGGCATTATCTACAGTAGAATCTGAATACATTGCCACAACTGCTTGTTGTTCACAAGCGTTATGGATGAAACAGATGTTGAAGTATCTTCAATTGAATATAGATCATCCGATACAAATACTATGCAAACACACAAGTGTTGTCAGTATCTCCAAAAATCCTGTTATGCACTGCAAAACTAAGCACATCCCCATCAAGTATAATTTTGTGAGAGAGAAAGTAGCCGATAATGTGGTCAAACTAGAATATGTTGATACTAAGGAACAAATTGCAGACATATTTACAAAACCTCTTCCACGAAGTACATTTGAATATATTAGAGAAAAATTGGGTGTGGTTCTCAATCCTCAACACAATGAGAACCTAATCAAAGAAGGATGAATCCAAAAGGGATCAACGTTGTGTAGTTGGGTAAGAAAGGATGACATCATGATCACTACGCAAGGAATGATGAGGTATTGTGACAAGAATAGGAGATCAAGGTAAAATAACAATGTAACATCTTTATCAGAAAATCAATCAAAGGTAATAAAAAAAAATCAGTACAGAAGTAACGAATCATGATGACAGGGGGAGTTATCCTTGGATATAGTCATGATGAATGCCAACACAAGAATCAATCATATAGTGCAAAATAATGGCACCTCTTTTCCATTGATTTCAAAGGGGGAGAAATGCATGAAGCTGAGGCATGAAATGCACAATAGAAGCCGACATGAAGAGGTCGAGACATGAAAAGATGTATGAAGTTAGCATGACAAAATGAAATGAGATATGCATGAAGATGTTATATACATGATGATAGAAGCGATCCATGAAGTCAACAGGACATCATGAATGAGTGAGAATTGCAAAAAACAAAAAGGAACTGCACGAAGGCCTAGTAGATGTGAAAGAGCATGAAACCTTAGCAGTCATGAAAGAGCGTGAAGATGACTAAACATATGGTCTGCACATATGTAACAGAAATAAGAATGGTTCATGCAGAGAATTGGTAGTAGAAGTACTAACAACATAAAAAATAGTAGCCAAAATCCCGAATAACTCAGTGGGAGCATATACATAGGGGAGCATTGCGACAAAGTATAGATGAAGCATACAGTTCAGAGAAGATCAAGTACAACTTCATAAGGTGTTGACATCAATGCGAAAGGGGAAGATTGTTGAGCATTGGTTTTCATTGATGTCAACTAAATATGATGTCAGGTGTTTGACTGTCAACTAACGTCAAAGATGATGTCAATTGATTTAGTCAGATTCATTGATATCAACTGAAGTCAAAGTGGATACAATATTCCTGTAGAAGTATGAAGAAGTATATGGAAGCCACTTTGAGGTAGTATATACGCAATATGAAAAAGAACATGAATACCAGAATTATATGCGCAAATGGTGAAGGTGATATACATGTATGCAACTTTGGAGTATATCTAGCAGTGAATTCAGTCTGAAGATGTGTGTCATGGATACATCATGCATGACAAGTTTGAAGGAATACATAAGAAGATACATCATGCAAATCCAGTTCAAGAAAGAATAAAAGTAATGTATCCTACAATACGTGATCCTTGAACATAAATCAAGTCCACCAAGTCATACATTCACATGGTAGGAACCAAGGAGTTGGTTGGAAAATGGTGCATGTGCTCAAGCAGCCAAGGAGTTGGTTGAACAAATGGTACGTGTACATAAGCAATCCTATGCATTGCTTGTTTAAAGGTTGGAAGTGCACAAGCACTTAATGGTTGGACAATCCTAAAAGTGCACAAGTACAACCAATCAAAAGATGCTTTCAGTAAATGGAATGCACACAAGTTCCTAGAAGGGTACAACGGTTGAAGACCATCTATGAGAAAATTACACAGTCGATGGTTCACCAAGTGCGCAAGTCCCACAAAAGATGACAAGGAAAAGGCCAATATTCCACTAAGAAGAAGTTGGAGTATGTGCAAATTCTGCAAAGTATCAATGCACCAAGGGCACATTACCCACAAGGAATGGTACAACACAAGTCATAGACACATCAAGATGAAGTGTAAGATTGTGCGCATACCATTAGGAAATGGTACATTAAGAGAGAAAAGGTACACCACCAAGGTGTAAAGTCCCACTAAGTTGTGGACCTTGAGGATGCAAGACACATATCAGATGACACATCAATATCCCAGTAGATGACATGTGGCATATGCATAATCCGTGAAGTATGGAAGAATGGATGCCACGAAAAAATTGTGAAGATATAATCCATGCAGGACATGTATAAATAGAGATGCAAGTAGAAGATTGTATGTAAGCTTGATGGTGAGAGCATAAGATCTTCGAGTGCAAGTTTCAGTTTGATTTTTGGGGCATCAAGGGGCTTGTGGTTAGAATATAATGATCTACTGAAGATCTAAATGCGCACATGCAACATAATAAAGTTTTGATAGTATGCAAAATGATGTGATAGATCTGTGATAGATTGGCAAGTACTGGAAGGAATAAATACTGAAGTATGCGCAAGTGCTTGATGTTTCGAAGGACAGTATTACAATCAACACACCGATAGTCACTGATGTTGTAGAGGACAGAAGCACAGAGGAAAAACCTAAGTTTATCAGATATTGCGCAAATGTCTAGCTGATGCATATGAGTATACGTGAAAGTTTTCGATGTTGAGAACTCCATCTGATGCGCAACGATAGGACACCAACAAGATCCGATAGGTGCATCATGATGCAGATGATCTGAGACAAGTGCGTTAAACAGAACAGACGAATCATTTGATGCACATGACGTCACAGATTATCTGAGAGACTGCAACACTTAAATAGAACAAACACATCAGAAAGTGCACAGTTCCATTTGTTACTA
This sequence comes from Larix kaempferi, assembly GCA_027924585.1. Taxonomy (NCBI): domain Eukaryota; kingdom Viridiplantae; phylum Streptophyta; class Pinopsida; order Pinales; family Pinaceae; genus Larix; species Larix kaempferi. The sequence goes on from BSBM01000936.1 coordinate 10,239,558, forward strand.
GTGCTTCATTTCAGAACGACAAACTATCAATTGAAAGCACAATATCAGTTGATCATTGCAGTCACACAGAGTAGAACATTTAGATAACAGTGACACAGACTACAGTATCAAAAAAGAACATAGTACATGAAGTAATTCATTAGCAGAAGTATGATTTGAGAAGAATTAGAAGTCAAGTGATGTATGCAGCTCAATGATAGAGTATAGTCTGCATACGAAGCTAGCGCACAACATAATTGTCATCAGAAGATTTGAATAAGTGCACAAAGTTGAAGTTTAGTAAGACAAAAACATACATAATACATCAGGGCAGTCGAATGGGGCAATGAGACAGGGAGTTGGAGCTTCCTTCAGGTTGGTGCTTGTAAAACAAAGAAGACAGGGGGTCGATGCCTCCTTCCAGTCGATGCTGGAAAAACACAGGGAGAATAAGCTTCCTTCAGGTCGGTTCCTGTAAAACCAGGGCGTTGGTGCCTACTTCCAGTTGGTGTTTCCTTGAATGTATTCTTTCTCACTATAAAGAAGCATTCCGTGGTTTTCTCCCGTTTGGGTTTCCATGTAAAAATCCTATGTGTTTGGTGTTATTTATGTGTTGCATATATGTGTGGATGGTTATTTATTGATGCATAACATAACATAAATATTTAGTAAAGGCTAATTTGTTAAAGAAGGTAAAAACTGCTAATAATTGCACTAATACTGATTGACCCCCCCTCCCAGTATTAAATCGATTCCAACAATAACCAAACTAACTCTAAAAGGTGAATACTTTGATTTTTTTTTATAATTTAAAGCAAAAAACACTTCTCAACATTAATTCCATCATGTACAAAGTCATTATACACGTTTAATATTAAATATTGTTTGATATTAAACAAGCCTTTTATATGCTAATTCCTCATGTGGCTCTCTTCATAATCATCCACACCCCAACATATTCACATTCCTCATATGGTTTTATTTCATTAATGAAGATAGATAAATAGATGCTTGCCTATAAAAGTAACATTGCACAATTATACTCCTAATTCCTTGCTCTGAAAAATGAAACTCCATCCTTGAGTTTAACTTATCCAACATATTATCACAAAAAATGCTCATGTAAAATCTCCAAATATACATATAATATCTTAAGTGATGTGAAGGCTTCATTCTTAAGTAATTAATAGAGGTGCTATTTATGAGGAAATGGTCACTATAAAGTATGCTAGGAACTCTTTCCTTAGTATTGGTTCTATCAATGGTGTCTAGAACAAACATAATGATAAATGAAAACAAAAAATGAGTTATGCTTTGCTAAAATCTTGTGAACCAATGATAATGCAACCATCCATCCTTACTCAAGGTACCAATACGATAGAGTTTACGATACGCCCAACTACAATAAGATTGACATCATTTCTATCTACTAGATTTTATTCAAGGGAGTGAACATGTGATTCATCATTGACTTATGCTCAACCTTTACAATGTCCCCAAAGATAAATACAAATGAAATTAATAATCCATCAGGTGTTAGACCTTAAATCTATCTAACACATATAATAAGTAAGCTTATTTAATGTATTCCATCACACCTTAAATCTATCTACTAGAACATTAAACATTAACACATATAATAAGTAAACTTATTTAATGTATTCCATCCTTCCTTACTCGGACTTGATTTATAATAAACACAACACTTGGTATATGTACATAAAAATTTAAATTATGATATGTTAGCATGATTTTGACTTAAACGCCCATGTTTAATTACCATTTACTCATCATAGTTTTACATTCCATAACTATTCCAAACTATTGTAAAAATATGAAGAGTAGGTTTGAAACCATATGTATAGAACTCCATATTTTCCTTCATGCATATGAAGGGCATTTTCTCTAACATCATTAAGAACACAACATTTAACAAATTCTTGCAAATTTATTGTATTTTAAACAACAAATACATGAGGGTTATCGACTATCAATCCTTCATACTGTTGAATAATTAATGATCCATAAAGTTTTTATTCTGAAATATCCTTTTGTAATTTCCTTTCATTCCTGTATTAACAGATCAATGTCTCTTTTTATCATTTACATGTGTGATCGCAGTTTCCCTTTACATTGCAATTAGATAACACCTTAGCCATTACACAAGTGTGGCCAAATTGTGCCCACTATCAAAGCAAGCCAAGATCGCCCTTTAAGCCATAGGAACTTAAAAATTAAAGATTAATTTTTTTATTAACTTTTATTACTAACTCAACATGGGAAATACCGTCGATGATTATCCCAAGTTCCAACTTAATATAACCAATTTACAAGCATAAAGGGAAATAGATAATTAAAACATAGTAGAACTAGGAATTAGAAGGGAAAGAGTAGATATATTTTACCCTTTGGATAATATTTTTCACCGAAGAGTGCATCTTAGAACAATGCAACCACCATTAGTTAAAGAACTAGGTTTCCTTTCTCTCAATGAGAGAACGTTGTTATTGTTGTCTTATTTGCACAAATAACTTATCTTTCAAAGCATTTTTTCTCAACCTAAGAAGCATTGACACTTTATCTACAACCACAAGTTAGATAACATATCCAACCATAATCATTCATATTATCAACTATAAAAACCAGATTACCATGTACCAAAAATTGGCTTAACAGTTCAAGTATACAAGCTTATTTAACAGTAAATCATTTTTAAGAACTTATGTAAGAAATACGATTTATACCTGCCATGAATTGAACTCCAGTTGTAGAAAAAATTCTTTAATATTAAGTCTCCTTGCATTTTCCAGCCCATAGTGCCAACCAATTTCCACTCTAATATATCCAGGGAGGAACTTCTTTCACTAGGACTCTTGAGCTATGTGGGAATAGAACTAGGAGATAAGAGGAGCTCCAATAATAGAACTTATCATCCTCTGACAAGGGAATCAATGCCACAATGCTCAACTTTCTTTTAGTTCCAACTTACTAACCAATGTCCAGTTAAAATACCTCCTCTCATAATTTCAACAACATTTTCCTATCTTTTAAGTATTCGCCAAAAACCTATGCATCCCCCTTGTATTTATAGGATGCATGGGGCTCGACACCTAAACTTTGTGCAATATTCTTCTCTTAATTATTTTCTTAATTATCCATTAGTCACCCCTTAAGTGGCATCCCCACCATTTTCCCATTTTTAAATTTAGTAAATAAGGAATTTATTGCTCCCTCATGTGTTACTTAAAGATAATTATCCAATATTTATTTTTGTTAATTCATATTTTTCATTAAAATATTCATCTTTCAAGTTTCCCTTTAAAAGGGTATTTTAAACAAACTAATACCCTTAAGGAAATCACTCATCTTTCCCTCAACTTAGCTTGGAATTTGAAAGGTTGAATTGTTGGGGTGTGAGGAATTCACTACCTTGTTGTGTGCCTTTTTATCTAATTGTGAATTGATTATAGTGGTTATTTAATGCCCCTTTACTCCTAATACGATGTAGTCAAATCCTTCTGGACATGTCCCACACCTAGATGTTGGCGAGTTGAGCAAACATTTCCTTGTCTCCCACACATACATGAAGCACACACATACACCAAATAGACCAATGAAAAATATGTAACATAATCCAATCATAGTTCTTAATTTCATATGTTACTCAATAGTTATTTCTATTAGATTCTTCCCATGAGGTCTCTCAAATAGGCACGAGCAATATTGGTTAATATCCATAGTTGTTTCTATCAGACTCTTCCCATCATTTCTATGATCCATATTTATTTCTCTCAAAATATTCCCATGGGTTCTCCCAGACAAAAAAGAAGAATATAAGATACACTCCATAGTTGTTTATATTGGAATCTTCCAAGGAGTTCTCCCATACTGCAAACAAGAACATAAGATATAATCATTCAATGACTAGTTGTTCCAATAGTCTATCACACCTTGTTATCTCTATTCTAGGTTGACAACAATCCTCTCCATCCAATATTGTTGTAGATCTAACCAACCCACCTCAACTCACACTTGATAAACATCATTATTAGTCATACATTATCATCATATAATCAAATCACGTAATCCAAATATTAAAATCCTAGTTCGTTAGTCATCACACACACACACACAAAGTAAAGAACTATTCTATTCTCATTGAATTTGATAGATGAATTTTTGTAAGTATATAATACATAGTTGAATGAATGAATTATAAGATGATGCAGTGATCCTCGTGAAAATGTACTTTATAATCACTGGTTGGTCACGAGGCCAATATGTGTGTCCCTTGACTTTCCATTAATGTTAATCTTAATTTATTAACTATTTAATTATTTCTAATTATTTATTTTTATGTTTGTAACATTGCCACCCCTTAAGGAATGCGTTGTCCTCAAAGCATAATAAATTGGATTCTCTCTTCATGAGTATGCTTCCCTAGTGGCATCTTCTTTGTGTATTTGTAAAATCTTGACTTGCATTCTGATTGGAGAATTAGACAAATTATTTTGTAAGGCATGCATCATACCTTGAAGTATTTTGACTTAGTCATGTAACACAAAACCTCGACACTTCTTGTGTCCAAAATTCCCTTGCTTCCATTGTTGTATGAATTTTTGGGATTATGGTGATTTGTTCATTAGTTGTACGTCATCTTCCCTGATATCAAGATATTTGACACCATATAATTTATAATTTTCTAACTTATCTTTCATGGTGTTACACCAAAATCTCATCATCATGAGTTATGTGTCCTCTGTATGCACTGATCCCTAAAGTTCATGGGATAAACTATCAGAAGAAAGGTTGTTGTTTATCCCTTTAACCTTATGTGGTCACCCTGACGCGTCCTGGTCTCTGGAAAGGTGCGTCAGGTTCAAGGTGACGCGCTCTACACCTTAGCAGAGTGTGTCAATGGTGCATGGTGCTCTTGCACAAAGTGCGTTGATCTCCCTTTGACGCATTTTGTCCTTGTGCAAGGTGCGTCACTGTTGGTTAAAAAGGATAAAGAGAAGCTTCGAGCGACTTATCGAAGCTTGGATGGCGTGGAGACTTATCCCTACATATTTGGGAAGGTGGAACTCGACCTCCTTACCTAGTGGGATGATCCATTAAGCCTCTCCCCTAAATACTCAACCTCTCTTATCCCTTTATCCCTATATATATGAACCCCCTCTCCATTATCAAAGGAGGAAGGATAGAGTACCTATATGTTGGTGGAATTTCTCTAGGTGATCCTCTTCATCCATTAGGAGGCTAAGCATTTGATATTGGAGGCTAGGATTTTTGGAAGGAGGTTATGACGTCAAAGCATCGGTCCTAACATCTCTCTCATTTTACTTCTTATTATTACATCTAATGCAAATTATTTCCATAAATTTGTTGTGTTAATAATGTTTAGGACTAACTTCTTTGACTGTTGATCTAGATCAATTCACATCCATGTGCTTTTATTACTTGTTTGTTTCCACATGTTTTGTCCGGTTTTGAAGCTAAATATATGAAGATTAGGACTTGGCTTAGCAAGGAGAAAGGAATTTCACACTTAAGGTAAGCCATCTCTTTCACTTATCTTGCATTTCAATTGATCTAGGAAAGGCATTTGCATTATGTATTCATTTGTTCTAGATCTAAACCATTCATACTAGGGAGATCCATTTGAGTCCTCCCTTACAGATTGTCCGTAAACAAATTTGGTGACCATACTGGGGAGAGTAGTCCATGCTTTTTGATTCCATTGAATTTTTGGTTTCTTTGATTTCTTTCCAATTAGTCTCTAGCATCTAATTTTCCTCTTCTTTTTGGATCTAACCATTAGAGAGTTTCTGGGCCATCCAGACTCTGTTTAGGATATTTATTGATCCTTCTACCTGTTTATTCTTGGAGAGTTTTTTATTTTTATTTCTTAGATCCCACTTGACACACCTGGGAAATTCATTACTCGCGTCACTGTAATTCTGACGCACTTATCCTGTTAGCAGACTGCGTCGCTGATGCTCTCTGGCAGTTTACTGACTACGTTGCTGATGCGGTTTCCTAGTGTGCAGAGCCTGTCATTGGGTCTTCCAACGCTCTGGTGCACCTCTGCAAGGCACGTCACCCTTCATTATTTGGCACTCAGTGTTAAAAAATTCTCAAAGTTGGTTTTTGGCTTGATTTTTGAGTTCTGTGAATTTTCCCTTCACTGAAGCAGAACCTCCTAGGCACAACATACTTCATCCTTGGCTTATCTTCTGAAGTTTGAATATTGATTAGACTCCTAGATAGTCAAGCGGGTGTTTCCCTCGTTGTGGGAAATTTCAATCCCCCATGAGCACGCTCAATATTGTGATTCCTTATTAGGCCATATGATTTGTTCGATTTGACTTCTAAGCCCTCCAATATTTGATTGTTGTGATTTTGCTCAATTTTGTGTGTTTTTGAGATTTTGGGTGATTATTTTTCTTTGAGAGTTTCCAATCAATCAAAGTTTGTAGTATCACATTCTCTGATTTTCTGAATATAGGTTTGGAAAGTGGCATAATTCTCAGATTTATTGGGTACATTGACTAGAAAATCAAAGTTGTTCATTATCTTCATTTCAAACTTGTTTCTTGGAATTGTTGTAGAGATTTTTTATGCTTTGTAGTGAGTATTAAAAGATCTTTGAAAAGTTTAAAAGATTATTATTGGCTTGCATTTTCTTGGTTCTGAAAAGTTATTCATCATTTCCTTGAGAATACTAAGTGCATTTAAAATTTTGCAAAGCATTCCAAAGATAGTGAAAATTCTTGCATTTTTTTATTTTCCTCCCGCTTTAATATTATTATTTTGGAAAATAGGAGTTATTGCATTCAAAAAGGGAAATTCTTCTTTTCATTTTTCCGTAGATTCGATTAACTTGAAAAGATAAAAAGGAAAAAACATTTGGATTTGGTGTGTTATTCATTTTTGTTGGATTGTTGAAAAGAGTGCTTTTGAATCTTTTTGGTTGATTTTGAAAGTATAGAGGTACTTGTTCATTTCATTATCGAAAACAAGAAATATTTCTCCTTACTATAGCTAGTTTTCATCGAAAAGTAAAAGAAAAGATTTGCATTTTCATGTAGTTAAGATTTGCATCTTTTTAAATTCCAAGTCTACACCTCATGCATCCACTTAACCGTCAAGATAAAATTTAACTGTATCTTAGGTTAAAATTGTATAGAAACTTGTGTGTTAAGTTAGAGATGTGTTCCAACGTCTTTAAGCATGGCAGCTATCGTTATTTTTCTGCACTGCATCCCGAGGGCTTGTATTTCTTCCACGTACCAATCGGTATATCGAACGACCTTTAACGTACCTTCAGGTATATAGAAAGGTACTTCACGTACTCAATAATAGATCAAAAGGCTCCTGTCGTGCGGTTGTGCATTAGACAACACCACTACGGATTTGAGATCTCACGTACCATGTGTATATCAAGAGACCCTATTAGGATTCCTAAAACCTTCTGAGTTAAATTTTAGCCTTCTTGGTGTGGAAATACACTGAGGACAACACTTGGGGAGATACTACGCACGTACTGCCAGGTAGTCTGGTTATACGTTAAGGGTTATTGTCCTAATCCTCCCTGGTTAGTGCTATGAAAAATTGAGCTGAGTATAACTGTTGGACCCTATGGTATATCGTGAGTTGCAGCAACTTGATAATCCCATGATGTTCCAGACCATTGAATCCCATCTACCACATACGTTTTCTTGCAGATTTAGCTTGAGTAGATCTTGGAGTGTACTTTTTATTTTTTGTATAAAACTCGTAGGAGAAATTTTGTTTCAAGCATTCTGGCTGATCAACCTCTAAGAATGTCCCGCAGGATTTTAAAATTGCCACCTAAATATCCCCTTACTCAGGAGGAGAACTCGGGATAAACTATGGATCAACCTACAACATCTCTGTACTATGAAAACGACACTTCTACCTTAGAACCGGGAATGAACTAATCACCTCCTGCAAACCCACCTATCACTGATCCTATGGGACCTTTGATTGTGGAACAACCTACTTCATATGACACAACTTTTCATCATTCAATGGAAGGGAATTCCAGAGCTATGAAATGGATTTTCAGTCGGCACCAGTAAGACCCCATATCGACAACATTTGGTACAACTGCATCATTTTGGGACACTTCTTTAGGCCAACACGTTTCCGATTTTGGTTCAATTCCGATGGTGGAAACCCCACCTCACCAGTTCCCTCCATGGATTCTCGACAATGTCTTTATTGCACCAATTTACGAGACTATCGAACGTTTATGAATGCTTGGTAATCAACTTAGACGTCAGAGTTTTCCCCATAGGTCTAATACAGAAGTATCAATTTTTGAACAACATTTACCTATACATTCTTTTTCCTTTTCTTCACCAGGAATATAAACGCCAATCATGTCCACTTACAAGCTAGGCCAACCATCTTTCCCATCGAGTACTCCTCCTGACCATTTGACCGGACCTACACCTTATTTGACCCCAACCACTGAAGGGAAACCTTCAACTACTATTAACAACATCACTGGAACACTACCTCCACCACCCCAGCTCAAAATTTGAGGGGAGGTTATCATATACCTGTTAGTCAACAGTTGAGTGGAGGTCATCCCTTAGTTAGTAGTAAAACAATTGGTTCAGGTCAACCTACTATTAGTGGACACCACACCCATGCTGGCCATATTCCAACGAGTGAAGATTTTTAAACTAGGGGGAAAGCCCTGGTCAGTGGAAAAAACCTAACTAGAGGATATCATCCAGTTAGGGGACACAATGCGAGCATAGGACATTTGTCACTTCTGAACTCTAGTATGGTTGTTAGTTCTCTCCCAACCATGGGGAAACCTATGCATAAACATCAAATGGGGGGTCTATACATATCTGGGAAATGTTTTTGCTTGATTACTATATCCTGGAAACATGAACACCCCATGGGGGCATCATAATGTTCCACCAACTGGACCTCCAGCCGGAGGACCACCCCCACCACCCCCACCACCCGTCCCACCTCCTCCCCCACCACTTGTCCCACCTCCACCACATCCACCCAAAGGAACTCCATACGACGGCGGTGGAACCCCTCACTCTGTAGGAGGACCTCCTTTTGGTCCACCTCCACATGGAAAACCCTATTCGGGATGACCTTATAATCAGTCGATTCATGGGCCTACTGATACTCAAATGCTTTATCAATACTACCAGTATTTGCAACCAAACCAACAATTACTATTTATGGATACACTTTATCTTCAAGACTTGTCTCAGTTGACTAACGATCCCATTCAACATGGCATAAATTGTCCAATGATTCCTATGAAGTTACCATCAGATATTCCGAAGTTTGACGGTAAGCCCGATGAGGAACCTAAGAACCACATTATGACTTATCATTTATGGTGTTTTTCCAATCCTTAATGAATGATTCCATCCGTCTGAGGTTATTTCAAAGAACGCTTACTGGTACTTCCTCAAAGTGGTACATTGAGTTGCCACCACATTTCTTTGTTGATTTTCTATCTTTAGCTATGTCATATTTGACTCACTTTCAGTTACCGATCCGCTACGAAATTGACACAGATATTTTGACTTCTCTCCATCAAACTACTGCCACTCACATTTCCGATCATATTCATGAGTGGAGGAGAAGAAGATGTCTCATCAAAGCTCCCATTCCAAACCAACTACTTGCCGATTGGTTCACAAAATCACTACTACCCATCATAGCTAAAGATGTGGCTATGGGTGGGGTCGTTACGGAAGAAAAATCCATATCTCGAGCTAAGTATTTAGACCTAGTCTATGCCCAATATGGTACCTTATATGATATCATTCCTAATGCCCCCCTCCCTACACATGATCCAACCAAACCACCTATGGGATCTCATGCCGATGGCAATATTGGTTCCATCCATACCTAACCTGCTACACGGTCTGGTGGATCAAATAACCATCAAATATTGACTCCAACCTCGCCATAGGCTGGAAACAAAACCAAATGATCACCCAACCCTGCTTCCACTAAAGAAGTGAATTCAATTCACTCTGCTTCACCTCAAAAATCCAGTGGCAAAAAGAACAAAGGTAAATCTAAAAATTCTTCTAACCAGCAGGATCCAAAAAAGAATCCTGAAGACACCAAACAAAAGCGGAAGGTTAAATATCCTTGTTTACTGTGTGGTGACGATCACTTCACCAAATAATGCCCACATCGGTAGGAAGTGCACAATTTTCTTAAAGGAAAACTGACAACCACAGTTTTAATCAATCCCTTCCCAACACAACAACAACAAATGGTTGCACAACAAAATTCTCAAGGAGAAGCACCCACAACCGCTCTTGTTCTCATGATGCAGAGAGAAATAATCAAATTTTCCACTAGGTCGTGGACATATGACTCTACTTCTGACAAGGAATCTAATGGAGGCCATACTGAAAAATCCTCTACATCTACATCTAGCATTCCTTCACCTCAAGGTCCTCTTGTCATTGAAAAACCCTTATTGGATTGAGTATTGCGTCCACCCAAGATCATGATTCGAAAATCAATTTTCAATCCAAATGCTCGGGCTGCTCAAAACTATAATATAGTAGGGGATTTATCACAATATCCTTGTGTTATGTCGACACTTGAAGTCTTACAAAAATGTCATAATTAGCGCAAGACCCTGTTATCCACAATAGGAGCTTTAGAACCTGATTCCTCTAACACCATCATGTTCAAGCTAGAGTATTGCTGATCCGCATCATAGTTGGAAAGTCATCGATGTCGATACAACTTCGACAAGTTTTGACTCGACATGAATTTGACAACTTCAACAGTTTCCGATTACGACACAACTTCGACGAGTCTCGACTTCGACATACTGTGACACGTTCTGCACCTTCGACATGTTCCGTAACCTCACAGTTCGCAATATCGACAAGCAGCGTCGACATGCAACCAACGACTGTCAAACTTTGACAGATTGTCTCTTTGTCTTCCAGTCGACTATAACAGTTGAACTATTGAAACCGTTCTAACTTCTTCTTTGTAACTAAACGTAACGGGAAGGCACCCAAGCGTCTCAGAATTATATATAAGCATATATAACATTGTAACATACATCAATTTTTGATATGTTTGCAAGTAATAGAACTACAGTTCGCATTCCTTCATATTTTCTGTACGTAATTGTGTTTATCTGTATTGCGTAATCCTGCTTTTTCCCATTCTGTTTATTAAGCTTCCTCCATAACAGAGCCGACTCATTCAGTCGAACTATTTCCCCCTTCATGCTTCTTGGACACGGCCTGGATCATTGGTATCAGAGCACTCAGTTTTGTTCGTGCTTAAGTTCTACGTATACACTTCTCTCAAAGTTACCTGACTTATTCCGGTTCAAACTCGCTCACAATATTAGCTATCCAAGCAGACGCGATCTCCAGAAATGACAGAAGAAACAAATGATAGACATGCAGTTGACGAGACAACACAACTTATTGAGAAAGCTCTGGCTCGAAAACGGACTGAAATGTTTGTCTAGTTCAACGAGATTCTCTTGCAATTCGATTCGACATCCAGAGGATCCTCGATGAGAACTCACTCCGATAAAATCAACCCCTTAAAAGTGCAAATGAATTTGGACATACCGAATCTTGAAGGTAAGATTGATGCGGAATCCGTCGACAATTGGAATCCTATTACACTGTAAATCAACTCTCTGAAGCTGAAAAAGTCACCATTGCATCCTTAAATATGTCAACCTCCGTGCACTACTGGTGGGAGAACCTCTCAACAAAGATGGAGAAAAGCAGAGAACCCATCGACACATGGGATAAATTCATTGAACACATCCGAAAGGAATTTTACCCGCCTAAATATCTCGAGCAACAGTATAAGAAGTGGAAACAGTTAAGGAAATGGAAAGACCAATCAGTATAGAGTTACACCAACGAGTTCTACCGACTCATGGCGAGACTTGGTGTCCAAGAAGAAGAGAAATTGCTTGTTCTGAATTAAGTTAGCGGAATGTCCTTGTACATTCAGTAGGAGATGGAATTTCTAACTGTCAATATGCTTGCGGATGCTTTCCACTTCACTAGTAAACTGGAAACCAAGCAAAAAGGAAAAGCACGTTTCACGACAAAGCCGACATCAGGATGACCACACAACAAGAAGGCACCAGCCGACTTCGACAAGTCGAAATATTCTCAGCAGGAACCGCCAAAGCCAAACCACGGAAAGAAGCCTTTTCACAAGAGGGAACATAGGAAACAACTGCCGACTGGAAAATGGTGCAATTACCACCAATCATCTTGGCATGATACGTCTAAATGCAAATCTCAGAAGACATTTTTGAAAAAAGTGTCGACCTCCGACGCGTTCGACAAGACGGTGGAAGAATCAGATGTAGACGCAATGACCCTTTTGACCTCTACCACTCCAGCAGCCTCAACTAGCGTTGACAAGGAGGAACGAGAACGCCTGTTCCATACATGGATCACTCGACAATGGAAACTCGCCTACTTCATAAAACCTTTTGAAGATGAAGTAATCTGTGACGTTGCACCACTCTCCGTAGTCGACGTCCTGTTTGGGAAAGCTTACCTCTGGGATAGACATGAAAGTTATCATTCACAGCCTCAGAAGGTGATTGTTAGAATCCAAAATCGATGGGTTAGCATACCAGAGCGTCAACCTACACCAACGGTTGCACTGATATCTGCCAAACAGACAAAGAATCTCATCAATCATGCTCAGAAGTTCTCATTAATCATGATCAAGCCGTAACATTCTAAGAAGACTGCAGCAATGAGTTGAGTCACCGACCAATTCAGCTCTCGATAGAAGAAACAAGTCGATCATATTCTTGATGAGTACCAGAACCTATTTCAAGCTCCAGATAGAGTACCTCAACATTGTCAGGTAAAACACTCCATTGAACTTGTTCCTGGTTCTTCTTTTCCTAACGCATCTGTTTACAGAAGATCCATTCTCGAAAATGAAGAGGTTCACAGACAAATCCATGAATTAATCGACAAAGGTCATATCCGGCCCAACTCCTCTCCTTGTGGAAGTCCAGTCGTCCTAGTTCCGAAGAAAGATGGAACTTGGCGCATGTGCATCGAATACAGAGCTCTCAACAAAATATTGGTGAAGAATTGGTACCCTCTACCGCGGATAGACGAGCTCATTGACTGTCTGAAAGGTGCTAAATTCTTTACTAAGCTCGACCTCAAGTCGAGATACCATCAAATTCCAATCGAGCCCTCAGATGTGTGGAAAAATTCTTTCAAGACCAAGGAAGGATTGTTTGAATGGTTAGTAATGCCTTTCAGCTTAACCAACGCACCTGCAACCTTCATGCGACATATGGATAACCTTCTTAGACCTTTCATCGGCAAATGGGTTATTGTCTATCTCGATGACATATTGATTTTCAGTTGATAATGGGAAGAACATGTCGGACATCTTCGAAAAGTCATCGAAACTCTCCAGCAACATAGGCTCTACCTAAACATGGACAAGTGCTCTTTTGTGATGACCATCATCAAATATTTGGGGTATGTAATTGAATCTGCAAGCATTCACATCGATCCAGACAAAGTACAGATCTTGAAATATTGGCCCATTCCTAGAAGCGTTTAAGAACTAAGGAGTTTTCTTGGTTTGGAAAATTTCTATTGATGATTCATACTCGGCTTCAGTCACATAGCCTAGCCCTTGAATCAATTGACGAAGGGAAATGGGAAAACTGTCTTCCAATGGACAGCAACACAACAAGCAACTTTTGAACAGCTCAAACACAGGCTCTGCACTGCACCAGTACTTGTGTTACCTGATTTGCATCAGCCCTTTGAGATTGAGACGGATGCATCGGACTATGCCTTGGGCACAGTGATCACTCAGTCTGGTCACCCAGTCGGTTTTCATTCTGAGACCTTTAACGACACAGTTAGAAGATACTCGATGTACAAAAAAGAAATGTACACCATTGTGCAAGCTCTCAAGCAATGGAGGCATTACATCCTTGGAAAGGAAACGATCATTCTCATTGATCACATGCCTCTACAGTTCGCTCCGACACATTCAAAGTTGCAGACAAACTGACAACTTAAGTGGATTAATTACCTACAACAATTCCAGTTGGTGATTAAGTATCTGCAAGGTAAAGCTAATGCGGCCGCCGATTGCCTCAGTCGACCACCCATTACTCTCCTTTTGACAACGATGAGTATGCAGAGATACGACACGACCACTTGGCCATAGTTGTATGAGGATGATAATGACTTCTTAGCAGTCTACCGATAATTACAGACTAACAAGTCATCGACGTCAGACTCCGATTATTTCCTGAAAGATACCTTGCTATACAAGCTTGGGCAGCTTTGTGTACCGACCGATGAGCATCGACAACAACTCATTTGGGACGCGCACTATAGCAATACTGCATGACACTTTGGAGTAGCAAAGACACTTGCTATTCTGCAAAAGTATTTCTTCTGGCCTACACTTAAATCCGACGTCAACAAGTACATTTGATCATGCATGGTTTGTGCCATTTCTAAGCCGCCTAATCATCGACAGGGATTGTACGCACCTCTGCCAGTTCCAAGTCGACCACAGGAATCTATTTCTATGTACTACTTGATGGGTTATCCTACTACCAGAAATCAGCATGACGCGATATTAGTAGTAGTCGACCGATTTTCCAAGATGGCCATTATCATACCATGTAAGAAGACCACAACAGTGCAACAGATTGCTCATCTCTTCTTTACACATGTTTGGAAACACTTTGGTTTACCCACAACCATCATTTCCGACCGAGATTCCAGATTTGTCAGCATCTTTTGGAAGACCCTCTGGAAACAGCTAGACACACGACCCTCATTGTCGACAGATTTCCATCCTCAGACCGACGAAAAAAAAGAAGTTGTGAATCGCTTGGTAGTACATCTGCTTCGCATGTACAATCACGAGCATCGACACACATGGGATGAAAGTCTTCCATACATTCAACACAGCTACAATTGTGCTTAGCACAACTCTACAGGCAAGAGTCCATTTGAGATCTGTTACGGATTTCAACCCTCAACGCCTATCAACTTGATCAGCTCCTCGACACAACCAGAATCCGACACAGACCACAGCTAATGAGAAGTTGATAAAGCAGTCAAGTTTCGAGAACAGATTTGCGACATCCAGCAACAAGCACAGGATATGTTGCATAGAGAAAATGAGAAATCTAAGGTCCGACATGACAAGTATCGTATTCCTCATTCATTCCAAATTGGGGATAAGGTCTGGCTACATCTCAAGAAGGAGTGCTTCACTAGTCCTTTCAAGAAGTTAAAACCTTTGTGATATGGTCCATACAATATTCTTCGACAGATTGGAGAAGGATTTCCAGCTCGACATTCCTGCATGCCTGGGTCTGCATCCAGTCTTCAACGTGGATCTACTTCGACCATACCATGCACCCTTGTTGGAATAGAACAACTTCTCAACAACAACACCCGAAGACATCCATCCAGATGTTCAAGATCCTCTTCCTTGTGACACCATTATGGGATGATGAGTATGCCTTACAAGCAGGAACACAATTCCCTTGTTTTAGGTTGCTAAAGTTGGTCAACTCCCATCTCAAGGAAAGTGGTACTCTTGCGCCGAAATAATCGACAAGTTTCCTCACCTTCGCGAGCAAACAATGGGGTCCATTGTTTCTTAAGGAAGGAGGTCTGATCCGCATCATAGTTGGCAAGTCATCGATGTCGATACAACTTCGACAAGTTTTGACTCGACATGACTTTGACAACTTTGACAGGTTCCAATTTCGACACAAATACGACGAGTCTCGACTTCGACATACTGCGACACGTTTCACACCTTCGACATGTTCAGCAACCTCACAGTTCGCGACATTGACAAGCAGCATCGACATGCGGCCAACGATTGTCAAACTTCGACAGATTGTCTCTCTGTCTTCCAGTCGGCTGTAATGGTTGAATTGTTGAAACCATTCTAACTTCTTCTTTGTAACTGAACGTAACGGGTATGTACCCAAGCTTCTCAGAATTCTACATAAGCATATATAACATTGTAACATATATCAGTTTTTGATATGTTTGTAAGTAATAGAAGTACAGTTCGCATTCCTGCATATTGTCTGTACGTAATTGTGTTTATCTATATTGCGTAATCCTTCTTTTTCCCATTCTGTTTATTAAGATTCCTCCATAACAGAGCTGACTCATTCATTCGATCTGTTTCCCCCCTCGTGCTTCCTGGAAACGACCCGGATCAATTGCAAGGTGAGGCTTTCCCACCAACTCATGTTTCAAATTCGTACTAACGTCTCTGGGAAAAGCATCCATCGTACTGTCTTAGACGAAGGAGAATCTACCTTGGTTATGTCGCTATCTTGTTGGTGAGCCATTGGTTCTCCCAAGTTGAACCATTCCCCTACCACAATTAAATCATTTGATGGACGTTGATTTCAACATCACGGGATTTTACAATATTTGGCCATCGATTTTAGGGGTAAAACCATTTCCATCAACGTGGAATTTGTCGCTGCCCCATTGGATTATAACTTATTACTTGGTCGAAACTAGTTCTATGTCATGATTGCAGTTGCATCATCTGTCTTCCGCATCGTGCAATTTCCCCACCAAGGGATATTTGTCACTATTGACCAATTAGATTTCTATACACCTGACACCACTATGCATCCTACAGATAACGTGCCTCTTTTAGGCCACTCTACGCAGATATACGAGAGCATGTTGGTAGGTCTCCTTAAAGATTCATCCCTCATGGGAGTCTTTCCAACACCAGATCCCCCTTCTCATGTTTCCATGGTGAACATGATTTCGTCTATAATCCCATCGTCTTCCAACTCGACCAACCAATGGGTTGTGCCCGATCCTGCTCATTTATATTTGATTGGAGATGTGATGCCTCTTAGCCCTGCAAAAGATACTTACAAGGCCATCCAATCAGCACCCGATCTACAAGATGTCCAGTCTTTAGTGGCATCTACCTCAGGTTCTCTTCCCTTACAATATACCTCATCCCTACCCGATCCTCTACTCCATACTTTTCATTCCGACGAATCGCTCATGGATATTATGAGTGTGGATGTACCCCCATGGGAAGACCTTAACCATTGATCGTCCTTCCTTTCGCCATTAGATTCGGTAGAGAATGCTATTGAAACAATTGTTTCACCAAATGTCTTTCCTTACCCTCAACCTCCTATTCTTATATATGATACAACAACCAAGGGAAAATTTGGATAACATCACGCTGACCTTTCCGATTGACATCTCGGTAAAACCTGGAGTTGTGGAACACATTAACATTGGCCAAACTTGTTCTCCAGAAGAAGTCACCACTTTCACAGCCTCGTTTAAAAAATTCTGCAACATCTTTGCATGGAGATATGAGGAAATTCCTGGGCTTGATTCTTCCATTGTCATGAAAGAGATTCAAACATATCCCGATGCAAAACCTGTTTGGAAAAAACTCTGTCCTGTGCACCCTAGGAAAACTGTGGCCATTAAGGAAGAGATAGAAAATCTGTTGAAGGATGGGTTCATTTATCCTATTCCCTTAAAAAATTGGGTCTCTAATGTCATCTCAGTTATGAAAAAACAGGGAACCATCAGAGTTTGTGTTGAATATGTTAGGATATTCCTATACTCCATCCTAGTCCCACCAGTATTTTGATCATTTACATTTTCAGTCATGCATGCACCTTTAGGGTTTGCATGCATTCTAGGGTTTGCATGCATTTTTCATGCATCCCAGTCATCAGTCCAACACCTAGCCTTCAGTTAGCCAGCCCCCAGGAGCTTCTCACTATTCAGTTTTAGCCCTCTAGTTGCTTAATGTGCCCTTCTTCCTTGATTTTAGGGAGCAACTCACCCTTCTTCACCTACCAGTCCAGTTGTCACTCAGTTATAGTTAGTTACACTCAGTTACACTCAGTTACAGTCAGTTATAGTTAGTTACAGTTAGTTACACTCAGTTACACTTAGTTACACTCAGTTACATTTAGTAACATTGAGTTACACTCGGTTACACCTACCAGAGTTAGTTTGACTGATGGTTCACAGTTACTTGAGCATTAATGACTCCACTGATGATGATGAAGACTTCCAGTTGAGCTCCAATGATCATGAGGACACCTAGTTGTGCTCCGATGACACTCCATTGATCTTATGATTACTCTGAGAGGCTAATTCGAATTGCTACCTTGGGCATTCGAATCCTCTCTACCATTGTACTATTTATTTGTCCATATTGTGATTAATTAACTAGTGTGTGTGAAGTATTATTGCTTCTATCTAAGTTATACTGTACCATATTATTCTGTTGCTCATTATACTGTATTGTTCACTCTTCTTCTATTTTCCTGCTTAATCATAATTACTCTTGTGAGGTATACATCATCTCTTAGATCTGCTGTGAGGATTTTCACATGGTATTAGAGCATGTTGAGAGTATTGTTTATCTCCATTCTTAAGAGTTTTTTGCAGGTCATTACCAATATTTCGAGTGCAGCAGTTGCAGCAGTTTCTACATTTTTGCAGCAGTAGCAGTTGCAATTATTCTATATTGTTTTTGCAGGTCTTCTACAGCTTCAATGCATCCTGAATTAGAAGAAATCACTCCTCTTTCTCTATTCAACTATGATGAATGGAAACCAAAAATAATAGCATATTTAAAGAGCCATGATCTCTTTGATTGTTATTTTGAAAGAGAGTTCGAATCCTCTGATGAGAAGATTGACTGGTTGAATAAAGGTGACATGCACATTGGAAGAATGAAGCTTACTATGTTGGATTACATATTGCTCCCAATCATTATTGATATTGAAAATCCAAAAGAGCTATGGGCTCACCTGGAGGAAAAATTTGGCAGAAAGAATGAAGGATTTGGTCCAAACCCATTCGAAAGCAAGCAAAGTGATGCATTCGCTCCTCTTGATGGTCTCTCAGATCATGAACCAGTATCATCTCATATTGAAATTGTTGACAAAGAACTTGCAGATTCTCCACTCATGCTCAAACTTTCTTCTCTTTCTGTGCCAGCTCACACTCTAGATATTGCAGAAGGTCCTAAATCCTCTCTTGCACCAGAGTCTATTGGTTTGCATCATGATCACATGATTATTTCAGAGGTCAAAATAGCTACTGAAGGTAATGCATTCACTCCTCTCCAGCTATCTCCTCTTTTATACTACTATATGATCATAAATTCATGCTTTCAGAAGGTTATTGAAGATTATGGCCATTGCCATTCGCTTGGGATAAATTCTCATGCAATTACTGGTTTTGACCTCACCTCTCATGGTTCAAAGGAGATCTCAAGAAACCATGATTCAAGTCTTGGATCTAATTTGGATTCTAAGCAATTACTGCTTGGGATAATTTCTCATGCATATGATAGTTTTGATCTCACCCCTGCTGGTTCAAAGGAGATCTCAAGAAACTGTTTTTGAAGTCTTAAATCTGATTTTGATTTCAAGCAAACATGTAATAGTTATTTTTGGCATAATCTCACCCATGGTGGTTCAAAGGAGAAGACAAAAGACTATATGCACTTTCACAGATTTGATCCTACCTCAGCTGATTCGAATCACAGGTTCAAGGATCATTCTCATATTGTTGGATTTGTTCTCATCACATTCGATCTGAAGAGCAAGTACAAGCACATGCTTTTTGAGCATGATCCACTTCTTCCCAAGAAGAAGATACCTCCAGACATATGACCAAGCATCACACATGCTTGAGTTTGGAGCATTTATTTTTATTGCCTTACAGTCTATTTTTTGAGGAGGGGGTATGTTTCCCATGGAATTTTCCCACTTCCTTGGTTTATTGATTGTTATTATTGATTGTATTGGGTGACCTTTGGTCTTAGTTACCAGGGCCGAGGATGGATTAAGGGGGGGTGTTAGGATATTCCTATACTCCATCCTAGTCCCACCAGTATTTTGATCATTTACATTTTCAGTCATGCATGCACCTTTAGGGTTTGCATGCATTCTAGGGTTTTCATGCATTTTTCATGCATCCCAGTCATCAATCCAACACCTAGCCCTCAGTTAGCTAGCCCCCAGGAGCTTCTCACTATTTAGTTTTAGCCCTCTAGTTGCTTAATGCGCCCTTCTTCCTTGATTTTAGGGAGCAACTCGCCCTTCTTCACCTACCAGTCCAGTTGTCACTCAGTTACAGTCAGTTACACTTAGTTACACTCAGTTACATTGAGTTACACTTGGTTACACCTACCAGAGTTAGTTTGACTGATGGTTGACAGTTACTTGAGCATTGATGACTCCACTGATGATGATGAAGACTTCCAGTTGCGCTCCAATGATCATGAGGACACCTAGTTGTGCTCCGATGACACTCTATTGATCTTATGATCACTCTGAGAGGCTAATTCGAATTGCCACCTTCGGCATTCGAATCCTCTCTACCATTGTACTATTTATTTGTCCATATTGTGATTAATTAACTAGTGTGTGTGAAGTATTATTGCTTCTATCTGAGTTCTACTGTACCATATTATTCTGTTGCTCATTATACTGTATTGTTCACTCTTCTTCTATTTTCCTGCTTAATCATAATTACTCTTGTGAGGTATACATCATCTCTTAGATCTGCTGTGAGGATTTTCACAGAATACAGGGATCTAAATAAGACTTGTCCCAAAGAAAATTACCCTACCCCGTTTATTGACCAAATCATCGATAACTGTGGCGAAATTGTCGTCTTCTCATTCATGGATGTCTTTTCTGGCTATAATCATATTGAGATCCATACTGCCGATCAACATAAGACCGCTTTCATCTTCCCATGGGGTACATTTGCATACCACAAACTCCCCTTTGGTCTTAAAAAAACTGGTGCTACATTCAAGCGGGCTATGTCATATGCTTTCCATGATGTGAAGGATTTTGTGGAACCTTACCTAGACTATCTCCCTGCTCATTCGAATCTTCATGAATTTCGCATTGACCATTTGACGGTGTTATTCCTTAGGTGTTGACGGTATAATATCCATTTAAATCCTCATAAGTGCATTTTTTGTGTTGAGTCCGGACACCTGTTAGTAGTTATCATTTCTAAAGATGGGATCCACATTGATCCCCTCGAGGTGGAGGCCATTGTTTCCTTACCACCACCCACAGATATAACAGAACTTCAAAGTTTTCAGGGGAAGGAAAACTACTTGCGGCTTTTCGTGTGCAATTTCGCATAGAAAACACAAGGATACATGCATTTGTTGAAGAAGGACATCCCGTTAATTTGGGATGACTACGCTAAAAAATCCTTTAACAACCTTAACCATGTCATCACTCATGCACCCGTGTTACAACCGTCGAATTACACCAAGGATTACATCCTCTATCTTGCTGCTTCTACTTCCACTATTCTTATGGTTTAATTACAGGAAGAAAACGATGCCTAGTAGCATGTGATATATTACCTTAGTAAGGGTCTCATTGACTCTGAATCTCGATATTCACATGTAGAGAAGCTAGCTCTCATGATAGTCATTTCCATTCAGAAGTTCCGCCACTACATCCTCCTCTACATTACCACCATTATCACCGAATCTAACCCCATGTACCACGTTCTCACGCGTCAGGTACTAGGGGGGAAATATTCACACTGGATTGTGATTCTATAAGAATTCGTCTCCAGTTTGAGAAGGCCAAATATAAGAAATATTTGGTTTTTGCGGAACTTATTTGCGACCTTCCCCGTACTGATCATGAAACTGATCCCATTGAATCTCTCCTGGATGAGTCCTTGTTCCTCATCAGTACTTCTGACCCATGGTATGGAGACATCACATTATATCTCCAAACCCAATGATTCATTCCTCAATTATCTCATGACGAACGTCATCGGGTCCGTCACCATGCTAAATATTACCTCATCATTGGTGATACATTATATTGCCATGGTATCGAATCCATTCTCCGATGTTGCTTAACTCATGAGGATGCCGAGCATGTTTTGAATGATTGTCACTCGGGGGCATGTGGTGGTCATATTTCTGGGATGGCTACAACCCATAAAATTTTACACGCTGGATGCTATTGGCCTTCCATCTTCAAGGATTGTATTGAAGCAGTCAAGAAGTGTCCTCCTTACCAGCATTTTCATTATAAAAAGCATTCACACCTAGCCCCATTGCATCCAATTATCGTCGTCAGTCCCTTTTCCAAATGGGGCATTGAATTCATGCACTATAAGCCTACCTCAGCCAGGGGGCATGGTTATGTTATTGTCGCAGTCGAATACTTCACCAAGTGGGACGAGGCTATGCCGACATACAAAAAAGACAACGAAACTGTCAAACTCTTTATGTTTAACTACATCATTGTGATATTCAGATTCCCTCAATCCATCGTCAACGATCATGGATCACATTTTCAAAACAAGATGGTGGATGAATTAAGCGCTAGTCTGGGTTTTCGACATGAGAAATCAACTCCCTACTACCCTAAATCAAATGGAAAAGTATAGGCCATTAAAAAGGTCTTGAAAACCATGATTCAACGTATGGTGGGAACACATAAGTCCTACTCGCATATAATGCTTTTTTCATCCCTATGGGAGTATTGGAATTCCGTTAAAACTACCACTGGTTTTACACCCTTTCAATTGGTCTACGGACTAGAGGCAATATTAACTATCGAGTGCGAGATTCCGTCACTAAAACGCGCTATCGAACTTTTACCGAACACCACTGTCGAGGAAGAATGATTTCTATACTTGGAAAAACTTGATGAAACTCGTCGTGATGCACCTCTGGCTAATGAAGAACACAAGAAACACATCAATTCCCAGTACGATAAATCAATGAAACCTTGTATCTTCAATGAGGGAGACTTGGTCCTTACTTATGACCAAAAAAATGATAAGCTAGAGGCAGGAAAAATTGAGTCCATGTGGCATGGTCCATACGTGGTAAAACGTGTTTTGGAAAATGGAGCTTATGAACTAGAGGATTATCACGAGATATCCTTAGGGTATACGCACAATGGGATCTACCTAAAGTGGTACTATGCCTAAATCATTTTCGCATCAGTACTTTGTAGATACTGTACATGATGTGTCTTTTGTTTGGTGTGACACTTTATTTTTAGTGTGATAGGATCTTATCATTACGCTTATACCATGTTCTTCCTGGATGTGCAAATGAAAATGTGTTTTGGATTCGTAGACGACGCTAGATGGCACACCCGTTACCTCATTTAGGCAGCTTGGGTACTCAATTCCCCTATCGGTGAACTGATTAGTTCAGGAGGAACTTTCTTAGGGTTTTCAACCAATAATGCCTCCAAGTATCATGTAGTAATTGGACTATTGAACAACTCTTGTTCCTTGGGAGTGGACCACCTTATTATCTATCTCAATTCACAATTAGTAGTCTCCCATCTCAGTTGTGTCTATGCTATCCATGACACTATATTACTCCGTCTATTCCGACGAGTATGTATCTTGGAGAGGTCCTTTGAGTCAATTCAATACTTACACATTTCAAGAAACATGTGTTGGAATATTTAAAAAAACCCACTATGTCATTCTACACTTAGGATAAATTAATTAATCATTTATGATTAATTTTTTGAGTTTTGACTAGGTAAAATAGGAGAGTTTTGTCTTTTAGTGGACCACTTTCCATCCTATCTCACTAGGGAGACTTAGAGAATAGTATGGATAATATTTCATTGGATTCTATCTGATTTCTTTCCATTTATGGTTTAGAAGGTGCTTTCCTGATTTAATTAGCTTTGTCCTATTTTTTCTGCTTTCTAGTGGAAAAGATAAAGCTAGTTGACTTAGAATCTTTTGCCACTTGACCAATTCGACCTCCACATCATATCTAAACTTCTAAAGCCATCAATACATTCTATTTACCTCACTCATGATCTTCCATATCGTACTTACTAAATTCGCGAGCCTCTAGGACAGTTTTGGAAACTGCTTTTGCCACCTAGGTTTTTTTTTGTCTTTTCTAAGCCTTTTCTTTTTGCTCTTTCCAAATTGCCTCAAAGGTATTTGATTTTATCCATGGAGTATGTATTATATATTTTCATCATATCAATGAATAAGATATAGAGTGATTTCCACAATTTATTCTCTCTATTCTTCTTCTCTCATTGTCTGAAATATTCCATGTGAAATTGTCTTATGAATCTAGTTCCTAGCCATTGAAAATATCACATGGTATTACAGCTAGATTGATTCAAAGAAATTTCCAAGAGTGTTTTTTGCAGGTATTTCCATCACCAGGAGCACATCAGTATCGAGAAAAATCAAGCCAAAGCTGTGACTCTCACTCCCTTCAATTTCTTTGACTGGAAGGCACATATGATCATCCATCTTCGGAGCAAAGGATTGTATAGAGTCACTATGGGGCTTGAAACTGAGTTAGGAGATGTTGCATTAAAATAAAAATGGTTTAATAGGCTTGATGAAGCTTATGGGTTACTTTGTGTCTCTGTATCTCCAGATCTTCTATTCCATATTGATTCTCTATCCACTCCAAATGAAATATGGACAAAGCTAGAATCTCTCTTTGGAAAACATGACGAGCTCAGAGGTCATTTATTCGACATTGAGCTGATCTCTCTTAGTCCAACTAATTTCGATTCTATGGAGGAGTTCATCTCAAAATTCAAGAACCTAGTGCTTCAAGTCAAGCAATGTGGCATAGAGAAGAAGGATGAGCAATTAATCCTCTCCATTATGTCAAAACTGAGTTCAGAATACTCAGTATTTGTGTCTACTTTTCATTCTACAAGACTTGCAGTTCCCAAGTGGAAGATTCCAACCTTGGATGCATTCATTGATTCACTCAATCAGGAGAAGGATAAGCTGGTCCAAATGAGGGATCAATCACCCTCCAAATAATTTTCACTTGTTTCTCATGGCTTAAAGAGTTTCAAGAATAACAAATCCAAACAAAATATATTGTCAGATGAAGAGGATTCTTCCTGGAGATTCCAAATCCAAGAAGATGAAGAAGGAGAAGCCCAAGTGTTCTTATTGCTGTAAAGGAACTCATCCTGAGAAGTATTTCTTCAAGAATAAATTGGACATCATGGCCAAAATTCTTGAAGAACATAACATAGATGTTCTTGACTTTGCAAAGATAGAATAAGGCAAGCTTGTTGTAGAACAATAACTCGGTCTCCAAGCCTCTCCAAAAGGTAATCATGTTTACGCTTTGAGTGCTAGAGTGAAATATAATTCTGATGTCTCTAATATTGATTCACATTCTGATATATCAGAGTCAGAAATATCCAACTCTTCCTTGGAACAATATTTAGTCAGTTCATCCAAGTCTACTCTCAAAACTAGTCATTTTTTACTAGCTTCTGACTTGTCTTATGAAAGGTATTTCCACCTCCATTCAAAAATTTTAGATTCTGATTTCGAATATGATTTAAAGTATGATATGCATGTCATTACATCTCCCACACCATTTTATCAACCATTGGATGCACAAAGGACCCCACAACCCCCAAGTTCTCTAGTTAAGAAACTACACAATTCTATGTTTTCCTACACTGTGTCACTTGCCTCTGTTACACTTTTGTCTTGCATATATTTTATTGGTTGGAAAGCCATGTTTTTGGAATTCATTGGACTGATATTTCACGTATCTGGACCTGACCCCATCACTCATGGTTCAAAATTCAATTCCTCACACTCTCTAGGCTCGCTCAATTGTTAGGGTGATCTAGTTTCTCACACTTTTCCTACTAAAACTTTGTTCGATCATGGAGACTCCACATATTTACTGGTTTCTGCTCCATATGAATCACATTCTGACATTTCAGAGCTGCATGATCTTATTTTAAATATCAGAAAGGTACTACATCAGTTTGAGAAGAAGATACAAGAACTAGTGCACCACATTGCAGCTATAGAAGAAATTGATCATGTTGAGTTCATTGTTTCTCCTTGGGAAGGAGTCTACATAGATATTCTTTCTATCATTGATTATGTTTTCAGATATGATTATATATGTTACAACAGAAAGAAAAATTCATTTTATGCTCCTCCATCACCAGAATATGAGCTTCATAGAGCTTCAACACATGGTCCTTGCCTACACAACATTGATGCATTGATGTATGATCATGACATCCACAACCTCTTCATCAAGTATGTTACTCAGAAGCAGTCCATTCAGCTCATTCATCTCATTGAAATGAGCAACATGACAGTATGAAGACATCAAGCATGTCCATTTTTGAGGGAGGGTTTTGTTCGCATGAGGTTTTCCCTGTTTCCTCGGTTTACATGGACTAGTTATTTTTGTATTGGGGTGACCATAAGCCTTTCTTCTTGGGCCCTATATTTATGATATTTTTCTTATTCCCATCACATAAAGTCAGGCTTAAGGAGGGGTGTTGGAATATTTTAAAAAAACCCACTATGTCATTCTAGACTTAGGATAAATTAATTAATCATTTATGATTAATTTCCTGAGTTTTGACTAGGTAAAATAGGCCAATTTTGTCTTTCAGTGGACCACTTTCCATCCTAAGTCACTAGGGATCCTTAGAGAATATTCTGGATAAGATTTCATTGGATTCTATCTGATTTCTTTCCATTTATGGTTTAGAAGGTGCTTTCCTAATTTAATTAGCTTTGTCTTGTTTTTTCTGCTTTCTAGTGGAAAAGATAAAGCTAGTTGACTTAGAATTTTTTTCCACTTGACCAATTCGACCCCCACATCATATATAACCTTCTAAATCATTCAATACATTCTATTTACCTCACTCATGAGCTTCCATACCATACTTACTAAATTCATGAGCCTCTAGGACAGTTTTGGAAACTGCTTTTGCCACCTAGGGGATTTTTTGTCTTTTCTAAGCCTTTTCTTTTTTCTCTTTCCAAATTGCCTCAAAGTAATTCGATTTTCTCCATGGAGGATGTATTATATATTGTCATCATATCAATGAATAAGATACAGAGTGATTTCCACAGTTTATTCTCTCTATTCTTCTTCTCTCATTCTCTGAAATATTCTATGTGAAATTGTCTTATGAATCTAGTTCCTAGCAATTGAAATCTCACAATATGAACACAGTTGCTGATTCCCTAGCCAATTTAA
Source organism: Larix kaempferi (assembly GCA_027924585.1). Taxonomy (NCBI): domain Eukaryota; kingdom Viridiplantae; phylum Streptophyta; class Pinopsida; order Pinales; family Pinaceae; genus Larix; species Larix kaempferi. Next base: position 10,266,693 of record BSBM01000936.1, read on the forward strand.
TATTATATTGGTACATTGCACATTCATAAAAAATTTCATCAAATATGTATAAAACAACATAACATGTAAACTACTCATAGTGTGTAAGCTAACATTCATAAGATCCCAAATCATAATAGAACACACAGTGTGTATAAAACCACAAAATGGTGTTTTGTATATATATATATATCATGTAAAAAAAGTGGTACTGATACAAAATATGAGGCCCATAAGTTTTCAGTAGGTCCTGGCTACAAAAATATGAAGCCTACTGCTTTCAATACATATATCATACAAAGAGATATCCACGTGGACGCTCGTGATAGCAGATAATAGCCCTAGCTACTCGACGGAGCAAACAACCAAAACGACTTGAGACTCTAGCTGTATGGTGATGGTAATGAAGATGAAAGTCATCGATGGATATGTCAAGAATATCCAACGCCAATATTTGGAGTTTATCCTCCAGCTCATTCAGCTCCTCTACTGCATCCTGCTGAGCAGCTGCCATCTATTGTACCACCCCTCTTCTCTCAATCAGAGAAGAACCTATTGGTTAAGATGGGCCAAAATATGCATGAAGCATGTGTGAACCATCAGTACTAACCAAAACATAAAAAAAAATATAAAATGCATAAACACAACAAGATTTTCGTTCTTACCAAGGTCTCCCCACTGCTCCCCCTCAGGAAGAGCCAAGTATGGGTCTCCCCTAAAGTCAGTACCTACATACACATAGTCCTCAATCATGAGGATATGCCCACATTGACACCTGAAGAAGGTATGGCCATAACTGATAATAGGACCTCCACCTCCATGGAGGCCCATGAAATCCGACCATCTAACCATATGAGTATCTCACGGATCGAGATCATCCAAATCTACTTGTGGTCTCAATAGTGGAACTCGCTCCAGGAATAACAAGACCACGATGGATCCGTACTCGAACTGTTTCATCTCACCCCTGCGGAACTTGGTGAGATGCTCCAGGAATAACAAGACCACGATGGATCCATGTTCGGATATCCACATCATCTATTTCGGGATACATCATCTATTTCAGGATCATCTATTTCAGGATATGATCTATTTCAGGATCTTGCATGCACAGGCATGCATCCCAGTCACCAGTTTGATGCCTCCAGCACCTTATCCACCTTCTTCTAGCACCCGGGAGCCACTTACCACAGAGTTTTAGCCCTCCTAAGCTGAAAGGCGCCCTCTTCTCACCTACTGCCAGAGAAGGGCGCACTTGTTCACCTACCACTGCAGATTCACTCCAGTTACATTCAGTTAGCTCCGATTCTCCCTGATTTGAGGCTAGTTTCACTCCCGACTGACTGTATCACTTCCGTTTGACCTCCAGTTCGATTAGGTGACTTGTTCTGACTTCAGTTAGCCTCCCATGCGCCCCCACTGAGCCTCCAGATCCTATATCAGTGCTACACACTTCAGTTACATTTATTATGCTCAGTTAGACTCAGATTGACACCTGGATGACTGGTTGTTGTGATTGATGAGTACCACCGATGATTTATGAGGACTCCTAGACAGAGTCAAGCTACTCCATTCAGTGATTCGAATGGCCTATTTAGTCAATTCGAATTGCTCATTGACAGCATTGGATTGTATTGTAATCTATTGTAATTCATTCACCCTTTCTGGGATAGAGAGCACTGCTGCATGTTTTGCACAGTTTTGCACCATATTTTCTATGTTCATCTGTTGTGATTGATTTACTTGTTCATTAGATCTGCTGTGACTAATTTTACATGGTATCAGAGCCATGGCAGGGACAAGATTTCTTTTCTACAGGTGTTCTACATGAAGAGAGAGCAATCTTTGCTCACCAATATATTTCAGCAGTGGCATGCAAAATCTCATGTGCATTCACTCATGTGCATGCAAGGCTGAAAACATAGTGTTTTTTTTGTGTGTGATTTGCAGGTTTCTTACTTCCTCCATGTGCATTCGCTAATGCAAAGATGGAGACTTCTTCTTCACAAAATGTTCTTACTCCATTCAACTATGATGAATGGAAACCAAAGATGATTGCATTCTTGAAGAGACAATGTCTTTTTGATATGTGCATTGGTAATACAAGAGATTTTGATTCCGATGAAGAGGAGAATGATTGGCTCAATGATTGTGACAGAGCTTTTGGAACAATGTGTCTTGCTATGTCTCCTTGTATGCGCTACCTCAGTAATACTGCTGAAAATCCAAGTGATCTATGGGTCCAACTTGACAGAGAATTTGGAAAGCAGGAAGAAGAGGATCATGCTAGCCTTTTGGAGAACAAGCCCAGTGAGATCTCCTTATGTGTTCTTTCCGATCATGTGTTGGCCTCAACAATTGTTCAAGATGAAGAAGAAACTGTAGATTCAACACTCATTCTCTCAAAGTCTTCTATTTCGAATTCTGAGCAAGATAAACAAGCTCATACTCTAGATTCCGAAGAGGTTCTTGAATCCTCTCTTTCACATGAGTTTGTCGGCATGCGGAATAATGATCTACTTGATGTTTTGGAGGTAAAATCTGATTTTGGAGGTGAATCATTCGCCCTCCTTGATTGCATGCCTTCTATAAACTTATGTTCTATCATTTGCAAAGTTTCTCAGAGTTTTAATGAAGATGAAGAGCACTACCATTCGCTTGAGTTCAATTCTCATGCACTTTTTGCTGATTTTGGTTTTGATCTCACCCTTGTTGGTTCAAAGGAGATGTCAAGAAACCATTCATCTATTTTTGGAGCTGATTTAACTTCTATTGTTAAGAAGTTCAAGTTTCAAGATCTATTTGATCCGATTGGAGCTATTCCTACCTCACTTGGTTCGAATCACAGGTTCCAGGATCATCCTCATATTTTCAGATTTGTTCTCACCATTTTCGGTATGAAGAGCAAGTTCATAAAGTCTCCACATTCGCTTGCATCCACTGATGGAGAATTCAAGCACATGTTTTTGGAGCATGATCCATTTACTCCCAAGAGTAAGATACCTCCAGACATATCTACTTGATTTTGGAGCAGTTAAATCTTTTGGCGTACTACAGTCTATTTTGAGGGGGGGTATTTTTCCCATGAGGTTTTCCCCATTTCCTCGGTTTATTGACTGTTATTAGTTTGGATTATTATTGTATCGGGGTGACCTTTGGTCTTAGTTACCAGGGCCCCACTTTATTTTAGTTGGCACATCATAGTCTAGCTTGAGGGGGGGTGTTCGGATATCCACATCATCTATTTCGGGATACATCATCTATTTCAGGATCATCTATTTCAGGATATGATCTATTTCAGGATCTTGCATGCACAGGCATGCATCCCAGTCACCAGTTTGATGCCTCCAGCACCTTATCCACCTTCTTCTAGCACCCGGGAGCCACTTACCACAGATTTTTAGCCCTCCTAAGCTGAAAGGCGCCCTCTTCTCACCTACTGCTAGAGAAGGGCGCACTTGTTCACCTACCACTGCAGATTCACTCCAGTTACATTCAGTTAGCTCCGATTCTCCCTGATTTGAGGCTAGTTTCACTCCCGACTGACTGTATCACTTCCGTTTGACCTCCAGTTCGATTAGGTGACTTGTTCTGACTTCAGTTAGCCTCCCATGCGCCCCCACTGAGCCTCCAGATCCTATATCAGTGCTACACACTTCAGTTACATTTATTATGCTCAGTTAGACTCAGATTGACACCTGGATGACTGGTTGTTGTGATTGATGAGTACCACCGATGATTTATGAGGACTCCTAGACAGAGTCAAGCTACTCCATTCAGTGATTCGAATGGCCTATTTAGTCAATTCGAATTGCTCATTGACAGCATTGGATTGTATTGTAATCTATTGTAATTCATTCACCCTTTCTGGGATAGAGAGCACTGCTGCATGTTTTGCACAGTTTTGCACCATATTTTCTATGTTCATCTGTTGTGATTGATTTACTTGTTCATTAGATCTGCTGTGACTAATTTTACAATCCGTACTCGAACTGTTTCATCTCACCCCTGCGGAACTTGGTGAGATGATCCTTTAGATTGGTGAGGAGTCCCAGTTGAAAACCATTGGTTCCATACACTCGATGGAATATAGGAGGGGTTGAGGAGACTAAATGTTAGTCCCCGTTGGATTATAACTTATTACTTGGTCGAAACTAGTTCTATGCCATGACCGTAGTTGCATCATCTATCTTCCGCATCGTGCAATTTCCCCACCAAGGGATAATTGTCACTATTGACCAATTAGATTTCTGTACACCTGAAGCCACTACTCATCCCATGTATAACGTCCCTCTTTTAGGCCACTATATGCATATATATGAGAGTGCGGGGGTAGGAATCCTTAAATATTCATCCCTCATGGGAGTATTTCCAACACCAAATCCCCCTGCCCATGTTTCCATGGTGAAAATGATTTCATCTATAATCCCATTGTATTCCAACTCGATCGACCAGTGGGTTGTGCCCGATCCTACTAATTTATATTTGATTGGAGATGTGATGCCTCTTAGCCCTGCATAAGCTACTTACAAGGCCATCCAATCAACACCTGATCTACCAGATGTCCACTCTTCAGTGGCATCTACCTCAAGTTCTCTTCCCTTACAATGAATCTCATCCCTACCTGATCCTCTACTCCAGAATTTTCATTCCGACGAATCGATCATGGATATTATGAGTGTGGATGAGCCCCCACGGGAATACCTTCTCCATCAATCATCCTTCCTTCCGCCGTTAGATTCGGTATAGAACTCTATTGAAACAATTGTTTCACTGGATGTCTTACCTTACCCTCAACCTCCTATTATTATATATGATACGATAACCGAGGGAAACTTGGCTAACATCATGCCGACCCTTCTGATCGACATCTCGGTAAAACCTGGAGTCGTGGAACACATTTGCATTGGCCAAACTTGTTCTCCAAAATAAGTCACCACTTTCACGGCCTTGTTTAAAAAATTACGCGACATCTTTGCATGGAGCTACGAGGAAATTCCCATGATTGATCTTGCCATTGTCACGCATGAGATTCAAACATATCCTGACGCAAAACCTGTACGGCAAAAACTCCGTCTTGTTTACCCTAGGAAAACTGCAGCCATTAAGGCAGAGATAGAAAATCTATTGAAGGATGGGTTCATTTATCCCGTTCCCTTAACATATTGGGTCTCTAATGTCGTGCTGGTTACGAAAAAACAGGGAATCATCAGAGTTTGTGTTGATTATAGGGATCTAAATAAGGATTGTCCCAAAGACAATTACCCTACCTCGTTTATCGAGAAAATCATCAAGAACTGTGTGAGAAGTGTCATATTCTCATTCATGGATGGATTTTCTGGCTATAATCAGATTGAGATCCATCCTGCCGATCAAAATAAGACCGCATACCGCAAACTCCCCTTCGATCTTACAAACGCCGATGATACATTCCAGCGGGCTAAGTCATATGCTTTCCACGATGTGAAGGATTTTGTGGAACCTTACCTGGATGATCTCCCTGCTCATTCGAATCATCATGACTTCCACTTTGACCATCTAAGGATGGTATTCCTTAGGTGTTGACGGTATAATATCCGTTTAAATCCTCATAAGTCAATTTTTTGTGTTGAGTCCGGACACCTCTTAGGATTCATCATTTCTAAAGATGGGATCTGCATCGATCCCCTCGAGGTGGAGGCCATTGTTTCCTTACCACTACCCACAGATATAACCGAACTTCAAAGTTTGCGGGGGAAGGAAAACTACCTGCGGATTTTCGTGTGCAATTTCGTAGAGAAAAAACAGGGATACATGCGGTTTTTGAAGAAGGATGTCCCATTCATTTGGGAGGACTACGCTAAAAAATCCTTTGACAACCTTAAACATGCCATCACTCATGCGCCCATCTTAAAACTGCCAAATTACACCAAGGATTACATCCTCTATCTTGCTGCTTCTACTTCCACTATTTCTATGGTTTTAGTACAGGAAGATAATGACGCCCAGGAGTATGTGATATATTACCTTAGTAAGGGTATCACTGACTCTGAATATCGATATTCATATGTAGATAATCTAGCTCTTGCGGCAACCATTGCTGTTCAGAAGTTCTGCCACTACATCCGCCTTCGCACTACCACCATTATCGTCGACTCTAACCCCATGTACCACGTTCTCACTCGCTAGGTACTAGGGGGAAAATATTCGCACTGGATTGTGATTATACAAGAATTCGATCTCTAGTTTGAGAAGTACAAATCTAAGAAATCTTTAGTTTTTGAGAAACTTATTTGTGACCTTCCTCGTACTGATAAGGAAACTGAGCCCATGGAGTCTCTCTCGGATGAGTCCTTGCTTCTCATCAATACTTCTGACCCATGGTATGGAGACATTACATTATATCTCCAAACCCAATGATTCGGTCCTCAATTATCTTGTGAAGAACGTCGTCAGGCCCGTCACCATGCTAAATATTACCTCATCATTGGTGATACATTATATCATCGTGGTATTGACTCTATTCTCTGACATTGCTTAAATCATGAGGAGGCCGAGCATGTTTTGAATGATTGTCACTCGAAGGAATGTGGCGGTCATATTTCTGGGATGGCTACAACCCAAAGTTTTTTACGCACTGGATACTATTGGCCTTCCATCTTCAAGGATTGTATCGAAGCAGTAAAGAAGTGTCCTCCTTGCCATATTTTTCATTACAAAAAGCGTTCACACCCATCCCCATTACATCCAGTTATTGCCGTCGGTCCCTTTTCCAAATGGGGCATCGAATTCATGCACTGTAAGCCTACCTCAGCTGAGGAGCATGGTTATGTTATTGTCGCATTTGACTACTTCATCAAGTGGGCCGAGGCTATGCCTACATACAAAGAAGAAAACGAAACTGCCGCACTCTATATGTTTAGCCACATCATTGCGAGATTCAAAGTCCCTCAAGCCATCGTCATCGATCATGGATTACATTTTCAAAACAAGATGGTGGATGAACTAAGATTCAGACTGGGTTTTCAACATGAGAACTCAACTCCCTACTACCCTCAATCAAATGGAAAAGTAGAGGCCATTAACAAGGCCTTGAAAACCATGATTCAACGTATGGTGGGAACACATAAATCCAACTGGCATACAATGATTTTTTCAGCCCTATGGGCGTATAGGACTTCCCTTAAAACTGCCACTGGTTTTACACACTTTCAATTGGTCTACGGACTAGAGGTAGTATTACCTATCGAGTGTGAGATTCTGTCACTAAAACTCGCTATCGAACATTTACTGAACACCACTGCCAAGGAAGAACGATTTCTATACTTGGAAACACTCGATGAAACCCACCGTGATGCAGCTTTGGCTAATGAAGCACACAAGAAATGCATCAAGGCCTAGTATGATAAATCAGTGAAACCTCGTATCTTCAAAGGGAGACTTGTTCCTTACTTATGACCAAAAAAATGATAAGATGGGGGCATCAAAACTTGAGTGTGGCATGGTCCATATGTGGTAAATCGTGTTTTGGAAAAGGGAGCATATGAACGAGAGGATTATGACGAGATATCCTTAGGGGAAACTTGCAATGGGATATACCTAAAGCGGTACTATGCCTAAATCATTTATGCATCAGTACTTTGTATATACTGTACATGACATGTGTTTTGTTTGGTGTGACACTTTATTTTTAGTGTGCTAGTATCTTATCATTACGTCTATACCATGTTCTTCCTAGATGTGTAGATGGAAACATGTTTTGGATTCGTAGACGGCTCTATCCTGAACACTCGTAACCTCGCTTAGGCAGCTTGGGTACTCTATTCCCCTACCGATGAACTGATTAGTTCATGAGGAACTTGCTTAGGGTTTTCAACCTATAATGTTGCCGAGTATCATGCGGTAATTGGACTATTGACCAACGCTTGTTCCTTGGGAGTAGACCACCTTATCTATCTAGATTCACAATTAGTGGTTTCCCATCTCAATTGTGTCTACGCTATCCATGACCCCATATTACTCCATCTATTTCGACGAGTAAGTCTCTTGGAGAGGTCCTTTGAGTCAATTCAATAATTACACATTTCAAGAAACATGAACACAATTGATGATTCGCTAGCCAATTTCATATTAGATTGGTACATTGCACATTCATAAACATTTTCATCAAATATGTATAAAACAACATAACATGTAAACTACTCATAGTGTGTAAGCTAAAATTCATAAGATCCAAAATCATCATAGAAGACACAGTGTATACAACCGCAAAATGGTGTTTTGTATATATATATCATCATGTACAAAAAGTGGTACTGATACAAAATCTGAAGCCCACAATTTTTCAGTAGGTCTTGGATACAAAAATATGAATCCTACAGATTTTAGTACATATATCATACAAATAGATATCCCTGTGGACGCTCGTGATAGCAGATAATAACCCTATCTACTCGACGGAGCAGCCGACCAAAACACCGTGAGACTCCAGCTATATGGCACTGGTAATGACGAGGCAAGTCATCGATGGATATGTCAGGATTATACAACTACAATCTTTGGAGGTTCTCCTTCATCTCGTTCAACTCCTCGAATGCATCCTGCTGATTAGCTGCCATCTCTAGTACCACCCCTATTCTCTCAATCGGAGAAGAACCAGTTGAGACGGGCCAACATCTGCATGAAACATGTGTGAATCATCAGTACTACCCAAAAACATTAAAAAACTATAAAATGCATAAACACAACAAGAGTTTCATTCTTACCAAGGTATCCCCACTGCTCCCCCTCATGAAGAGCCAAGTCTGGGTCTCCCCTAAAGTCAATACCTGCATACATATTGTCCTAAATCATGAGGAGCTTCCCTCGGAACCACTTGAAGAAGGTAGGTCTATAAATGATAATAGTACCTCTGCCTCCATGGAAGTCCATTAAATCTAACCATCTGACCATATGAGGATCTCGCAGATCAAGATCATCCAACTCTACCTGTGGTCTCAGCAGTGGAACTAGCTCCAGGAAGAATGAGACCACGATGGATCCATACCCGAACTTCTTTAGCTCAACCCTGTGACACTTGGTGAGTTTATCCTATAGATTGGTGAGGAGTCCCTCACACCAGTTGAAAACCGTCGGTTCCATATACTCAATCTAATATATCATGTGGTCCTTGGTGGCCGTATGAGCAACCCTGCTGCCTGCCACCTGCTCTATGGTAAATAGAACAGTCCTCAGGGGTCGATCACATATATTCTTAATGGGAATTTTTCCATCAAGCATCTGTGTCCTTGGTGTACAAAACTGTGCCACCAAGATCTCTATCGACTGGTCACTACCCTGTGGAACGGATAGTGAAACTGGGGCTCCTCACTTAGACAACCCCGTGAGGAAATAAATATCTTCCACATCCAAGTTGAGGATGTGGGCACCAACTCGGAAATGTTGCTAATACGGATCCTATAGTCTGATCAGGTAATGTAGCAACTGTACTTGGGCCCTCATTCCCTATACATGAAATAATTTCAAGAGCCCACACCTTTGTAAAGCATTCATCAAATGTGGATCATTTTCCGCTTGGGAATCTTCGAGTTCATGCTCCTTTTCCTTCCACTGGACCATTGTGTGAGATAATACCTGTGTGAACATCAAATAAACATCCATTAGAACCTTTTCATAAATTTGGGTTGGGTATTTTTGGCCTATTTTTTATTTTTAATTATGGATCTGTGCTGACGCACCCCACTTTTGCGGAGAGTGCACTGGTGATGCACTTTCTCCATGGGAGAAGCATGTCAGAGCACCCTTGATACACTTCCCGCAAGGGGAAAGTGCGTCGCCTAGGGCACACACAATCCCCCTCAAAATGAGTAAAAAAACCTCCAAAAAATGACAATTAAACCAAAAATTAATCCACTGAAAAGCTAGAGCATAAGGTTGAGGCCTACCTGTGACTGACGGGGCGTAAAACAACTGACCGTAGCTTCAGCAATCGAAGTTTGAAAATCGAGCTCCAAAGAGGTTTTTTTACTATTCCAACTTGGTAAACATTTCTTTACTATTTGACTTTTTATATAAAATAAATGGAATATTCCTTTTTAAATATTTCTTTTGTGGTTTTTTTTACTATAGTTGGTGAGTTTTTACGTCTTAACACCTTATTGTCAATTCTCACTTAGCTTTAGGAGTTTGCAGATGAATTAAAGTGGTGTTCTGACTTTATTGGAGACCATCGTTGACATTTCATACTTTTTATCAAGTGTGAACGAGTCTTCGAGCGTTTTTTTCATGCTATCATGGTGCTCTTTAAAATCAACTATTAATGGCATCAAGCTTACTTTTGTCCTTTCTTGTGCTCATAAAACTATGAAAATAAGTTACTGAGTTACATTTTATCACTTTTTTGGGCTTGTAAAAATCCCATGAAAAAGGAACCCCTCGTAGTTCCTCTTTAAGCTCTTTTCAGACTTCCTAAATATGAAAAGATCGCCAAGCGAACTTGATTCTTTCACGCTTGTAAAAGTATTGTAAGGGTCATCTTTCTGGTGATAGTTTACCCCTTTTTCGGACCAGGAAGACTATTTACTAAAAATGAGCACCCCAATTAATCACGACTGTAAGAGTTCTCTCTCATGTTGTTTTATCCCTTTTCGGATGAGGATACTAACATTTACGAAAAAGAACAATTTGGAGTCTTCTTTAGTTCTTTTCAAACTCTCTAAATATGAAATGACGTTAAGTTTTCCTTCTCTGGACTCGTTAAAATATGACATTGTAGGGCCCTTTTTGGGACAAACCCCTGCAATCTCAGGTTCGTAAAACATATGAGATTGGGCTTGTCCGAAGGATGAGCTATACTGATTATCTATTACCCTCCTCAAGCGCGTTAAAAAACAAAAGAGGTACGCATAAATCATGATGGGGATAAGGAAATAGTTTGTGTTTCATTGTAATTATGTAAGTACTTAGTCACTCTTGAACATGGCACTCATTTTCATATGCATTCAAATACTTGGATAATCTGCTTTTCTTCGAGTCCCACCAATTCCATGAGTCGATTTCACTCCTTTGAGTTATTCAAAGAATGCTTCCATCATCAGTTGCATTAGGATTCAATGTAATTATCGTCATGTCAATGATGTCGAGTCATGCCATTCCTATGTTCAAGAGAGGTTTGTTCATCGAGTTAATCTCTGCAGTCGTTCTACCTTCTATCATGTCAATCATTCCTGAGTCAGTCTCAAGTGTCACTCTATAGTCTTATCTACTCCAAAAATATTTGATCTTGTTTTTTGTCGTTGATGGGGGAAACATCATGGCCCTCCTTAGACCGGTTTATCCTTTCCGACTTCAAGACATCATCAAAGGATTAAACCTAGAAACAAATCAAGTACCTTGGGTCTGCATGCCTCAATGGCAAGATACCTCGCTTTCAAAAGTAATTTCACATAATTGACTTCTAATTGAAATATTCACTGAGTGTTCGACCTCAGATCATTGATTCACATTCAGTGGTATGTACTATGATACCTTGGGTATCATTGACATCAATGGTGATTTACCTCACACTTGTTAATGGTGTACATCAATGACTGGAAATCAAGTGGTTTTTACCATGTTTGACTTCAAGACATTGTAATCACATGGTTAGATTCATATCATTGCGGGTTCGGCTTGAAGACCCTGGGTTAACTCATGTATCTTACCCAGGTTGCAATGGATATTTTTTGAGTCATATTACATAGATCCACTTTTGTATTGTTCGTCGCTGTGTTATCATCTCATCATGGATCTACGATTGTGTCTAGTAGCCATGATTGTGTTCAATCGGTCTTTACTATCATGGATCTGCAATGTATTGGTCGGAATCCATGTTGTGAGTCAATTGAGACATGTATCTCCGAGTCAGTTGTACTGCAAGAAGTTCTTTGTTCGTCACTCCAACCGAAAATCCTTATCTCGATTTTTTCCTATATTACAAACCATTTCACCTACCTTATTTTTCCAGCTTCATGCTTTGGGGGGTATTCTGTTACACCAAAATATCGTTATCATGAGTTATGTGTCCTCTGTATGTCCCGTTCCCTAAAGTTCCTAGGATAAACTATCATAAAAAGGTTTTTCTTCATCCCTTTAACCTTATGTGGTCACCCCGATTCTCCTTTCTCTCTAGAAAGGTGCGTTAAGTTCAAGGTGACACACTCTGCACCTTAGCAGAGTGTGTCGGTGGCGCATGGTGCTCCTGCACAAGGTGCGTTGATATCCCTTTGACACGTTTTTCCCTTGTGCAATGTGTGTCGCTATTGGTTAAAAAGGATACAGAGAAGCTTGGAGCAACTTATTGAAGCTTGGATGGCATTGAGACTTATCCCTACATATCTGGGAAGGTGGCACTTGACCTCCTTACCTAGTAGGATGATCCCTTAATCCTCTCTCCTAAATCATCAACCTCTCTTATCCCTTTAGCCCTATATATATGAACCCCCTATTCATTATCAAAGGAGGAAGGATAGAGTACCTATATGCTGGTGGAATTTCTCTAGGTGATACTCTTCATCCATTAGGAGGCTAAGCATTTGATCTTGGAGGCTAGGATTGTTTGAAGGAGGTTATGACGTAAAAGCATCAGTCTTAACATTTCTCTCATTTTACTTCTTATCATTAAATCTAATGCAAATTATTTCCATAAAATTTTTGTGTTAATAATGTTTAGGATTAACTTCTTTGACTGTTGATCTAGATCAATTCACATCCATGTGTTTTTATCACTTGTTTGTTTCCACATGTTTTGTCCGGTTTTGCAGCTAAAGATCTGAAGATTAGGACTTGGATCAACAAGGATAAAGGAACTGCACACTTAATTTAAGCCATCTCTTTCACTTATCTTGAATTTTAGTTGATCTAGGAAAGGCATTTGTATTATGTATTCATTTGTTCTAGATCTGAACCATTCAAACTAGAGAGATCTGTTTGAGTCCGCCCTTACAAATTGTCCGTAAACACATGGGTATATGTGGAGCTGTAAGTTTGGTTTCTTGTGTTCTTGGAAACTTGATATTCTCACTCTTTCTACAATGAGGTGGAATGTGCTTTGTCGTTACTTCTTGTGTTTGTTTTTTCTGAGTAATATTTTTTTTTTCAATGCATCATCTTATGTCTTATTTGACAATGAGCATGAATTGATGCTAGTGATACTTTCTCTGGTATTATGTCATAATCAACATTTGAATGGTATTCCATCGTGACTTCATTTTTTTCCTCGTTTCTCATTTTGTCTCATCTAGCCAATGTTCTTCTGAATCCTTGGATACCTTGTTAGCTCTATTCATGAATAATTTATGCATGTTAGCTATCATTCTATCAATTTTGTTTCCTAAATCATTTTTTCCTTCCACTAACTCTTTCTGTGATTTTATGATGTTATCCATAATTAGTGAGGTGTTATTGGATTCACCTTCACAATGACCCTCTATGTGTGCTTCATCATATTAACCCATCTTAAATTTTCCCTTTTTCCATAAAACCTACTTTAATTTTGACTTTATATATGATATATGAAGTTTATTTTAAAAGTAGTATATAAAAGAAGACAATTAAAATATTTGATTATAGTGTTTTCAAAATGTAAAGAACTATTTGGTTCTGATTGAGTTTGACAGATGAATTTCTCTTAGTATATAATAAATAATTGAATGAATGAATTATAATATGAGTGCAATGATCCTCGTGATGGTGTACTTTATAAGCATTGATTGGTCACGAGGCCAATAGGTGTGTCCCCTAACTTTACATTAATGCTAATATTAATTTATTAATTATTTAATTATTTCTAATTATTTATATTTATGTTAGTAACACACACATCATGATAACAATTTGTTCTAAGGTGAAATAATATAAATTAAGGGCTCATTCACATCCTAGTGATAGATATCACAATTCATCAATTCATACAAAGATAAATATCTTGATCTTCTATTAAGTAGAGTTATGCTAAATAAGGCATTACATAACCATTATCTTAAATCACAAGTTTGGGTTGAAGTTTTGATGTAATGACTAATGTTGTTCCACACAAATCATATATAAATAAGTGTTCAACATTATATGCATCTTGGTGACCATCACAATAATTGAATCCGTAACTTCGTGCCAAGTCATTGTTCAAGTTCCTCCTAGCATTTTAATATCTCCAAGAGAACATAAGAATTACCTCTTTTTATCATTCATTGCCTAATTCCATAGTGATACCAAATTAAGATATTAAGAAGACATTATCATACATACACACCATTTCTAAGCATATGATTCAAATTGCCATGCCATACCAAATAATGTTAGATATATGTTGTATTATTTGTAGGTAGACTTAATAACATCCTGTTTGGGTTTGGGGGGATGCCTCCATCGAATCTGGGGGTATAGGGGCCAACACCCATTTAGAGGTTTGGGGGCAAATCTCCTAAGGAAATTTTTATAGTCTGTTATGTATTATTTCAGCCAATGGTTTTGACCCATTGTAAACTAATTATGGTTAAGGAATTAGGACTGTAATATAATATAGGTTAATCGATTAAGGATTTGGATGCTATAATATTGTATTGTAAATGGTGAAGATAATATAGTGAGATAGAGAGAGGAGCATATCTCAGTTAGGTTAGTTTTCCTAGTTAAAGGTTTCTAGGATAATCTTTGTGTACTGTGTGTGTGTGCATTGTTATTTCTTGTGTTTTAGATTTTGATTTTCTTGCATAGGTCTATAAAACTCTTCATCTTGTATCAAAGCAAGGTTATTGGATTCAGGGGGATGCCTTTGTTGTTAGGGCTTAGATAATTTTATGAATATAAAGGGTATATTAGGTCTATGATAAACCTACGTTTGAGTAGGAGTTATGTGTAATGAATCTCATATAAGAAAATGGTGAACATTTCAATAATATAGATAGAGAAGTTTAAAAACTAGAGCTTTGAGTTATGGGAGATGAATGTGGAATATATTATTGTAGATAAAGAATAGTGGGTTGCTATGGATCTAGATACAAAACCTATTGGTGTTTTGAAATAATATTTCTAAAAGATGTAAAGAAAAGTGAGAATCACAATTTGATTCTGCCTCTCAAATTCAATGTTGTTGAATGTCTCTAGAGAAGACAATGCAAAGAATATTTGGGATAAGTTGATGAATTTGTACCAATACCTGGTAAACAAGCTATTTCTACGAAAGATGCTATATCATCTTATCATGGAGGATGGCGACACTATGGTGGATCATCTAAATGCCTTTTGTTAAGATATTTAGATAGTTAGGACCATTTCTAAGCATATGATTCGTATTGCCATGCCATACCAAATAATGTTGGATATATGTTGTATTATTTGTAGGTAGAATTAATTACATCCTGTTTGGGTTTGGGGGGATGCCTCCATCGAATCTGGGGGTATAGGGGCCAACACCCATTTAGAGGTTTGGGGGCAAATCTCCTAAGGAAATTTTTATAGTCTGTTATGTATTATTTCAGCCAATGGTTTTGACCCATTGTAAACTAATTATGGTTAAGGAATTAGGACTGTAATATAATATAGGTTAATCGATTAAGGTTTTGGATGCTATAATATTGTATTGTAAATGGTGAAGATAATATAGTGAGATAGAGAGAGGAGCATATCTTAGTTAGGTTAGTTTTCCTAGTTAAAGGTTTCTAGGATAATCTTTGTGTACTGTGTGTGTGTGCATTGTTATTTCTTGTGTTTTAGATTTTGATTTTCTTGCATAGGTCTATAAAACTCTCCATCTTGTATCAAAGCAAGGTTATTGGATTTAGGGGGATGCCTTTGTTGTTAGGGCTTAGATCATTTTATGAATATAAAGGGTATATTAGGTTTATGATAAACCTACGTTTGAGTAGGAGTTATGTGTAATGAATCTCGTATAAGAAAATGGTGAAAATTTCAATAATATAGATAGAGAAGTTTAAAAACTAGAGCTTTGAGTTATGGGAGATGAATGTGGAATATATTATTGTAGATAAAGAATAGTGGGTTGCTATGGATCTAGATACAAAACCTATTGGTGTTTTGAAATAATATTTCTAAAAGATGGAAAGAAAAGTGAGAATCACAATTTGATTCTGCCTCTCAAATTCAATGTTGTTGAATGTCTCTAGAGAAGACAATGCAAAGAATATTTGGGATAAGTTGATGAATTTGTACCAGTCCCTGGTAAACAAGCTATTTCTACGAAAGATGCTATATCATCTTATCATGGAGGATGGCGACATTATGGTGGATCATCTAAATGCCTTTTGTTAAGATATTTAGATAGTTAGGAGTTAGTTAAGATCAACTTGGTCCAATGTGTCTTTAGGTAAAGTGTGTTTCTTTAGTATGAATTAGTATGTATTTTTACTTATGTAATCCGACGATCATGATATGCTCTAGACAAGAAAATATCCAATAGTTCATCTTCTTTTCAATCTTAGCAACTACATTGATCCATGGATTAAAAGTCAATTGGCCTATGATTTCTATTTAAAGAGCATGGATGGTCATTTGCTTATGATACATTGTGAGAAACGCGTATGTAAATATTTTTTCCTTTGCATTACTATATTTCCTAAACTGTTTGTCCGTGGCCATGGATTATTTTTCTCTTTGAGGGTTTTAACCATGTAAAAACGTGGTGTGTCAATTGAGATCTATTTATGTGAGTGGTTGCTTAAGGTGTTCAACTTGTGTAGAAATACCATTTTTTATTTAATATAGTATCCAAGTGCATATGAATACCTGCTCCTATTGTTGACCTAGATCTTGAACCTTTGTAGTTGCATGCATCAAAGCATTTTTTTAATTCTTCTATTTCTAAGAATTTATGGGATGAGAGAGGTGTTTCATTGCATCCATGACACTGCATTCAGTTGGAAATGATTTTTGTTTCACTCAAAAAGGTTTATGTTTATCGAAGATATGGCCATTTTATCATATCCAGAGGTATATTGTTTACACTTATAGATTTTTTAAAATCTTTCTCATATTGTTTCACATTTACGTTTGGTTTTCTATTTTATTTTGGTTTTCTTCTTTTTTGGTATGTGTATATTATTTTCCATGTGCTGTATGAGAACTTAAGATATAAGAAACATAGTTGAAATGATTTTCTCGACTACATATTCTCTTTGTTGTGCAAACTCGTTAAACCAAAAACATAGAGAAACCATGCACTTTGCAAGTAAGCTAACCAAGATTTGACCCCAAGTTTGATAAGTTTTAGCTTCAAAATTTCATTAATTTGTTGTTTGTGTGTGGATGTGTAAAAGTGTTTTGCAAGCCAAAACAATGTTGTTTGAGTATGCACATTTTCCCACACCACCACCACCAACACCCCAATTCTCCTTCATAAGATTACTACATATTTTAGTTGAAAGTTACTTTACTAAGTAAGTGACCGAGTTCAAGTACTTTTTGTTAAGTTACTTTTTGAAAAAAATTATGTTAGTTTAATTTATAAAGTAATTTCATTTTGAAAGTGCTTCTCACTTGTTTTATAAAATTGGGTCACTTATTTAGAAAAGTAAGCTTATAGGAAACACTAGTGAAGGGGTGGGGGGATTATTTATTATCCAACAACTCAATTGTGCACCCATTATTATGTGGATCAACATCTACTTTCCACATGGCTCCCTAGTTCCATTTGATTTCTTTCTTCAAAATGGCATAAATTTGATATCCATAGTCCATTTTTAGTTCCTTTTTTCGAAACTACTTTTTTTTTGAGAGCTTTGCATCTAGACCATCAATTTCTATTGTTGAATCTATATTACCTATATATTATAATATTTCTAGTCCAAGTGATCTTCTGCTTACCAATTCCAACTACTTCTAATGGAAAACTTGTATGGAGGATTTACTACGAAGTAAGGGTATTTATCGGGTTACCTCGGGAGCATAAATTGCCCCTCTTAATGCATTAAAGAGATCCAAATGGGATAGTAAAAATTACAAAGCACATGGATTGATCTTATTTTACATCTCCCATGATATTCAATTTCACCTTCAAGGAATTGAGATCCAAGATGCAACATGGAAAAAATTGGAAGTCGTGTTTGGTAAACACAATGAGATTTGATCCACACTAGCTTGACAACCAATTGATTGCCTTAAATCCAAGTGGTTTCTCATGCATTGAATATTTTCTATTTTCAAACACTTAGAATTTTACTTGTTGAATGTAAAATATAGAAGATAGATGACCAACTCATATATTCTATTCTTGCTATGCTTGACACTAGTTATTCTATTTTTGTATCTACTTTTCACTCCACTAGAGAATCTCTTATTAGTCTAGAGGCTACTTACCAAATTCCCTCTTTTGAAGCTTTTTTTGATTCTTGGATTAAAGAGAAAGATAAGCTCTTGCATCTTGGAATGATCAGCATTGCAGGTACATCTAACAAAGCCTTAGTAGCACATCAAATAGATAAAGCCAAGAATCCAAATAAGCAACACACTTGCAACAATAAACAAAACAAGGGCCCAAAACCATCTCAGCTAGCTCCTCCTTCCAATGGTGATAAGTGAACCAAATAAAAAGGAAATCATGTTAAGACACATTGTAATTTTTATGGAAATATGGTCATGTCGAGTGTACTTTTTTATAGAAGATAAAAGCCTTAAAATCAACAATGAAGAAGCATAATGTCAATATTTATTCTTTTGATAATTCTTCTTCTCATGGACATGTACTTTTTGCTTTTGGTTTTTCCTTTAATGAATCATATACTTATTCTTCAATTATTGAGAAGCTCATTGATTCAAGAGAATCTTATCATATGGCTAAGGATACAATAAATTTTTCTACTCTTAAAGAATGTAACACCAAATAAATATTTGTTAGTGATTATACATCTCTTAGTGTTGTAGGGTTTGGAAGAATTCAACTAGATGATGGCCATTTCAAATATGTATTATGTGTTTCAAGTATTTCCTACAATCTTTTGTCTGTCTATTGGATCACTCATTTCGATGCAGGTATGATTGTAGAGTTTCACCTCACCAAGTTGTAATCAAGGATTTAAAAGATAATAAGCATGTCCTAGAAACTAGAATTGTTGATTATATTAGAAGGTTATATATATTTGAAAACTTTGGGTCATCATATTTTCCATCAATTTTTATAGCTCATAGTGAGGACTTAAACAAAATTTGGCATGGGTGATTTGGTCATATAAACTATTGGTCATTGTAGCAGCCATGTAATAAAAAAATCATGATTAGTCTTCCTCTTATTTCTTGTAGAGATGGTGTTTTTCCTATATGTGTTCTCCAAAAGCATAAATGGGATAGTTTTGAAAAACATGCCTCCTGGAATACCTTGACCCCCTTGTATCTTGTTTGTAATGATTTTGTAGTCCACTTTGTTCTGCTTGTTTATTTGGGTTCAAGTACTTCTTATTGATGGCTTATCCATATGCACTTGGGTTTACTTATTAAAACCTAAGTGAATTTTTTGACATGTTTTTGGCCTACAAGGCTCTTGTAGAAAAGAAATTTGGAAATCAAATATGTAAGTTAATAATAGATAATCGAGACAAAAATGCAACTTTCTTTTTACAAATTACTGCACTGCACAAGAAATTTAGATGCAACATACTATTCCATAGACACCATAGCAAAATGGTGATGTTGAGAGAATGAGTCACACATTAAATGAAATAGAAAATTGTATGATACAATCTAAGGGATTAACCCCTCATTTTAGGCAGAAACCAATAATTGTGCCATTTACATAGTTTCACAAATGATTTAAAAGATATAACACAAAAAGAAGCATGGATTAAATTAAACCTAATATAAGCCACTTTTTTTTTTTTTGTAGTGTTGGCACCCAATTTTTGATGCAAGTAGTCGTGCTCTAAATAATACAACTGTAACAAGGAGCGTGCCAAGGAGAATAGATAACGAGAATCTCACAATGTATGTCTACAGTAACCCAAGTGTGGAATTTTTCATGCTACCAAGTGTTGTAAGGAAAACTATCCTATGACTGGGTTTGAGGTCACCAACATACTAGAGGTTCAGAGACATATAGGATTTTGCAATAAGAAAAATAAACAAGGAGTTTGAAAGTTAGAAGGACATGTACCTTGTTTATGAAGTTTGATCATAACTTTCTTTGCTCCTTTATTTGCTTTTAATCTAGCCCAACTTTCCCAATATTAGACCTGCAAAACCATTGAATTGAAATTAAATGAAGAACATGAATCTGAAACTCAACTTTCAATATAAAAAACTAGCAATCTCTTCATTCAATCATGAAATTGACTCAGAATTTGGGAAGGGAGAGATGTCAAATATCTATCGAATAGGAGAAACAAGTACAATGTTACCTTATATCTTATTTGGCACCTCATGAAACCTTGACTCTGGATCTCTTGCTTCTCTTCTCCAAGAATCCAAACCACAACTCAAATGCATAAGGGTTTAAGAGAAACTAGGGAATAAATGGCAAGGGAAAGAGAATGATGATTCCTCCAGCATAAAAATAATTGGGATAAGAGTCCCTTTTGTTGGAATATTCTCCCCATCATTTTTGTATTTTGCATGCTTGCATGCAAATCTGCATGGTGCATGCATTTGCATGTAAATGCATGCATCCAGTCATCATCATGGTGGTCTCCCCAACACCTAGAGCTTGCTTCTATCTCTTCTTTACTTGCATGCAAAATTGCATGCATGCATGCATTCAATCATCATCATGGTGGACCTCCCAGCTCCTAGAGCTTGATTCTAGCTCTCCACAGCCTGTCTACAGCGCCCAGGGGGCCTCCTACCTACCAAAGGTGCCCTTCTTCATGCCAAGTGTGCCTTTCTCACCTACCACAGCCAGTTAGGCGCCCTTCTCACCTACCAGTCAGTTATCACTCAGTTCTTCCTTGATTTAAGGCTAGATTGACTACCCCACTAACTGTTTCACTCCGATGGATCTCCAGTGAGACTAGTCTGTCCATTCTAACTCCAGTTAGCTCCTCGTGCGCCCTCCACTGATCCTCCTTCATTCAGTTCATGCCTACCTCACTCAGTTAGACTCTTCATGCGCCATCCACTGAGCCTCCTTCATTCAGTTAGTGCCTACTTCACTTAGTTAGACTCAGTTGACTGAATACTACCACTGATGACTGATACATTGAATGGATGATGACTCCACTATCATCCAAGCCACACTCTAAGTTAGGAATTCGAATGCCCTACTTGGCCTATTCGAATCCTATATTATGCACCTTATTGTTCTATTGTACTCATTCACTTACATTCTTATTCATTGTATAATACTGAGATTATGTTCTATTCTACTGTGTTTATGAGTGATCATTGAGTGTCTCCTTCTCTTCTTCTTTGCAACATATTTGTGAGTTTGATTGTGAGTTGCTACTACTGTCAGATCCTTGCATATTATTACATGGTATCAGAGCGGGAAGCAACTATTCGAATTGTAGTAGTTGCAACATTTCTTTGAGCAACCATCTTTCCTTAAGGTAGTGTTTAGTCGAAGTGTAGCATTCTCCATCAACACTTTCATGTTTTGTAGGTTTCGAAGTTTTCTACAGTTGCAGTAGTTTTTACAGTTGCAGCAGTAGATTCGAATTGAACAACATCTTCTATGTATCCGGAAGGAGTTCCTTCTCTCACTCCATTTAACTATGATGAGTGGAAGCCAAAAATGGCATCATATCTGAAGAGACATGGTCTTTTTGATGTGTGTACTGGTATTAAGAGATATTTTTCTTCCGATGAAGAGAAAGAAGATTGGCTTGATGCTAGTGAAAGAGCCTCAAGAAACATATGTCTTTCTATGTTTTCCAATATGAAATACTAAATTGATCTTGATGAACATCCAAGTGATCTATGGACTAGATTGGACAAATTATTTGGAATTCAAGAGGAAGAGGTTGATGTTATCCATGTGATAAGCAAGCCCAGTGAGATTTCCTGCAGTGATCTTTGTTTTCATGATTCAGCCTCTTTCATATCCCATGATGAAGTTGTTCAAGATGAAGTCGAAGTATAAGATATCATTTCAGTTGTTCCATCTTCCTATCTGATTTCTGAGCAAAATATATCAGCTACTACTCTAGAAGTTGAAGAGATCCTTGGAATCTCTACTTCCCATGAGCTTGTTGATGTGTAAGATGATGACCTACTGAGTTTTTTGAAGAAAAAGACAGATTTGGAAGGTAATGCATTCGCTCCTCCTCATCATATTCTTTCTTTGATCTCCTACTTGGTTATTGGCACATGCTTTCAGAACTTCACCGAAGATAGAAGACTGTACCATTCGATTGGATTCAAGTCTCAAGCATATCCTTATGATTTTGGTTATGATCTCCCCACTATTGGTTCAAAGAAGATTGATCTCACCACTATTGGTTCAAACAAGTTCATGAAAAACCATTCCCAAAATCTTGGATCTGATTTGAAGTTCAAGCCATCACCATTATATGGTTCATTTGGTTCTTATCTCACCCCTGCTGGTTCAAAGGAGATATCAAAGAACTACATACACTTTCATGGTGTTGATGCACCTGTTGATGTGCAAGATGGTGATCTACCGGGTATTTTGAAGAAAACAGATTTGGAAGGTAATGCATTCGCTCTCCCTCATCATATGCCCTCTTTGGATTCCTATTTGGTCATTGGCACATGTTTTCAGAGTTTCATTGATGATGGAAGACACTATCATTCGCTTGAGTTCATGACTCATGCAAATTTTTGGGATTTTGGTTTTGATTTCACTCTTGTTGGTTCAAAGGAGATCATGAGAGACCATCTTCCAAGTCTTGGATCTGATTTGCTTGCATCCATTATTGGAGAACTAAAGCACTTGTTTTGTAGCATGATATATTTCTTCCCAAGAGGAAGATAACTTCTTTTGAGAGAATGCTAGATCCAAATCCACAAGAAACTAAAGAACTAGCACCTATTGGTTCATGGGATACCACCATTGTTGCATTCACCAATGATCTTGTTGAAGATTCACCATCATCATGTCATAGTTTCTTTGGTGATAATCACACCTATGTCGGTTCAAAGGAGATATCAAAGAACTATTTGCACATTCATGGTTCTGATTCTACCTTAGTTGGTTTGAATCACATGCTTCATGATGATCTTCATATTATGTTTTTTAGCATGATCCACTTCTTCCCAAAAAGAAGATACCTCCTTCCTTGATTGATGATCAAGAGAGAGATGCATCATCACATGATATTTTAGATTCCAAATTTGAAGATGAAGATGGAAGAATGCTAGACCCAGATCCACAAGAACATGAAGGTCTAGCAATTGATGATGAAGATGAGTGAATGGGAGATCCAGATCCATAAGAACTTGAAGATATCTCCCCTGGTATTGCTCCTCTTCCTCGATGGGTAGCCACTACACTCCGATCTGCCGGTGATTTGGTTGGTGATTCACATGATCATGGAAGAGCCAAATCAGATTTTCAGAATGGAAGGTTTCATCTTTCTCACATTGTTGATCCGTTTCAGATCGATCGATCCTTCTTTGGAAAAGAAGAACACTTGCCTCCTTTAGGGGTAAGTTATTATATGCTACTTTAGCACCTTCAGTCTATTTTTGAGGGTGGGATTTCTTCCCACTGGGTTTTCCCTCTTTTCTCACTTAGTTTATTTAGATTGATTGTATGGGGTGACCTCTAGTCTCAGTAACCAGGGCCATATCTTGCTTTTTTACAGGGTGACTTTTGGTCTCAGTAACCAGGGCCCTATCTTGCTGTTTTATAGGGTGGCTTTTGGTCTTAGTAACCAGGGCCCTATTCTTTAGTTATTTCCTTATAGTATATCTTATGGGGGGTGTTGGAATATTCTCCCCATCATTTTTGTATTTTGCATGCTGCATGCATTTGCATGCATCCATTCATCATCATGGTGGTCTCCCCAGCACCTAGAGCTTGCTTCTAGCTCTTCTTTGCCTACATGCAAAACTGCATGCATCCAGTCATTGTCATGGTGGACCTCCCAGCTCCTAGAGCTTGATTCTAGCTCTCCGCAGCCTGTCTATATCCCCCAGGGGGCCTCCTACCTACCAAAGGCGCCCTTCTTCATGCCAAGTGCGCCTTTCTCACCTACCACAACCAGTTAGGCACCCTTCTCACCTACCAGTCAGTTATCACTCAGTTCTTCCTTGATTTAAGGCTAGATTGACTCCCCCACGGACTGTTTCACTCCAATTTATCTCCAGTGAGACTAGTCTGTCCATTCTGACTCTAGTTAGATCCTCATGCGCCCTCCACTGAGCCTCCTTCATTCATTTCATGCCTACCTCACTCAGTTAGACTCCTCATGCGCCCTCCACTGAGCCTCCTTCATTCAGTTAGTGCCTACTTCACTCAGTTAGACTCAGTTGACTGACTGCTACCATTGATGATTGATACATTGACTGGATGATGACTCCACTATCATCCAAGCCACACTCTAAGTTAGGAATTCGAATTCCCTACTTGGCCTATTCGAATCCTATATTATGCACCTTATTGTTCTATTGTACTCATTCACTTACATTCTTATTCATTGTATAATACTGAGATTATGTTCTATTCTACTGTGTTTATGAGTGATCATTGAGTGTATCCTTCTCTTCTTCTTTGCAACATATTTGTGAGTTTGATTGTGAGTTGCTACAGCTGTCAGATGGTTAGATTCGAGGAGGGAGCAATTGTAACTGATGGAGTGGTTATCCCAACCTCCCAAACCACCCAAATTTTGAGATTTTTATATATATTTTTGAGCATTTTTAAGCCCCACACAGGTGGGACAAGATCAATGTGCGTGTCACAAGCCCTTGGGACAAGAACAACTTGTGTGTTCAAGAAAAATGGGTTAAGAATTCCATTTTGAGGGCTTTTCTAGGGGTGTTTTGGTCTCCAAATGTGGTCATAAGCGTCCTAATTGCTGGATAATCAATGAGTAAGTTAAAGTTACATTATTAAGCACCAAATTAGGCATCTTCGATCCATAGTGTCCTTTTTGTGTTAGCAACAGTAGCTTCATGAAGTGTCGTCATGAGAGCATCATCATGCGAGTGTTTTCATGGGCAAAGAAATGACGATTTGGGAAATTACACCAAGGCCACGCGTGGGCTAGCGACTAGGAAGGGAACATGAGCCTATTTAAAGGAATATTTTGTAATGGGTTGGGTTCAGTTCTATTAGGGCATGTACTGTTATATTGTTCATGAGTTTTGATGTACTAAAGAGAAAGAAACACCTAAGTTGTTGAGCTGAACATGAAGCCTGTTTGAGATTTGCAATCAAGGCCCGGGGAATGTATGCAGTATGGTTATGATGATTAATAGATTTTTTTTTTATCCATATTTCTATGTAGGGTGTGTTTTCATATCATGTATGATTTTGAATGTATGCTTTGTTTCTATCTATGAGTAATAAGTTGGTTACTGTCTTGCATGAATGAATAAGTAGATGAATGATTAGATAAATGGAGAATCCCATCCTTCCCTGCACAACCCCTATGATGGTCCTTGTGATTCTTATGCATGTCTTGGGTGATATCTTATCTTGTATTTAGGATATTGAATATGCCGACAGCTTTAGGTTACTTGTTGGAAAATCCACTCGAACCCTGGGTTTGACTGACCACAACCAACAATTGGTTCCATTGTCGAGACCGACAATGGGATTCGTAGAGCAGGGATGAAGGAATGACGTGGGAACCTACAAAAGGCGATATCAAGGAATATTTGGAGATCAAAGAGGAAATTTCACACAAAAGGAGACCAGTGGAATACCGATCAATCCTACGTGATGGAAAGAAACGTACATATACTCCAATCTATACAAAAATTTCTTTGGTAAATTTCCTTGTTTGTTGCATGAGTGGATAAAAAGGTAAAACGAAATCAATAGTATCTAAAGAAGACCTGAGCCAATGGTTTGGACTCAGGATAGGGTAGAAGAGTTGAAAAATCTAGACAATAAATGGTCTAGGGTAGTGTATTTCTGGTTTTAGTGAGTGAATGAAGGATACATTTTAGAGTTTGCTATAGAGTGTAGTGAATCCTATAGTTGTACAGAAGCTAGGTTTGAAATAGGTCCTAGTAAAAGGTTTCTGGAGGAAATACATGTGTGGATCAAGATGTTGTTCATTGAGAAAGGGATGATGACCATGGAACTTGGAACTATGGTAGCGTAAACCTCGCGCTAAGGGGATGGGGCATGAAGAAGCGAGAGAGTAGGTATCACATCTATGGATCCAGAAGAAAAAAGACTCTAAAGGGAGGAAAGGTATGAAATAAGAGCCGCGATGAGGAAGTCAGTTAAAGAGAGAGAGTGGGAAAGAAAAAAAATAGGGGAGACTATTCCTAATAGGAGAGGAAATAAGAACGTTAGAGTAGAGACTGCATCAAGATGGTGCGCAAGAGGGTTGGATGTTCCAGAAGGGTGCACAATTCCTGTGTAGGAAGAGTGTGTAGTAGATGAGACACCCCTAAAGAGGATTAGGATAGAAGACAACATAATATTAGAAAAGAACAAAGAGATTGGACCCGTTGATGCCTCGAATATTGCTGCATCAATCAGCAAGGGATTCTCCCCAGTAAGCGATCCCAACTAGATTGCCCACCGTTTGGTGTGGGGAATCCGTCCGGTTAACGGTTCCGGCTACCATGAGTTTTAAAGATTTGTTTGTTTTACCGGTTGCGGCCCGATCCACCGGTTATGTATTTTTTTGTATTTATTATGATATGCATGTGCCCTAAATTAAATGCATGTGGTAAACAAATCTATGCTACTCTAATTTAAATCTAAATTATCCTATCCTTATAAGGAGCAGATTTAAAGAATGGGTAATAAACTGAAAACACACCCAATAATTCCACAGATAGCTGTTAAATTGGAAGGAGCATTTACAGTAGAAATAAAGATTATCCAAGATAGCCCAGATAAATACAAGTATTCAATCACCCATTTAACACAGAAATTTTGCAGAGAAAGTGAAACCATTCATAGAAAAGAATTAATTCATAAGAGCCAGGAAAGATCTCACAAGAAATGTATGAAAACGTAGAAATAGTTCAGCAATTATCCAACAAGACTCCAAGCAAAATGTTGTGTCAGCTTCCACAGGCCAAATCGATTTTTCTTATTCATGTAGCAGAAATAGTTCATTTACATGACAGAAAACCTTTCACCTGCCAAAAGCCCTTTCTCTCTTCCTCTAATCATCTTTATATAGCTTTACAAAATGTGCCAAGAGTTGCCACCTATACCCTAACCGTTTCTATTCCTCTAATTTGTCTTGTAGTGTTGACATTACAAAAATAGGAATATCTCAAATAACTTTACAAAAAACGGGAGCACAAGTCATTTTAATATTACAAAGGTATATGCATAAAATATAAACCCAAGAGACACGTTGGCGAATGTAAGCTATCCATGAATTGGTGCTTTGGGAGACTTAGCCACTTCTGGGACCATTGGGGCTTCTTCCATCACTACTGCAATAGCTGGGCCACTTTCTGATGTGGGCACTTGACTCACTGCCAATGCCCTATCTATTTCTGCAATATAATTTCCCCACTGATTTTTTTCTTTTACTATATTTATTACAACCAGGGGAATCATAAATATGAGGGACACTGTCTGCTTGGCGATTTCTTCTGCTAAAACAGTTATTTCTGCCATTGTGGCCTTGAGACTTTCTTCTAGGTGGTGCTTATGAATAACTGCTTTGCTGATAAACTGGTGCAAGTCTTCTGAAGTCAAGACATCTAGCTTCTGCACATATTCATTTTCTGCCTTGAGTTCTTCACTTAGCTTAGATAAACATTGTGCTTTATCCGGGAATTCTTCTAAATTTTGAGGCATGGCTATCTGACAACTTTCCTGTATGGCTCATATTTGGGAATATAGATTCTTGCATTGCTCATAAGTAGCTAAGGTCATAGTGGCCAACTTTACTCTGCAATCCTTAGAATAATCTAGGGTGCATATATCTGCCCTGTACTCAACAACAGACTTAAGGGGAATATTTTCCTGGAACTCTGACCTCCCTTCCCTCCATTCAATGTGTTTTTTAATCTCTCCCTTGATGCGTGTGTGCTTCTTCTTGACCCGAGTGGCTTCGACATTGATTTCCTTAACCTGGGCCATTATTGCTTTTAGCTTGTATATTTCCTCTGATAGAAGTTCTTGTATGCCATAGGTCTCTCTCAGTATTACACAGGCTTGCTCGTGGAAGGGGCTAATGTCTCCCATTTTGCTGTTTTCTAGCTTTAATTGTTGTTCTAACAATTTGTTGCCTTCTTGTAACTTTTCAATGTGTTCTTTCACGTCGACGATCTCTTGAATGTTGTCAAACTTCTCTGATTCAAGCCTCATATTTTTTCCTTCAAGCTCTCCCTTTTCTTTCTCTAACATCCTTGTATTTCCAGGGCCCTCCTGTCAATTTCCAGTTGTTGGAGAATTTATTTTAACTCTTCCTTCTGAGATGTGAGAGCATCATTCCTCTCGATCATCAAATTTGTATAGTTATGCTCTTTGACTAAAGCTTCCGGCAGCTGACGTGCTTTCTCCTTTTCTTCACTCAATTTATCCCCTAGTAGGTTGACATTGTCTGCAGTTGCTGTAATCGTGGCTACAGAGATGGATGCCAAGAGTTTAGCAGCCTCTTCTGTGTTTCGCATGACCGTAGTCTCGTGTGTAGTGATGATGTATGGCCAAAAAGGTCTTTTCAATTTGGAACCTGTCTCTTTGACAATGGTTTTCCTTTTCTTGTTATAAGCAAAATTTTCCCAATTAGAAATTGTACTGCCTTTGTAGGGTGTAAAAGGGACAATGTGGAAATCTCTTATGGGGGAACCCATATCTAAATTTTACAGGTCTAGGATTTTGGGATCAATATCCTCTTGGGACTTATTTTCTTCCTCCTCTTTCTTTTGTGCCTCTTCCTCCCGCTCCCTTCTTAATGTATCATGTTGTTCTTGCTTCACGATTCTTTCCAATCTAATTCTCTCTTCTTCTTTCCTCCTTGCCTCAGCTTCAACTGCTTGGATTTTCAAGTTCTCTTCTTCTATGCGTTTATCTTCTTCAATTTTCTTTGCTTGTTCTAGGAGCCTTTGTTCTTCTTTCGAGAAAGCCTTGGCAGTCTCTACGGTAACCTTTTCTCATTGTGAACCTATTTTCCCTACAACATTAGAGCTCGAGCTGGACCCTCATTTGCCCATTTGGAAAATCTGTAGCTCAGTCATATTGCTGATCCCCCTATATGCTTCATCCCGTGGATCATAAAAGTTGGCATACTCACAGGGAGTGGAGAGTTCTTTGCAATGTTGTGCAATTTTGCCCTGTCGATCATTCCTGTGAAAAATCCTTTCTCCAAAATGAAAGCTCCTCAAATCTGGCACAAACTATTTCACGGTTGCAATTCCTGAAAACTTGTAGGCCCCGACATAGAAGGGTAAGGCTAGAAAAGTAGCTTTCTTGGCTTTATACAGAGTATTACCCATTCCATCAATGAATACCTGCCTTACTATCTCCTTGTGGACTATATAATCCATAGCGTATCTTGGTAGAATATACGGGGCTTTGGAACCTCCGTACATCCTTATGTAGGTACCTTCTGGAGAAAAATAGAAATCACCATATTTCTCCAAAGCTTCTATGGCGTTCTCAGACAGGCAGTTGGGTTCTTCATTAAATAGTAATTGATAAAGAGGCATGATGAACTCCTAGCAAATGAGCTTGTAATCCCTCTTGTAATTTTGAGCCCAAAATATTTTGTAGGCAATGAACACTGAGCCCTCTGCCGAGTTCCACATGCATCCCAACTTGGAAAAGAGGCATTTTACCACGATACAATCTATGAGGTAGGAGGCCAGATAAAATTCTGCCTTCCTCTCCACTAACCCTTCTTGTGCCATTGTTATAGCTGATGACAGACTGTCTGAGATGATATCAGCCCAGTTAAAGATTGTCCCTTTGAAGGCTACATAGTGGATGATGGGGATCCATCATAGCATAAACATCATCCCATCGGGTCTCCCGAAGATTCTGCTTAACATGAGAGCAATCAGTCTGAAAGGACCCCTCAGATTCTGAACCTCATACTCCTCACTGTCTTTTCTTCTGATTTGCTTGCCTGCAATTAACAACCTTCTTGCCATGTCTAGATTATCCATCTGGATCCCTTCCAACCATGCATCATCAAGCCGCTGCTGTGCTTTGGGTAATTTGTAGGCCGTTGAGATATAAGACGGGTGAAATGAAGCAAAGGCCTTTCCAGTTCTATCTGCTATGACTCTTGTCTCAGTGTTCGCATGTTGCAACACCCATCCAATTACTTCTAAGCACGAGAAGATTTCTGGACGTGTGGCTGCCTTGAATATACAGGAATTCCGGATGTTCTGATATAAACATTCCTCCTCAAGAAGAGCCTCAGGGAAGTCCTGATCTCTTATCATGCGGTAGACATCTCCCCAGTTTACTTCTGGAGGCACGCCTGTAGTGCACTTGGTATCCTAGAACGTTGTTTCTATTCTTGTGCTTTCGTCGACTACCTTTGATTTTCTCTTGCCACCTTTAGCCATTTTGAAAATCCTGTTCAACAATTTAAATATCAATAAGCATGTATGACATGATGTTGATAACCCAAACTAGCGTCTTTTTGATAATATCTCCATTTCAACCAAAAATCCTAAAAAATGTTTTCTTCAAATACCAGTTTATGATCTTGTGAAAGCATTAATTTAGTTACCTTTGCAGTTGCTATTGTGATTAGGAATCATGACAACAAATGGACAAGCGTTGGTCCAGGTACCTTAGTCCTTAAGAGACAAAACACCGACCGGTGTGCAAGCGTGAAATGCGTAAATTCTATAGCTGCGGAAACGCCTACGATTAGGTGCGAGAAAGGGAAGGAAAGGTATAACAGGTGATAGGTATAGGCAACATTCTTCTAATTATTTAAATTGTGATAGGCTTGAGGCCTTTTACGCCCATGCTTAGGGTTTCTAACAAAACGTTTCTTGAGTTGGAAGCAATACATCGTCCGAGACTATGAAGAACAAGATCCACTGCTATTAATGATAGAAAGAGACCCACCGCAATAACGGAGCGACCTTGAATAATAAAAATGGCTCTAGACTTCCCTGTGACTATGAAACTAAGAAAAATTGACTAGGCAGGATGATATTTTGAGTTAGACACAACGGGTTGATGATAGGCATAAATGTTCTGCAAAAAAAAACGCCATGGCTAGAAAAGAACGAAATGAAATGACGGATCATACCCTTTTAAGTAGGAAACACACATCATAGTAGGGCCTGCGAAAATACTAACCTGGAAGTGATGGCGTGGTGCCGACGGTTGTTGTAGGGTCTGTGAATCTGCGCCTTCAAACGATGACGGACGTGCTTCGTGGTTCAAACGGAATGGAAAACACTCTGTGTGACGAAAAATAACAAAATGTTAACAGGGTTCACCCCAATATATTCAACTTAGTACATGCGAACCATTAATATGGTGGTTGCAATGTCATTAAAACGGGACTTAAGGCTACATACGGCCGGGTCAAATCAAACCTTTTTTCAATAAATATGATCGTCAAATCGGGAAGATTAGGTTAAGGCTTCCGCCTCCTGCAGAAAGAGAAGTTGATTTTTTCCCGTCGTTGCGGGAGAATTGTCCGAATGCTTCCGCGGAGGAGCCGCGTGTCGTGGAAAACTTACGTGAGCTTGCCCAGTTTCACGGGAAAGTTAGCCAAATTATTCCGATTATGTGCCAACGTTTGTCGAAGCGGAAAAGATAGATGAGTCTTTCCGTGAAAAACTTGTTGATGAGTTTTCGATGCTTGCGGAAGAGTTATATGAAAACTTCCGTTGTTCGGAGAGACTTGACGAATATGTTTTGCTGCGGGACCGTTTGATCAAAAGTTTTTCTTTTTTGGAGGTTTTAAGATAACTTTTCTACCGTGGGTTTGACTTAGCCCTTTTATCCCGTGGTTGCGGAAGGCTTGAACCAACTCTTCCGCCATTGCGGTAAAATTAACTCAAAGCTTCCGCCGTTGCGGCCAAAAATCCTGAGTTTTACTTAGGCAAAAACATAAGAAAGTTTAAGGAAAGTTGAGATTCCTTTTAGGGAAAAGCTAAGGAAGGGTTTATGATGTCTAGATAACCTTGGGCAGATTTTCCTTTTTAAAAAAAAAAAAAAAAAAACAGAGGAGGGGCCCCAATATTTTTTCAAAAAAATCTAAGGGGGGGATGTTGTACCAACAACAAATGGCGATTTGCTGGCGAACACAGATCTCTGGAACAAACTCATCTGGAAGTCAGGAAGCTTTCAAAGTGCTGATTACATGCGCAACCAGATGTCTCTGTAGTTCAGTTTTGAAGAATGTATCGATCACTGTTATCGTGATGGCGATAAAAGGGGAAGGCAGCTTTGACTCATATTTCTTTAAAACTCTCTAAGGGCCGAATTGTGGGATTTTTAAAAGAAAACTGTCTTTCAGAAGTTAAATAGTATAGGAATCCACAGGATCGTGACAAAATCTCACTGGGACATTCGTTTGTTCCTCATTCCCATGCTTTTACATCATTTTAGATGTTTCCTAAATTTCCAACTTTTAGCCTCTTTGAGTCTTCTTGAAATAAGTTTCTTCTGCTTTCAATGTTTCGATATAAGTTCTTCAATCCAAAATGTCCTTTTCTGTGAATAGAAGATTTGATTTCATGATTCACAAACGAAGAAGAACTTTTGCTGGGCTGGTTTATTAGACAGCTCCCTTCAGCTTTCTCGAGCTTACTTTTATTTTCTCAACCATGCTTTAATTGAGGCGAGAATTTCTGGAAACCAAACTCTTTGAGATATAGCTTTTGGCGTTACTTGCAGCATGGGATCATTTTAAATACCATGTATCTGTGAGATATGTTTCCTTTACATGGGTCCTGCCATTCTTAACTTCTTGAGATAGCTACTAATGTTAAAGTGAATGGGCCCTAAGATAGTTAAAAGGAAACATAGGATCTTAGCTATTTGACAGGGGTTATTTTGACCAACAAGAAAGAGGATCACTGCATTCTAGGAGACCGATCATTGAAGACAAAGTTACAAATATGCATATCTTTATTGATGGGCTTCTTATGACCATCCTTCTGAGTTCTCTGGAGTCTTCTTCATTCAGCTACACCATAATTGGAGTTTGTCTTTATTTCAAGTAACGAACCTAAAAACTTAATCAAAAAGGAAAACGAAGCAAAAATAAAAGAAAATGGATCAAGCTGACTAGCAAACCAAAGGTAATCAAAACAAGAGAAAAGAAAAGACAAATCAAAACATAGAAGCAGAGTT
Organism: Larix kaempferi; assembly: GCA_027924585.1. Lineage (NCBI taxonomy): Eukaryota > Viridiplantae > Streptophyta > Pinopsida > Pinales > Pinaceae > Larix > Larix kaempferi. The sequence continues at coordinate 10,300,021 of BSBM01000936.1, forward strand.
TTATTTATGTACAAGAGCCTTTTAGAAATCATGCAAAGTATTGTTTTAGGGCAAGGCCATTGAGAGGGAGGTTCAGTTCCTCTCCTTGTAAATCCTTCACTTTATAGGTTGATGGACCAATTTTTTCAGAAATTTGATAAGGTCCAAGCCATAGGTGTTGAAACTTTGTGTGCATTCCCTTACCGTCGTGTTGGTGGTCCCATTTGAGGACCAAGTCTCCTACTTCGAAAGTTCTCTTCCTAGATTTTCTTTTATCAAACCATCATTTGACTATGTCTTGATGATGATGAAACCGTTCCTTGGACTTTTCTCGTGACTCTTCTAGTTTCAGCAGGGTATCAATTTTGGACTGTAGGGCTTGACTGCTAGAACCTCGGGAGGATTGGGCCAACTTCAAGGATGGGAGTAATATATTTGGAGGGAGGATGGCTTCTTTTCCATAGACCAGGTTGAAAGGAGAAGCTCCTAAGGCATTTTTTGGCGTTACCCTATCTGCCCATAGGGCGTGAGGGAGGGCTGTGTGCCAGCTTCTTTGGTTTTCGATCACGGTCTTTTTCAGGATTCGGATGAGGTTTTTATTGGTCGATTCAGCTAAACCATTTCCCTAAGGGTAGTAGTTAGCTGAGTAATGTAACTTAATTCCTCTTTCATATGTGAATTCATTAATATTTATTGATGAAAAATAAGGTGCATTATAAAAAACTAGAGAAATTGGAACCCCAAACTTGGTTATGATGTTCTCTTCCAAAAAGTTGATGACCATATCTTCATTAGCTTTTCGAAGGGGAATAGCTTCGGCCCATCTTGTGAAATAATCTGTAGCGGTCAGAATGTACCGATGCTGCAGCGAAGAGTTAGGATTTATTTCTCCAATTATATCTATACCCCATTGCTCAAAAGGTTCAGTGATGATAATTGGCTGCAAGGGACCTGCTGCTTTAGGTAGCTTTCTAGTGCTTCTTTGACATACATCACAATTTCTGACATAGGCATGGGCATCCTTGAAGAGAGTAGGCCAATAATAACCTACTCTTAGGATTTTGTGGGCTGTAGTGTCCCCAGAATAATGTCCTCTAGCAGGTCCGTTGTGTAGTTCTTTGACCACGTTAATAGCATCTTCCTTTTCTAAACACCTAAGATAGATACCATCATAATTTTTCCTGAAGAGTACTCCTTCAATGATTTGATAAGTCGCTGATTTAAGACGGAGGGCTCTCCTTTGCTTCGAGCTCCAATGTTCTGGTAAGTAACTCGACTGCAAGTAATGTACTAGGTCTCTGTACCAAGACTCCGGGGCCATAAAAAGTGGACATACGTCTATCACATTCAGCTCGGCTTCATTCCTCCAATCTATCTCTTCATCAGTTTGGCTTTGAGTGAGTAGATTTCATAGGCCTTGACCTTTAATGATGCTAGATGGCTTGAATTCTAAGTCGTACTCCTGGAGAGTAGTGACCTAATTCCCTCTCCTTTCTCCCAATTCCTTTTGGACGAAAAGAGACCTGACAACGGGATGAGGGACTATGAATTTAGTCCTATTTTTTAGAATATATGGCCTGAACCGTTTTACTTCTTTGAAAACTGCATATGCTTGTTTATCTACCACGGGATAGTTTAGTCCAGCACCTTGCATACCAGTGCTCATAAAAGAAATTGGGTATTCATCTCCTGATTCCGTCTTATGAGTAAGCACATTTGCAAGAGAGTCATCAGAAGCGAATGTATACATTATAAAATCTTTATCAAGATCTGGACTTCTTAAAGAAGGTGCCTTGGCTATAGAAACTTTGATTTCTTTGAATGCGACCTTCTCCAAGTCCGTCCACTTAAATTGTACATTTTGCTTAACCATTTGTTGCAAAGGTTTAACGATCTGGGCGAAGTCTGGTACGAATCTTCGGACAAAGTTTATGGTGCCCATGAATGATTGCATAGACTTCTTGCTATGGGGCATGGGAATCTTATTGATAACCTGAATCCTTTCTTGATCTATTGAGATTCCTTCCTTGGAAATGATATGACCAAGAAGCTTTCCCTCGAGAACAGCAAAAATGATTTTCTTAGGATTTAGAGAGATGTCGTACTTCCTACAACGATCAAAGATTTGCTTTAGGTGAGAAATGTGGTCTTCTCTCTTCTTTGAAAAGAATGTTACATCATCTAAGTATACTACTAAACATTGACCTCCTAGTCCTTGGAAAGCAATGTCCATGGCTCGCTGAAAAGTAGCTCCTGCATTAATTAAGCCAAAAGGCATTCTTTGGTATGCAAAGGTCCCCCACTTTGTGCGAAAAGTGGTTTTGAGTCGGTCTTCCTCTGCTACTAGCACTTGGTTGTAACCAGAAAAACCATCTAGTGGGGAAAAGAGTTCTGATCCTGATACCATCTGCAATATCTGTTCCATTGGGGGCACCGGATAGTTGTCTTTATCGAAAGCTCTGTTCAAGTTCCGGAAATCTACACACAGCCTGATTTCTCCTGATTTCTTCCGCATGGGGACTAGATTAGCCACCCATTCAGAATGTTGTACTTTAAAAATAATCTTGGACTCCAACAATTTTTTTAATTCCTTTTGTATTAGAGGCTCCAGTGTCGGGTGCATCCTCCTTGGCTGTTGTTGAAAAGGTTTGACACCTTCCTTCATAGGTATCACGTGTTGAATGATGCGGGTGTCATATGTCTTCAGATCGTCATAGGTCCAAGAGAACACGTATTTATATTGCTGGAAAAGTTTAATGAATCTACTTCTTTCTTCTGGAGAACAACATTTTCCAAGATTGACATATTTTGGTTCAGCTTCTGTGCCCAAGTTTATTAATTTGTATTGCATGGCTGAGCTGTGGGTTTTGGCATTCACAAGTTTTCTGAATTTGCTTTGTAAATCGAAAAGCACCTCTAGAGTTCTTACTCCCTTGGGCATGAATTTCCGTTTCACTGCATCTTTATCTTGTAGATTTGAGTCATGCTATTCTTCCTCTATGATGGCTTCCTGAAAGGCATCTTCGTTGGTTAAGAAACTAATAATTTGATCATCGTCATCAAATACTCTGAAATTTGTGATGTTGTCTAGAACAGAAGGCCTGAAAATTAATTCAATGGAACATCTATTATTAGTGGGTACTAATCTGGAAGCGGAAGTAGCTAACAGATCAGCTGCAGTGTTTTGCAATCTTGGGACAGAATTGATGTTAAAAGCATCAAAACATGAAATTAAATTCCAAATTTCTGCTTGATAACCTTTTAGATGCGGTGAAAGACAATGGATTGTATTTCTTATCTTCCTAACAACAATTTCAGAATCACCAAAGACTTTCAAAAGCTTAACATTAAGACTAATGGCTTTCTTCAAACCTTGAATGAGAGCTTCATATTCTGCAGTGTTATTAGTACATTCCAATTCTAACCTACATGATAAAAAATGTTTGTTTCTATTAGGATCAATTAAAATGCAACCGGCTCCAGATCCTTCTTTAGTTTTGGAGCCGTCAAAATAGAGAGTCCAAAAGATATTTTCTTCTCTAACTAAGTTAGTTTGATTTCTTTCTAAATTAGTGACTAAGTCTACTATATTACAATCAATATCATTAGCCCATGAAAACTGAAGGAGATCGGGCTGTCTATTTGAAATATGGCTAACTTCTTCTGATTTGTAGTTACTAGGTTCAATTTCCAAGAAGTAATTTCCTAAAACTGAAGACGAAAAAGCCACTGCTTCATTTTTTCCATCTAGCTGAGTAACATTTTGTTTCATATGTGGCTCCCTTAATATCTTGATATGATTCTGACAATTTTGATAGGGAAACCATAGATGAGACCAATATGTTGCGAAATAGCCATTAAGTTTCACAGACCAGTCCCTACTCAAAATTAGACCATATGCCTCAGGGATATCGACCACCATTATATTAATGAATTGGCACACTCTGGGATTAGATGGCAACCTAATAAGTACATCTTTCAGTTCACGAATAACCTTGACAGCGGTCCTATCTAATTTAATAATTTGAGATGGGGACGGGATCGGTTGTCCATTGATATTTTTGCAAATTGACAACAACATGACATTTGAACTAGCACCCGAGTCTACCAAACAGTTGTGCACATTATGATTAAAAATATCAAAGGTTAAGAGAAAAGGGAGAGTTTGAGATTTTGATTTTCCGCCAATACTTGCTTCATTAATTTCTGGGTTTTCATCAGTGTTTTCTACTGGGACAGCTGTTTGTGGATCTAAGGCTTCCATCAATTTCTTCCTCTGCTACGGTAAGCTACACATATCGAAAATGGAAATATTAGCTTTCATTCTTTTTATATCCTTGATTATATCATAGCTCATGTCACATCCCTTCAGAGTCTTTGATTGATTTTCTGCTTTGTTCAAAGGAGTTGGCGGCTGCTTAATTATTTCTGAGTTTGGTTCTTTAGTTACCGTAGGAGCAATCACCGGGCTAGTCTTGGGTTGGGGAGGAACAACAGTTATGTGCCGCTTCGGTACTTGGTTAGACCTTGCTTTAGGTGATTCTATTGTTGGTTCAATCATTGGGCCTTTACTCCTGGTAGTGATGTTAACAGATGATGTTTGCACTTCATCTACGAGTTCTTCGCAATATAGTTCTTGGGAAGGGGTCCAATCCCAAAGGATCATCGTAGTGTCGGGGGATGGTTCTTCACTGTCAAGAATTTGTTCTTGTTGGGGGATCATTTGCTCGGACATTTATGCATCTAACATTTGGTTCATTACTAAGCTCATCGAGTTGATCCACTGTGGGACACTCTTCTCTGAGTGTTGTTCTTAGTGAAAAGTGCAGAAGTGGTCCATCCCTATTTCATTCAGATTTAGTACGGCATAATTATTTACTGGTGGGGTTGGCTGTTCGTTGTCTTCTTTCTTTTTATAGAAAGGTTTGAAAGGAGGTCTCGAAGAATTCGTTGCTTTATCCTTTTCTAGATCCACAATCTTATTGAAGAGTTTCTGCATCATTTTTATGACATTTTCTAAATCTGGTGCAGATTCTTCCTTATCCTTGGTTAACAAAAAAGGTTTCTTAACAGTTGTCGGTTTACCCTCTATATCTAAAGCATGTTTCGCGATGCTGTCATGTTCTTCTTCTACCTTCTTGGCTTCTTCAAAATTTTCTGTCAGGGTAGGTTTTTTTGTTCTCTTAACGAACATTGCAAGCGGGGATTTAAGAGCTGTTGTATAATATTCTACTAAGCATTCCTCAGTGGGCTTTGTTGCATCACTGAAATTATTAAACAACGTTGTGAATCTTTGGTTAAACTCTTGAACTTTCTCATTCTTTTCCATTCTCATAGACAATAATTCTTTCATGAGAGTAGCTACAGTTTTCTGATTGCCATATTTTTTAAGAAAACATTTCTCAAAATCTTCCCAACTTGTTATCGAACCAGCTTGCAAACTAAAGTACCGGGAAGATACTTTGGGATCGAAAGTACAAGGAAAAAGATGACAAACCACGTCCTCGTGCTCCACATTTAAAATATTTAGAGCTAGATAAAAACTTTTAAGGTGGTCTTCGGCATAAATTCCTTTGCTAGGGTCATACTTAGGCAAAACCTTTTCTGGGTTTTTGGGCAAATCATGGAATGGTCCGACTACATTTAGTGCTCCTCTAGCTCTCCATGCGGGTACGAACATGACTCTCGGGGGAGAGTGTGGTGGTGTATGCGGTGGTGAGTTAAGAGGGGTATGCCTTGGAGTGTGCTGCTCTGGATTCGTAGGGGTCTCTGGTCTAACTTCGTCAAAAGGTTCGGTGATCTCTTCTAGAGATAAATCTAATAATTCTTCTAAAATTTGAACAAGAATGGAATCCCTTGTACACTGAGGATTTTTTCGAGGAGCTTTGGTTCTGGGTAACAGAGGAACTGTGGTTAGTCCTCCAAGACTTCTCACGTATCAGCGAGTATGTCTCCTGAATTGATTTACTTCTTCAAAAGGGACAGCATACACTATTTATGACTGTTTTGTTTCAGGGTTAGGATCTTCTTGATTTCTTGATTCTATATCTGGAAATTTTGGGATGACTGTTTCAGATGACATTTTCTAAATCTGGTGCAGATTCTTCCTTATCCTTGGTTAACAAAAAAGGTTTCTTAACAGTTGTCGGTTTACCCTCTATATCTAAAGCATGTTTCGCGATGCTGTCATGTTCTTCTTCTACCTTCTTGGCTTCTTCAAAATTTTCTGTCAGGGTAGGTTTTTTTGTTCTCTTAACGAACATTGCAAGCGGGGATTTAAGAGCTGTTGTATAATATTCTACTAAGCATTCCTCAGTGGGCTTTGTTGCATCACTGAAATTATTAAACAACGTTGTGAATCTTTGGTTAAACTCTTGAACTTTCTCATTCTTTTCCATTCTCATAGACAATAATTCTTTCATGAGAGTAGCTACAGTTTTCTGATTGCCATATTTTTTAAGAAAACATTTCTCAAAATCTTCCCAACTTGTTATCGAACCAGCTTGCAAACTAAAGTACCGGGAAGATACTTTGGGATCGAAAGTACAAGGAAAAAGATGACAAACCACGTCCTCGTGCTCCACATTTAAAATATTTAGAGCTAGATAAAAACTTTTAAGGTGGTCTTCGGCATAAATTCCTTTGCTAGGGTCATACTTAGGCAAAACCTTTTCTGGGTTTTTGGGAAAATCATGGAATGGTCCGACTACATTTAGTGCTCCTCTAGCTCTCCATGCGGGTACGAACATGACTCTCGGGGGAGAGTGTGGTGGTGTATGCGGTGGTGAGTTAAGAGGGGTATGCCTTGGAGTGTGCTGCTCTGGATTCGTAGGGGTCTCTGGTCTAACTTCGTCAAAAGGTTCGGTGATCTCTTCTAGAGATAAATCTAATAATTCTTCTAAACTTTGAACAAGAATGGAATCCCTTGTACACTGAGGATTTTTTCGAGGAGCTTTGGTTCTGGGTAACAGAGGAACTGTGGTTAGTCCTCCAAGACTTCTCACGTATCAGCGAGTATGTCTCCTGAATTGATTTACTTCTTCAAAAGGGACAGCATACACTATTTATGACTGTTTTGTTTCAGGGTTAGGATCTTCTTGATTTCTTGATTCTATATCTGGAAATTTTGGGATGACTGTTTCAGATGGGTTTTCAGTGGAATTTTTACCGACAAAAGAATCTCTTCTGCTAGCTATGCACTGGTGGCCCTCCTTCTAGCGCCAAAAACTGTTGATGCCTTGAATATCGCTGCATCAATCAGCAAGGGATTCTCCCCAGTAAGCGATCCCAACTAGATCGCCCACTGTTTGGTGTGGGGAATCCGTCCGGTTAACAGTTCCGGCTATCATGAGTTTTAAATATTTGTTTGTTTTACCGGTTGCGGCCCGATCCACTGGTTATGTATTTTTTTGTATTTATTATGATATGCATGTGCCCTAAATTAAATGCATGTGGTAAACAAATCGATGCTACTCTAATTTAAATCTAAATTATCCTATCCTTATAAGGACCATATTTAAAGAATGGGTAATAAACTGAAAACACACCCAATAATTCCACAGATAGTTGTTAAATTGGAAGGAGCATTTACAGTAGAAATAAAGATTATCCAAGATAGCCCAGATAAATACAAGTATTCAATTACCCATTTAACACAGAAATTTTGCAGAGAAAGTGAAACCATTCATAGCAAAGAATTAATTCATAAGAGCGAGGAAAGATCTCACAAGAAATGTATGAAAACGCAGAAATAGTTCAGCAATTATCGAACAAGACTCCAAGCAAAATGTTGTGCTAACTTCCATAGGCCAAATCGATTTTTCTTATTCATGTAGCAGAAATAGTTCATTTACAGGACAGAAAACCTTTCACCTGCCAAAAGTCCTTTCTCTCTTCCTCTAATCATCTTTATATAGATTCACAAAATGTGCCAAGAGTTGACACCTATACCCTAACCGTTTCTATTCCTCTAATTTGTCTTGTAGTGTTGACATTACAAAAATAGGAATATCTCAAATAACTTTACAAAAAACGGGAGCACAAGTCATTTTAATATTACAAAGGTATATGCATAAAATATAAACCCAAGAGACACGTTGGCGAATGTAAGCTATCCTTGAACTGGCACTTTTGGAGAATTAGGTGCTTCTGGGACCGTTGGGGCTTCTTCCATCACTACTGCAACCATTGGGCCACTTTCTGATGTGGGCACTTGACTCGCTGCCAATGCCCTATCTATTTCTGCAATATAATTTCCCCACTGATTTGTTTATTTTACTATATTTATTCTAACCAGGGGAATCATAAATCTGAGGGACACTCTCTGCTTGGCGAGTTCTTTTGCTAAAACAGTTATTTCTGGCATTGTGGCCCCGAGACTTTCTTCTAGGCGGTGCTTATGAATAGCTGCTTCACTAATAAACTGGTGCAAGTCTTCTGAAGTCAAGACATCTAGCTTCTGCACATATTCATTTTATGCCTTGAGTTCTTCACTTAGCTTAGATAAATGTTGTGCTTTATCTGAGAATTCTTCTAAATTTTGAGTCATGGCTATCTGACAACTTTTCTGTGTGGCTTGTATTTGGGAATACAGATGCTTGCATTGCTCATAAGTAGCTAAGGTCACAGTGGCCAACTTTACTCCGCAATCCTTAGAATAATCTAGGGTGTGTATATCTTCCCTGTAATCAACAACAGACTTAAGGAGAATATTTGTCGGGAAGTCTGATCTCCCTTCCCTCCATTCAATGTGTTTTTTAATCTCTCCCTTGATGCGTGTGTGCTTCTTCCTGACCCGAGTGGCTTCGACATTGATTTCCTTAACCTAGGCCATTATTGCTTTTAGCTTGTATATTTCCTCTGATAGAGGTTCTTGTATGCCATAGGTCTTTCTCAGTATTACACAGGCTTGCTCGTGGAAGGGGCTAATGTCTCCCATTTTGCTGTTTTCCAGCTTTAATTGTTGTTCTAACAATTCGTTGCCTTCTTGTAACTTTTCAATGTGTTCTTTCATGAATGTTGTCAAACTTCTCTGATTCAAGCCTCAGATTTTTTCCTTCAAGCTCTCCCTTTTCTTTCTCTAACATCCTTACTTGTATTTCCAGGGCCCTCCTGTCAGCTTCCACTTGTTGGAGAATTTATTTTAACTCTTTCTTCTAAGATGTGAGAGCATCATTCCTCTCGATCATCAAATTTGTATAGTTCTGCTCTTTGACTAAAGCTTCCTGCAGCTGACGTGCTTTCTCCTTTTCTTCACTCAATTTATCCCCTAGTAGGTTGACATTGTCTGCAGTTGTTGTAATTGTGGCTACGGAGATGGATGCCAGGAGTTTAGCAGCCTCTTCTGTGTTCCGCATGACCGTAGTCTTGTGTGTAGTGATGATGTCTGGACGAAAAGGTGTTGTGGGGAAAATGCACCTATAGTTCAGGGGAGAAACTACCAACTTACGGTGATAAAGATATACTTACAAGCATTCTGCAAGTACAACAAATAAATGAAGAGATTAGGGTTTAGATGTAGGAACCTCATTCAGAAGGTTGATCCTAGCTTTGCCTCCCTCGCTCTTCAATGCTATTCAATGTCGCAATGCCCAGACCTGCAAAACAACTTGATACCTTTCTCAAATTCATTTGACTACATATATAATACTGATATCCATAATGGAAAGAGACATCAAACTATAATCAAACAGTAATCAAATCTTAAGACACATTAATAGGTCATATTTGGAAAGAGAAGAACGTCTGATATTTATTAATGAATGAAAGCAAGTACATAAAGTTATACCTTCTTTCAAGCTTGTCACTTCACGAAACCTAGATTCAAGGTCTCCTGCTTCTGTTCTCCAAGGATTCCAGCCTCTAATCAACTGTGCTAGGGTTTACCAAAACTGAAGCACAAGAGAGGGGGATGAGGGTCTCCATTCCTCCAACATAACTTTGTAATTGGGATTAGTCCCCTCACATGGCCCTTCTACCCTCCTTATATAGTCAATGAAGGATAGGAAAAGAAGTTATAACCGAGTAGGAGGTTCCCCAACCAACTTAACTTTCCAAAATTTTGAGATTTTAAACAAAATAGGGGTGTACGCTACTCTACATTAGACAAAGTCACGTACATATGGAGTTGAGCGCTACTATTTCAACAGTGGAGTCGTGCTCAAAAGGGTTTGAGTGCTACTATTTCAATAGTGGAGTCGCGCTCATGTTAAAAAATGGCCAAAAATAGGCTTTTCTGCTCATTTTCAGGAGATGGTTTGGTCTGGAAAAACGTTCCTAAGGGTCATATACATCAAATGGGTAAAGAATGAGGTAATTTCAACCATTTTAAGTGTCCCAAATGACTCCTCCATCCACAAATGTCCTGTTGTGTGACTGAACTTGATCTCAAGAAGTGTCGTCATGCGACCAAGGGAAGCAAGTGTCATCACGGACGGAGAGGTGTCATTTCAAGCTATAACAGATGCCCCCTAATGTATGGGGTCAGAGGGAGTGCGGGAAACGATGGTCGAAATACATTATAAATAACAAAGAGTTGAATCATGGAGGAATAGAGAAACCAAGAATCATAGGCTCAAATGAAGTACCTGAAAGCAAAGGCAATGTCAGACAAACTTATCCTTGGGGTAACTGTCCATGTTCAAATGGTGGAACATGACCTCCAAGAGGATACAATAATGATCCAAATACTGATGCATATATCATGGCCACTAAAATACAAGCGTGGATCCATGAGGAACATAAGTGTAAACATAGCCACATAAATACAAGGTGGATCTATGTCAAAACTGGAAAACATAGCCATAGAGAACAAGCTGGATCTATGTCTCATCAAGAGCCCAAAAAGAGTGTGGCTCAGTCTTGCGCAACTTGGGCGATAACATAAATGAGGATATGCTATCGAGGATCCCAAGGTCTTCATCCAAAAACAACCCAAGGTACAAACCTATCCATGCGAATAAATGAGTTATTGTCGAACATGGGAGGTATCGTTTGATTACCGGTCATTGATGTATACCGTTAACAAATGCGAGGATGTCCATCAATAATGAAAATGGAACCCAAGGTACCTAGTACATTCAAACAAGTGCAAATAAGTGGTCTTACCGTCGAACACTTGAAGAATCCATCGGATAGGAGACATTGATGTATTCCCATCTATCCAATAGCGAGGGAAACTGCCACTAATGACTGCAATCCCCAAGGTACTAACTGAAACTCTAAACTTCATTCCCAGAGTACAATGAGTTGAAGTCGATGGGAAGAAGTTTGTTGGAAGGGAGGCCTTAATGCATCCTCCATCATCCAACACGAGGGACACTCAAACAGGTATGAGCTGATTTGGAGTAGGACTAAACACATGATGAAACATACTGACACCAAGGAATAGCCGACACGTGAGGTCAAGGCAACTGTAGAATGGCCGACACAGGTTATATCCTTGAACAGTGAGCACGACACAAGAGTGACTTAGGCAGCTTTTAACACAAAGAGACCACGATACAAATCTGCAATGTAGGAGACATTAACAGATTCTCCAAATGATTGGAAGACTAACCAAACAGAGGAGTAGGAACTCTGAGATCAGGTTTACCCTAAGGCCAACGCTAGAACCCAACTTGTTTTAGAGACTCAAAACAGGTGCTTTGTTCAAGGAGATAGTTGACTTGCTGCCATCATATTGAAAGATGTTTTAACATTCTTCCCTTCCCTTTCCTTTTTCATTTTTTAACGATCTTAACAAAGAACTAAAGCATGCTCGACGGTATTTTCATATTTAAGGAGTCTGAAAAACCTAGAAGAAAACTCCATACAGCTATCTGTAGATTTTATATCGAGCCCGGATTTGTCTGTGCTCGGTGGTGTTTTCTTGCTTATAGAGTTGAAAAACTTAAACAGTCCTCTATACACCTATCCGTGGATTTTACATCGAGCCCGAGTAGGTGAATGCTCGCTTGGTATTTCCACATTTTGAGAGTCTCAAAACCCTAAAGATGACTCCAAAGGTTCTTTTTCGTAAAGTTAGTCTCCTTCCCCGAAAAAGTGTAAAATGATGGAAGAAGAACTCTTCTAGCACATACAAGAGTATACCTAGAGTATACCTTTTCCGTAAATTATCCACCAAGTCCTGGAAAAGGGGTAATTCTATACCTAAGTGGATGTCGGTTCAGTTATTTTAACGAGCTCGAAAAGACAACTATGCTCGGCAAACTTTTCCTATTTAAGGAGTCTGAAAAGGGCTTAAAAGAACTCCATAGGTATCTTTTCTATAAAGGTTTAACGAGTCCGGAAAAGTAAACTCATGACCTCCTTACTGTTTTTAACGAGCTTAAAGGAGATACAGAAAATGCTCACAACTTCCTTACTGTTTTTAATGAACTCGAAGTGAAGATGAAAGAAATGCTCGTAGCCTCCTTACTGTTTTTAACGAGCTTGAAGGAAAGGTGGAAGATTGCTCGTAACCTACTTACTGTTTTTAACGAGCTCGAAGTAAAAGAAGAATGCTCGAAATGGGAGGAGACGAGTGTCAGGGACATGCAAAACTAGCTACAAGCGCATGGAACAAAGCTATGCCTAATGCAAGGAACATAAGCAAGATAAGGACACTCAGGATGTGTCTCCTCCAGGTAAAAGGTGTCAAATTTCAAAGGAAAAATGATACCGAGCTTAGCGGAAATGAGATCAGAGATGGAGGCTTATATAACGAGCTAAAAACATGGAAGCCGGCTTCGGGCTCATTAGCGCAAGTGGGATCATAACAGTTGCATATGCAATTTGAACACAAAAATGGGAGCCTTATCAGGGATGGCCAGAAATAGATGAGGAAGAAAGATATGAGGCTTCTTCTCAAAGTCATGGTAAATCTAAAAAGGCTCCCAAGCCTATGAGAAAAACTCAGCATGGGCACCAGAATGGCATAAGGGTGTTGACTAGGGTGACCCATGTTAGGTAGGCTCTGTTGTCAGACTGGTGCACGATGCATAAAGAGATGGCTAACACACCAATATCCAACAGGTTCGACCCTATGGCGAATTCGGATGGCAAAAGGTTCAAATGCAACATAACAGGAGGGAAGCCTAAACCTATATGCAAGGTTCTGAATATACCTGACATGGTCGCAAAAGGTGTAAAAAATGACCAGTAAACAAGTATACATCCAACTAAGAATCCTGTCTCCAAGAAACATCAGTACCAAGATCATATCTAAAACATATGTAAATAAAGACCTGATACAAGTCACTGTGGTAGAAATACTTTCAACTTCACTATCATCAACAACAAGCATAAACAAGGCAGAGTTTTCAAATGAATACTCTATGGTACCCAAGCCCGAGGACTTACAATCAACAAGATCAAATTCAGGATGAAGATCAAAGTTGAAGGACATGATGGAATCTACAAAAAAAAATTCATCATCACGGGAGTTGAAAATTCTAGAAGCAGAATCAAACTCAGCAGGAACACCGATTTGCGGATCTATAGGAGAGTTCAAAGACTCAACAGTAGGAAGATCTAGCTTTAAGGTCAAACCGGGGCTGGACATGACTGCGACTGGATCAACATCCAAGTGAATGGTAGACTGTACTATAGACTCTAGGAAAACTTCATTGGAAGGAAGCATATCATCCCAGATAGAATACATATCTAAACATTCAGATGGAGGTGTCACTTGGTCAAAAGCTGGGACTAAGTCCCGAGAAGGTAAGCATGAACTCAAAGACTTCTTCTCAGTAGCAGTTGAACTCAAGGAACAATATGCCACATAAGTCCCATGTGACATAGTAGTGCCTAATGACGAGGGATCTGATTGGTCTATAGTTGGGTAATAAGGAGGATCAACGAATGCAAACTGGTCGATAGTGACGATGCTTTCATTATGAGGGAAATGCATCACACGAAAGAGTGTAGACACCACAACATGCATAGCATAAACGTAATCACGCCCGAGGATCATATCAAAATCCACAGGGTCCTTTAAAACCATAAAATCAACTAAGACTGTTTTTCCACCCAAAGTAACAGGTGCCTGACGGAGGAATCCGATCGGTTCACTAGGTCTTCTATCAAAGGTCAACGGCCAATTAGCAGCTGGAATAACATTAGGGAAACCCAAATCTCTCGAAGCATAAGCGGATAAGATACTAACAGAAGCACCTTTATCAACAATGCATCGATCAACCGTATGGTTCCCGATATCAACCTTTATCTGGAAAGGTGTTGAAGAAGGAAGACGAGGCTCAACTAGACTATTCCAATAAAAGGAAACAATCCTAGGGCTTGGTAGGGGTTCACATGGCATAGATGAAGTGCCCCCTTTTTCAGGATCATCCAAACTGGTAATGCAGAAGACTTCAGCAGTAGGTGCATCAATCTCCGAAGGATTGATGGGATCGGTCGAAGATTGCATCGATTCGATCACTTCACTCTTCGAAGGAAGAGTGGGGTCGACCAAAGATTGCATTGGTTCAACCACTTTATCAACCAAAGGTTGATCTGACTGCAGGGAATCTATAGAAAACTCAGGAACAGAGGTTCCTTCAGACATGGACCACACTCTTCGTGCCTCTGGAATGGTAGGGCATCGGTGAGTAAGGTGATCTCCCTTACAAAGTTTACAAGGAAACTTTGGTTTCCATCCTATAGGTTTAGACTCCTTTGCAACGTCAATACTCTCAGCATGACTAGCATTGGCTGACAGCTTGCGCCCAGCATGACTCACATAGGATGGTTGCTCAGAAGCATCAGACTTTTGAACTAAGGACCACACTTTTTGCACTTCTGGAAGTACAGGGCACAAGTAAGTAAGGTGATCTCCCTCGCAAAACTTACAAGGGAACTTCGGCTTCTGTTTGTTTGGTTTTTCGACAATGTCAACTCCCCCAGCATGACTTGCAATGGCTGATCTGGTGTCTCCAGTATGACTCACAGGAACTGGTGACTTGTCATTAATATGACTAGCAGTGATCAATGACGTGTCCTCAACATGACTGACAGTGGTTGAAGACAAACTTGTAGTATGATTTTTAGTGACTAAATTTTTTCTCCCAGCATGACCTCCAGAGGCTTGGTAGGTGCCCCCTGCATGACTTGCAGACGTAGGGTGCTTGCCCCCAACATGACTTACAGAGGCTGGTTTGCTGCCCCCTTGTTTTGGCATCTTCTTCCTATTCTTCCTCCGTCTATTCCTTTTAGACTGTTGGCTACTAGTATTGCTACTTTCGCCACATGAGGTAGAAGGAGGAGGAGAAGATGTTACTGGCAAGGGAGGCACAGGGTTCTGATGCTCTTGATTTGAGGTGCTCACAAAAGAAGCGTCAGGAGCATGCATGGCATTCGGAGTGGAAAACAACCAAATCGGTAGCCCAATAGTGAATCCAGGAAGATTCAGAGTAGCATTTAAGGGAGCACCAATGTTTCCAATGAATGGAACAGCACAAGGATCCCCTGGAACAGGGGTACCTTGATTGGAACTCGTTGGAATGCTAGACATAGTTTCCTGATCAAATGAACAAGAAGTTCTCTAAGGAAAACTAAAACAAGTAGCACAAAGAGCACACCACTAAAAAGGTCCTAGGTAAATCAAACCAGGAAAACAGATGCCTTCCGGAGAAGAGTCTGGGATGATGAGGGCCCATAACAGATCAACGAAGGATGAAGAACAGTTACCCGGGGTCCACAATACAATGACTAAGGGTGCAAGCACTGGAATCACCCAACCGCCCTCCCAAATACCTGCAAGAGATTTCCTCCCATGTCTGTCCTAGGTACAGCAGATATACCCTCCGCTGTCACCTGTGTATGAACCTATGGTCAGATACTAAGGATACCACAACACCGAAAACTCCTAGGGGAACAGTCGCTGGTCGAATCAGAAGGCGTGGGAAGGGTAACTGAGCCCGAAACTCAAAAGGGTCCCCAAACGCGATCCAATCCTGGTATATGCTCGAAACAGAAAGTAGGAGGAGTATTCCCAACAATCTGATCTCACAAGACCTACTGCATAGATCCCAGGCAAGCTTTGAATGAAGTGGGTTTACCTGTGATAGTCAAACTATGATTTTTGCGTAATGTGTGATCTTGGGTGGTTTAAGGTGTTTTAAACCCAAGATCCTAACCAAGACTAGTTGGTGTAGTGTAACCTAGAAAAGAAAATGTTGCTAATACATTTGATTAGAGTTCATTTTAAAGGTTACTTGCTTACTCAAAAAGGTAGTGGGTGTGTGAGAGTGGTTATAATAGAGATAGAGTACTGAAAATGAAATATTTACCACCAAACAAATCTTTTTCTTTTCAATGCAAGTCTTAAAATTCTGATCTAGAATGCATGTGCAAATGCAATTTTTTAATCTTTCGAATGCAAAAAAGGTAAAAATAAAGTCTAAATGTACAAAATTAAACTCAAAACCTAAGAATGCGGCTACTCAAACAAATAGGTATGCAAAAGAAATCTTGTTCTTTTTGATGCAAAGCACTCTAAAATCTTTTAAGCCACTTGCAAGGTACTCTATTCAGAAAATGAATCAAAATTCTTTATGCTTTTCAAAGGTAAGAAACAAAACTGAAACTACCCTACTATCAAAACAAAAGCAAAGAAACTTTCAGGTTCTCTTTATGAAACAGTAAAAGCTACCAAATATGACTTTCAAATTCTTATTGATGTAAGCATGCCAACCATTGGGAAAAGAGTACAAAAACTACTTTTAGACCCAAATGAAGCAAATTACCTACGAAGAAGTATGGTTTGGTAAAGTCAGGTCTGCACATAAACAATGCAAACAAGGTCTTGAACAACATCCAAAACACTTGAGCTTTCACTACAAAAGAAAAACTAAAAGCATAAGGGAGGATAATAAACCAACCTAAAAGAGAAATTTCACTCAAATAGATACAAACAGGGTCAAGAAGACTCAAGAGGTTTCAAATCCAATGGAAATGGGGCAAGCAAGTTCAGTCAGACTCAAATTAGGGTACAAAACACCAAACAGGTCCACAACCCCCCAACTTGGGTCAACAAACCCCAAAACTTTCCAAACAAGCCCAAATTGATCAAAAGAGGTTCAAATCATGAATTTAGGATCAGTACAAGGATAGGATACCACTTATATTGGTTTAACTCAGACCTAGGGTCATCAGGGACCCCAAAAAATGCAGCCACAACCCCCAGATTTGGGTCCACAACCCAAAAACTCAAAAAAATAAAACCCAAATTTTGAGCGCTACTGTGTATGAAGGAAACTAGCACCCATAGCAGGATGGGCACTACTGTGTAGAGGAAAAGTAGCGTATGGGCGCTACTGTGTGGTACAAACAATAGCGTACAAGTGGAAAAAGTTGGAAAAATGGGGTTAAAACCACCACACCTAGGTCCACAAGGGTTTGCAAGGGCTGGGAAGGGTCTGTAAGAGCCAAGGAGGGTCAAATAGAGCCTACTAACTGATCCTAATCAATAAAATGAACAAATACCATCAAACAAGACTGAAGAAATGACCTTGGATACCCCTAAGCAGTTAGGCTTTCCCTAGCGGAGTCGCCATTCTGTTGTGGGGAAAATGCACCTATAGTTCAGGGGAGAAACTACCAACTTACGGTGATAAAGATAGACTTACAAGCATTCTGCAAGTACAACAAATAAATGAAGAGATTAGGGTTTAGAGATGTAGGCACCTCATTCAGAAGGTTGATCCTAGCTTTGCCTCCCTCGCTCTTCAATGCTATTCAATGTCGCAATGCCCAGACCTGCAAAACAACTTGATACCTTTCTCAAATTCATTTGACTACATATATAATACTGATATCCATAATGGAAAGAGACATCAAACTATAATCAAACAGTAATCAAATCTTAAGACACATTAATAGGTCATATTTGGAAAGAGAAGAACGTCTGATCTTTATTAATGAATGAAAGCAAGTACATAAAGTTATACCTTCTTTCAAGCTTGGCACTTCACGAAACCTAGATTCAAGGTCTCCTGCTTCTGTTCTCCAAGGATTCCAGCCTCTAATCAAGTGTGCTAGGGTTTACCAAAACTGAAGCACAAGAGAGGGGGATGAGGGTCTCCATTCCTCCAGCATAACTTTGTAATTGGGCTTAGTCCCCTCACATGGCCCTTCTACCCTCCTTATATAGTCAATGAAGGATAGGAAAAGAAGTTATAACTGAGTAGGAGGTTCCCCAACCAACTTAACTTTCCAAAATTTCAAGATTTTAACCAAAACAGGGGTGTACACTACTCTACAGTAGACAAAGTCACGTACATATGGAGTTGAGCGCTACTATTTCAACAGTGGAGTCACGCTGAGAAGGGTTTGAGCGCTACTATTTCAATAGTGGAGTCGCGCTCATGTTAAAAAATGGCCAAAAACAAGCTTTTCTGCTCATTTTCAGGAGATGGTTTGGTTTGGAAAAACGTTCCTAAGGGTCATATACATCAAATGGGTAAAGAATGAGGTAATTTCAACCATTTTAAGTGTCCCAAATGACTCCTCCATCCACAAATGTCCTGTTGTGTGACTGAACTTGATCTCAAGAAGTGTCGTCATGCGACCAAGGGAAGCAAGTGTTGTCACGGACGGAGAGGTGTCATTTCAAGCTATAACAAAAGGTCTTTTCAATTTGGAACCTGTCTCTTTGACAATGGTTTTCCTTTTCTTGTTATAAGCGAAATTTTCCCAATTAGAAACTGTACTGCCTTTGTAGGGTGTATAAGGGACAATGGGGAAATCTCTTATGGGGGAACCCATATCTAAATTTTGCAGTTCTGGGCTTTTGGGATCAATATCCTCTTGGGACTTCTTTTCTTCCTCCTCTTTATTTCGTGCCTCTTCCTCCTGCTCCCTTCTTAATGTATCATGTTGTTCTTGCTTCGCGATTCTTTCCAATCTAATTCTCTCTTCTTCTTCTTTCCTCCTTGCCTCAACTTCGGCTGCTTGGATTTTCAAGTTCTCTTCTTCTATGCATTTATCTTCATCAATTTTCTTTACTTGTTCTAGAAGCCTTTGTTCTTCTTTCGAGAAAGCCTTGGCAGTCTCTACGGTATCCTTTTCTCTTTGTGAACCTATTTTCCCTACAACATTTGAGCTCGAGTTGGACCCTCCTTTGCCCATTTGGAAAATCTGTAGCTCAGTCATATTGTTGATCCCCCTATATGCTTCCTCTTGTGGATCATTAAAGTTGGCATACTCCCAGGGAGTGGAGAGTTCTTTTCAATGTTGTGCAATTTTTCCTTGTCGATCATTCCTGTGAAAACTCCTTTCTCCAAAATGAAATCTCCTCAACTCTGCCACAAACTCTTTCACGGTTGCAATTCCTGAAAACTTGTAGGCCCCGACATAGAAGGGTAAGGCCAGAAAAGTAGCTTTCTTGGCTTTATACAGAGTATTACCCATTCCATCAATGAATACCTGCCTTACCATCTCCTTGTGGACTATATAATCCGTAGCGTATCTTGGTAGAATATACGGGGCTTTGGAACCTCCGTACATCCTTATGTAGGTACCTTCTGGGAAAAATAGAAATCACCATATTTCTCCAAAGCTTCCAGGCGTTCTCAGACATGCAGTTGGGTTCTTCATTAAATATTAATTGATAAAGAGGCATGATGAACTCCTCGCAAAATGAGCTTGTAATCCCTCTTGTAATTTTGAGCCCAGAAGATTTTGTAGGCAATGAACATCGAGCCCTCTGCCGAGTTCCACATGCATCCCAACTTGGCAAAGAGACATTTTGCCATGATACAATCTATGAGGTAGGAAGCCAGATAAAATTCTGCCTTCCTCTCCACTAACCCTTCTTGTGCCATTGTTATAGCTGATGACAGACTGTCTGAGATGATATCAGCCCAGTTAAAGATTGTCCCTTTGAAGGCTACATAGTGGATGATGGGGACCCATCGTAGCATAAACATCGTCCCATCGGGTCTCCAGAAGATTCTGCTTAACATGAGAGCGATCAGTCTGAAAGGAGGCCTCATATTCTGAACCTCATACTCCTCATTGTCTTTTCTTCTGATTTGCTTGCCTGCAATTAACAACCTTCTTGCCATGTCTAGATTATTCATCTGGATCCCTTCCAACCATGCATCATCAAGCCGCTGCTGTGCTTTGGGTAATTTGTAGGCCGTTGATATATAAGATGGGTGAAACGAAGCAAAGACCTTTCCAGTGCTATCTACTATGACTCTTGTCTCGGTGTTCGCATGTTGCAACACCCATCCAATTACTTCTGAGCACGGGAAGATTTTTGGACGTGTGGCCACCTTGGATATACAGGAGTTTCGGATGTTCTGATATAAACATTCCTCCTCAAGAAGAGCCTCAGGGAAGTCTTGATCTCTTATCATGTAGTAGACATCTCCCCAGTTTTCTTCTGGAGGCATGCCTGTAGTGCACTTGGTATCCTGGAACGTTGTTTCTATTCTTGTGCTTTCGTCGACTGCCTTTGATTTTTTCTTGCCACCTTTAGCCATTTCTAACATCATGTTCAACAATTTAAACATGAATAAGCATGCATGACATGATGTTGACAACCCAAACTAGTGTCTTTTTTATAATATTTCCATTTCAACCAAAACTCCTAAAAAATGTTTTCTTCAAATACCAGTTTATGATCTTGTGAAAGCATTAATTTAGTTACCTTTGCAGTTGCTATTGTGATTAGGAATCATGACAGCAAATGGACAAGGGTTGGTCCAGGTACCTTAGTCCTTAAGAGACAAAACACCGACCGGCATGCAAGCGCGAAAGGCGTAAATTCTATAGCTGCGGAAATGCCTACGATTAGGTGCGAGAAAGGGCAGGAAAGGTCTAACAGGTGATAGGTAGAGGCAGCATTCTTCTAATTATTTAAATTGTGAGAGTCTTGAGGCCTTTTACATCCATGCTTAGGATTGCTAACAAAAATTTCTTAGGTTGGGAGCAATACGTCGTCCAAGACTATGAAGAACAAGCGCCACTGCTATTAATGATAGAAAGAGACCCACTGCAATAATGGAGCGACCTTGAATAATCAAAATGGATCTAGACTTCCCTGTGACTATGAAACTAAGAAAAATTGACTAGGCAGGATGATATTCTGAGTTAGGTGCACAACGGGTCGACGATAGGCGTAAATATTCTGCGAAAAAAAATGCCATGCCTAGAAAAGAATGAAATGAAATGATGGATCATACCCTTTTAAGTAGGAAACACACATCATAGCAGGGCCTGCGAAAATACTAACTTGGAAGTGATGGCGTGGTGCCGATGGTTGTTGCAGGGTCTGCGAATCTGTGCCTTCAAACGATGATGGACGTGCTTCGCGGTTCAAACGGAATGGAAAACACTCCGGGTGACAAAAAATAATGAAATGTTAATGGGGTTCACCCCAATATATTCAACTTGGTACGTGCGAAACATTAATATGGTGGTTGCAATGTCTTTAAAATGGGACTTAAGGCTGCGTACGGCCGGGTCAAATCAAACCTTTTTTCAATAAATATGACCGTCAAATCGGGAAGGTTAGGTTAAGGCTTCCGCCTCCTACAGAAAGAGAAGTTCATTTTTGCCCGCCGTTGCGGGAGAATTGTTCGAATGCTTCCACGGAGGAGCCGTGTGCCACGGAAAACTTACGTGAGCTCGCCCACTTTCACAGGAAAGTTAGCCAAATTCTTTCGATTATGTGCCAACGTTTGTCGAAGCAGAAAATATAGATGAGTCTTTCCGCAAAAAACTTGCTGATGAGTTTCCGATGCTTGCGGAAGAGTTAGATGAAAACTTCCGCCGTTGCGGAGAGACTTGACGAATTTGTTTCGCCACGGGACCGTTTGATTGAAATTTTTGCCTTTTCGGAGGTTTTGAGATAACTTTTCTGCCACGGGTTTGACTTAGCCCTTTTATCCCGTGGTTGCGGAAGGCTTGAACCAACTCTTCCGTTGTTGAGGCAAAATTAACTCAAAGTTTCCGCTGTTGCAGCCAAAAATCCTGAGTTTTACTTAGGCAAAAACATAACTCAAAAGAATGTTTAAGGCAAGTTGAGATTCCTTTTAGGGAAAAGCTAAGGAAAGGTTTATGATGTCCAGATAACCTTGGGCAGATTTTCCTTTTTCAAAAAAAAAAAAAAAACAGAGTAGGGGCCCCAATATTTTTTCAAAAAAATCTAAGGGGGGGATGTTGTACCAACAACAGGACCCTGACAACAAAGAAGAGGAGGAAACCTAGAGGATGTAGAAGAAGAGGAATTGTGGTTATATGGAGGCACTCAAATGACTATTATAGAGATTAGATGGCTAGAAGTGTCATCTCCTGGATTCAGTGTTGTGAGAAGGAATGGGCCTATAAGAAACCCACTCTTCATATCAAACCCCTTGTGCCCTTTAACGGATTTGAAATCCAATTTATTAACCCATTTTGAGTGGGAAGTAATCCCTAAAGCAATAGAGAAGAAACCAGAGGAGTAGAAGTCAGTTCTACCCCAAAAAATCATAGTTAAGAAGAACATACTACAATTCAAACTATATCAATTCCGATAATAAGGATGAGTTCACCAATACATAGCATAATGGTGACGACATTATATTCCACCTTGAGACTTCCTATCTTCCATGGGACAAGAAAAGATGATGTCGAGCATCTCTGGTTCACCTGTGAAGCTATTTGGTCAGTGAAGCAAATCACTAACGAAGCTACAAAGATTGCAGAGCTAGAGACTACGTTCAAAGATTGGGATCTGACCTGGTATATGAAATACAAAACAACGCTATCCCCGAGACAAGTATGACCACTAGTGACCATTAATAAGAATCTTCTGAAGGAGTTTCAGAATCCGAGATCAGAGTCCCAGTGTATCACTGAGATAAATAAAATAAAACATATGGTTGGTAAGTGCGTTTGGGACTATAATGACCAACAATTCAGGATACTCTTGGATAAATTGAGCTTTTAGATTCAAGATGTACAACACCGAAAATGGTTCATTGTAGGCTTTCTTTGACACATTAGAGTCCCCCTTATGTAGCAGAAGGTGGACACACAATCAGAATCCCTGGATATCACAGTGTGCTTAGAAGCTACTCCAGGAGGAGATTCATCAACTATAATGGAGTAGGTGCAGTTGTAGCTTGCTGCACTGAATGCACAGTTACAATAACTATCAACAAGGAAAGTGGCCCTTCCCATGTTAATATAGTGACTTAGGTGGGGGGGTGAGAAGATAGGAGAAGAAATTTTCAAAGCACACTTCCCAGAGTAATTAGTTGATCCCTATATAAATACAGATGCACAATCTTTGCCGAAATTTGATGCGGCACACCAGTGACAGTTCTTGTGCGATGCACAAAAGGCAGTCGAAGAAGTATTGCAGGAAGAGGAGCTGTTCCAGGAACGATTGCGAATGGAGGACTGATTACACATATTGCAAGAAGAAGAAGAGGATTGATGAAGAAGGTTGTGTGAGGAGGAAATTCTGTGCATTATATGCAATGAGGAGAAACAAAAAAATGAACCACTGTAAGAAGAACAACGCAGAAGAGCGTAGAGTCATGACTCTGGAAACCAAGTAAGTAGATTTTTGTAGTGTTGTTTAAAGACGTTGAAGGATCCTCATACTAAAAGTAAGCTGACCAAAATGCTCAGGAATTTGGTAACACTAAGTGAAATGGAGGATCCCATTTCAATGTTTCTACCTGAATGGAATGTGTGATAGGTAAGTAATAAAAATTACACAGGAAAGGAATTTAAGTTGATAATTGAGTTGGGAGGGTATGAAATGAAGGATGTGATGCTTTACCTAGGGTCAAATGTTAATATATTTACCAAAAATGCTTGGGAAAATATGGGGAAACCCAAGTTGGTGTGGTCCCCTCTGCAACTCATGTTGGAAAACCAGTACAAAATATATCCCATCGGTAGGTTGGAAAATGTGGAGGTGGATATAGATGGGGTAAAGACAATTGCGGGTTTTAAAGTCATAAAAATATTGGAAGATATTGATCCATATGCAGTGCTGTTAGGGATTGACTAGCTGTTTGAAAACAATTCCATTCTAAACTTGAAGCAATGATGCATGTCATTTGAGACTGAGGATCCGCGGGTGGTATCCCCACTTGATGCTATGGAAGGAGATCCCTATACAAAGCTTGTGAAGGATGATACAAGTAATATCGAGATCTAAAATATTTATAATGTGACCGAAAAAAGGGATAAGTATTATGTAAATCCCATTACAGATATGGAAGTAAGTTGGAATAGTGTCTAATCTTTTGATACAGACTATTAGGATGTGCTAGACCGATGGAAGAATTGGTTGTATGAAGTGTCCTCGGGGCGATGTACCATGGTCATCAAGTCCATGCACTGGATCAAGTTGGAGTTGTGCGACCCACCAAAATTTGATGGAATAGAAAGGGTGGACACCTTTCTAGAGAAAATGGACGAATGATTACAGGAGGTCCAAAGAGTTAAAGCGATGGATGCAATAGTAAGGGGGATGCCTACTCGATGGTGGGCTACACACAAAGAGGACCTGTGTAATTGGGAACAGGTTGATACATGCATAAAGGTGAGGTTCGAGTCTTCCATAGACTTAGAACTAATGAATATGTTTAAGGATATTGAGGACCTCAAGGAGCATTTGGAATATTGTGAACAAAGGTGGATGATGAAAATCATCCCATGTAGCGAGTGGGTACAAAGGTTCATCCATACTCTAGATGTCATACCGCACAGTTGGTATGTACAACAAGAGAGCATGAGACATACAATAACTTGAGAAAATATAAGTATACAATTCACTACCACATTTAAATTTAGCACAATAGATCTTGACTTGGATAGAATTCTCCATTGCATAAATCACTTCATTATTGGGGAGAGACCAAAGCAAGATACCATGCAGAAACTAGTTTGCGCATACCATAAGAATCAACATGTCTACTATTTGAATGTGGGCATCACAAACATGGATGAGTAGGATGATCCATGCAAAATAGAAATCAAATAAACCAGAGGGGAACGAATGGTGCATAATGACCAATCCACCAACACCGCGTCAGATTTCTTGGAGCCTTTGAAGACTAAAAAGTATAACATAGAAATAGAGACTGAACCAAAGATGGAAATCATAAGGGACCACTGGGACTAGGAGACATTCACCCGAGTGGTCGATATGCTAAAGGAGTATGAGGACCTGTTCCCATGTAGCTTCTCAGAGATGAAGGAGATAATATGTTTCCTTGAGAAATGAAAATCCTTCTCAAAGAAGTTAAGCCAATCGGAAAAATACCATATAGGATGAACCCACGATACAAGGAGAAAGTGCAAGGAGCTCGACTAGATGCTGGACATGGGAATCATCTTCTCAATTGATGAATCGAAGTGGATCAGCCTGATGGTGGTCCAAGACAAGAAGACTAGTCATATTCATATTTGTGTATATTTGAGGAAGTTGATCACTACCTGTGTGCGTGACCCATTCTCTACCTCATTTAGAGATGAGGTGATGGACAACGTGGGAGGAAGGGAATCCTATTAATTCACTTATGGGTTCTCATTATACCATCAAGTGTGCATTGCAGAGGAGGATTGCAAGAAGACCACTTTTACGATGAAGTGGGGATCCTTTTCCTATAATGTCATGCCATTTGGGTTAAAGAATTCCCCAAGACTGTTGTCCAGGGTAGTGGTTGCTACATTCAAAGATTTTATGCACAAATTTTTGGAAGTATACTTGGATGATTGGATGGTGCTCAGTATATTAAAGAACCACTTACAGGTATTGAGACTAATGTTGGATAGATGCAGGAATATGTAGATATCATTCAACCTAAAGGAATGCATATTTTGTACCTCATTTGGAATCCTTTTGGGGCACATTGTGTGCAAAGAAGGACTACTAGTAAACCCGACCAAGATTGAAGTCATTGCAAACTTTCCGTCACCAGCAACTGCAAAGGAGTTGTGTGCAACCTTGGGACATAATGGCTACTACATAAATTTCATCCACAATTATGCCAATATTATAGCACTTATGGAGGTGTTGTTAAAGAAGGATATTAAGTATAGTTGGACACAGACTGTCAACAAGCATTGGACATCCTCAAAGAAAATTTAGTTACAATGCCTATCTTAACATTCCCAAATTGAGCACACATGTTTCATGTGCATGTTGACACATTGTCAGTCATGCTGGGAACAATGCTAGCCTAGCAAGGAGAAGGTAACATTGACAATCCTATTTCCTTTTCTCGTAGGAAATTGTCTCCAGTAGAGAAGAATTACATGACCACCGAGTGTGAAGGCTTGGCTATAGTGTATGCACTGCAAAGTTTCAAACATTACCTGCTCAGGGGTTTCTTTAAATTTTTCACAAACCACTCAACATTGAAATACATAGTCAATAAACCAATGTTGGGGGGGCGAATCTGTAGATGGTTACTCTTTTTTCAGGAATTTCACTTCGAGGTATGTTGATGTATTTGTAACTTCGGAAGATATTCACTTGTATATTGTATTTGTACTTTATTGTATCCCCAATGGAGATGTATTATTCCTCCGATTGGAAGTGTCGTTAGTTGTACTTGCAAGTGTCGCAAGTTATATTGTAAGTGTTGTAACTTATACTTGATGGGTTATTAGACCACCTTGATGGGGTTGGCCCTGTATGAGTCATGTGGGTTAAAGGGTTATTAGACCACCCTAGTGGGGTCGACCTAGTTAGTATTATGTTAAGTGGTTAAGTTGGGGCCAACCTAGTTGAGTAAAGGTGAAGTGAAAGAAAGAGTATAAATAGAGAGTGTGACTCTCTCATTTGATACATTCTATTATTCACTCACTTCGCATTAGTGAGAGAGGAGAGGAGTGCACACAAGTGGAGGAGGAGCATGTTGCTGAAGATACTATCTCTTGGGTTTTATCATGGTGATCCTTGTATTGATGCTTATTCTATCTCTGAGGAAGTTGCGGGGTTTTTCACCTTCTTGGTTTTCCCCGATGAAATGTTTTGTGTCTCTTGTCTCTTGTCTCTTATGCTTGATATGTTGTACATGTTCTTTCAGTTAATATACTAGATCTATTGAATTAAATGATGAAAAAATAACATGGTATCAGAGCTAGCCTGAAGGAAGGCATGATATGGCATTTATGACACTTGTTTCACTTGCGACAAATCAGAAGCTAGGGCTTGATATAGAAAAATCCAGTCATCATAGCACTTTATCTATAAATCCATTTTGGTGAAGTTTCAGGATCTGAAACGTTTACAGGTCGAAGGTAACATCCTCATGTACCTTGTTTCCGAATAAAAACATCTGATTTGTTGTACTTTGTGAGATATGATCGGTACAATCTAGGGTTTCTGCCTCTTCCAGATCTCAGTCATAAACAAGTGACCTAGGAAAAAAGGTCACAACTTGGGATAGGAAGCTCCAAATGAAATTTCGTAAAAAGTGACAGATAGAAAATGGACTGTAATTTCACAGGTCTTCTTTTCAGAGTCCAAAATTGAACCAGTGAAATGTGGTACGCCATACAAGTTCACTCTCCTGTTTTATCCCATAAACAGGTCACGTTGCGACACTTAAAATAAATCTCTCGCAGTGAATCCAATTGAGGTCAGACCTATGGGGTTGGAAAGATGATAGGTCAGGCTACCACAGGTCGAAGTTTTAGACCCTTTGGATTCATAATTTAAGAGATGTACCAGAAACAATAAGGCACATATTTCTGTGAAATAGAATTGAATTCTCAGCATTCTCATTTTTGGCTTATCACTGCTGCGAGAATTTAGGGCTTCAGAGAAAGTTGGAATTTTTGGAATCAGAGACCATGGTTGAATGGTCCTCATCAAAATCGAAATTTAGAGACCAAGATCGAATTTTTTGGTTGGGAAGAAGGCCGAGCTTGATCAAACCCTAGTTCGAGAGTTTGATCGGAAAGGTGGAAAATTAGGGCTTCTGTAAAAGTTGGAATTTTTGAAATCTGTGACCACGGCTGGAAGCTCCTCAGAAAAATCAAACTTAGAACACAATATCTAACCTTTTGGATGGGCAGAAGCCCGGGCTTTATCAAACCCTAGTTCGGGATCCTGTCCAGAAGATCCGGAAGCTTCAAAGGCAATTTTGAGGGGTCAAATTTTGCAGTTTTCAAAATTGAACTATACCAGCTTGATCAACTCAACAAGGTGCATCTTTGCATCCATTCAGAAGTTTGAAATTCAAACTTTGAATTTTTAGGGTTTCTCCGACAAACCCTAATCTAGCTCCAGGTCCAGTTTCAACAAATCAAAGTAGATTGGGCTAATCCTAGAAGAGAATGAATTGGACACCTGCATAAGTGAAGAAGTTCCAGTTCTAGAGGGAGATGAGGCTAAGGCCTTACATAAGAATGCTACAAGCAATCCCGACAGGTATGACTTGAAGAGATGCAGGTATGCTTTGAAATCTGTTCATGATTAAGTTTATGATATGTTTGTCTTCATATTATTGAGGTTAGTACAATCTTGATTAATCTTAGGCTTGTCTTATCACCCTAGTAAAAGTATATCACGAACCCAAATTTTAGAGTTAATAAAATTTGGTGAAATTTTCAAAATAAAATTTCACAATGGTTACTTATCTCTCCAATCTTCAAACATATGAGAATAGATACTCAGTTATGCATAAATGTGTCAACTTTAATCACTTCATACAAGTTCATGAATTATCCTATATGAACTTGAGTTCTACCATTCTTAAGATACTTATATAAAAGGGATATAGTACAATTGAAATCCAGATCTAACCATTGTACTACTTCGAGAAAAATGATTCATTTTTTTTTTCATAGTAAACTCAATCTTTAATGAAAAGGACCTTTATCATGGTAATAGACTTAAATGTGTTTAAAACCATAGATCTAACTATAATGTTTATTATATGATCAATATGAACAAGGATGTTATAGAAATATTACCTGTATCCCCTTAAGAATTTATAGTAGGATGCTCATATCTGTGAAAATCCATAACTCTATCTAACATATTTAAAATCAACTTGCATTCAATAATATTATTTGAATGTCATCATGGAACCACTCAACATTCTTCCGGTCACAATTATCAAAGAAGAACATAACATAATTGAAAATACATAAGAAGAATCAACCTACAAGTCAATGATACATATTGACACAATTACCAAGATGTTTACACACAAAGAGACACATAGCATGGACACTATTTTACCGTGGTTCACCCACAACCTGGGCTACGTCCACAAAACCTTTGCATCTTATTATTCCTCATAAACAAGATTACATTCCACAACAAACTGTTGCCATAAGTCCTCAATTGACTTACGTCTTTGTAACAATTGTCACATCCTTTTCACTAAACATTCTTCTCACCCTTGAGTTGAATTATCCAACTCTAAGAACATAAGCTAAGTATTATTATACTTAGTCTAAGAAGTTTCTCCTAAAATAATATTTTAACAAAGAATAATATTTATTTTTCTATGCTAAAATACATTAACACATCAGATACTCTTATCTAACAGTCTAATAAAGTATCATCCCTTTCCAAATGTACTTGTTAAGTTCTAGCATAACTTCTTATACCCTTAGCATCCCTTACTTTATTTAGTGAAGACTTTATCAAAAAGCTAAGAGTTAAAATGACATATTCACCGTTTTGTTTTCCCTAAGCACTATAAATATCTTTTTAAATCTCATGATAACATCCCCTTACTTTATGGATATCCTATAACGTGTTACCTATAACATGGTTTACGAAATATATTTATAATCCCTATATCAATATACATATATAAAGATCTACACCATCGGTGTTCTCTATCATGGGACACTATATTGCAAAGAACCAAGGCACCAACGACGTGTTTCTAAGTAACCTAAAGGGCTTTACATAAGAATATTGCAGGCAGTTTTGAAACATCTGAAAATAGTCAGATCGTAGTCAAGATAAAAAAACAACGTTTGTATAAGGTTAAAATAGCATTCGTTATCGTGAACATAGTCTTTATATACAACAGATCGCATTTATTTTAAATCAGGGATTTATAAGGAAGCTAGGTTTCAACTCTTACCCCAAAAAGATATACAGCAGACCGTATACACTATCGATCGGGGATTATATGACGCCAGCTTATAGCCTTTAAAGCAACAGGGTTTAAATACAACAAACCGCATGTATTATCAGGTCAGATATTGCAAGGAAGCTAAGATTAAAATCTTTAACGCAAACAGAGCTTAAATACAAGAGACCACATCCATTATTGAAAAGATTTTAAAGTGAATCTAATCGTATTCATTACTAAGAACATGAATTAGTGTGTGCATTGGTAGATTGCAGGGGGTCTTCGTCAATTCAGAACATCATAGGACTTAATTAAACTAGGAAGAGGTCTATGGAGTGCCGAGGTCCAACTCGGTCAACCATTAAATAAAAACGCAGCCTAGTAATTAACTCAGACATAGATCGTAGCATACTAATAATAAGCCAGGCATAGAAAACTAATATAATAAGGAGAAAGTAATACCCATCGGAGTAGTTTGTGTCCTTCCTCTTGTCGCAGAGACTTCCCAATATATCTCCGCTATGTCAGGCAGTGAACGCATAGATTACCCTCAATCCAGGTTATCTTTGTCCATCCACGTATTGCAGAGACCGCGCCAAATTTTAGCTTATCTCCATTCCAACTCGGTGTCATCGAGTTCGCTTAAAACTCTAGATTACCTCAGTCTAACACCGATACCATTTGTCACAAAATTCCTGTCCTCACACTCTCATAAGCTGCGTAAAGTTTTGTCCATTGGTTGTAGCTTGGGTGGTTGGGAGGAAAGATTGTTGCCCTCCCCACCCAGGTTCAATTCTTGTAAGTGACGTGATGCTCTTGTTGCGCCCTATTGTAATGATTGTATTTCAAGCTTTCCATGAACCGCTGAAGGCGACCCAGCCCACATAGTGCTTTCTCACTAACAAGTGGCATCCCAGTTTCAGAGTTGTGGCCAAAAGACGTTGCACCCATACCCATCCAGGGAACAATTCCCCTAGGTTTTCTCAATAGGCCATGAACTCCTCTCGAGAAGGAGACACTACTTCTCCCACGTGGAATTTTACTATTTAAATACATGTCCACCGCACTTCTTCAAGATCGTTGAAGTGATGCGAAATTTAAGGGAGGATGCTAACTCCACTCGGTGTGCAGATTTTATGTCCAACCATTTTTAAATGGACATATAATTATATTATTTATCATCTTTAAAGAAAATCATTAATATTTACTAACTACAAGAACCCCGAACAAAAATCATTCTAATCTAACGAAGCATCCCACTTTGGTTACTCGGCAAATCTAGAGTTTTTAGTTGTAAATTATTTTATTTTGACCTTTTTAACAAAAGTTATGAAAGGAAGGTCCTTTTTATCCATTTGTGTTTAAAAGCATAAATACTTTTCCTTTTAGGATCTAAATTGGATTTGGGAAAATAATTCCATTTATCAATAATTTCATAAGATTATATTATTTTTCTTTAATAAATACTAGGTTCTCCTTTTAGTAATAATTATCCTAAGATAATTATTTTAAAGAGTTTTTACCTCATCCACTAGGCTTAGGTGTTCTTATTATATAAACATATGTTTATTTATCTTTATAAATATACTTTGCACCTTTAAAATTTTATGTTTAGTTATCCCAAAGTATGTATTATAGCCATTCACACTAAGTATACCATATATTTATAAATACGTAGTACTAAAATATCTTATAAATCTATAAGAAATATCTTTATATATATATATATGATAGACTGCTAAATTGTATTTAACTTATTTCTCAAATAAGTCCTCTTTGGTCTTATATACGTGTAATGCATACATTTATAATTAATCTCACTAACAACCCTTAGTATAAGCCATAATTAAACTAAATTTTCCTTTTCCTTAGGAGGTTTTGGTGTTCTTTAGTGCACTTCTTAAGAGGTGACATCCTCTAGATTAATTAGTCGTAGTTATCTTCTTTCTACAAGATAGACCTTGTAACTTTTTTAGAAGGTGGCTTTAAAACTGAAAGAAAAGGAAGTTTTTACGATGAGTGACCGTTTCTCTCCAATCTATCACAATGATACTTAAAGTTCTACCCATAAACTCGCTCTTCCACAAGTGCCTGTGGTACTAAGACGATACCCAATCATCAAATATTAGATTTTGAAAAGCTAACTGCCCTTCAACTTTTCCCTTAGTGGCTTCACTTATACATTTACAATAATGATTTATATTTATACAATTTATTAGGTCAAAAAGGAGGGATGTTACATACTCATCCCCTTAATAATAACACCATCCTCAGTGTTCACACTTTTCATAAATTCGCCTACTCTTCTGGGTCATCATTCTTTAGCTCACTTGTCGTCTCCCTTTGTTATTTTCGATTTTCTTCGAACTCATACAACTTCCACATGTCTTTTTGGTTCGTACTTATTTCACAACTTGTACATATGTACAGATCATACCAGATCTTCCAACATTTTTCAGCATACATAAGTATGTAAAATTTCAAAACAGTAATGTTAATCATTTATCATTCATTCTCATCCTTGAGGGCATATTTGCTTACTCTAGCATTCATAACATTTACACATAAGACATTCATTAGTCTATAATACAAATCACTCAATATTTGGTATGTCATAACACAATATTTCAACAACACCTTGTTGATCATCAAACTCTCTCCCGAGTTTGAACTGCAACAATCCTTTGTTGAACACACAACTCGTCCTCGAGTTAAAACTTGTAAATAAAACCTGCAAATAAAACTTGTAGTTAAATACTTTCTATGTAAACTCAGCAGTGATATTTTCTGTAACAGTAGTATGATAATTAATTATTGTACTCAATAGTAATACTTTTGCTTTTAGCAATATTGAGCTCAACAATGTGGCTGAACTAGTTCATATTTCATACTACCTCTACCATTCACTCCATGGCCATTCCCCTCATCGAATCTCTTGTGCATTCCTCCACTTTCTGGTTTAGGAATTTTCACAAGGAAGAAAACATGATGAGCCACCTTCTCAATTCGATGGATATAAAGATTTCCTAGGTCTTATGGGTCAGTATAACATTTAACGAGCCACCTGCTCTGTTCCACTTCCGTGGGGAACATGACCACAGATAATTGTTTTTTTGGGAAGTTGCCTCCTACAACGGCTAGAAAATGAATGTAGGAACCTCCTTTTTGCTATGTTTGAGTACATAATATAACCACAATTTATATTTTCTTATCACATTCTATGCATTTTGATGATTACACATCATTAATCATGAGTTTTATCACCAATTGTGATTCATAAAATCCTGTAATCCAAATAAGATGTAAAGTAAATCATTACTTACTCTTGAGTGTTATAGCTCAACTCTTCTATATAAGTTTTATAATCAATGTCCTTCTTTGATCTTGACATCAGTCGTCGTTAAGATCACTTCCTGAAATGTTAGTATTAAAGATTTCTTTGCTTCAATTGCTCAACATTTGAACACATTAGTCTCATAGCATTACACACATGCTCATTCAATAACGTGTGCATCCTTTTCAATTCACCCTGATGTATGGATATAAACTCTTCAATATCTTTTTTAAGTCAAGTCTATTAACAATAAACATGTCAGTATCATAATTCAAGAAGTTAGTTGCATATGGATTCATTTCCATCTAATACTCATTATCTAAATAATCTTTCCATACTCTTTCAATCATATCAAGGTTTGGGATTCCTCTTTTCCTATACTCTATTCCTATTATTAACAAGGCCTTTTTAACTTGACACACATTAATCCTTGTTTGAAGATATAACAATCCCTACCAGGGGTCTATCTAAGACGGAATAATTTAGAATCATAATGCATTCATAAATTAAACTGTTAGGAATACTGCTTGCAATTCCATACGGTACTACACTTTAAAACTTATTCTTACTATTCTAATATCAATAAGAAGCTCTAAATGAATGCTCAAATATAGAATCTTAAGTTTTAACAGAATAACGATCTTTCATATACAAAAATAATGTTCAAAACACCTCAGTCAATCTTGCCACATAATTTCGTTCACATCTTTAACTCGTAACCTAGTATGTCAATTTCCTCCGGACTATCAATACTCAATGATAATTAATTATTTAGTCTATGGACTCCATACTACTGGATCCATGGAAAAGAATGAAAGAAAGTCAACATTATTTTTGCAATGAGTATACAACCAAAATCTGATTAAGACGATGTAACTCCTACCTTTGAGACTTAAAAACCAACTTTTTATTTCGATAAAAGTAAGCATAACTTCATCTATGAGGCTATATTTTATGATATATAAATCCATGAGCTGTCGTAATTATTATGCAATGTCATCTAGAATGTAGCCATTTATATTTGGAGGTGTTCAAGTGACTTTGTTTTATCAAACAAGCTTACTTCTTTGGAGTATATTTCTAATAAAACTATACTTTTACCTAGTGATGCTCATAGATAATGCACTTGGTAGTTTTTGGATAGAAAAATAGAATATATCAATGACTAAATTGCGAAATTTAAATGATACTTATATGCAATTTGAATTTACTTATTTCATCGGCATGTTCACAACACTTTTCAGAGTCCTTTGTTTTGTCAAGGTAAAAATATGTTTCGCCAAGATCTTTCATATCTTTATCTATTTCTTAGACTTAAAATGACATCAATTATGAATCCACAATCAAACAAAGGGATTTATGATGCTTGTATTTTCTTGTAACAGTTTTTCAATCACACATCAATAACATCATCTATATCGATTCATCCTTCATATGAAATAATTTACACCCTAATGTTTCTTTCAAAACCTTTCATGTATTTTTCCTACGTATCTTACTCAAACTAAACGACTTTTTAACAAATGTGTAAACATCAATGAGTTTGATCTTTTATGATTATGTCCAAGAATGTTATATCATTGACTAGAGTATATGCTTTCACTATCATAAATTTGAGGTACATCACTCACATACTTCTAGCAATAAATATAATCAATTAAGTGATTTCTACCTTATACAAATCTCATAACCGTTTTCATATATACTGAAATCAAATACCAATTCCTTAACAATACCATACGATAATGTGAGTATCTATATCTGCGATAAAATGAAAACATACTTGACTTAAAATTTTGTAAGGAAAACAACGATGATAAAATTTATCTTTACTTTTTTTGGAGAACCTGGAGTTTATCTTCGTTATATTTCTCCCTCGTCTAGTCCAGTCCATGCGTCAAACAAAAACAAGAAAAACTTGATTAGCTTGTATATCTTCTTTATCTCATGTTGAGCCCAATAGGCCCTAGCATTGTAACCTAAGCTCTGATACCATTTGTCACGAACCCAAATTTTAGAGTTAATAAAATTTGGTGAAATTTTCAAAATAAAATTTCACAATGGTTACTTATCTCTCCAATCTTCAAACATATGAGAATAGATAATCAGTTATGCATAAATGTGTCAACTTTAATCACTTCATACAAGTTCATGAATTATCCTGTATGAACTTGAGTTCTACCATTCTTAAGATACTTATATAAAAGGGATATAGTACAATTGAAATCCAGATCTAACCATTGTACTACTTCTACCAAAATGATTCATTTTTTTTTTCATAGTAAACTCAATCTTTAATGAAAAGGACCTTTATCATGGTAATAGACTTAAATGTGTTTAAAACCATAGATCTAACTATAATGTTTATTACATGATCAATATGAACAAGGATGGATTATAGAAATATTACTTGTATCCCCTTAAGAATTTATAGTAGGATGCTCATATTTGTGAAAATCCATAACTCTATCAAACATATTTAAAATCAACTTGCATTCAATAATATTATTTGAATGCCATCATGGAACCAATCAACATTCTTCCGGTCACAATTATCAAAGAAGAACATAACATAATCGAAAATACATAAGAAGAATCAACCTGCAAGTCAATGATACATATTGACACAATTACCAAGATGTTTACACACAAAGAGACACATAGCATGGATACTGTTTTACCATGATTCACCCACAACTTGGGCTACGTCCACAAAACCTTTACATCTTATTATTCCTCATAATCAAGATTACATTCCACAACAAACTGTTGCCATATGTCCTCAATTGACTTACGTCTTTGTAACAATTGTCACATCCTTTTCACTAAACATTCTTCTCACCCTTGAGTTGAATTATCCAACTCTAAGAACATAAGCTAAGTATTATTATACTTAGTCTAAAAATTTTCTCCTAAAATAATATTTTAACAAAGAATAATATTTCTTTTGCTACGCTAAAATACATAAACACATCATATACTTTTATCTAACCGTCTAATAAAGTATCATCCCTTTCCAAAGGTACTTATTAAGTTCTAGCATAACTTCTTATACCCTTAGCATCTCTTACTTTATTTAGTGAAGACTTTATCAAAAAGCTAAGAGTTAAAATGACATACTCACCATTTTGTTTTCCCTAAGCACTATAAATATCTTTTTAAATCTCATGATAACATCCCCTTACTTTATGGATATCCTATAACGTGTTACCTATAACATGGTTTACGAAATATATTTATAATCCCTATATCAATATACATATATAAAGATCTACACCATCGGTGTTCTCTATCATGGGACACTATATTGCAAAGAACCATTAAATAAAAACGCAGCCTAATAATTAACTCAGACATAGATCATAGCATACTAATAATAAGCCAGGCAGATAAAACTAATATAATAAGGAGAAATTAATACCCATCGGAGTAGTTTGTGTCCTTCCTCCTGTCGCAGAGACTTCCCAATATATCTTCGCTATGTCAGGCAGTGAACGCATAGATTACCCTTAGTCCAGGTTATCTTCGTCCATCCACGTATTGCAGAGACCGCGCCAAATTTTAGCTTATCTACATTCCAACTCGGTGTCATTGAGTTCGCTTAAAACTCTAGATTACCTCAGTCTAACACCGATACCATTTGTCACAAATTTCCCCTCCTCACACTCTCTAAGCTGCGTAAAGTAAAAAAAAACCTCAACCTTTTCCCCCCCTACATCTCTGAGTAGCCATCCTTAAAAAAAACAAACTCGTCATCCCTTCCATGAACCGCTGAGGGCGACCCAACCCACGTGGTGCTTTCTCACTAACAAGTGGCATCCCGGTTTCAGAGTTGTGGCCAAAAGACGTTGCACCCATACCCATCCAGGGAACAATTCCCCTAGGTTTTCTCAATAGGCCATGAAATCCTCTGCGAGAAGGAGACACTCCTTCTCCCACGTGGAATTTTACTATTTAAATACATGTCCACTGCACTTCTTCAAGATCGTTGAAGTGATGCGAAATTTAAGGGAGGATGCTAACTTCACTCGGTGTGCAGATTTTATGTCCAACCACTTTTAAATGGACATATAATTATATTATTTATCATCTTTAAAGAAAATCATTAATATTTACTAACTACAAGAACCTGAACAAAAATCCTTCTAATCTAACGAAGCATCCCACTTTTGTTACTCGACAAATCTAGAGTTTTTAGTTGTAAATTATTTTATTTTGACCTTTTTAACAAAAGTTATGAAAGGAAGGTCCTTTTTATCCATTTGTTTTTAAAAGCATAAATACTTTTCCTTTTCCTTTTAGGATCTAAATTGGATTTGGGAAAATAATTTCATTTATCAATAATTTCATAAGATTATATTATTTTTCTTTAATAAAGACTAGGTTCTCTTTTTAGTAATAACCAGCCTAGATCCAAATTTTAGGCTCTATCAAGCGCTGAGAAGGATCAAATATCCTGAGGTGAAAACCTCAGCCTTTCCTTGAGTGCAATACCTGAGTCGAGGTTTGCACCTCGGGATATTTGATCCCTCTCAGCGCTTGATAGAGCCTAGGATTTGGATCTAGGCTAGTTTCAGTCGTGGGCAGTGACACAAAACTGGAGTTTGATCAGCATTGTAAGGAACAGGTTAAGTTAAAAACACAGATACATTTACGAGGATTATCATAATGTAAGTAATAAGTATTAAGGATTGAGTAAATTGTTAAACTGGAAAATAGAGACAATTTGCCTATTTTTTTTTCGATTCTCTTTTTGTTGATCTGCGTTTTGTTTTGTTTGTTCTTCTCCTTCTTTTGCTGTCATTTCGTACATTTTGATTTATTTGTTGTTCAGCAAACTGATTTTTTTGTTCTTCCAATTGCTTCAACTTTCTCTCTCGATACGCTCTTTGTCGATCAACGTTTCATTTTCTTTGTGCTTCTCGTTCTTCTGCTGTCAATTCGCGTAATTTTTTTTTTCGATTTTCTTTTTGTTGATCTGCATTTTGTTTTGTTCGTTCTTCTCCTTCTTCTGCCGTCATTTCTCCATTTTGTACATTTTCATTTATTTGTTGTTCTGCAACTTGATTTTTTTGTTCTTCCAACTGCTTCAACTGTCTCTCTCGATACATTCTTTGTCGATCAACATTTTGTTTTCTTTGTTCCTCTCGTTCTTCTGTTGTCAATTCTTCTAACTTTCTTTTTCGATATTCTTTTTGTCGATCTCTGTTTCGTTTTCTTCGTTCTTCTAGTTCTTCTACTATCATTTCGTCCAGCTTCCTTTTTCGAAATTCTTTTTGTTCTTCTGCTTTTTGTTTCAAGTTTTCTTCTCGTTCTTTTATTGACACTGAAATCAATGCGTCCATACATTGAAATCAATGCATCCATACACTGAAATCAATGTGTCCACAGAATAACATCTACACTGAAAAATATGCAATAAAAAACCCCATACATTGAAATCTATGCATCCATTCACTAAAATCAATGCGTCCATACACTGAAATCTATGCGTCCATACACTAAAATGAATGCGTCCACATAATAATTGTAAGGATTAAATAAATGAAAATATGGTTCACATCATGATCACTATCATTCTATCTTATTCATCTTTTCTTATCATCACACCTGATAGTTTTGACATCTTCTCATATCGATCATATGAGAATCTACATTGGACCTGTAGTTGTATTACGTACTTGTATTCCAGCATATGACTCCTGGCAGACATGGCACATTTGAACTTCTGCTAATTGATCAATTCGTTCATGAAATCTTCGATGTCTAGTATACATTTCTTCGGATGGTATTGATATTGTTAGTTTTCATATATGAACTGCAGTGCACGATTGGAAGTTTCCATATCAACAAAATTAGAGTTCAAATTTTCCTTGTTATCACATTCCATATATCCAAGTATGTCATATTCATTGGTAGTTATATTGATTCCTATATAACCCTGGAATTATCTCTCATTCATGCTTTTGATAATCCTTTTGCGCAAATAACACTTCTTCACGATCTCTTTAGTTCACGGTCGTGTTTTTTTTTTCTTATGTATGTTCCGATGCTTCTTTTTCTGTTATGTATTCGAAACGTCAACTAAAGAACATGGATACTGTGGATTTTCCAAAACCTCCTAAAATCAACAACCACAGAAATCTTGCTATAAATATTATTTTCTCTTTCTTTTCTATACATTTGTTGTACTTTTCTTCTTTGATAATCAATATCTTCATTATTTGCAATATTATCATGAGGATCCACGATATACCCTAAAATAGAGAACACCAAAATTTAATTTGTTGAAATCATTGCAGAGTAGTTTTTCTGTTAAATTGATAAATTCAATGTATAGATGTAAATAACAAAAATCAATGCATTACTGAAAAACAAAAAAAATGCATTGTTGAAATCAATGCAACGAATGAAATAAATATGCATCTTCTATGGTTTAACAACATTTGTGTGTGGTCTATTGGTAGGAATTAAGGTGATTGGGCTTGTGTTAACCTAGAGACCAAGGTTCAAAACCTTTTTTGCTTGGAGTTATAGTTAGTTATCAAGTCTAACTATTATTATGGTTGCATTGTTGAAATCAATGCAACAATGTTTTTTTTCTTGTGTTTTTTAAGAATATTTGTTTGTGGTATATTAAACATTGTATTGTTGAAATTAATGCAACAATGTTTTTTTATAAAATTGATAAATTCAATGCATACATGTAAAAAACAAAAAAACAATGCATTGTTGAAATCAATGCAACGAATCAAATCAACATGCATCTTGTGTTTTTTTTTACTTCTTATGTCCACTATAATATTTTTTTACTTCTTATATTTCTATTTTTTTTATGTTGGCTACAATGTATTTTTTTACATCTTTTCATTATATTGATAAATTCAATGTACAGATGCAAATAACAAAAACCAATGCATTTTTGGAATCAATGCAAGCATGTTTTTTTATTAAATTGATAAATTCAATGCATACATGTAAAAAACAATGCATTGTTGAAATCAATACAATCAATCAAATCAATAGGCATATTATTTTTTTTAACACCATTTGTGTGTGATCTATTGGTAAGTAGTGAGGTGATTGGGCTTGTCTTAACGTAGAGACCAAGATTCAAATTTCTTTTTGTTTGGAGTTATATTTAGTTATCAATTCTAATTATTAGTTAGCAAATCTAACTATTATTATGACTGCTTTTCTTTTCTATTCTTATGTCAGTTGTAATATTCTTTTTACTTCTTTGGTTTCTACTTCTTATGTCCACTATAATATTTCTTTTTTACTTCTTTATTTCTTTACTTTTTATGTTTTCAGTTTTTAAGTTAGCTATAATATTTTTTTTTACTTCCTTATGTTTTTACACATCCATTGCCATTAAAACTATTGTTTTTAAAAAATGAGTATATTAAACAAAATTTAGATTTCTATTTTTAGAAAAACTAAATTCAAATTTAAAGCACCACACTTAAAACTATTATTTTAAAAAGTGAGTATATTAAACAAAATTTACAATTATTTTTGTATTAATTTTAATTACTTGAGTATGTTAATTACTTTTACTTTGTATTATTCTTTTTTGTTTATGGCCGACATAATATTTATTACTTTTTACTTTGTATTATTCTTTTTTGTTTATGGCCGACAATAATATCACAAACTTAAAGTTACAAGGTCTCCCTCATATTATAATTTTTTACTTTATGTTAAATCTTATGTTACTAACGTTATAACTTTACTAACGTTACATCACTTTACAAGATCTCTCCCATAATATTCACTACTATCACTATTATTTTTTGCCGACAAGATCTCTCATAATATTCACTATCACTATCGATCTCTCATAATATTCACTATCACTATGACTATTATTTTTTTACCCGTTACAATGTTTTATATCAAGTTACACGATCTCTCATAATATTCACTATCACTATGACTATTATTTTTTTACGCGTTATAGCGTTCCTACCGTTATATCACGTTACAGGATCTCCCCCATCCTGGGCTGTAGAGCGCCTCTCCGCGCAATTATCCTAAGATAATTATTTTAAAGAGTTTTTACCTCATCCACTAGGCTTAGGTGTTCTTATTATATAAATATATGTTTATTTATCTTTATAAATATACTTTGCACCTTTAAAATTTTATGTTTATTTATCCCAAAGTATGTATTATAGCCATTCACACTAAGTATACCAAATATTTATAAATACCTAGTACTAAAATATCTTATAAACCTATAAGAAATATCTTTATATATATATATGATAGACTGCTAAATCGTATTTAACTTATTTCTCAAATAAGTCCTCTCTGGTCTTATATGCGTGTAATGCATAAATTTATAATTAAGCTCACTAACATCCCTTGGTATAAGCCATAATTAAACTAAGTTTTCTTTTGCCTTAGGAGGTTTTGGTGTTCTTTAGTGCACTTGTTAAGAGGTGACATCGTCTAGATTAAATAGTTGTAGTTATCTTCTTTCTACAAGATAGACCTTGTAACTCTTTTAGAAGCTGGCTTTAAAAATGAAAGAAAAGGAAGTTTTTATGATGAGTAACCATTTCTCTCCAATCTATCACAACGATACTTAAATTTCTACTCGTAAACTCGCTCTTCCACAAGTGCCCGTGGTATTAAGATGATACCCAATCATCAATTGTTATATTTTGAAAAGCTACCTGCCCTTCAACTTTTCCCTTAGTGTCTTCACTTGACAGTCGCTTAGTTGCGTCCGCAACTTTCAGTGACTTAGGTTTATCACTTATATTTCCAATTTTAAGAAATAAATACCCTTACATACAACATTTACTGGTGGGGTTTTGGCCTTGAGCTCCTCACCATAAATGATTACAATAATTATTTATATTTATACAATTTATTAGGTAAAAAAGGAGGGATGTTACAAAGTATGAATGCATGTGAAGACATTAATTGATTAGGGTTATATGATTGTACTAATGCACTGTGGTGTTGTATGAGGTTGATGTTGTCTGCTAACATGAAAGGTACATCAAGAAAGACAAATCAAGTTCTAGATCAAGAACATATGACCATGGTGACATGAAGACAAAGACTCATGGATCACATAGAAGCTCTACTTACGAGGTATGTATAATTTGGTTCTAAAATGGTTAACTTATGAGTTATGCAGGTTACTAAGCACAAGTCATTGAAGAGAACAAGAAGACATTGTTTGGGTATGTTAGACATAACTAGAAAACATGATAACCATGTATGTTTTTCCTATATCAAGTTAGAATCCTACCTTGTGTTAGGATCTTATACTTTTGTATGAATGATTATTCTTGAAGTTAGAAGTTTAAGTAATTAACAGTTTATGCATATTATGTTTCTTACTTTGATTGATGATATGACTAACTAGAAGAGTCCTATGG
Organism: Larix kaempferi; assembly: GCA_027924585.1. Taxonomy (NCBI): domain Eukaryota; kingdom Viridiplantae; phylum Streptophyta; class Pinopsida; order Pinales; family Pinaceae; genus Larix; species Larix kaempferi. Next base: position 10,342,782 of record BSBM01000936.1, read on the forward strand.
TCAATAAGAATAATGAATTCCTCCCTGAAACCTTGAATACTAATGCTTGTGATAAATTACATGTGTGTGAAATGATCATAACCATAGATGTTAAGAGTATTTAGGATCATAATGTTTTGATGGTATTGAGATTATACTAATATATGTATGGTTATGTATGAGATCTTGAGAATAACACAATGATGACACTAGCGCACACTTAAGAATGCATAGTGGTCCAGGATGGATATAAGTTCAAGGACAGGTAATATAGGAAGCAAAGATCAAGAGGGAGCACTCCAGGAAGCAAAGATCAAGAGGGAGTCCACCCAACAACCAAACAAACATAAGTATTTGAATTGTTATATATATGATTACTTAAATGATGTTGTTCAGCCATGTACATACTTATGATTTGGGATGTATATTATGCATATTAGAAAGGTTGCATTAATGAACAAGATACTACTAATATAGTAATGAGTAAGTGGCCTATGGTACTGTTCAACATTCCATTGCTACTTATCTAGAATGAAACCTCTTTGGTGACATGTTGGAAGTTGTGCACACTCTTAACAAATGTTCTGGTAGAGATGGAAGGCATCTAGAAAGTTACCGTGTGAATATGGGATATGGATAAATGTTGTATTGAAGCATTGGCTAAGATAATTGCATGAATGTATGACATATGTCTTTATGCATAAGAATGTGTTTTTGAAAAACTATGAGAAGTTTCTAATCATGCAATTGAATTTGACTTGTAGGAAAGATCGTGTACAATCACCTACAAAAGAAGGAAAACAACATTTGTTCTAGCAACGAAGTTCAAGAAAATTATCTATTGAAGATATTGAAGAATCTGAAGTTCCCAGGATATGGGATGCAGTAATGAAAGGATGCCATGATCGAGGAGTACCATTCGATCATGAAGAATGATGTATGTGGTCTCGAGACCAGAAGGGAAGTCTGTTGTGACTTCCAAGTAGATCTACAAGATCAAGCATGTTGCAGATGGTAGCATAGAGAAATACAAGGCAAGATTTGTAACTCATGGCTTCTCCCAGAAAGAGGGATAGATTATTAAGAGACTTTTGCACTTGTTTCCAGATACACTTCCATCATAACAATGCTTGCTCCGGCTGCAGTGATGAAGTGGAAGATACACTAGATGGATATGGTGTAGTCGAAGAGGAAGTGTATATGGAGCAGCCACTTGATTTTGATACATGTCAGGGAGTCATATGTGTGCAGGTTGAATAAATCCTTGTATTGCTTGAAGCAAGCTCCTAGGACTTGGTATGGTAGGATAGACAGCTTTCTATCCGGTTTGGGCTTTACCAAGAGTAAAGTGGATTCCAACCTTTACTACAAGGTTGAGGAAGGAAATCCAGTGATACTACTATTGTATGTGGATGACCTGTTTGTTATTGGTGATGATAGATTGATTTCCGACAAGAAGAAGAATCTTGTTGCCGAGTTCAAGATAAAGGAATTGGGGATGATGCACTACTTTCTAGGCATGGAGGTGTGGCAGAGTGCAGATGGGATCTTCCTTGGACAATGGAAGTATGCAGTAGAGATCCTGAAGTGGTTCGTGATGATGGACTACAAGTCCATGGTCACACCTATGGCATCGAACCTTAAGCTTCTGTGTGATGCTTCATCTGAGCCGGTTGATGTCTCGGTGTATCGTCAGATGATTGGGTCCTTGATGTACTTGACGAACATGAGACCAAATATTTTCTTTGCAGTGAACACATTGAGCCAGTTCTTGATGGATTCCAGAGGTGTTCACCTGGTTGTTGTAAAGCATATTTTGAGGTAACTGGAGGGTACGGTTGATTATGGGCTCAAGTATGATGTGAATCAAAGGTTTAACCTAGAGGGTTATGTTGATTCATATTGGCCAGGCAGTGCTACATATAGGAAGAGCACTTGAGGGTGTTGCTTCAGTATGGGATTAGGTGTGATCTCTTGGTTTAGCAGGAAGCAATTCCGCGTAGCACAGAGTATAGCCGAAGAAAAGTATGTCGCAGCTTGTTCGGCCAGTTGTGAGGAAGTATGGATTAGGAAGCTACTGTCTGAGTTATTTGATCTCCCGTTCGATGCTACCTGTACCTATTGTGACAACTAAAGTTGTGTGAAGTTGTCAGAGAACCCAGTGTTCCATGACAGGTCGAATCAAATCAAGATCAAATATCACTATATCAGGGATATTATGCAGAGAGGAGCAATGAAGCTCTTGTGTGTTGTGACAGATGAATAGATTGCAGATGTGTTAACCAAACCACTAGCCAGAGTGAAGTTTGAGTACTTCAGATAGAGGCTTGGTGTTCTTCAGATTGAAGACACTTCGAGGAAGAAGTGATGGGACACATTTGCAGGAGCCATTCCAAGCATGGTGATAGGAGAATTCTTCCATGGATGTGGATGTAAGCATTGTGTGATGAGCATTAGGACGATGCTCCAGTTCCTGCTTTGTATATGCATCAGTTGGATGCTTTGTATGATCAGTTGGATCATGTATGATGAAATGTATCAGGAAGATGTAGTGACGATGATTAGGATGATCATGTGTGATGAGTATCAGGATGATACTCTGGATGATATGCATCAGGAGGATGCTATGACGATGATTAGGATGATCATGTGTGATGGGTACCAGGATGATACTCTAGATGATATGCATCAGGACGATGCTACGATGATGATCAGGATGATCATGTGTGATGGGTATCAGGATGATACTCTGGATGATATGCATCAGAACGATTCTATGCCGATGATCAGGATGATGATGTGTGATGGGTATCTGGATGATACTCTGGATTATATGCATCAGGACGATGCTATGACGATGATCAGGATGATCATGTGTGATGAGTATCAGGATGATACTCTAGATGATATGCATCAGGACGATGCTATGATGATGATCAGGATGATCATGTGATGATGTACATCAGGATGATGTATGGTGAGTATCAGGTTGATACTCTATGGCAGTGGATAGGTTGTGCAGATGAGGACATGTAATATTGCCTCGGGAGATCTTGCCAGTTGTGCTGCAGCACATAAAGGATCCTCGGATACTCTTTCGAGGTTTTGTCCTATGGCATATAATATCGCCCTGAGAGATCCGATAGGTTGTGCAGTATGCTCATAATCAGTCTTGGGATTCTCTTTAAAGTTTTTTCCATGACCACATGTAAGTAGACCCGGGAGATCTTTCCAGTTGTGCTTCGGCACATAAAGGATCCTGGGATACTCTTTCGAGGCTTTGTGGTGACCACATGTAAGTAGACCTGGGAGATCTTGCTGGTCGTTCTTCGGCACATAAAGGATCCTGGGATACTCTTTCGAGGCTTTGTGGTGGGGGTCACATGTAAGTTGACCTAGGATATCTTTCCGGTAGTGCTTCGGCACATAAAGGATCCCAAGATACTCTTTTGAGGCATTGTGACGCATGTAATAAGTCTCGAGGATTCCACAGTATGGCCAGTGTTGATGAAGACCTACAGGTGGTGGGCCTACATCCAAGATGAAAAAGGGATGGATCTATAGAAATTCCTATGACAAGAAGAATTCAGAGATAGCCTAGTGATCGAGATGTTAGGTACAACAACAATGATGATGATGATGCTCCATGATCCAGTGATGATGATCCAGCTCCAGAATTGAAGACTTGTGCCTATATGTATTGATGACTTGTTTCAAGAGAATACCTTCCTAGTTAAGAGGGATTGTTGATGTATTTGTAACTTCGGAAGATATTCACTTGTATATTGTATTTGTACTTTATTGTATCCCCAATGTAGATGTATTATTCCTTCGATTGGAAGTGTTGTCAATTGTACCTGCAAGTGTCGCAAGTTATATTGTAAGTGTCGTAACTTATACTTGATGGGTTATTAGATCACCTTGATGGGGTCGGCCCTATATGAGTCATGTGGGTTAAAGGGTTATTAGACCACCCTAGTGGGGTCGGCCCAGTTAGTATTATGTTAAGTGGTTAAGTTGGGGCCGACCTAGCTGAGTAAAGGTCAAGTGAAAGAAAGAGTATAAATAGAGAGTGTGACTCTCTCATTTGATACATTCTATTATTCACTCACTTCGCATTAGTGACAGAGAGGAGGAATGCACACAAGTGGAGGAGGAGCATGCTGCTGAAGATATATATCTCTTGGGTTTGATCATGGTGATCCTTATAGTGATGGTTATTCTATCTCTGAGGAAGTTGCGAGGTTTTTCACCTTCTTGGTTTTTCCCGGTGAAGTGTTTTGTGTCTCTTGTATCTTGTCTCTTATGCTTGATATGATGTACATGTTGTTCTTTCAGTTAAGACCCTAGATCTATTGAATTAAATGATGAAAAACTAACAAGGTAGTGGTAAAACCCTAGAAGAATAATGTTGGGTCAGATCATCTATCCAGAATTGAGTCATACAAAATAGGAGGGAGTTTGGATGATGATCTTTCGGATGCAAAATTGTTTCGTATTGAAGCAGTATCAGACCAGTTCAATGCAATAGTAACATTTTTGGAGATATGAAGAGTGATGAAAGACTACACAGTTATGAAGCACATGTAGCTGGTGACAAGGAGTGTTTATTTCCAGCTGATCTCAGGACAAATTTACAAATTTGGATCCGTTGGAATACTACACAAGTGTGTATTGGAGCATGAACGGTTTCCCATTTTACAAGAATATCATGAGGGAATTATGGGAGGACACAATGCAGGTAAGGAGAATACACATAATGTGATGAACCTGCAACAATTAATTAATCAAAATATACGAGATAACATAAATAACAGAACTCAGAATCGCTTTTATTGATCGCAAGCCACTTCGAGGGGGCAACCTCCTTTAAGCAAGTTCAATACAAATAAATTCAGGGTACCTTCATTGGTCTCAACACAAACTTATATACTAAGTCTAGGCGCCAATACCATGGGTCAATACCATGTGTCAATACAAACCGTGGGCCAATACAAACTATGGATTACTACGGGACAACTTACAAAGCATAGGCATCCAACAACGATAAGACAAACTATGGATCAACAAATACTACGGGACGACTTACAAAGCATATGCATCCAACAACAATATACTAAAAAAGTAAATAAAAGGGTTGAAATGGGTTCCTAACATCCCCTCTCCCTTAGAAAAAGCTTTGTCCTCAAAGCTTTAGATGTGGAAATTGATGCAGAATCTGAAGGTGTGGTTCCCTTGTAGCATCCTCGGGTTACATTCCGGGCCACTGACGCCTTTTGAGTTTCAGGGAGGGTTTCTTGGAAGGCTGTAGACGAAGAAGAACCATATTAGCTGCATGAAAAATGTTCTCAGAACGGTGCTAATCGGCTTGTTGTTTTAGTTGAATTCTTTCCATGTGAAGATTGTCCTGCAGAATGAGGAGAATTTGATCACAGTTGCGAAGAACTGAGTCAATTGATTGAACTGGGGAGCTGCTGAGGGTGTATGGAAGAAGAACCGGTGGTGCCGGTCCATAGACTGCTTCATATGGTGTCCTTTTAGATGTGGTATTGTACCACTGGAGCGCTTCTAGGAAATCCATAGAAATAGCTTTCCAAATCTATGCAGGGATGGGAAAGGGTTTGAGTAGTCCCGAAAGGAGTGTCGTTTCACCCTTGTTGACATGGCAAGTATCATAGTCAACCACCATCTGTTGAATTGTCATTTTCAGTCCATGCCAAAAGAAGTTACATTGTTCTCGTTCATACATGTTGAGAAACCCAGAGTGCCCTACTGATGAAGAAGCATGGAGTTCGTAGAAGATATAGCCATGTTGAACAGATTGCAACCAATTTGGAAAAAGCAGAGAAATAGTTGTAAGAGAAACTAGGTCATCAAATGTGCAAGAAGGAGCATCTACCACCATATTGTCCTTACCTTTCTTGTAAGTGATTGCATAGGCATAAATCATGAGTTGGATAACCCATTTTAGGTGTGTTGGTGAGGAAAGCCATTGTTCCAGGAAATTTTCCAGACTCTGGAGATCAGTCTTGATGCAGAAATAATTCCCTAATAGATATGGTTGCCACTTTTGTACTGCATGCAAAATAGCCATAATTTCCTACTGAGATGTAGATGCAGCTAAATTCTTACCAGAAAGATCTCTTGAAGGAAAAAATCCCATTGGTTCATCAAGGACACTTGCATATCTATCCAAGGAAGTAGGGGATACCGTTGATGGGTGCATCTGAATGGAATGGAGTTGAGCGATGACACCATGTGAATTCTTCTTAAGGATATTTTCTAAGCGATGTGAATTGATGATGCAAAGAGACCTTGTTGTAAGCCCTTAAATTTGTGTTGTTTCCCATTGATTGAAAATTGCATCCAAAGTTCAGCAAAATCCCATAAGATGGGGCCAAGTGTGCGTAACCATTGAACGCCCAAAACCACATCACATCCACCTAGGTACAAGTAAAACATGTCAGAGTGCAGGTTATAATATTCCAAAGAGATACGCACATTGTCACACTTCCCCTTGCAAGGTAAGGTGCCCCCATTGGTAACCATGACTTCAAAGTTGGAGCAAGGATGGACAAAACAATCAGCATGTTTGGCGATCCGAGGGTCAATGAAGTTATGAGTGCTACCAGAATCAATGAGTATTATAAGAGGAAGCTGTTTTACAGATAATCTACCGAGAGCGGACTCAAGGCCTGATCTCTCTAGCTTAACGTAAGTCTAGAACAAATAAGACAGAACATAAAATAATTTCCTAGATCGTATAGACATACAAATGAAAGAGTAGATCATTTACCTTAGATTTGTAGATCCCTTTCTCCTTCGTTGATCCAATTCTCCAGCACTGCCAGATTGTAGGTAGATAGACCCTGTTGAACATGCAACAGACCACGAGAAGTGAAAGCATATATCTCATATGATAGATCTAAGCTAACAGTTAAGGAGAAAAACTATAAACATCATCAAGGAGACAACATTTATGGAAAGCAATTATATTAACTGTATTGAAAAGTGGAGAAGTACAATAGAAAAGAGGATTACAACCATTGCCTTAATGCTGCAAGCTCCTTTCGACAAGCGATGCCAAAGCTCCTAGAGAGAAGTGGATGTTCCCCAAGCTAGAGTGTTTAGATCTATTGAGCTTAATTTCACTAGCATAAGAGTACCATAGACTTCCTCTCTTAGGATGGGGGTGAGCTTCATTTAAATAGGACTAAGTGGATAGGGTGTGGCTAGGATAGGTTGAGATATGATAGGAGAGGCTTAAGGGATCCTTCCAAGGTGTTAGGAATCGAGTGCCAGCTCTCCCAAGAGGTCAGGGATAGGGTCCCAAGTCAGCAAGCTTCGAGAAGGGGCTCAAAGGGCTATTTTTGTCTATTAACTGACATCGACGCACCCTGCAATAGAGCAAGCTGCGATGTTGCATGCTGCATGAGTGCAACCTGTGACGACCTCTCAAAACCTAGTACAAATGGGTACAAATCCTTCCAGGTCAATCACTCATTCAAGGTAACTCCAGGGGTGTATACACTGAATCTCATGATGGGAAGATTTTAGGTGTAACAAAAAGTCCCCCAAAGCATGAAGCTGTTGAAGATAGACATGTGAAGTGCTTTGATAGAAGTTATGGCAATGGACTTGTCGAATGAAGGACGCTGCTACAGTACAACTGACTCTGAGTACACAGTCTCAAATGAATCACAACATGGCTGTCGACCAATATATTGTAGATCCATGGTAGTAATGACCGACTGAACACAATCATGGATACTAGACACAAGCGTAGATCCATGATGAGATGATAACACAGCCACGACCAATACAGATGTGGATCTGTGTAATATGACTCAATACAAACTCCATCGCAACCTGGGTAAAACATGACTCCCCAGGGTCTTCAAGCTGAACCCGCAATGATACAAATATATCCATGTTATTACAAAGGTCTTGACGTCGAACATGGTAGAAACCACTTGATTACCGGTCATTGATGTAAACCATTAACAAATGCGAGGGAGATCACCATTAATGTCAATGATTCCCAAGGTATCATAGTACATATCACCAAGCGTGAATAAGTGAGTTGAAGTCAAACACAAGATGAAATCTTTCAATCAAGATTCAATGATGTAAACTCATGTTGAAAGCGAGGTAACCTGCCATTGAGGCATGCAGGGCCAAGGTACTTGGTTGGTTTCTAGATTCAATCCTCGGATGATGAGTTGATGTCGACGAGGATGAATCCGTCGAAGGAGGGCCATGATGAATCCCCCATCAATTGACACAAAACACGACAAAAGATGTGTAGAGTAGATCGAATGGTATAGTAACATGCAAGACTGACTCAGAGTAAACTGTCATGGTGGCGGGTGTACTGACTGTAGACGATAAATGGCGAATGCATTCTTGAACATGGGCATGGCATGACTTGGCAGTATTGACATGACAAGCACAACACTAACTCCTAATGCAACTGATGAGGGAATCTTTCTTTGAATGAATCAAAGGAGTAACAAGACTCAACAAGTAGGTAAAACTCGAGGACAAACGGATGACCCAAGTACAATATGCAAATGCATATGAGTGCCATGTTCAAGAATGACTATGTACTGCCACTGACAAAGTATGTAACACAAATTCCTTCCTTTTTCCCCATCATGAATGATGAGTGCCTCATGTGTTTTTTACGAGCTTGATGAGGGTAACCAGATGCTCGGTATAGCTCATCTCATAGATGAGTCCAATCCCAAATATTTTCTGAAACCTGGGATAGGAGGGGTTCGTCCCATGACGGGCCCTTCAATGTAAGAGTTTAACGAGTCCATGGAAGGTAAACTCGGTCGTCATTTCATGTTTAGAGAGTCTGAAAAGAACTAAAGAAGACTCCAATGGTCCTTTTTCGTAAAGTTAGCCTCATCTCTCGAAAAAGGGTAAAAAAACACGGGAGAGGACTCTTCCAGTCATGGTTGGTTGGAGTATATCTTTTTCTTAAGTAGTGCCCCCTGGTTTGAAAAAGGGGTAAACTATCACCAGGAAGACGACCATTCAAATACTTTAACAAGCGTGAACGTGACAAGTTCGCTTGGCAATATTTTCCTATTTAGGGAGTCTGAAAAGAGCTTAAAAGGATTCCATGAACAACTTTGTCATGGTTGATGACCGAGTACGACAAAGGAAAAAGTAAACTCAACACAGTTCCTTTTCCATAAATAGTCTAGCGAGGCCGGATAAAGTGATAAACCTATACTCGTTAGACACACCTTTTTAACTCAAATTTTTAATGAGCACAAGAATGGTATCAAAAGCACTCAAAATATTTTTCATATTGGAACTAGAGCACGAAAAAGTAAAAAGTAAGCTCAAACCACTTTTCATGTTTCAACCAGAGCACGAAAAAAGTGAAAAGTAAGCTCGAATGCCATCTTACTATTTTTAACGAGCTCGAAGATAGGTTGGAAGAATGCTCATGATGTCTGCTTCATTTTTTAATGAGCTTGTAATAGAAAATGAACTGTGCTCGGGATAATTTTCATGGTTTAATGAGCTCGAAACCTAAAAAAGGAAAGTATGCTCGAAAATGTTCCCAATGGTGAGCTTTTTCCCAACATGGCATCCAGTGGTTGGTACATGCCCCCAGCATGGTTGTTAGAAGTAAGTGACTTAGCTCCAACGTGGTGTGGAGAGGTGATCGAGTTGACTTCAACGTAACTTTCAGAGGTTGAAGAAATGCCCCCAAGCTTCATTTCATTCACCTAAGGCATAGGCGGTTGAAAAGAAGGTTCAGGTACTAAGTCTACGAGAAGACTCGACTCAAAGGGAAAATATTTGTTTCATTTTTTAACGAGCTTGACACAGGAATAGAACTCTGCTCAGAGTTAAGTCCCATTAACAGGTTCCTTCCCAACATGATTCCCATAGGTTGGTAAATGCCCCCAGCATGATTTCTAGCAGATTAACATGGGGGTGTTCCATGAACATGATTATTGACGGTACGACATGTGGCATGCCCCCCAAGCTTCATTTCATCTGAAAATGTTGTTTTCTACCCAACTACCAACCTGGCTACTAATATGAAAATGTTCACCAAGGGGGGGGAAACGAGAATCAGATGAAAATAAGGTTCAAGTTCTAACTCTAGCAAGAGACTCGAACCAATGGGAGGGAGATCTATTTCATTTTTGCACAAGCTTAAAATAGAAAATAACTATGCTTGAGGGGGCCCATCTTATTTTTTAATGATCTTGAAATGGAATAAAACTATGCTCGAGTGGATGGTTTCATTTTTATGCAAGCTTGAAACCAAAGGTAAACTCTGCTTATACCCCCCATCCTCAGGGGGAAGAAACTAATTAAACATGTGGAACATTCAGGGAAGTCTGACGATTAGGAGTCATATGAGGAGTGGGTGTCACGAAGGAAAGCTGATCAATGGTCACAATATTCCTATGATGAGGAAAATACATTACTTGAAAGAGTGTGGACACTACAACTTTCATAGCATAAACATAATCACGTCCAAGGAGTAGATTGAAATCTAAAGGACCTTGGACAACCATGACATCAATATAAACAGTTTTTACTTTCAATGTGACAGGTAACTGCGGGAGAATCCCTAAAGGTCCGGTAGGCCTTTTATTAAAAGACAAAATTTGGTCAGTCACTGGCACAAGTTGAGGGGAACCTATAGCTTTCCAAGCAGTTGAGGATAAAATACTAACAGAAGATCCCTCATTAACTATCGTATGAAAGATTTCTTTATCGGAAACTCCTACAGATATTTGAAAAGGAAGACTCAAAGGAAGACGAGATTCTGTTAGACCATTCCAATCAAAGGAAATGACCTTAGTACTTGGGGGGGTCCTATAGGAATGGACAGGGTTTCCCCTTGCCTAGGACATTCTGAACTGACTAGGAAAACATCAACGGTTTCCAATTAACTCTCATCGGGGAGAGTAGGATGGGATGAATACTGTGTCAAGGTGACAGTTGCAGTCTGAACGCTCTCTGATAGAAGAGAGGGATCGAGTGGGGATGACAGTGACTCGATTACTTCATTCTCGGAAGGAAGAGTGGGATCAATTATGGATGAAATTGAATTGATTACTTGGTCAACCAACGGGGGGTCGAGGGACAACTTACTATCGCTTGTTGGAAGCACCTGTTGAGAACTAGTAATATCTTCCAGCCACCGTGAAGCTTCATCTATGCTTGGAAAAAGGTAAGTACGATGCATTCCCTTGCATAGCTAGCATGGGTCTGTAGCTATACCCTTCCGACCCTTCACCAATGGGTCACTGGTTGAGGGAGTATCATCAACATGATGGTTAGAGGTTGACGATACAAGCGGTTTGTGGTTTTTAGACCACACTTCGGACACACGGGAAAGACCAGGACAATCCTTGATAAGGTGATCACCCTTGCAAAGTTTGCAAGGGAACTTGGGCTTACAAGGTGTTCTCATAGAATGAGTGCCATCAAAGGAAGATGGTTGACACTTGGTCTCTTTCTTATCCTTCTTCTTCTTTATCTTCCTTTTCTTCTTCTTCTTCTCACCCGCCTTCTTACTAACATAAGAGTTTTCAGTAGGATAAGAAGAAGAGATAGAAGTTGATTCAAATTTCGAGGAAGAAGGAGAATGGTCACCATGATATTGATGCTCATGTGATGAAGGACCTAGGTTCGACACAATTGGTGCACTTGGTGTAAATGGATTGGAGAATAACCACACTGGTAATCCTATCGTCAATCCAAGAAGACTCAACATAGCCATAAAGGGAGGACAAACAGTTCCACAAGGGGGAATAATAAATGGCATACCCTGGAATGGGGTGCCTTGGTTGGTAGTCCCGGAAGAATCTTCCATATCTAAACTTCCTAAGAGTCTCTAAAGTACCACATAAATCAAACACTACTCAAGTCTAAAAGCAATAAGCAAACTGTGTGAATAGGAGTAGATTCAAAGTCTGGAACCTCACAGTACTGTCAAGGCCTCGCAACTCGCAATATACCGTAGGGTCCAACAATATGACACGACAAGGAGGATTGGGACCGTACCCTTGCCTACATACCTGATTACCTGGACGGTACGTGCATAGTAGCTCCCTGAGTGTTGTTCTCAGTGTATTTCTCTGCCAAGACGGCCAAATGGTTAACTCATTTGGTTTCAGGAATCCTAAGGGTGTCTCCCAATATACGCAAGGTACGTGGGAGCTCAAATCCATAGTGGTGTTGTTTAATGCACAACCGTTCGGCAAGAGACCTTTCGATATACTACCAAGTACGTGATACAACCTTCGATATACTCCAAGTACTAAAGGTGACTTGGTGGGTACGTGAAGGATCTCGATATACCGATAAGTACGTGGGAGACTACAATACCCCCGGGATACAGTGCTGGCAAATAACGACAGCTGCCATGCTTAATGACGCCGAAACACGTCTCTAACTTACACATAGTTACTAATGATTTTAACCTAAGTTAGAGTTAATTTTATCTTGTACGGTTAGGTGGATGCATGAGGTGAGTACATAAATGTAAACATAATGTAACCCTCAACTACATGATAATGCACATTTTCCTTTCCTTTTCAATGAAAACTACTTAAGGTAAGGAGAGATTTTTCTTTCTTTCAAACCAAAAATAATTAAGTAGTAGCGAAAAGAAGAATTGCTTCCTAGAGTGTAATAACTCTAACTTTCTGCAATAATCAGCTAAAGAGCGCAAAGAAATCGAAAGGTGCAACTAATCTTAACAATGTATAAGACAAAATACTGAATCACTTTCAATTTTCAAATGCATGTACCAAAAATGGAATTTGATAACTAAATGCTTTTCATATCTATATATAGAAAGTGAGAGAATATCTACAACATTCTAATCATTCAGAAATTCCCAAAGAAAAATGGCAAGCACCCAAACAACACAAAGGCACTCAAGAAAGGTTCAAAATCTACCAAATGAAATAATTATAACTCATTTCCTATCTTTTTACACTTGAAAAAGACACATCTAATCCACGGAAAGAAAAATTCCAGAAATGTTTCCAGTAAAATGCAAGACAAAGAATAAGCACTTAACAATCTTATCTAACTCAAATGCATACAAATCTGAAACAAACCTTTCTTCTTCTTATGAGTGTGAGACCAAGAATTTCAAATGATCAAATTAAAGCAAGAAGAATACCCATGTTTTCCAATTTCATGAATATAGCAAAAGAGTGACAAAATCAAGCTTTTCTTTGAACTAAAGTGGAGACAAAGAATCAATCTTTTCCAACAACCATTAGATAAATCAGCATGTAAAGGAAACAAGAGGCATAACCCAAGAAAAAGAGGCTAAAAAAGGCATGGATATCCCACACTCTTCAAGTATTTAAAACAAGCCAATCACGGTAAACCAAAAATGATCTCAAAACCTTGAGATGGGTCAAAATGACTCAAGGATGCACGATTCAAAATTAGAACCCATTTCGCTTAAAAATGTAAGCAAAACACTAGTTTTGACTCAAGGGGTCAAACATGAATCCAAATCTCAAAATACCCAAAAACCAATACAAACAAGCCAAAGAAAACACTGCTGGACAAAAGGGTCTTTGCCTGGAAGGTATAGTGCAGAGGAGTCTGCACACAAACCAAAACTCAAATTAGAAATGGAGAAGGGGTGCCTGTATGGCAATTTTGGCAGATCGATGCACTCTGTGCTTGTACACAGTGCGATGTCGCAGTTCAACAATGAGAGAAGTGCGATGGTGTCGCATAATACCAATGGAAGGGTTGTGACGACTGACTAACAGGCAAAGAACATAGATAAAAAATGACACAATGTCGCTCTGTGTATACTAACCAAGTGCGACAGGCGAGATCTAAGTTTAAAAATGAGCCAAATCTCCAAGTAATGAGCAATGAACTGGTTTGAAAATAAGAAGTACAAACTCAGAGGAAGGTAATCAGACTCTTCAAAGTGAAGATCTGACGATGAAACCAGCTTAGGAGGCAAATGACAAATGAAAAAGGCTTGGCAAGAAATCAACTGAAAATGACATTCAAATTGAAAACTAAAACTATGTTCATTCCCCAGAATGGTCGCTAGATTTGTTTTACGTACAATCTACCGAGAGCGGACTTAAGGCCTGATCTCCCTAACTTAACGTAAGTCTAGAACAAATAAGACAGAACATAAAATACTTTCCTATATTGTATAGAAATACAAATGAAAGAGTAGATCGTTTACCTTAGATTTGTAGATCCCTTTCTCCTTCGTTGATCCAATGCTCCAGCGCTGCCAGATTGCAGGTAGCTAAACCTTGTTGAACATGTAACAGACCACGAGAAGTGAAAGCATATATCTCATATGATATATCTAAGCTAACAGTTAAGGAGGAAAACTCTAAACATCATCAAGGAGACAACATTTATGAAAAGTAATTATATTAATTGTATTTGAAAAGTGGAGAAGTACAATAGAAAAGAGGATTACAACCATTGCCTTAATGTTGCAAGCTCCTTCCAACAAGCCATGCCAAAGCTCCTAAAGAGAAGTGGATGTTCCCCAAGCTAGAGTGTTTAGATCTATTGAGCTTAATTTCACCAGCATAAGAGTACCATAGACTTCCTCTCTTAGGATGGGAGTGAGCTTCATTTAAATAGGACTAAGTGGATAGGGTGTGGATAGGATAGGTTGAGATACGATAGGAGAGGCTTAAGGGATCCCTCCAAGGTGTTAGGAATCGAGTGCCAACTCTCCCAAGAGGTCAGGGATAGGGTCCCAAGTCAGCAAGCTTCGAGAAGGGGCTCGAAGGGATATTTTTGTCTATTAATTGACATCGGCACACCTTGCAATAGAGAAAGTTGTGACGTTGCATGCTGCATGAGTGCAAACTATGACGACCTCTCAAAACCTAGTATAAATGGGTACAAATCCTTCGAGGTCAATCACTCAGTCAAGGTAACTCCAGGGGTGTATACACTGAATCTCATGATGGGAAGATTTTAGGTGTAACAGAAGATTCTTGAAGTAACCCCTGACCCGCATTGTTTGGGGGGTGGTAACGCCGGATAAAGCATGGAGAGATATATTTGGTTGTTCATCCTGAGATGGGGGGTCTATTAGGAACCCATGTCTTTACTTTGTTAGTATATTGTTGTTGGACGCATACGCTTTGCAAGTCGTCCCGTAGTATTTGTTGATCAATAGTTTGTGTTATTGTTGTTGGCGCATATGCTTTGTAAGTCACCCGTAGTATTGTTGATCCATAGTTTGTAGTGGCCCATGGTTTTGAACCATAGTATTGGTGCCTAGACTTAGTATATAAGTGTGTGTTGAGGCCTATGAAGGTACCGTAAAGTTATATGTATTGAGCTTTCTCAAAGGAGGTTTCCCCCTCGAAGTGGCCTGCGATCAATATAAAAGTTATTCCGAGTTCTGTCATTTCTGCTATTTTGCATATTCTTATTAATTAATTGTTGCAGGTGCTTCACATTTGGTATCAGAGCACTTTCTTGGGCTCGCTGGGTGAAATTTCTGCCAAATTGTTTTTCGCATCTGTTGTAGGTTCGGATTTGGGAATAATACCTATCCGCTTAACTTTGGGAAGTACTTGGGCATAAGCCCTAAAACTCATTGTGAGGAGTACCACAGGAAACCCAAAGTAGCTGGCCCATTGAGAGGACCTGCCAGCGAAAAGGGAAACGACCCCTACCTGATTGACTAGTTCCCACCCGTGAGGTAAATCAAGAGTTGTCGTTTGTGGCAAAGCGATTATCAGTTTTACCTGAGCCGTGGACTGAGGGGTACTGCCCCAATACGCAAGCCGTCAGACAGCATTGGTGGCCGAGTGAAACCCTTGAACT
Source organism: Larix kaempferi (assembly GCA_027924585.1). Classification (NCBI taxonomy): domain Eukaryota; kingdom Viridiplantae; phylum Streptophyta; class Pinopsida; order Pinales; family Pinaceae; genus Larix; species Larix kaempferi. The sequence goes on from BSBM01000936.1 coordinate 10,358,610, forward strand.
ATTAGGAAGCCGCACATACCTAGGGTCCATATCTATTTTCAGCTGAACTGTTGTCGATCACTGCTGCACTGTTTCGGATCCAACCGTTCAGATCCATTCTGAAAGTCATTCCAGGTCCAGCCATTTTCAATCCATTCGACGCCGTTTCAGATCCCTCTGTTTCCACTCGCTTCTGGGCCATTGCAGATCTATCTGTTTCAGATCCCTTCCGAGCCATAGCCGCTCCATTCTAAAAAATAAAAATGAGGGGGACCCCTGTAATCCCATTCTGCATATTTCATTCCTAAGGACCCTATCCCCAATTCCACTTCCCAAAGCCCGAAATCCCACATTTGTCTATTTTTAGGGTTTGCCATAACTTCCTCAGATTTCACCCAATCGGGAGTAAAAACTATGGAAGAAGCACTTGTAGCCATCCAAGCCAAACTCCAGGATCTGGATGAAAAATTTCTCGGCCTCCATCTTGAACATTCAACTATGAACAACAAATGACAGTCTGAGTCTTCATCAGATAATGGGTTCTCTTCTTCCAACAATTTTCGTGGTCCGAAGCTTGATTTTCCTCTCTTCAATGTTACTGATCCAACTGGATGGATCTATCATGCGGAACAGTATTTCAGTCTGCATAATACTTTTGATGTCAACAAATTTCCGCTTGCATCCTTTCATTTGGAACAAGAAGCTCTTCAATGGTATCGTTCGTACATCAAGACTCATGAAGAGCCAAAATGGCCTGACTTTTGCTAGCTCCTTTTACAACGATTTGGTCCTAGTGCTTTTGATTACTTCACAGGAGCCCTCACTAAACTTCGCCAAATTGGCATTGTGAGAGAGTATCAAACCAAATTTGAGAAACTAGCCAACCACACTGAAGGATTGTCTGATGACTTTTACCGGAGTTGCTTTATCAGTGGTCTAAAGGATGCCATCCGCTCTGAGGTCAAAATGTTCTGTCCCAACACAATGATGGAAGCCCTAGGGTTGGCTAAGTTGGCAGAAGACAAGATTGCAGCCCAATAGCACTCCAATCCCACTTTTGTTCCCTTCCGAAATATGGGTTCTCAACGACCACCCATACCGTAGGCTCCTCGACCAACTCCTATCAAGCGTTTGTCTAAAACAGAGATGCAAGCACACAAAGAAAAGGGGATTTTCTATAATTGTGATGAGAAATTCACTCAGGGACATAGATGTGTTCAGCAAAAGCTCTATCTCTTGGATGTGGATTCTCCGCCTACCTCTGAAATTGGTGACGAAGATACATAAACAATGGATGCTCAGGTCAACATTCAGGAACTGCCTATTGACCCTCCATATCAGGATGACTAGCCAGAGATATCTCTCCATGCTTTAGCTAGAATCACCACCCCCCAAACAATGCGGGTCAGCAGTTACTTCAAGAAGCTTCCTCTTACAATACTCATTAATTCTGGTAGCACTCATAATTTCATTGACCCTCGGATCGCCAAATAAGCTAATTGTTTTATCCATCCTTGCTCCAACTTTGAAGTCATGGTTGCCAATGGGGGCACCTTACCTTGCAAAGGGAAGTGCCGAAATGTGCGTATCTCTATGGGATATTATACCTTGTGCTCTGACATGTTTGATTTGACCTTAGGCGGATGTGATGTGGGTTTGGACGCTCAATGGCTATGCACACTTGGCCCTATCTTATGGGATTTTGCTGAACTTTGGATGTCGTTTTCCCTCAATGGACAAAAACACACATTGACAGGATTACAACCAGGGTCTCTCAGCATCATCAGTTCACATCGCATGGAAAAAATCCTCAAGAAGAATTCACATGGTGTCATCGCTCAGATCCATTCCATTCAGATGCAACCTTCAGTGGTCTCCACTACTCCTTTGGATCTACAACAAATTTTGGATCGATATACAGGTGTCTTTGCTGAACTAGTGGGATTGCCACCTTCAAGGCTAGAAGACCATCATATTTAGCTCCTTTCTGGCAATGTTCCTCCCAACATCAGGCCCTATCGCTACCCATTTCACCAAAAAACGGAGATTGAAATGCTCGTTCGGGACTTATTGAAGCAAGGTATTATTCGCCCAAGCACTAGTTCCTTTTCTTCTCCAATTCTTCTTGTCCGCAAAAAAGATGGGTCATGGCGCCTCTGCATTGAATTCCGAGCACTTAATCACCTCACCATCAAGGATAAGTTTCCAATTCCTATTGTTGATGAGCTTCTTGATGAGCTTCATGGGGCTCAATTTTTCTCCAAGTTGGATCTTCGTTCGGGGTATCATCAAATTCGGGTTTGTTAACACCCAAAAAGTGATCACTAGCTCATTCCCTTATTCACATGACCCATTTGTCCACTTTTCCACCATCTGAGCCTTTGAAGCCAACAAAAGGTCACCAAAAGACCTTAGTACACCCCTTTTTCCCACTCAAAAAGAGTATTTTTCCTAAAAAAGCATAAAAAACCCTCAAAAAGGGTCCAAAATTCCCAAAATATTAAAAAGGGAATAAAAATAATAAAAATATTCAAAAAAGGAAAAAGGAGGGAAAAGTACCTAAACCATGTTGGTCAATACCATTGGTTTCCACAAAACCACAATGGTATTCCCCACCACCAAAACCTATAAAAAGGTGGTAGGGGCTCCTCATTTCACATCCATCCATCTTCCTATCCTCATGCTGCCAAAATCTCCCTTGAGTTTTTGGCCATTGTAGCAACCTTGGAGAAAGGACCCATTGGAGTTTGGAGCTACTCACCCTTGGAGCTTCTCAACTATCTTCATCACTTGGAGGTATTGTTATTGCAAGCACTTGCTTGCCCCCATTTTCAATACAAATTTACTTTTTATCTTTCTTGTTCTTGTTTTTTAATTCAAAAATGCACAAGCTAGTTTAGTTTAGTTTAGATTAGTTATTGTTTTTGCTTAATATTGAGACCGCTGCTACTAGTTAGCACGTGCCCATAGCACCAAGCTTGGTTGCAAAACCAAGCCAACAGTTTTTGGCGACTCCGCTGCTTTTGAATCTTTAGATCTCACTTTTGCTTTAGATCTTACTTTTTGATAATATTAGTTAGTTTAATTCATAGATCTGCCACCCTAGACAGCAGATCCATTGCTGTTCTAGATCTTAGCCAATTTTTTAGCCATTAACAGCCCGAAATTCTCAATTTTCGAGTTCGTTTTTCGGCATCCGCGTACGGCTTTCGCCTCGCGGCTTTTTGCCCATAGTCGCGCGGCTCATAATGACTGCGTGGCTTTTTTCCGCACGGTTCACCGCGGCTTCGCGGCCATTTAGCGCGCTGCACATCGCGACTATGTGACGAAATCCCGCGCGGTCCATCGCGGCTTCGCGGCCGAAACCCGCGCTGTCCATCGCGACTGTGCGACAGAAACCCGCGCGGTCCATCGCGACTTTTCTGTCAAAACCTGCGATGCCAATTTTTTCATTCGGCCGATCCATTTAAAAAATTAATTTTTTACTGTTTTTTCTGCCCACATAGCACATTTTACAGTACTAAGATTCCAGCATTGTTTATAGCCATAGGAAAATTTTACTATTTAGAATGCACATGTGAAAAAGTCTTTTTAAAAATTTTCAGAAATTGAAAGAAGGATTTATTTTGCATTTTATCTAGATTAAAAAAATTTGTTGTTTGCTTCTTTAATATTTTGCCCATAGCAATTTTTGAAAAAGAAATCCATTTATTTCTTAAAGAAGTCATATTATTTGCTTTCCTATTTCAAAAGATCCTTTGTTTTTTGAATAGTCTTTGCAAAACATTTAATTTCCATTTATTGAAAAAAGTCATAATACTTGCTTTTTTATTTCAAAAGATCCTTTGTTTTTTGAACATTTTCTGCAAAGCATTTACTTTTTTCAATTTCAGTTTAAAATACCACACGTGCACCCACTCAAACAATTAATTTAAACTGAGCCTTAAAAAGTACCCTAACTTCAACCCACTTTTAACCCCACTTGGGGAACACTTAAAAGAACTTTGTAGCTAGGTAGTATTGAGGGGATAGGTGTTCCAATAACACCCGTCAGTTATTACATCTGAGACATAGAAGTTGTCCATTAGGGAACCAAAATATCCTAGTACTTTTTGGCACGGTCACAACCGGTTTATGGGAAGGCCTCTCCCCTAGGAGGGTTGAAGTCGTGAGGATGGTTCCGGAAGCCTGAGTGGAATACCGAAATCCATTCAGTAACTGAAGGGCTACCATTCGCAGTTCTTGAGATATCCCTGTATGGGGGTATTGCGGTAAAAGGACCAAAAGACAGATTTACCTTTTCTCAACGTGTCATGAACGGAGTATCCTAGTTTCCATTCTTTAGGATTGATTACCCGGTGTCCCTCCCGGTAGGGGGATATCTAGCCGTTGACTCAACACTCATATTGTCTGACTTGGATTTCATCACCTTACAGAGAATATCGTTTGTTGATTCACAATACTTTTAGTTAGCTGTTTGCATGATACAATCCACCTTTGGTCTAGTTACACCTCTTTTTTCTAGAAGTTGTTTGCATGTTGGTACTCTGACCATTTTTTGCATCCCTCCACTTATTATAGCACAGCTGCTATAATAAGTGCCTTTTTGAGGTTGATTTTTTGGCTTGAGAGCCTTCATTTTCACTCCCCTTCTTGCACCCTTGGTTGCCTTAGGGTTTTGAGTTTTTTATACATTACCATTTTTACACAGACGATTTTTAAACACAAAACTTATTTCTCACCATTGAGAATTTTAGACGCTCTCGCCGTCTTCAGGGCGAACTCCCAAAGTTTAGTCTACTTGGCTCTCCACGTCACTGACGTAGAGCCTTATCCCTTGACTTGACACATCATCAGTCAGCCATACAATCATCCGATTCTGACACACCTCGCTTCATATCCGATTCTGAGGCAGAATCCGAAAACCCCACAGAGTTATTGCCAACCAACCTTATGGCTGGAACACCATTCGACCCACTTTTCACCAGCACCATAGGAGAGACGTCCATCAACCCTTCTACTGCGGTGCCATCCATGGCAACCACCACCCCCCTAGGTATGCCTAACATGGCGGACACTCCTCCTTTAGGAATGCCCAACACAGGGCCACCTCCTGTTATAGGAATTCCCAACACAGGGCCACCACCTGTTATGGGTATGCCCAACATAGGGGTCACATCCCCTCTGATTACCACAACCCAGATTCAAGGAATCACCACTACTATTCCTAACCCCGGTGTAACCCATGTTGCGCTCGGAAACGTTGGCCCATACCAGACCACAGCTATTGGAGGACACATACCTTCAATACCTAGCATACCTTTAGGTGCTACTGGACCCCTACATCATACCACCATGACTAGTCATGTCCCAGTCACTACGCCACATACATCTTCTACCTTACCTTATATGGCGAGTCTGAACTTACCAGACTTAGCCAGGCTCACCAATGACCCTATCAGACACGATCCTGCATGGCCTCTCATGCCCACCAAACTCCCCTCCGACATCCCTAAGTTTGAGGGCAAGGCAGGTGAGGACCCCCAGAACCATATCATGTCCTTCCATCTATGGTGTTCCTCCAACTCCATAGTGGATGACTCTGTCCGCCTCCGTCTATTACAACGCACCTTCACTGGCTCTGCAGCTAAGTGGTATATCGAGTAGCCCCATGGGACGCATGCCACCTTTACCTCCCTGGCCTTGACCTTCCTGCAGTTCTTCCAGTTACCTGTCCGCTATGATGCGGGAGTTGAGATCCTACTGTCTTGCAGACAGAACACGGCCACCCACATCACTGACCACATTCATGAGTGGCGTCGACGCCGAAGCCTCTGCAAAATCAAGTTAGATGACCGTATCTTCTTATATTGGTTTCTCAAATCCCTCCTCCCTCTCATTGCAAAGGATGTGGCATCCGAACGACCCCAGTATGAAGAAGAGGCCATCCTTAAAGCCCAGCAGTTTGACCTCATTTACGCCCAGTCAGGTTATCTGTATACCATTATACCGGACGCCCCTCGAGCTGATTCATCCCAACACGATGCGCCGAGGGCATCCCATGCCGCAGATGGCATCATTGGTCGTATTACCCCGCATCCCCAACCCTTTTCCGTTGCACATCCTAACCATGGTCTCGACCTTTCACGGGCTACATCTCAATCTGGAGCAGCCAATTCATATGCTCCCATGGCACATCACCACCATACCCACAGACCTTCATGTCCACCTCAGTGCTTTGGTCATGCACCACCCGCATACGCCCCTCCAGCCACACCTCAACCAGTGTACTACCCACAGCTAGCTGCGACATCTAACCCAACACCTCCAATAGCTCAGGGTTACCAACAACCCCAACATGTATCTGGTCCACTTCCAACCCCACCGGTGTATTATCCACCACAACCTGCTTCCGCACCTGCGGCAAACCAAAATCCTCCTACTGCTCAAGGGAAAATGTACACATAGCACAACCAGCCCCAGCACCAAAACAACCAGCGCAACCAAGGTGCGCAACAGAACCATGGAAGAGGACGTAACCACGGTAATAACCAACAACATCAGCAAGGTCCTGCACCTCCCAATCCTCCGCAAAATAACAATGTTGCTCCCCCCAATCGGAATCCGGGTCGTAATCCCGGGTAGCCTAAAAATAGTAACCTCAGAACAAACCATCCTTGTTCTATTTGCGGGGTTCATGGTCATTACACGCATGCTTGCCCACATTTGGAGCGAGCTCGGCAACTCTGGACTGACGATGCCCATCGTCAAGGGAAAGCGGCTCCTCAGCCACCACCCAACCCTCCACCACCTCAACATCAACCTTTGGTGCTGCAAAATCCCTTTCCAAACCAAGGTGTAGTGAACACTCAGCCGTTAGCTCCCTCTCAGGGCAACGCGCCACCACAACAGGTCACTTATGTAGCTCCTGATCAACCCATGTTTGATTCAGGTACTCACCACTTGTTGATGATGTCAACCGCCGATGCCAACCTCCAAACCCGTCGGAACCAATATGGTTCCACCTCCGAAGCCCCTACTGCCGACAAAAACACTAACGTTAATCCCACAGATCAAACTTTACGTATACCTCCGGCTCCACTTGATGGCGCTCCCAAAGTACCTCGCTTCCCACTTCACCGCATCAATAATAATCCCAATGCTCGTGCTGCGTCGAATTACAACATTGTAGATGACTTAGCCCAGTCTCCTGCTGCCATGTCTGCTTTGGAATTTTTAAAAAACTGTCCTTCGTAGCGCAAGACTTTTCTCTCTGCCATTGGCGCTATTGACCCCAATGATTCACAACTGATCGCATTTGATTCAGACCAGTCCGAACCACGACTGCCTTCCAGTTTAGCATTCCAAGTTTTTGTTTCCGTTCGGAATCCTGTCATCCATCGGTGCATTATCGATGAAGGGGCCTCTACATGCATCATGTCCACATTCGTTTTGCAGAAGTTGGGATCCCCTACCCTCCAGCAGTCCACCACTGCATTGCGAGCCTACGACGGCCGTTCGGCTCAACCCCAGGGTCTCTTACCTAATGTCCTCGTCCAACTGGCTGGTAAAACTGCACTTATTGACATTGAGGTCATCAATGCCCAACTTGACTATAACCTTTTACTTGGCCGTAGCTACATGTATGCCATGCGGGCTATTGCCTCAATCGTTTTTTGTACCATGCAGTTCCCCCATGAGGGACGCGTGGTCAAGGTCGACCAACTCACCTATTACGATCCCAAGGCCCCCCCTGCACCTAAAAATGTTCTCCCCATGGTTGAACAGCCTGTTTGTGGTGCAAATACCTCGTTTGTTTCCTATGTGGGACCCGGACTATACTCCGACGTGCCAATGACTTCTACATTCCAGGCCATTCCACCACCGTCACCGGAGACACACGTCGCTAACCTCTGTACTCTTTCCCACAATACACAAACGCCCAACAATCAATCATCCGCGTTACCTAAACCACCATTGGTACCTAGTCACATTGGTGTTACACCCATCCACACAATCCCCTTTCTATTCCCTCCTTCGGGCGTAGTAAGCGCTCCGGTTATGGCTACCCTTAGTCTCCCCGGGTTAACATTGGGATTACCCGTGTGGTATATTTCGCCTCCCGTTCCCCCGCCAACACCAAATGTCATCCTGCAACCGGTGCAACCCATTGTTACTGTTGTGGGGAAAATGCACCTATAGTTCAGGGGAGAAACTACCAACTTACGGTGATAAAGATAGACTTACAAGCATTCTGCAAGTATAACAAATAAATGAAGAGATTAGGGTTTAGAGATGTAGGCACCTCATTCAGAAGGTTGATCCTAGCTTTTGCCTCCCTCGCTCTTCAATGCTTATCCAGTGTCGCAATGCCCAGACCTGCAAAACAACTTGATACCTTTCTCAAATACATTTGACTACATATATTAAATTGATATTCATAATAGAAAGAGACATCATATTATAATCAAACAGTAATCAAATCTGAGACACATTAATAGGTCATATTTGGAAAGAGAAGAACGTCTGATCTTTATTGATGAATGAAAGCAAGTACATAAAGTTATACCTTCCTTCAAGCTTGGCACTTCACAAAACCTAGATTCAAGGTCTCCTGCTTCTGTTCTCCAAGGATCCCAGCCTCTAAGCAATTGTACTAGGTTTTACCAAAACTGAAGCACAAGAGAGGGGGATGAGGGTCTCCATTCCTCCAGCATAACTTTGTAATTGGGCTTAGTCCTCTCACATGACCCTTCTACCCTCCTTATATAATCAATGAGGAAGAGGAAAAGAAGTTATAACCACTCAAGAGGTTTCCCAACCAACTTAACTTACTCGAATTTCGAGATTTTGACCAAAACAAGAGTGTACCCTACTCTACAGTATACAAAGTCGCGTACATATGGCAATGGGCGCTACTTTAAATGAGACAAAGTCGCGTACACACGCTACTATTATAACAGTAGAGTCGCGCTCATAGTGAAAAATGGCCAAAAACAGGCTTTTCTGCTCATTTTCAGGAGATAGTTTGGTCTGGAAAAATGTTCCTAAGGGTCATATACATCAAATGGGTCAAGAATGAGGTAATTTCAACCATTTTTAGTGTCCCAAATGACTCCTCCATCCACAATTGTCCTGTTGTGTGACTGAACTTGATCTCAAGAAGTGTCGTCATGCAACCAAGGGAAACAAGTGTCGTCACGGACAGAGAGGTGTCATTTCAAGCTATAACAGATGCCCCCTAATGTATGAGGTCAGAGGGAGTACGGGAAACGATGGCCGAAATACATTATAAATAAAAAAGAGTTGAATCGTGGAGGAACGGAGAAACCAAGAATCATAGGCTCAAATGAAGTACCTGAAAGCAAAGGCAAAGTCAGACAAACTCATCCTTGGGGTAACTGTCCATGTTCAAATAGTGGAACATGACCTCCAAAAGGATACAATAATGATCCAAAATACTGATGCATATATCATGGCCACTAGAATACAAGCGTGGATCCATGAGGAACATAAGTGTAAACATAGCCACATAAATACAAGGTGGATCTATGTCAAAACTGGAGAACATAGCCATAGAGAACAAGCTGGATCTATGTCGCATCAAGAGCCAAAAGGAGTGGGGCTCAGTCTTGCGCAACTTGGGCGATAACATAAATGAGGTGATTCTATCGAGGATCCCAAGGTCTTCATCCAAAAACAACCCAAGGTACAAACCTATCCATGCGAATAAATGAGCTGTTGTCGAACATGGGAGGTATCGTTTGATTACCGGTCATTGATGTATACCGTTAACAAACGCGAGGGTGTCCACCAATAATGAAAATGGAACCCAAGGTACCTAGTACATTCAAGCAAGTGCGAATAGATGGTCTTGCCGTCGAACACTTGAAGAATCCATCGGATAGGAGACATTGATGTATTCCCATCTATCCAATAGCGAGGGAAACTGCCACTAATGACTGCAATCCCCAAGGTACTAACCGAAACTCTAAACTTCATTCCCAGAGCACAATGAGTTGAAGTCGATGGGAAGAAGTCCGTTGGAAGGGAGGCCTTAATGCATCCTCCATCATCCAACATGAGGGACACTCAAAAGGTATGAGCTTATTTGGAGTAGGACGGAACACAGGATGAAACATACTGACACCAAGGAATGGCCGACACATGAGGTCAAGGCAACTGCGGAATGGCCGACACAGGTTGTATCCTTGAACAGTGAGCACGACACAAGAGTGACTTAGGCAGCTTTGAACACAAAGAGACCACGATACATATCTGCAATGTAGGAGACATTAACAGATTCTCCAAATGATTGGAAGACTAACCAAACGGAGGAGTAGGAACTCTGAGATCAAGTTTACCCTAAGGTCAATACTAGAACCCAACTTGTTTGATAGACTCAAAACAGGTGCTTTGTTCAAGGAGATAGTTGACTTGCTGCCATCATATTGAAAGATATTTTGACATTCTTCCCTTCCCTTTCCTTTTTCATTTTTTAACGAGCTTGACAAAGAACTAAAGCATGCTCGACGGTATTTTCATATTTAAGGAGTCTGAAAAACCTAGAAGAAAACTCCATACACCTATCCGTGGATTTTATATCGAGCCCGGATTGGTCTGTGCTCGGCGGTGTTTTCTTGCTTATAGAGTTGAAAAACTTAAACAGTCCTCTATACACTTATCCGTGGATTTTATATCGAGCCCGGATTGGTATGTGCTCGCTTGGTGTTTTCACATTTCGAGAGTCTGAAAACCCTAAAGACGACTCCAAAGGTCCTTTTTCGTAAAGTTAGTCTCCTTCCCCGAAAAAGTGTAAAATGATGGAAGAAGAACTCTTCTAGCGCATACAAGAGTATACCTAGAGTATACCTTTTCCGTAAATTATCCACCAAGGCCCGGAAAAGGGGTAATTCTATACCTAAGTGGATGTCGGTTCAGTTATTTTAACGAGCCCGAAAAGACAACTATGCTCGGCAAACTTTTCCTATTTAAGGAGTCTGAAAAGGGCTTAAAAGAACTCCATAGGGATCTTTTCCGTAAAGGTTTAACGAGTCCGGAAAAGTAAACTCATGACCTCCTTACTGTTTTTAACGAGCTCAAAGGAGATAGGAAAATGCTCACAACTTCCTTACTGTTTTTAACGAGCTCGAAGTGAAGATGAAAGAAATGCTCATAACCTACTTACTGTTTTTAACGAGCTCGAAGTGAAGGCAGAAGAATGCTCGTGATGGGAGGAGAGGAGTGTCAGGGACATGCAAAACTAGCTCCAAGCGCATGGAACAAAGCTATGCCTAATGCAAGGAACATGAACAGGATAAGGACACTCAGGGTGTGTCTCCTCCAGGTAAAAGGTGTCAAATTGAAAAGGCAAAATGATACAGGGCTTAGCGGAAATGAGATCAGAGATGGAGGCTTATACAACGGGCTAAAAGCGTGGAAGCCGGCTTCAGGCTCATTAGCGCAAGCGGGATCATAATAGATGCATATGCAATTTGAACACAAAGATGGGAGCCTTATCAGGGATGGCCAGAAATATATGAGGAAGGAAGATATGAGGCTTCTTCTCAAAGTCATGGTAAATCTAAAAAGGCTCCCGAGCCTATGAGAAAAACTCAGCATGGGCACCAGAATGGCATAAGGGTGCTGACTAGGGTGACCCATGTTAGGTAGGCTCTGCTGTCGGACTGGTGCACAATGCATAAAGAGATGGCTAACACACCAATATCCAACAGGTTCGACCCTATGGCGAATTCGGATGGCAAAAGGTTCAAATGCAACATAACAGCGGGGAAGCCTAAACCTATATGCAAGGTTCCGAATATACCTGACATAGTCGCACAAGGTGTCGAAAAGGACCAGTAAGCAAGTATACATCCAGCTAAGAATCCTGTCTCCAAGAAACATTAGTACCGGGATCATATCTAAAACATATGTAAAGGAAGACCCGATACAAGTCACTGTGGTAGAAATACTTTCAACTTCACTATCATCAACAGCAGGCATAAACAAGGCAGAGTTTTCGAATGAAGACTCTATGGTGCCCAAGCCCGAGGACTTACAATCAACAAGATCAAATTCAGGATGAAGATCAAAGTTGAAGGTCATGATGGAATCTGCAGAAACAAATTTATCATCATGGGAGTTGAAAAATCTAGAAGCAGAATCAAACTCAGCAGGAACACCGATTTGCGGATCTATATGAGAGTCCAAAGACTCAACAGCAGGAAGATCAGACTTTAAGGTCAAATCGGGGCTGGACATAACTGCGAATGGATCAATATCCAAGTGAATAGAAGACTGTGCCATAGACTCTAGGAAAACTTCATCGGAAGGAAGTATATCATCCCAGATAGAATACATATCTAAACATTCAGACGGAGGTGTCACTTGGTCAAAAGCTGGGACCAAGTCCCGAGAAGGTAAGCATGAACTCAGAGACTTCTTCTCAGTAGCAGTTGAACTCAAGGAACAATATGCCACATGAGGCGCATGTGACATAGTAGTGCCTAATGACGAGGGATCAGACTGGTCTACAGTTGGGTAATAAGGAGGATCAACGAATGCAAGCTGGTCGATGGTGACAATGTTTTCGTTATGAGGGAAATGCATCACACGAAAAAGCGTAGACACCACAGCATGCATAGCATAAATGTAATCACGCCCAAGGATCATATCAAAGTCCACAGGGTCCTTTAAAACCATAAAATCAACTAAGACTGTTTTTCCACCCAAGGTAACAGGTGCCTGACGGAGGAATCCGATCGGTTCACTAGGTCTTCTATCGAAGGTCAACGGCCAATTAACAGTTGGAAAAACATTAGGGAATCCCAAATCTCTCCAAGCATAAGTGGATAAGATACTAACAGAAGCACCTTCATCAACAATACATCGATCAACCGTATGGTTCCGGATATCAACCTTTATCTGAAAAGGTGTCGAAGAAGGAAGACGAGGCTCGGCTAGACTATTCCAATCAAAGGAAACAATCCTAGGGCTTGGTAGGGGTTCACATGGCACAGATGAAGTGCCCCCTTTTTCAGGAACATCCAAACTGGAAATGCAGAAGACTTCAGTAGTAGGTGCATCAATCTCTGAAGGACTGATGGGATCGGTCGAAGATTGCATCGATTCAATCACTTCACTCTCCGAAGGAAGAGTGGGGTCGACCAAAGATTGCATTGGTTCAACCACTTTATCAACCAAAGGTTGATCTGACTGCAGGGAATCTATAGACAACTCAGGAACAGAGGTTCCTTCAGACATGGACCACACTCTTCGTACCTCTGGAATGGCAGGGCATCGGTGAGTAAGGTGATCTCCCTTACAAAGTTTACAAGGGAACTTTGGTTTCCGTCCTATAGGTTTAGACTCCTTTACAATGTCAGTACTCTCAGCATGACTAGCATTGGCTGACAGCTTGCCCCCAGCATGACTCACAGAGGCTGGTTGCTCAGAAGCAGAAGACTTTTGAACTAAGGACCACACTTTTTGCACTTCTGGAAGTACAGGGCACAAGTAAGTAAGGTGGTCTCCCTCGCAAAACTTACAAGGGAACTTAAGCTTCTGTTTGTTGGGTTTGTCGACAATGTCAACTCCCTCAGCATGACTTGCAGTGGCTGATCTGGTGTCTCCAGTATGACTCACAGGAACTGGTGACTTGTCATTAATATGACTAGCAGTGATCAATGACGTGTCCTCAACATGACTGACAGTGGTTGAAGACAAAATTTCAGTATGATTGTCAGTGACTAAAAGTTTTCTCCCAGCATGACCTCCAGAGGCTGGGTGGGTGCCCCCTGCATGATTTGCAGAGGCAGGGTGCTTGCCCCCTTGTTTTGGCATCTTCTTCCTATTCTTCCCCCGTCTATTCCTTTTAGACTGCTGGTTACTAGTATTGCTACTTTCGCCACATGAGGTAGAAGGAGGAGGAGAAGATGTTACTGGCAAAGGAGGCACAGGGTTCTGATGCTCTTGATTTGAGGTGCTCACAAAAGAAGCGTCAGGAGCATGCAAGGCATTCGGAGTGGAAAACAACCAAACCGGAAGCCCAATAGTGAATCCAGGAAGATTCAAAGTAGCCATTAAGGGAGCACCAATGTTTCCAATGAATGGAACAGCACAAGGATCCCCCGGAACAGGGGTACCTTGATTGGCACTCGCCGGAATGCTAGACATAGTTTCCTGCTCAAATGAACAAGAAGTTCCCCAAGGCAAACTAAAAAAGAGTAGCACAAAGAGCACACCACTAAAAAAGGTCCTAGGTAAATCAAACCAGGTAAACAGATGCCTTCCGGAGAAGAGTCTGGGATGATGAGGGCCCAGAACAAATCAACGAAGGATGGAGGACAGTTACCCGGGGTCCACAATACAATGACTAAGGGTGCAAGCGCTGGAATCACCCAACCGCCCTCCCAAAGACCTGCAAGGGATTTCCTCCCACGTCTGTCCTAGGTACAGCAGATATACCCTCCGCTGTCACCTGTGTATGAACCTAGAGTCTGATACTGAGGATACCACAACACCGAAAACTCCTAGGGGAACAGTCACCGGTCGAATCAGAAAGCGTGGGCAGGGTAGCTAAGCCCGAAACTCGAAAGAGTCCCCAATACGCAATCCGATCCTGGCATATGCTCGAACAGAAAGTAGGAGGGGTATTCCCACAAACTGATCTCACATTGACCTACTGCATATGCTCCCAGGCAAATTTTGAGTGAGGTGGGTTTGCCTAATGATAGTCTCACTACGATTTTTGCGCAATGTGTGATCTTGGGTGGTTTAAGGTGTTTTAAACCCAAGATCCTAACCAAAACTAGTTGGTGTAGTGTAACCTAGAAAAGAAAATGTTGCTAGTTCATTTTATTAGAGTTCATTTTAAAGGTTACTTGATTACTCAAAAAGGTAGTGGGTGTGTGAGAGTGGTTATAATAGAAATAGAGTACTGAAAATGAAATATTTACCACCAAACAAATCTTTTTCTTTTCAATGCAAGTCTTAAAATTCTGATCTAGAATGCATGTGCAAATGCAATTTTTTAATCTTTTGAATGCAAAAAAGGTAAAAATAAAGTCTAAATGTAAAAATTAAACTCAAAACCTAAGAATGCAGCTACTCAAGCAACTAGGTATGCAAAAGAAAACTTGTTCTTTTTGATGCAAAGCACTCTAAAATATTTTAAGCCACTTGCAAGGTACTCTATTTATAAGATAAATCAAAATTCTTTATGCTTTTCAAAGGTAAGAAACAAAAACTGAAACTAACCTACTATCAAAGCAAAGCAAAGAAACTTTCAGGTTCTCTTTATGAAACAGTAAAAGCTACCAATATGACTTTCAAATTCTTATTGATGTAAGCATGCCAAACATTGGGAAAAGAGTACAAAAACTACTTTTAGACCCAAACGAAGCGAATGACCTACGAAGAAGTATGGTTTGGTAAAGTCAGGTCTGCACGTAAACAATGCAAACAAGGTCTTGAACAACAGCCAAAACACTTGAGCTTTCACTACAAAAGAAAAACTAAAAGCATAAGGGAGGACAAGAAACCAACCTAAAAGAGAAATTTCACTCAAATAGATACAAACAGGGTCAAAAAGACTCAAGAGGTTTCAAATCCAGTGGAAATGGGGCAAGCAAGTTCAATCAGACTCAAATTAGGGTACAAAACACCAAACAGGTCCACAACCCCCCAACTTAAGTCAACAAACCCCAAAACTTTCCAAACAAGCCCAAAATGATCAAAAGAGGTTCAAATCATGAATGTAGGATCAATACAAGGATGGGAGACCACTTACAGGGATTTAACACAGACCTAAGGTCATCAGGGACCCCAAAAAATGCAGCCACAGCCCCCAGATTTGGGTCCACAACCCAAAAACTCAAAAATTTCAAACCCAGATTTTGAGCGCTACTGTGTATGAAGGAAACTAGCGCTCATAGCAGTATGGGCGCTACTGTGTATGAAGGAAACTAGCGCTCATTGTAGTATGGGCGCTACTGTGTGGTACAAACAGTAGCATACAAGAAAAAAAAATTCTAAAAAACGGGGTTAAAACCCCCAAACTGGGTCCACAAAGGTTTGCAAGGGTTGGGAAGGGTCTGTAAAAAGCCCAGGAGGGTCAAACAGAGCCTGCTAACTGATCCTAATCAAGAAAATGAACAAATACCATCAAACAAGACTGAATAAATGACCTTGGATACCCCTAAGCAGTTAGGCTTTCCCCAGCGGAGTCGCCATTCTGTTGTGGGGAAAATGCACCTATAGTTCAGGGGAGAAACTACCAACTTACGGTGATAAAGATAGACTTACAAGCATTCTGCAAGTATAACAAATAAATGAAGAGATTAGGGTTTAGAGATGTAGGCACCTCATTCAGAAGGTTGATCCTAGCTTTTGCCTCCCTCGCTCTTCAATGCTTATCCAGTGTCGCAATGCCCAGACCTGCAAAACAACTTGATACCTTTCTCAAATACATTTGACTACATATATTAAATTGATATTCATAATAGAAAGAGACATCATATTATAATCAAACAGTAATCAAATCTGAGACACATTAATAGGTCATATTTGGAAAGAGAAGAACATCTGATCTTTATTGATGAATGAAAGCAAGTACATAAAGTTATACCTTCCTTCAAGCTTGGCACTTCACAAAACCTAGATTCAAGGTCTCCTGCTTCTGTTCTCCAAGGATCCCAGCCTCTAAGCAATTGTACTAGGTTTTACCAAAACTGAAGCACAAGAGAGGGGGATGAGGGTCTCCATTCCTCCAGCATAACTTTGTAATTGGGCTTAGTCCTCTCACATGACCCTTCTACCCTCCTTATATAATCAATGAGGAAGAGGAAAAGAAGTTATAACCACTCAAGAGGTTTCCCAACCAACTTAACTTACTCGAATTTCGAGATTTTGACCAAAACAAGAGTGTACCCTACTCTACAGTATACAAAGTCGCGTACATATGGCAATGGGCGCTACTTTAAATGAGACAAAGTCGCGTACACACGCTACTATTATAACAGTAGAGTCGCGCTCATAGTGAAAAATGGCCAAAAACAGGCTTTTCTGCTCATTTTCAGGAGATAGTTTGGTCTGGAAAAATGTTCCTAAGGGTCATATACATCAAATGGGTCAAGAATGAGGTAATTTCAACCATTTTTAGTGTCCCAAATGACTCCTCCATCCACAATTGTCCTGTTGTGTGACTGAACTTGATCTCAAGAAGTGTCGTCATGCAACCAAGGGAAACAAGTGTCGTCACGGACAGAGAGGTGTCATTTCAAGCTATAACAGTTACTTCTACTCAACCACCTCCTGGTATCACTACTCCTTCGTCATCGACGAATCCCCCTCCACTCATCAGACCCACTGGGGGCAGAGGCCCACAACCATACACTGCGGTACCCCCACCTAAGGCAGTTAAACCTCCCCCCGTGTTTCGTGCTCCTCCCAAATGCTCATTGTGTGATGAGTTAGGCCATCCAACCCATCAGTGTCCACAGTTACCTGCATTACAGGAACACATGCAAATGCTTGACAACGACCCCAACATCCCGGTTGTCAAAATTGACCCAAACCCCATGCCTCGTGACAAGTCACTGCGCACTAACCACCCTTGTGCCATATGCGATGTTTACGGCCATTACTCACATCACTGTCTTGATATCCCAGATTACAGAGTAGCGTTTTATGAGTTGAACAACATCGACTTAGAAATATCTCCTCCCCTCATCGAGGAGATCTACCCTCCCCCATCATCCTCATCCGGAGAGATTAACACCATTTACATGATCTCTTTGACTACCACTACCTCATCACTTGATTTGACCACTCAAAGCTCCCGCAATGATGGAGAGATTCTAGAGGCTCCTATTGCCTTTAATTATCCCTGGGAAGACATGTGCCATCGTCCATACTCCCTCCTGGAAGAGACTTCATCCACCACCACTACCCAATCCGTAGTTGAGTCCAAAGATTTCCTTCCTACTAAAGTCGACTGGTTCAAGGATCCTATTCCTACTTCTGATGCCTCTGCGGAAAATATGGCCAATATTTCTCCCGTCATCCACATCGACATCTCTGACACACCTGGTTCCCTTCATACCATTACACTAGGAGCCTCCCACAGTGAGCATGATATTGGAGAATATAAAAAACTATTCCAAGAATTCACTGATGTCTTTACTTGGTCAGATACCGAAATGCCTGGCCTTGACCCCGCCATTTATACGATCTCCACTGGATACCCCTCTGTCCGGTCAGCCCCTTCCATTGATCCCGTTCACACACATGTTCCACTCTGCTACGTCGGTTTCGCCGATGGTGCAATCCGTTGGTCCCCCAATCTGGCCTCCGCAGCTTGGGTAATATATTCCCCTTCACATGAGTTGATCCACATCGATGGAGTGTGTTTGGGTGCCGCTACCAACAACCAGGCTGAATATGATGCCGTGACCGGTGTAGCTAGGGTTTTACCCCTAGCTTGTGCCAATGAGCACCTACTAAGGAGAATGGACTCCTTAGTAGCAGTTCAGTATATTAAACTAATTAACCTAAAACAGAAATTAAATTAATTCCAAAACAAGCATGAAACATAAACATCAAATTTAAAGAATGACTTTTTGTATTGATGTTACCTTCAATGTAAAGGTTTGATGAAGCCCTTTGCAGTGTCCAAGAGGATGCTCCAAGCTTCAATATGCTCCTTCTCCTTCTCCAATGGTAGTGATGGGCCAAAGGTGGCTCTCAAGGTGAAAATAGTTCAATGGTGAACTAGGGTTTCGAGAGAGATTTTGGCAGAGTAAGGGTGCTTGTGATTGTGGATATGGAATAATGGATCTCCATCACCTATTTATAGTTTTTTGGTGGTGGAGTGCTGACCCATGGTTTTAGGAAACACATGGTTTTGGGCAGCTGTATAGGGTTTTTTCCTCTTTTTCCTCATTATTTTATATTTTTTATTCCCTTTTTAGGGGTTTTTGCTATTTTTAGAGGAAAAAGGGGGTTTTTTAGCCTTTTTTAGGCTATTTTGATGGTTTTGTGGCCTTTTGGAGGCATTTTAGGCCTTTTGGAGGCTTTTTAATGGGATTTTTGGGGTTTTTGAGGGAAATATGGTAGGAAAATGGACAAATGAGCCATATAATGTGGTAGATGAGGTAGTGAACACTTTTTGGGTGTTAACAGATTGCCCCCTGATGTGCGAGGTCAGGAGCTCATCGTATGGCCGATGGACATCATAAGTCATGAATGGTTTTCCTGGGATGTGGAGAGAAGAGAAGAAACAAACTGGAGCCCGGAACAACGATCCCGAACAACTGCAAGAACTAAAAGTACATAACCTCAATAATGGATGAGGAATCATCTGATCATATGGACGAGGCGGGCATACCCATGCTCGTATCAGGATATAACATAATAACAACAATGGGGTCCAAAAAATGGGGACCTGAAATATACATGACCTCAAATACTGACTGAGGAATAATCTCAATATATGGACGAGGCGGGCATACCCATGCTCGTATCAAGATACATAAACATAACTGTGAGGCCCGATAAGGGGGACCTGTAAGATACATGACCACTGTGTACATCATAAGAGTCCAGAGGGGACACAAATCTGGGACATACTGCTGAGCGGATCATGTGTGAACTGCAGAACTGGTGCACTGGAACAATCAACAGTGCTACTAAGTGTGGTACCAAAGGAACTGATGAGCTGCTGGATCATAGTGACTAGAGGGACACTCACAATGGTACACGGAACTGGAACGGATCTGGAACTGAAACTGGGTACTCAAGGAAGCATATAGATGGATGGCTTCCGAATACAATCGCCAACGCAGCCCGGACATCCACGGGAACATATAACTGGTCGTTCCGAAGTGACTCACCAATGTGCTAGAGTCGGGGGAAATCCGGGGTATTCGACTAAAAACTGATGGGATATAATCCTACGCGATCCTCAACGATGCGATCAAGGTGCTGAAGTCGAGCATGTGAGGAACAACCACTCGGAGAGGCAATGATGTCTCCTCTCAGAATGATCCGTAGGCACTTACCACGGATGGTGATAAGTCCAAGGCGTAGGGACCTCTGGGCCTATCCTCTGGAATAGAGGAGCTGTCGTCGACAGAGGGAGACCTGCAACTATCAAGGCAATGATGTTTCCTTGACAGGAGCGCGAGGTACAAAACTGAAATATGATGGTACTGATGGCAGGACTGACAAACTGTGGGGGGACAACTGGGCAAGTAGAGTGGGTGGACTCAAACTTCCTTTGTTCAGAGTATGATAATGGGAATGATCTGGCAGCATATGAGACTGACTGAGGGGAAAGGGATCATAGCTGTAATGGATCTGGGAGGATAACTGGCTGAGGGAGACTCAAGCTGGTGTAAAAAATGGCAGAAGACTGCAGAATACTCTGAACAAAGGCGACCTGATTGGGGGTGCTGCCGAGATGATCAATCATAGTGCCAGGAGGCACAGGAGGGTACTTCTTCATGGGTTAAGGAACTAGAAGAAGTGTGTGTAAAATGATACTGTCGTGTGGATTTTACGAGCCCAGGACAGTTCATGCTCGTGGTTGCTTTCAATTTTAAGGAGTCTGAAAGCAAATAAGAAGACTCTGAAATGATAGAATGGTACTGTCGTGTGGATTTTACGAGCCCAAGACAGTTCATGCTCGTGGTTGCTTTCAATTTTAGAGAGTCTGAAAGCAAGTAAGAAGACTCCAGGGGGTTGCTTTTTCGTAGATTTAGTCTCCAAGGCCCAAAGAAGCATAAAAGGATTCAATGAAGAACTCTTCTAGCCGATGTGACTAGAGTATTCCTTTTTCGTAATTAGTCTACCAGGTCCGGAAAAGGGTTAAACTTATACCAGATAGACGCCCTTTCAGGTACTTTAACGAGCATGAAAGGAAGCAAGATTGCTCGGCGATCTTTTCATTCTTGTAGGAGTCAGAAAAGAGCTTAACGGAAACTCCCTAAGTGCCTTTTTCGTAAAGGACTTGTCCGGCCCGAAAAAGGGATAAAATTATACCGAACAAAAGGAAAGGCCAGGCAAGGAGGAAGTGTTCAATCAAGGGTCAATAATGGTGACCAAGAACGAGGGTAGGGGGGGGGGGAACACCGGTGGGCCTCCTTGCGGAGTATATGAAATGGTGGCAAAATAACGAGACATTTGCAGTATGACAGGAGTGAATGGCTCATGTACAAAAAGTGGAACAATCCGATGGCGGCCGATGTGGCACGCAAACCGAGGCAGCAAGGTGTCAGGACACAATGTTGAAATTGGACCGAGTGAGAGCGAGAAATGATCTCAAGCATCATCACGAGCTCGGAAAAATGAATCCGGCGATATAAAGGGTGTCAAAAACGGGTAACGGCCGATGTGGTACGCAAACCGAGGTGACGGGGGCATTTTGAAAAAATGCCCGGAAAATCTGGAGGTGAGAGCGAGAAATGATCTCTAGCATCATCACCAGCTCGGAAAAATGAATCCGATGATATAAAACATGTGAAAAACGGAGAACGGCCGATGTGGCACGCAAACCGAGGCGACTAGTGGTGTCTAAAAAATGGGCAAAAAATAACGAAACGAAAATAATGCAACAAGGTGACCATCATGACGGTCTCGTCGTGCTGATTCCAATGGTGGAAACGGTTCGGAAAACGGACTCCGTATGGGGCCAGAATGACCAAAACAAGAAAAAGTCAACTGACTATAAATAGTGGTGGGTCCAACATGACATGTGTCATTTGTACTTGTTGACTTTGACTTGTGAGTAGAGTGGACCAGAGCTTAGGTGGCATTTCTGGACGATCCGTCTGGCTGATTTCAGATCCGTGAGATACAGGTATTTCATTAAACTCATACCTGCATGTTTTTTAGGGTCGGGGGTTGGGTAGTGGGTCCCAGGGTTTATTTGTACGGTCCACGTGGGGTGGACCGCGGGTTAGGGGGTCGAAACCGCGGTTGCAGACCGCGAGTTTCGGGATGAAACACACGGTTGGAGACCGCGTGTTTCGATCCGAACCACGCGGTTGGAGACCCCGTGTTTCCTGGATGGAACGGCGGTCGAGTACCGCGAGTTCCAAGGAGGAACATGCGATTCCCAACCGCGGGTTTTTGGGCTGACAGGCACGGTTGGGAAACGCGACAATAGGCCGGACAGCCGCGGTCGAAAACCGCGGCAGGAAGCCCAAAAGCCGCGGTTTTGGGCCGAGCTATTAGGGTCTTCTGGGAGAGGGAAAAGTACTTTAGTTTAGTTGACATGAGTCTGATGAGTTTACTTTGTGTGATTGACAGGATGCCGCAGGTGCTCTGGAGAGAGTGGGAGATCCCGGATGAGACCATGGTTTTCATTCGAGAGAATGACCATGTGCGAGCTGTGCTGGGAATGTGCGGACTTCTGAAGTTCGCACAAGTACCCATGATACGGACAGCAACATTGTTGCTGAACCGTCTGATCAGCTTCTGGGAGCTGGACATACAGGCTTTCCGGGTACAGGGTGAGAGGGTGGACCTCACCCTGACCGATGTGTACTTTCTGATGGGGTTGCCCTGCCTGGGCAGGGTGGCAGACACACAGCCGCGGGTTGCCGCGGACGTCGACATGGAGGACATGTTGGAGAGGTACTGCGGTCCTGACGCGAGGGTGCATAGGAATGCACTCCTGGTGAGGGACCTACAGGAGCCGACCGTGCAGGCCATGGCGGCGTGTGTGGTGCGGGTATTAGGTTCCCAGTCTCCTGAGAAGGTGTCTGGGGGTCAGATGCAGATGGTAGAGCGTGTACTGGATGGGGTGTACTACGCGTGGGGCCAGATGTTCCTGACCTGTGTTCAGCGACAGCTGACGGCAGCGAAGGAAGATGGCAAGGGTTTTTGTTTTGGGTCTCTCTTATGTGCCTTCTTCATGGAGAGGGTACCCACACTGCGGCCACGGGTGCCGATCAGGCCAGGAGGGATGAAGGAGCCGAGGATGGTTCGTTGGGGTGAGATGATGCGCCGCCGTGGTGGCGGCGACGTGGGCAGGTACTTCACACAGGAGTTGTACCTGCAGTGGCTCCAGATACCACTGACACTGGACGATTTCCCGTATCGGGACATGGACTTCACGGGAGATACGGAGGCGCCACGAGCACCAGGACAGGCATGGGGTCCCGATGGTACGTATGTGTTTTTGTTGGCATGTTATGTATGTCAAGTTTTAGTTATATGATAGGAGATTGATATCCTGTGACTGACATATGGGTGTTTTTGCAGATGTGGGCCCGAGGCCGCCTCCAGGACATGTGGCGCGGAGGGGTATTGTGGCCGTCCCAGCTCTGCCGGGGCGAGGGGAGGTCCGTCGCCGTGATGCGGAGGGGACACTGGAGTTAGTGCGGGCACTACTAGATCGGTTATTGATAGGGGTGACCGACGAGGGATGGCGGGATGTCGATCCTGATGTGGTACGGGATTGCATGGGGGCACCTCGAGAGTTCAGATCCATCGCGATCCGGGTGGCGATCTTGGTGGACTGGGTCCGGGCACAGGAGGCCGGAGGAGAGGAGGACTTGCCGGAGGAGGAGTGAGGGGAGGATTCAGAGGCAGCCGATGCCGGCAGTGATGCAGGATACGACTCCCATTAGGGGGTGCAGGGGATTCCCCCCCGAGTTTTGTAGCTACGGCATGTATGTTGATGAGGCTGTTAGGGATGTATAGCCATTTTTTGTATAGCTGAGTACAGGGGTACTCAGGACATGTATAGCTTTGAACATGTATATTTTTTGATATATATATATATATGCACGTGGATGCACCTTTTTGTATGATTGTTATTGTATTTATACGCACGTGGATGCGCTTTATGTTTTGTGATATGTTTACATTGCACATGGATGCAAGTAGGCTAGGATGTTAGGCACGTGGATGCCCCTTGTGTATTTTATGTGATGCAACATGATATATGTATGTTTAGGCACCTGGATGCCCCTATGGATATGCATGTGGTTTATGTATATGGATGCAAATGTGGATGCGATGCAATCTTTTTGGGTTTTTATATATATATATATTTTTTTTATGAGATGCGATGGGATGATGATGCATGATGTTACATGGTGTGATTGATATGCCAGTCTAGAATGTTGTTGGCCATTTGGTCTGCGACACTATTTTGGGCTCTGGGGACATGTGTGAATGTGATGGATCCAAATTGTCGACTGAGTTGTTTTGTGCGCAGGAATTTTCTAAAAAGGCAGGGATCACGCACCTGGTAGCAGTTGTTGAGCTGGGAGACAAGTAGCTGGGAGTCAAGGAACACATGAAGGTGACTTATGCCTATTTGGAGGGAGGCAGTCAGGAGACCGGTCACAGCATCATACTCCGCCTGGTTATTGGTAGCAGCGCCTATACATATTCCGTCAAGGTGAATCATCTCGTTGGAAGGGGAGTACAAGACCCATGCTGCAGAAGCCAGGTTGGGAGACCAGCGGCTTGCGCCGTCAGCGAAGCCAGTGTAATGAGGTGGAAAGTGGTCCATCTGTAATCATGCAGAAAGGATGAATGTAAGATGATGGTAAAAAAGTGAAAAACAAAAAGAGAGCAAACTGTACAATGCGGACCAAAATGGGGCCGTGAGTTATTTTATGGATAGAGATTCCGTAGGATGCAACCCGTCATGGGGGTTGCGTAAAGGGAGGCCTTCAGAGTTGGTTTCGGTATGAACATGGAGTTCCTCTGGCCGTGTGTCTATGTGATGTTTGAGAATGGCGGGGTTGAAACCAGGCATTCCGTTAGAGGGCCAGGCAAAGACATCACGGAACTCTTGGAAGAGTTGTGTATAATCCTCAATCTCCCGCTCGCTGCAGGAGGCTCCTAAAGTGATGAGTTCAGGGGCATATCTTGGGAACTTTGAGGGAGGAAGAGGATGTTGTTTCTGACGAACGGGGATTACATCAGGCCATGTGTCAATGTGGTGCTCTATAATGGCAGGGTCAAGACCAGGCATTTCGGTATAGGACCAGGCAAAGACATCATGGAATTCTTTGAAAAGGTTTATGTAGTCCTCAATCTCTTGTTTACTGCAGAATGCTCCTAAAGTAATGAGTTCAGGGGCATGACCTGGAGCAGCAATATCAACTTGGATGACAGGTGAGATGTTGGCCATGTTGCCCTCCTCGAAGGCATCAGGAGCAGGGATAGGGTCCTTGAACCAGTCGACCTTGGTGGGGAGGAAGTCTTTAGACTCAACTGTGAATTGGTTAGCTGTGCTAGAGGAGGATTCTTCTGGGATGAAATAGGAACGATGGTGCATATCGTCCCAGGGATAATCCGGGGCAGTCAGGGCCTCAAGAACTTCCTCATCGGTACGGAAAGTTTGCATCGTCAAATCGGTTGATGGGGGAATGGTAGTAGAAGTGGTGGTTGAAGAGATCATATAGATGATATTAACCTCTTCAGAAGGGGGAGAGACCGGGGGGTAGATCTCCTCAATGGTAGGTGGTGCCGTCTCAAGATCCAGATTGTTCATCTCATAGAGAGCTGCTCTGTAATCCGGGAGATCGGGACAATGATGTGAATAATGCCCGTAAATACCGCATATGGCGCAGGAGTGGTTGGTACGTAGGGACTTATCTTTAGGCTTGGGAGTAGGATTGAGTTCGACTGTTGGGATGTTAGGGTCATCGTCGAGCATCTGCATGTGCTTCTGTAATGCTGGTAACTGTGGGCATTGGTGAGTGGCATGGCCTAACTCATCGCACAGCGAGCATTTGGGAGGAGCACGAAATACTGGAGGGTTTTTTACTGTCTTGGGAGGTGGTACAGCAGTGTAAGGTTGTGGACCTCTGCCCCCAGTGGGTTGGGGAGGAGGAGGGAGCGTCGTAGAGGACGAAGGGGTAGAGACACCGGGAGGTGGCTGAGTGGTAGTAGCCATGGGTTGCACCGGTTGGAGGACGACATCGGGTGTCGGCGGGCGGACGGGAGGTGAAAGGTACCATACAGGTAATCCCAAGGTTAACCCAGGGAGGCTAAGGGTAGCCATGACCGGGGCGCTTACTACTCCCGATGGAGGGACTAGGAAGGGGATCGTATGGATCGGTGTAACACCAATGTGGCTAGGTACCAATGGTGGTTTAGGCAACAAGGGTGGTTGAGTATTAGGTGGTAGGTTGTCATGGGACAAGGTACATAAGTCAGATATTTCGGGCGTAGATGACGGCGGAGGAATGGATTGAAAGGTGGAGGTCATCGGCGCGTCTGAGTAGACTCCAGGCCCCGAAGAGGAAACAAACGAAGTGGCGGCAGGAGAAACAGGTTGTTCAACCATGGGGAGAACGTTTTCAGGTGCCGCGGGAGCACTGGGATCATAGTATGTGAGCTGGTCAATTTTAACCACGCGTCCCTCATGGGGGAACATCATGGTGCGAAAGACCGAAGAGGCAACCGCCCGCATGGCATACATGTAGCTGCGGCCAAGTAAAAGGTTGTAATCCAACTGGGCATTGATTACCTCTATGTCAATAAGGACGGTTTTACCACCTAACTGGACGGGTACGTTGGGTAGGAGGTCTTGGGGCTGGGCCGAACGACCATCATAGGCACGTAACGCAGTGGTGGACTGCTGGAGAGGAGGGGATCCTAGCTTCTGCCATACGAATGTAGACATAACGCATGTGGAGGCACCCTCATCGATGATGCACCGGTGGATGACAAGATTCCTGACGGAGACAGTAACTTGGAATGCTAAGCTGGAAGGTAGGCGTGGTTCAGATTGGTCTAAATCAAATGCCATCAAATGCGAATCATTTGGGTCAATCCCCCCAATGGCGGAAAGTAAAGTATTGCGCTGGGAAGGGCAGTTCTTCAAGACTTCTAGTGCAGACATGGTTGCGGGAGATTGAGCTAGGTCGTCTACGATGTTGTAGTTTGACGCAGCGCGCGCATTAGGGTTATTGTTGATTCGGCGAAGTGGGAAACGAGGTGCTTTTGCAGTGCCGTCTATGGGTGGCGGAGGTATACGTAATGCCTGATCGGTGGGATGGGCGTTAGTAGTTTTATCCGTGGGATTGGCTTCAGAGGTGGAGCCATATTGGTTCCGACGGGTCTGGAGATTGACGTCAGCAGATGACATCATCAGCAAGTGGTGGGTACCTGAATCAAACATGGGTTGATCAGGAGTAGCGTAAGTGATCTGTTGTTGTTGGGGCGCATTGGCTTGATGGGGAGCCAACGGCTGAGTATTCACTACGCCTTGGGTCGGTAAGGGGTTTTGCAGCACCAAAGGGGGTTGTTGAGGTTGGGGGGGGTTGGGTGGCGCTTGGGGAGCCGCATGCCCTTGGCGATGGGCCTCGTCAACCCAGAGTTGCCGAGCTCGCTCTAAGTGTGGGCAAGCATGGGTGTAGTGTCCATAGACCCCGCAAATAGAACAAGGGTGGTTCGTTCGCAAATTGGGGTTTTTAGCCTGCTTAGGTGGGCGATCAGGGTTTTGATTAGCGGGGGCCGCATTATTGTTGTCAGGGGGATTAGCCGGTTGCCCAGCTTGGTCTGCAGGTTGGTTGTTCCCCCGATTACGGCCCTTGCCGCGGTTCTGTTGGCCCTGGTTGCGTTGGTTATTCTGGTTTTGCTGCGGGTTCTGTTGGGCGTAAACTTGCCCTTGGGCAACAGGTGGATTTTGAGGTTGCGCAGGTGCTGGAGCAGGCTGCGGTGGATGATATGTAGGTTGAGGCTGAGCAGGTGCAGCAACTTGAGGGGGTTGCTGATAGGACTGCGGAGCAGGTTGTGGATGTGCTGCAGGGGCTGCCTGTGGCAGATAATAAGCTGGTGGGGCTTGTGAAGGCGCAGGAGCTGAGGCAGCTTGCTGATGGTAGTAAGGCTGAGGGGCGACTGGAGGAGCATAAGCAGGAGTCGCATACCCGAAACACTGAGGTGGACATGAGGGTCCATGGGAATGGTGATGTGTCAGGGGAGCATACGAGTTGGTTGCTCCAGACTGTGAAGTAGCCCGCGACAGGTCGGGGCCAGAGGTAGGACGTGCTATAGAAAATGGTTGGGGATGCGAAGAAACACGGCCAATGATACCATCTGCAGCGTGGGATGCCCCCGGCGCATCATGCTGGGAGGACTCGCCGCGAGGGGCATCAGGTATAATGGTATAAAGGTACCCCGATTGGGCGTAAATGAGGTCGAACTGTTGAGCCTTAAGGATGGCCTCTTCCTCAGACTGGGGTCTTTCTGAGGCTACATCCTTAGCAATAACAGGGAGAAGGGATTTGAGGAACCAATCTAGGAAGATACGGTCGTCTAGTTTAATCTTGCATAAGCTACGGCGTCGATGCCACTCATGGATGTGGTCCGTGATATGGGTAGTCGTGTTTTGTCTACAAGATAGAAGGATCTCAACGCCCGCGTCATAGCGGACAGGCAACTGGAAGAACTGCAGGAAGGTCGAGGCAAGGGAAGCAAAGGTGGCGTGGGTCCCATGAGGTTGCTCGATATACCACTTGGCTGCAGAGCCAGTGAAGGTGCGCTGTAAGAGATGGAGGCGAACTGAGTCATCCACGATGGAGTTAGAGGAACACTATAGGTGGAAAGACATGATATGGTTTTGTGGGTCCTCACCAGCCTTCCCCTCGAACTTAGGGATATCAGAGGGGATCTTGGTAGGCATATGAGGCCATGTAGGGTCGTGTCGAATAGGATCGTTGGTCAATCTGGCCAGGTCAGGTAGGTTGAGGCTAGCCATGAATGGCAAACTGGAAGAAGGGTGTGACACAGTAGTGCTTTGGACCAAGTTGGGGCCAGTGCCCCCAAGTGGAGGGACAAGATGTGAGGTGGTGCCCCCAAGTGGGGGAACTGAGGTAGTGGAGGATGGTCCAGCACCACCATAGGTAGTGTGAGCCACTGACGTAGTGGGGATAGGTATTCCCGCTGTGGGAATAGGTACCGTGAGGGGTACAGTAGATGGGTTCCCCATGGAGGGCATACCCAAAATAGGTGTAGAAACTGGTGTAGTGGTGGATGTGCCACCAATGGTCCCTATGACAAACGGAGTGGAAGTCGTGCCAGCCATGGGGCTATTAGGGGCAGTATAAATAGGGTTCTCAGACTCTGTCTCAGAATCGGAGGTAAAGTAAGGTGCGTCACTATCTGGTGACGGAGACCTACGTCGCTGACGAGTGGAGTCAAGTGACAAGGCTCTAGATCTGTGATGGGTGGTATCAATGGATGATGATCGGAATCTATGACGAGTGGTGTCAAGAGAACCGTGCTGTGGGGGCTCGCCCCTGAGGCGCTGAGAATGTCTCGGGGACTCAATGGTGACAGATGGTGTCTAATCTCTGTGGGTTGAGGTGAGTAAAAACAACTCAAAAAAGGCCTAATGCAACCGAGTGTGCAGAAGGAGAGCTAAAAAGCAAGGCACTCAGGCCAACAACCAACTCAAAACACCCACTGCAGCAGCTGTGCTACAATAGGTGGAGTAACAACAAAGATGGTCAGAATACCAACAAGCAGCAGGTTTCCTAGAAAGAAAAAATGGTGGACTCACTAGACCAAAGGGAGGTAAAGGAGCATGCAAACACCTAACTAAAAGTATTCTGACTCAACTAAACATATCCTCTGCAAGGTGATGAAATCCAAGTCAGACAATATGAGTAGGAAAGCCAAGTGGCTATGATATCCCCCTACCGGGAGGGACACCGGGTAGTCAATCCTAGAAGAATGGCAACTAAGATACCCCGTTCATGACACGTCCAGAAAGGTGAATCTGCCGTTTAGTTCGTTGACCGCAATACCCCTATACAGGGATATCCCGCGAACCGCGAAAGGTAGCCCTTCGGTTACTGAATGGAGTGCGGTATTCCACTCAGGCCTCCGGAACCAGTCTCCCGACTTCAACCCTCCTAAGGGAGAGGCCCTCTGACAAACTGGTCGTGACCGTGCCAAAAAGTACTAGGGGATTTTGGTTCCCTATTTGGACAACAACTATGTCTCAAGTGAAAGTGACCGAGGGGTGTTATTGGAAGCCTATCCCCCCGACCCTACCTAACTACAATGATTCTTTTATGTTCCCCAAGTGGGGTTAGAATGTTGGTTCAATTAGGTACTTTTTAAGGCTCACTTGATTTATGTGACAGAGTGTGTGCTCGTGAGGTGATGAACCCAAAATATAGAAGTGCCACAAGGGGTGCAACTTCCAACTATCAATAATGCTGAAATTGAAATTTTAACTTGCAAAATTTTCTGAATTAAAAATAACGAAATTTTAAAAGAATTCTGTAAAGGGCACAGAAATTATGTTGCAGAAAGGCTGTAAGGTAGTGAGGCTGCAGGTGGGACAGAGGGCTGTTCAGATGCAGAAAATATTGCAGCAAAAGGGGCTGGGCTCAAAACAGGAAAAGAGCAGAAATCCGACCGCGGGTCTGTGGCAAATCAGAACAGGCCGACCGCGGGTTTGAGGGAAACAGCGGCGGTCAGGTCGCGGCTATCGGGCCAACAGAGGCAGTCGGGACGCAGAAAATAGGGAACAAGACGCAGTCGAGTCGCGGCAAAAGGGCTAACAGGCGCAGTCGGGACGCACGAAAGAGGCAGCAAGCCGCAGTCGGGACGCAGGAAAAAGGCCGACAGGCGCAGTCAGATCGCGGCAAATAGGCTGATTAGCCACGGTCGGATCGCAGGTAACAGACTTGAATCCGTCGGCGGGGCGTCGGAAGCAGTCTGAGAGCCACGGTCGGATCGCAGGTAAAGGCCTGAAAGGCGCGGTCAGGACGCGACTGCAGAGGGAAAAGACACGGTATGCGGCGGCCGAAAGGGACAGCCGAAAGTAAAAAATTCAAAACGGAAACCAGAAATTCAAAATCTAGGGGAGTCGCCAAAACTGTAGCTAGGGTTTTACCCCTAGCTTGTGCAAATGAGCACCTACTAAGGAGAATGGACTCCTTAGTAGCAGTTCAGTATATTAAACTAATTAAGCTAAAACAAAAATTAAATTACTTCTAAAGCATGCATGAAACATAAACGTCAAATGGAAAGAATGGCTTTTTGTATTGATATTACCTTCAATGAGAAGGTTTGATGAAGCCCTTTGCAGTGTCCAAGAGGATGCTCCAAGCTTCAAGATGCTCCTTCTCCTTCTCCAATGATGGGAATGGGCCAAAAGTGGCTCTCAAGGTGAAAGTAGTTCAATGGTGAACTAGGGTTTCGAGAGAGATTTTGGCAGAGTAAGGGTTCTTGTGATTGTGGATATGGAATAATGGATCTCCATCACCTATTTATAGTTTTTTGGTGGTGGAGTGCTGACCCATGGTTTTAGGAAACACATGGTTTTGGGCAGCTGTATAGGGTTTTTTCCTCTTTTTCCTCATTATTTTATATTTTTTATTCCCTTTTTAGGGGTTTTTGCTATTTTTAGAGGAAAAAGGGGGTTTTTTTAGCCTTTTTTAGGCTATTTTGATGGTTTTGTGGCCTTTTGGAGGCATTTTAGGCCTTTTGGAGGCTTTTTAATGGGATTTTTGGGGTTTTTGAGGGAAATATGGTAGGAAAATGGACAAATGAGCCATATAATGTGGTAGATGAGGTAGTGAACATTTTTTGGGTGTTAACAACCGGTCTCCTGGCCGCAGCTCTCCAAATGAGCATACGCCACCTTAGAGTTTTCTTGGACTCACAACTCCTTGTTTCCCAACTCAACAATGATTACCATGTACGTGATCCCTATCTTTTCAGAAAATTCCTGCGCACCAAACAAATGGTTAGACAATTTGAATCCATTTCATTCACACATGTCCCAAGAAACCTCAATAGTGTAGCAGACCATATGGCCAACAACATTCTAGACTGGCACACTAATCACATTATACCAAAAAAAAATGTGCATCCACATGCATAACATGTGCCTCCACGGGAATATACAAAAAACAAAATATGCATCCACGTGCATAACATGTGCCTCCACGGGCATACAAAAAATCAAACATGCCTCCACAGGCGAACATAAAGACAACAAGTGCATCCATGTGCATACACGACTATATATCCAAACATATATATACATATGTATATAAACTGTGATAGTCAACATGTCATAGGTGCCCTTAGCACCCAATATACAAAAAATACATCAGCCGTACAAAATAGTGCTTCCCCATATGCTCATCAGCATTTGGGGGAAGATACAATATCATCTAGTCATCATGATCCCTAAACTCCTCTGGCACCTCCTCCACAGGCCCGGTCGGATCATGGCGAGCCCGAACTCTCTGCTCGGCTGGTCCCACTGGATCATCCCGTAGACGGATCCTCCTCTCAGCCGGCCCTGCCGGGTCATCCTGAGCACCATCCCTGTGCTTTGCCACAAAAACAACTGTCCTCAACAAAATCGACCGCCACTCACGCGGCACACTGAAGCAACGCTCCACGATATCACGGTCCAAGTCTCTCCAGCCATCCTCGGGGAGTCCAGCTAGAATCATGTCAAAGGTCTATCTGACACCCTCTATGGCATCATCTCGAGGGCCAACCCCTCACCCACGAGCCGCAAATCCTCCACCACGTGGAGGTGGTACCGCTGCAGCAGGTTGAGCAACCACCATCGCTCACCCCCGACGAGCCACGTAGTCCGCCAGTGGTACAGGCCCAACATCTGCACAATGAAAGTAAACCATCATATACATATCTACCTATAATCATAAACAAATCACATGATATGGTAGAAAGCAAACCACAAAACATACCGTCTAAACCCCATGCCTATCCCTGGGCTCGAGGCATCTCTGGGTCGCCTCGGTATTCCATGCTAGCATATGGGTAATCCTCAATCACCAGGGGAATCTGCTCCCACTGCTCATATATCTCCTCCGTAAAAAACCCGCAGACACCACCACCGCCACGAGGCATCATATGCCCCCACCGCACCATGCGCGGCTCTCTCACCAGCCCATCACGAATGGGCACCCGTGGTCACAAGGTCAGCACCTGCTCGAAGAAAAAGAAACATAGAAAGGAGGCATAACAGAACTCTCCTCCCTCTCGACAGCACTTGTCCAGATCTCTCCGGACACCTGCTAGAAACATCTGAGCCCAGGCATAATAGGTCCCCCGAAGCACAGCGTCTACCATCATCGTTTGTCCCCCTGACAAACGATGTGGCGCCGCGGCACCCAGCACCCGCAGCACACATGCCCCAACATCCCTCATGTCCCACTCCCGTAGTGATCGCAGACTCAACGCGCTGTTCTGCAAAATGGCACCATCAACACAGAAGGTCTGCAGCAAATCCTCCATATCGACACCTAGCGGGATCCTCAGCAGAAGATCTCCTACCTCCCCTAAACGAGGCAACCCAGTGAGAAAGTATACGTCTGTGAGGGTGATCTCCAACCTCTGTCCCCCAATCATAAAAGCACCCTCTGCTGGCACCCACCAACTCACCAACTTGTTCAGGAGCCGTCTCACTGAACGCATTGGTGGGATCTGAGTGAACTTCAGAAGTCCACTCACCGCCAAAGTCTGCTGAACCACTGGATCAGTCTGAATCCTCAGCATGAGATCATCATCTATCTCCCGCTCTCGCCATGAAGTCAACAGTCTCCTCAACATCCTGCCAAAAAATAGAAGAAATTTTTAGCCCCAGCAAAATTTTTTTGTAAAGAATACCATCGCGGATTTTCCATCAAAAGCCGCGATGATCATCGCGGCCTCCATTCAAGAACCCGCGATGAACATCGCGGATATTTGCCAGACAGTCGCGATGAACATCGCGACTATCTCCCATGAACTCACGATGAACATCGCGGGTTCCAACCTCACAGTTGCGATGAACATCACGACTGTCAGCCTAAAACCCGCGCGGTTCATCGCGGGAAGAGACCCGAAACCCGCGATATTCCACATTGGAAGGTCAACGTGGAATTTCACGGCCTTCGGGGGCCCACCGCCAAACAAAAAAGACATAATTGAAAAGACTAAGGCAAATAGGGTTACCTGAAACTCGCAGAATCGAAAACCAATGGTCAAATCTTCCATAAATTGAGAAAGAACTCTGACTGCTCTGCCAAACTCGCACATAACAATGACACGTCATATGGGCCCCACGCCCTATTTATAGAATTCCACCATTTTTCAAACAACCATTCCGGTCTCATACGACGTCCGTTTCTCAAACCGTTGGTACCATTGGAATCAGCACAGCAAGAAATTCATGATAATCTTTCCTTTTCCTGTTTTCATCGAGTCCATTTTTTGACCATTTTTTGGATGCCCTCGTTGCCTCGATTTGCGTGCCACATCGATCGTCACCCATTTTTGACGAGTGTTATATCGCCGGATTCAGTTTTTCACGCTCGTGATGATGCTTGAGATCATTTCTCGCTCTCACCTCCAGATTTTTTGGGCATTTTTCCATGCCCCCCTCGTCGCCTCGGTTTGCGTGCCAATCGACCAGCGTCCATTTTTTATGAACCTTATATCGCCGGATTCAGTTTTCCGCGCTCGTGATGATGCTTGAGATCATTTCTCACTCTCACGCCCATATTTGTCGGGCATTTTTCCATGCCCCCCTCGTTGCCTCGGTTTGCGTGCCACATTTGCCGTCGTCCATTTTTTATGAGTCTTATATCGCCGGATTCAGTTTCTCGCGCTCGTGATGATGCTTGAGATCATTTCTCACTCTCACGCCCATATTTTTAGGGCATTTTTCCATGCCCGCTCGTCACCTCGGTTTGCATGCCACATTGACCGTCGTCCATTTTCAGCAAGTCTTATATTGCCGGATTCAGTTTTCCACGCTCGTGATGATGCTTGAGATCATTTCTCGCTCTCACGACTAGATTTTTCAGGCATTTGTTCCACGCCCCCTTGTCACCTCGATTTGCACACCACATCCGTCGTTCTCCATTTTTGACAATCTTTATATCGCCAGATTCAATTTTCCGCGCTTGTGACGATGCTTGAGATCATTTCTTGCTCTCACGCCCATACTTTTCGGCCACTTTTTCAAAAATGCCCTCTCATTGACTCGGTTTGCATGCCACATTGGCCGTAGCCCCCTTTGGACAATCTTTATGTCACCTGATCCAGTTTTCCGCACTCATAATGATGCTTGAGACCTTTTCTCGCTCTCATCAATCCCTTTTTTTCGGTATAATTTTATCCCTTTTTCGGGCCGAGCAATCCCTTTTACGAAAAAGGCACTTAGGGAGTTTCTGTTAAGCTCTTTTCTGACTCCTAAAACAATGAAAAGATAGCCGAGAAACCTTGCTTCCTTTCATGCTCGCTAAACGTATCTGAAAGGGCGTCTACCTAGTATAAGTTTACCCATTTTCCGGACCTTGTAGACTAATTACGAAAAAGGAATACTCTAGTCACATCGGCTAGAAGAGTTCTCCATTTGCATCATTTTATGCTTTTTCAGGCCTTGGAGACTAACTCACAAAAAAGAACACCAATGGAGTCCACTTACCGCTTTCAGACTCTCTAAACATGAAAGCGACCACGAGCAATCACCATCCTGGGCTTGTAAAACCAATAGGACAGTAATCATAACAACTGTAGAGTCTTCTTATCGTTTTCAGACTCCTTAAAAATGAAAGCACCAATGAGCACGAATAGTCCTAGGCTCACAAAATCCACAGGACAGTACCATCTCAGAGCACACTTTTATACCTTCTTGGAGCTCATTAAAACTACGAAGAAGGACCCAATGGTGCTTCTCGGGGCCACAACAGATCACGTCTACTCATAGGGCAGCTTCCCCATTTTGGTTGCCTTTGTTTAGAGTATTCTACAGTATGTCACCCCGAGAATCCCTCGACAGCACCCATCAGCTTGATCCCCCCAGAGTCAATACATACCTTTCAGTCCCTAAAAAAGAAATGATACCCAAAACCTACAAGTCAGTTCCCTACGCTGCTAGGTCACCCATGTCATCATGCTCTGAACAAAGGAAGTTTGAGTATACCCACTATATGACCCCAGTTACTTCCCATCCCCACAAGTATGTCAGTCCTACCATCAATACTACCACACTTCAGTTCTACACCTCGCGCTCCTATCAAGGAAACATCATTGCCTTGTTAGTTGCTGGTCTCCCTCTGTCGACGACAACCAAATTTATTCCAGAGGATAGACCTAGAGGTCCCTGTGTCTTGGACTCATCACCATTTATGATGAGTGCCTATGAATCATTTCGAGAAGAGTCCTGAGTGCCTCTCCAAATGGTTGTTTCTCACATGCTCAACTTCAACACCTTGATCGCATCGTTGAGACTCGCACAGGGCATTGGTCCGCTTAGTTATTAGTCGAAGACCCCGGATACCTCCTGACTCCTCCACACTTGAGAGTCTACCTATGGATACAACCAGTTACACTTTTTCTATAGATATCCGGGTTGCGCATGGCAACAATATTCAGATGTACCCCAGTTTGATACTCCCTCGAGTATACAGTTACATATACTTCCCAGAGATGGCTTACAGTCATTGCGTCCCTACAGATGTTGGACACCTTCAGTTCCAGCAGTTCATCAATTATTCCAGTGTATCAGTTATTGAGATCAGTCATGTCATGATAATGAGTACATCTGAAAATAATGTCCCCTCTGGACCATTATGACGTACCAGTATATTTTTTATGTATTAGATCCCCGTTCTTGGGACTAATTGTTATGTACATGTCTTGATACGAGCATGGGTATGCCCGCCTCGTCCATTATCAGAGATTATCCCTCATTCATATTGAGGCCATGTAATATTTGTTTATTTTTTGTAGCTTCCAAGGGCCGCGGATCCAGTCTCCAATCGGTCTCTTCTCCTCCCCAAAACCCCAGAAAAAAGACAAAAGAACTATGATGTCTATCGGCCATACGATGAGCTCCTGCCCTCACACATCAGGGGGCAATCTATTAACACCCAAAAAGTGCTCACTAGCTCATTCCCTTATTCACATGACCTATTTGTCCACTTTTCCACCATCTGAGCCTCTAAAGCCAACAAAAGGTCACCAAAAGACCTTAGTACACTCCTTTTTCCCACTCAAAAAGAGTATTTTTCCTAAAAAAGCATAAAAAACCCTCAAAAAGGGTCCAAAATTCCCAAATTATTAAAAAGGGAATAAAAATAATAAAAATATTCAAAAAAGGAAAAAGGAGGGAAAAGCACCTAAACCATGTTGGTCAATACCATTGGTTTCCACAAAACCACAATGGTATTCCCCACCACCAAAACCTATAAAAAGGTGGTAGGGGCTCCTCATTTCACATCCATCCATCTTCCTATCCTCATGCTGCCAAAATCTCCCTTGAGTTTTTGGCCATTGTAGCAACCTTGGAGAAAGGACCCATTGGAGTTTGGAGCTACTCACCCTTGGAGCTTCTCAACTATCTTCATCACTTGGAGGTATTGTTATTGCAAGAACTTGCTTGCCCCCATTTTCAATACAAATTTATTTTTTATCTTTCTTGTTCTTGTTTTTTAATTCAAAAATGCACATGCTAGTTTAGTTTAGTTTAGATTTAGTTTATTGTTTTTGCTTAATATTGAGACTGCTGCTACTAGTTAGCAGGTGCCCATAGCACTGAGCTTGGTTGCAAAACCAAGCCAACATGGTTCATGAGGATGATATCCCTAAAACAACTTTCTGCACACATGATGGCCATTATGAGTTTTTGGTCATGCCCTTTGGCCTCACTAACGCTCCTTCCACATTCCAGGCCTTAATGAATAAAATATTTCGTCCCTACTTGCGTAAATTAATTATGGTATTCTTTGATGATATCCTCATCTACAGTAAAACATGGGATGAACATCTCTAGCATCTGGATCTTGTCATGCAACTCTTCTATGACCATCATCTCCATGCCAAGCAGTCTAAATGTGTTTTTGGACAGAAGGAAGTTGAGTATCTTGGGCACATTATCTCAGCACAAGGGGTTCGTGTGGATCCTGCCAAAATCGATGCCATGAACAATTGGCCGCATCCTCAGACGCTCAAGAGCCTTCATGGTTTTTTGGGGTTGACTGGATACTACCGCAAGTTTGTCAAGGATTATGGGAAGATTGCAGCTCCATTAACTGCTCTATTGAAAAATGATGCTTTTACATGGACACATGCTGCTCAGTGTGCATTTGAAAAACTGAAACAAGCTATGTGTACTACACCTGTTCTAGCTATGCCCGATTTTTCCAAGCCCTTCAGTATTGAGAGTGATGCTTGTGGCAATGGACTTGGTGTTGTTCTCCTTCAAGATGAACACCCCATTGCGTTCACCAGCAAAGCCCTTTCAGGTAAGAATTTAGCTGCCTCTACATATGAGAAGGAAATGATGGCTATTTTGCATGCAGTACAGAAGTGGCAACCATACCTATTAGGGAATCATTTCTGCATCAAGACTAATCACCAGAGTTTGAAATATTTCTTGGAACAGCATATCTCCTCCCTAGCACAAAAAAAATGGGTTAGAAAACTCATGGGTTATGACTATGAGATCACTTACAAAAAGGGTAATGACAATATTGTGGCAGATGCTCTTTCTCGGACATTTGATGCCCAAGGTTCTCTTTCAGCTATTTCTATGCCTTTTCCAAATTGGTTACAATCTGTTCAACAGGGTTATGTCAATGACTCTTCCTTATCTCAAATCATCCAACGCTTGACCAACAACCCTTCTGTTGTACCACATTACTCTTGGGATGGTGCTTCTCTGAGATACAAGGGTCATTTGTTGCTTCCCTAGAGCACAGATATTCAACAGGTTGTCTTCTATGAACTCCATGCTTCTCCATCAGCAGGGCACTATGGGTTCCTCAAAACGTATGAACGAGCACGACATAACTTCTTTTGGCAGGGCATGAAAAGGACAATTCAACAGATGGTTGCTTAATGTGATACCTGCCAACGAAATAAGGGTGAAACAACACTCTTTCCAGGATTGCTCGAACCCTTTCCCATACCTACACTGATTTGGATAGATATTTCTATGGATTTCATTGAATGGCTCCCTACATCTGGTGGGAAGACAGTGATTCTCGTTGTGGTTGATTGCCTCTCCAAATATAGTCATTTTTGTGCTCTCATCCATCCGTATACAACCTCCTCCGTCGCTCAAATTTTCTTGGACCAGATCTTTCGTCTTCATGGCATCCCTTCTTCCATTGTCTCGGATTGTGATGCGACTTTCACTAGTCATTTTTGGACATAACTATTTCGCCACACTGGCACCAAACTGAAGATGAGTTCAAGGTATCACCCACAAACAGATGGTCAGATTGAAATTATCAATAAATGCTTGGAAACTTATCTTCGTTGCTTCACCTCTGAACAACAACATCAATGGGCAAAGTGGCTCCCTCTCGCTGAATGGTGGTACAATACCTCTTACCACACTGCCTCTAAAATGACACCATATGAAGCAGTCTATGGTCAGGCACCTCCAGTTCTTCTTCCATACACCCCCAACAGTTCACCAGTTCAGGAAGTTGACATGGTCCTTTGAAACCGCGATCAGATTCTTCGCATTTTGCGGGACAATCTTCACATGGCAAGAAATTGCATGAAGCAACAAGCTGATCAGCACCATTCTGAGCGCACTTTTCAAGCAGGCGATATGCTTTTTCTTCGTCTCCATCCGTATAAGCAATCCTCCCTGAAACTCAAAGGGTGTCATAAGCTCTCTCTAAAGTTCTATGGGCCATATCAGATTGTTCAGAAGATTGGGTCCGTTGCTTATAAATTGGAACTTCCTCCTTCTTCCCACATTCATCCAGTATTTCATGTCTCTTGTCTGAAGAAATTTCTTGTAACCAACATCAGTGGACAAACTATTTTACCCGAACTGGATAATGAAGGATCCATCCTTTTGGAGCCGGAGGCCATCCTCAATCGGCGCACTCGTCAGCTTTGCTCTCGCTCTATCACAGAGGTCTTAATTCAGTGGCATGGAATGCAACCAGAGGATGCTACATGGGAACCGCTCCTTCAGATTCAACAACAATTTCCACATCTAAAGCTTTGAGGACAAAGATTTTTTTAAGGGGGAGGGGATGTTAGGAACCCATGTCTTTACTTTGTTAGTATATTGTTGTTGGACGCATACGCTTTGTAAGTCGTCCCGTAGTATTTGTTGATCAATAGTTTGTGTTATTGTTGTTGGCGCATATGCTTTGTAAGTCGCCCGTAGTATTGTTGATCCATAGCTTGTAGTGGCCCATGTTTTTGACCCATAGTATTGGCGCCTAGACTTAGTATATAAGTGTGTGTTGAGGCCTATGAAGGTACTGTGAATTTATTTGTATTGAGCTTGCTCAAAGGAGGTTGCCCCCTCGAAGTGGCCTACGATCAATATAAAAGTGATTCTGAGTTCTATCATTTTTGCTATTTCGCATATTCTTATTAATTAATTGTTGCAGGTGCTTCACAGGTTCAATAGGCGGCTCCTGAATGTTGACCTGATCATCCATTGTATCTGGAGCTTCTTCACCAATTTTAGAGGCAGGCAGAGAATCCATATCCAAGAGATAGAGCTTTTGTTGAACACATCTATGTCCCCGAGTGAATTTCTCATCACAATTATACCAAAGCCCTTTTCTCTGCGTGCCTGCATCTCTGTTTCAGATAAATGCTTAATAGGAGTTGGTTGAGGAGCTGGCAGGATGGGAGGTCGTTGAGAACCCATATTTCGAAAGGGAACAAAAGTGGGTTTGGAGCGTTGTTGGGCTGCAATCTTGTCTTCTGCCAACTTAGCCAACCCTAGTATTTCCATCATTGTGTTGGGACATAACATGTTAACCTCTGACCGGATTTCATCCTGAAGACCATTGCTAAAACAAATCCTGTAGAATTCATCAGACAATCCTTCTATGTGATTGGCTAGTTTCTCAAATTCTGTCTGATACTCTCGCACAGTGCCACTTTGACGAAGTTTAGTGAGTGCTCCGGTGAAGTCATCAAAAGCACTAGGACCAAATCGTTGTAGAAGGAGTTGGAAAAAATATGTCCATTTTGGATCATCATGAGCCTTGATGTACCAACAATACCATTGAAGGGATTCATGTTCCAAATGAAAGGATGCAAGTGGAACTTTCTGGACATCAAAAGTATTATGCATACTAAAATACTGTTCTACACGATAGATCCATCTAGTCGGATCAATACCATTGAAGCGAGGAAATTCAAGCTTCGGACCATGGAAATTGTTGGAAGAAGAGAACCCATTGGCTGCAGAAGATTCTTGTTGTCGGTTATTGTTCATGGCTGAATCCTAAAGATGGATGCCAAGAAAGTTTTCATCCAGATCTTGGAGTTTGGTTTGGATGGCTGCAAGTGCTTCCTCCATGGTTTTTGCTCCTGCGCAGGTGACAACCATAACCATGATTTTTTTGGGGGGGAATGGATAGAAAAACACAAACAAAAGCTTATTTAGTAAAGGGAAATTTGGATTTGGGAAAAACTCGGATGGGTAATTGGGGTTTGACTAGGTTTTGGACACTTTCTGATGGACAGGGAAGAAAAAAATGGGGATTTCAGAAGCAGGGTGTAAGAATGAGAAAATTTGTCAAAGAGGGTCAAAGAAGCAGAAATAGGGAATGAACGTGGTGGCAAAATTTGGAGGTGAATGGGTGAAAATTGAAGAAATTATGGCAAACCCTAAAAATAGACAAATGTGAGATTTATGGCTTTGGGAAGTAGAATTTGGGACA
This sequence comes from Larix kaempferi, assembly GCA_027924585.1. Taxonomy (NCBI): domain Eukaryota; kingdom Viridiplantae; phylum Streptophyta; class Pinopsida; order Pinales; family Pinaceae; genus Larix; species Larix kaempferi. The sequence continues at coordinate 10,400,270 of BSBM01000936.1, forward strand.
GGGTCCTCAGGAATGAAATATGCATAATGGTATTGCAGGGGTGTCTGGGAAGTTTCAAGGGAAACAGAGTTAAAACAAGGGAGATATGGTGAATTTTTTTTTCTTTTTTTTTCTTTTCAGAAATGGATCTGCAACAGCGTGGAAGTGATCAGCAACAGTTCAGCTGAAAAAAGATATGGACCCTAGTTATGTTCAGCTTCCTAACAATTCAGGGGTTTCACTCAGCCACCAATGTTGTCTAATGATTTGCGTATTGGGGCAGTACCCCTCAATCCACGACTCAGGTAAAACTGATAACCGCTTTTCCACAAATGACAACTCTTGGTTTACCTTGCGGGTGGGAACTAGTCAATCAAGTAGGGGTCATTTCCCTTTTCGCTGGCAGGTCCTCTCAATGGGATAGCTATTTTGGGGTTCCTGTGGTACTCCTCACAATGAGTTTTAGGGCTTATGCCCAAGTACTTCCCACAGTTAAGCGAATAGAGATTATTCCCAGATCTGAACTTGCAACAGATGCAAAAAAAAAAAATTGGTAGAAATTCCACCCAACGAGCCCAAGAAAGTGCTCTGATACCAGATGTGATGAACCTGCAACAATTGATTAATGAAAATATACGAGAGTAGAAATAATAGAAACTCATAATCGCTTTTATTGATCGCAGGCCACTTCGAGGGGGAAACCTCCTTTGAGCAAGCTCAATACAAATAACTTCACGGTACCTTCATTGGTATCAACACAAACTTATATACTAAGTCTAGGTGCCAATACCATGGGTCAATACCATGTGTCAATACAAACCATGGGCCAATACAAACTATGGATTACTACGGGACGACTTACAAAGCATATGCGTCCAACAACAATAAGACAAACTATGGATCAACAAATACTACGGGACGACTCACAAAGCATATGCGTCCAACAACAATATACTAACAACGTAAATAGAAGGGTTGACATGGGTTCCTAACACATAAGGTGTTGTGTGTAGGATTATGGTGTCCCTCATTTTTTCAAGAAAAAATTTGTACTGCAAAAAATGTGACATTTTCCAATGAGTGGGAAGCCTTTTGATCCATATCGATATCGGTGGCCACCCACCTATTCCATTGGCTCAAAACAGTTTCCCATTTTGCCAATTTTCTAGTAATTGTTCTATGGTTTTTCAGGTCCTAAACTTCCGTGGCCATTTTGAGGCCCTAAACGACCTTTTTTGGCAATTTGGGGGGCCAAATGGTTACCAACAACATGCATTTGGCCTCAGTCGAAAGTTGTAAATCTTGAATAGACCTTCCCAACGGGCTACTGAGCGCCCCAAACGGAGATTGCATGCAAAAGTTATGACCTTGAGAAGTTGATTGTTCAACTAACCACCTCGGGGCCACAATATTTATGACGGTTCATCTTCTAGGGTTAGGTTTTTGGATGTTTGGGATTCTTTCCCTCATGCTTATGATAAATAGGCCCTTTCGGCCTCTCTTTGTATTCATCTTGGCACGATTGAGCATAGCGGCCACATCTCTTCTCAGAGATAGCTACCACCATTCTAGCTAGTGTATTTTACAGTCTGTTATATTTCCACTATTTAATAGAATATGTGTTTATTGTATCACTGTGTTCTTTGCAATATATCTCTGTATATGATTCTGTGTCTGCTCTTTCATTTCGTTCCCACATAAATCTGGATCAGTGGTATCAGAGCAATTTGCTCTTTGATTGTTTCTCGGTGCATTTCCCCGACGAGGTCAGAATACAGAGAGTTGGGTCTCGAACTAGTTTCACTTGGGGAAGATCACTCTCGCTGCCCCAAATGGCCTTCCATGGTGGACGAAAAAGAGAGACGATGGAGTAGGAGATACTATCAAGTTGTTTCTTGAGGAATCCCTCGTGCGACAGAGGAATGAGATGATGGATAATTTCATCTAGATCCTTAGACGCATGTCGACAGCAACAAATACACCTTCGACAAGCAGTCATTTTGGAGATGCGACTCCCTTCAAGGTACACGTTAACTTTGATATCCATTTATTTGAAGGCCAGATCGATGCCGATGCCATAGATAAATGGTTGAATCTACTCGAAGGGTATTTCTCTATCCACATTTTTTCCTATAGGGAAAAGATTGTCTTTGTGCTCCTCAAGGCCGTCCCCCATGTCAAAAATTGGTGGGAAACTTATTGTGATCAAAACTCATTAGATGAGTCTGGATTGTTTGAATATGCCAATCCCACTTGGACCTCTTTTATAGATGTCGTCAAGGAACAATATTACCCTGTTGGAAACTATGATGACCAGTACACAAAATGGACCATTCTGCACCAAGAGAGGGACCAAATGGTGTCGGACTACACCAACAAATTTCATACCTTGCGCACAAAGCTATCTATCAAGGATTCCGAGCGGAACCTAGTACTGAAATATCGCAGTGGCCTACATCGATACATACAAACAGAGATGGATTTCCTGGAAATATATTCACTCAAATCCACCGATCAATATGCTGCCAAAATTGAGCAAAAATTTCAACAAAAGAACAAGCGTGACTTCAGATCTATGCAGAAGCAGGGCATGGGAAACTCTGGCTCGCAGAACACGGGGCAAGGAGAGGACAACTAGTCCCAACCACAAGTGAATAAGGGTAATGAAAAGACAAAGAATGACACCGGGAAATGGTGCGAGTTCCACAAAATCCCCTGGCACAACACTATTGAATGTCGCTCAAAACAGTCATTGGTGGTTGAGATCAAAGCTTCAGAATTAGATCCCAGTTTCGATTCTAAATCAGAACCTAATTTCACAGCTGCACAAAAAGGGAAGTAGATCATTGATGCAGAACCTAGTGTCGTTGTTTCCACCACGTAGATTCAACCAGAGGAACCTGAAGAGTCGAAGGAAGGGGAGCGCCTTTTCCACTCACAGATGTAGGTGAAGGGAATTCCCCTACACTTTGTTGTGGACGGCGATAGCCAGAAGAACTTGATCTCAGCAGAATTCATCAAGATATTGGAGCTACCAATAACACCACACCCACAACCATACACCATTGGATGGCTAATCGAAGGACGAGGGATCCACGTCAGTCACCAATGTCGCCTACCATATGGCATCAAGCCCTTCAAAGATGAGGTATTGTGTGATGTGGCCCCACTTGAAGTATGTAATGTTCTTTTAGGATAGCCATAAATGTGGAAGCGCCATGCTGTATATGAATCATGACCTCGTAGTGTCATTGTCACTTTGGGAGGACAACTCTATCGGATACTAGAGATAGTTGCACCTACCCCAACCAAGTAGGGCAGGAAGATAATGTCCCACACTGGGAAATTTTCCCTATTCACAATTTCCATTGAAGGAGAACATCAGATCGCAAAGACATCCACAACCTATGCACATTATCCTTCTACTCAGCAGAAATAAGAACACAAAGTCAGTGTAGCATCACCTATTCAGGTACCTCTACAGTGCAAGGCCACGCATTCAAGGTGCTCCTCCAAAAAGAAACCATCCACACCGGTGCAGACCAAGGATACCAAAACAACCAAAACTTTTGAATAGCTCCAGTGCATCCATCAACAACAATTACAACCCTCTGAAGATGTCAAAGTAGGGAAACCTTTCCACTTCAGCAAATGCTGCACCAGGAGCTCAAATCGACACACAGCTCGACATATGATAAAGGATTTGACTAAATGGAGACCATTGCTTCCTAATGGGGGGGGATTGATCCAGATGGATATCGGTGGCCACCCACCTATTCCATTGGCTCAAAATAGTTTCCCATTTTGCCAATTTTCTAGTAATTTTCTATGATTTTTCGGGTCCTAAACTTCCGGGGCCGTTTTGAGGCCCTAAACGACTTTTTTGGGTGATTTGGGGGCCATATGCACAATGCTTGGTTGCCAATGACATGCATTTGGCCCTAGTTGAAAGTTGTAAATCTTGGATAGACCTTCCCAATGGGCTACTGAGAGCCCCAAACGGAGATCGTATGCAAAAGTTATGACCCCAGGAAGTTGACTGTTCAACTAACCACGTTGGGGCCGCAAAATTTAGGACGGTTCATCTTCTAGGGTTAGGTTTTTGGATGTTTGGGATTTTTTCCCTCATGCTTATGATAAATAGGCCCTTTCGGCCTCTCTTTGTATTCATCTTGGCACGAATGAGCATAGCGGCCACATCTCTTCTCAGAGATAGCTACCACCATTCTAGCTAGTGTATTTTACAGTCTGTTTTATTTCTACTATTTAATAGAATATGTGTTTACTGTATCACTGTGTTCTTTGCAATATATATATGTATATGATTCTATATGTGTTATCTTATTTCGTTCCTGCATAAATCCGGATCACCTTCGAGAAGGGATGCGATGCCTCTCTTCCCATCACCGCACTCAAACCCTTTGATAAGTGGGCCCTATAAATCCACATGTGCATAGAACGGGTGCGTAGTATATCGTTACCGCAACAATGTATTTTACATGCTGGTCAAAGGCTACACTAGTAAAAGCCTGCACACTGCCAGAGACATCCACACAATTTATTTTCGAGCACATCATCATCAGGTTTGGTTTCCCCAAGGTGCAAATGAGTGAAAAAGGAACCATTTCCTCAATTCCACCATCCGTGTACTTACGTAAGAATTCATGGTCTACCATTAGAAGAGCACACCCTACCACCCTTAAACAAATAGTACATTGGAAGTGTTAAACAATAATTTGGAGCAGGTGCTTACAAAGGTATGTGCTGTTTATCATGATGACTAGGACTAGTGCATTCCAACAGTGTTATGGGCCTACATGACAACATGCAAAATGCTCACCAAGCACACCCCATTCCTATTGTTATATGGTAAGGAACCGATGATGACGCTTGAGTTCATATTTTCGAATATATGCATTTCCATAGCTACATGGATGATAGATAATGAATCACTCCATCACAGGCTTGATGAATTAATGGAATTGGAAGATGATCAGTTCCTCGTAGGTTTAAACCAAGTGGTAGAGAAAAATATGAAAAAATAATGGAACGACAGGAATATCAAGACCATAATACTGGAACATGGAGCATTCGTACTCATGTATGACAATAAGTTTCTCAAGAACCGAGGCAAGTTGAGAATGAGATGGTTGGGTCCATTTCGTATATTGTTCATTATAGAAGTTGGCGCAACAAATATTGCCACTATAGAAGGTCATCCAATGAAAGGAATCATCAATGGAAGTAGGCTTAATCTCTATCATGGACCATAGGGGAAGGAAAATCTGTACGTCCTTGTCAATCATAAGAGAAATAATGTAGTATAGAGTTTAGGAGTTACTATCGAATAAATCTATCCAAGTAGATCTGGAACAAAATTCGAGGAAGTTCCTTCTATTTTGTTTGTATTCTTCTTTAGTAAAAGTACATATAGTAGATGTTAGGGACAGATCCAATAAAGGGCATGGTAGATAATAGTATATATGAAGCATGCTGGGACCACAAGAATTGAAAGGTGACAACTGTCTGATTAGATAGGTAATAAAAAGTGACTTGTTTTTATTTATGGTTAAATAGGTCAGTTAATTAGAGAAGTAGGTTGAGGTAGGTCAATTTTAATTTTAAAAGAGAAAGTGCAATGGCTCGCTGCATTTATGGAATGATTGGAAATTATTAGGCAAGATTGGGATATGGTCAGTTCAGGAAATCATTGCTTGCAGGAAGGATAGATCATGCTCCAAAAAGGTAAATCATGCATATTGAGGGGTGTGTGTAAGGTTTTATGATAGGAAAAAGGTACAATGATGACATCCATAGGGTACAATCAAAGTCAAGTTGTGTTTAAAATCAATAACGACTAGGTGAACATTGCAATTCTATCAAAGAGTTGAGTAGCAAATGAACATAGTGAACAATCAATGAGTAGACTTGTCATCACAGAGAGACGAGAGGCAACAAAAAATTGGTGCTACAATGTTGAAATATATAACACATAAATCACGTCTGAAGGCCAAATAATTTAAAGAATCCGACATGGCAGTGGTGGATATTGACACCAGGGTAGACATCAAAGTTTCATTGCTTGGAAAAGTGCCCTTTATGAATTTTATGGATTTCAACCTCCAAGATGGACAATTTTCCAAGACTAAAACCCTCGACGTATGCAAAGATCATTGAGGAACTAGACAAGACAGAGATGGTTATTGCAAAGATATTTTTTAATCACGGTATCATGACATTATTGAATGTTCCTCATTTTGGGCATGGATTAAGCATCAAAAGATGTATAAGATTATTGTTGAGTAGGTTGCACAGAGGATTCCTATGGTTAGATCAAACGTATCCAATTGATGAGGAGGTGATTAATAAGGTATTAGGTTTGTCATGTACAAGTGAAGATCCCTCCAAATCCATAACAACGTACGACATGAAAGTAGATTAGGCCTATCAAAAGTATGGTACACATAGAGGGACTATAGGAGCGGTGAAGTCGACTATCACAAACCCTAAGATAAGGTTTGCAACACAATTCTTGGAATGAAAATTGGTTAGTAAATGTAGAAAGGATAAGTGCCTTGTGTGGGTGTTGTTCATAGTCGATCAGTGCATTCAAGGCATCCAGATGAACTGGGCCAAGTACCTACTAGTAGAATTTATTGAAGATTGCCTGGAGACATAGAATCTGAGTAAGGAGTTTCACTTAAGCTGGGTATTGTTGCTAATTGAGATGATATGTTAATTTTGAACATTAATTCAACATACTCTAGGATATTTACTGAGATAATAACATGTACAACATATTAATCATATCAAGCATGTCAATCATGTCAATCACAACAAGAGGCAAACATAAGAGACAATAAACACATAGAGTTTCGTGGGGAAAACCCTAAGGTGAAAAACCCCACAACTTCCTTAGAGATAGATAGAGCAATAATACAACCAAGGTACAACCAAAGTACAAGAGATAGTCTTCTACTAGCAGCTCCTCCTCCTCCTCAACTAGTGCGCCACTTTCCGAGTGATGTACAAGTGAATAATGAGATCTCCAAATAGAGATCTCCCGATCTCCATTTATACTTGTCATGTCTTTCCCAATAAACTAAAGGGTCTGACTTGTCTAGCTTAGCCTAATAACCCATGGTTAACTTAATTAGGGCCAACCCCACACATGGTGGTCTAATAACCCATCGGAAAGTTATGACACTTGTCAATACAAATGATGACACTTCCTTATAGAGGAATAACACATCTCTATAGGAGTATAATATACATAGATGAAATACATAGGTGAAATACATTCCGAAGTTACATATACATCAACACTCCTTCTTAACTAGGAAGGTATTTCTCGACATAGATCTGCTAGCACAAGTCTTCTTCTCTGGATCATCATCAGCGAATCATCATCCTCGAATCATCGTCATCGTCATGGCAACTGCTATCTCAATTAATCTATGAATCTACTTGTCATAGGAAGTTCTACAGAGCCAGTCCTTTTTCATACTGGATGTAGGCCCACCACCTACAGGTCTTCATCATCACTATCCGTACTGTGGAATCCTCAAGACTTATTACGTGAGTCAACAAAACATCGAAAGAGAATCCCAGGACTGATTACGAGCACACAGCTCAACCTATCGGATCTCCCAGGACATTTTACATTCTACTGCACAACCTGTCCATGGCCACAGAGTATCACGAAGCACAACCCAGATGCACATCTACGCCATGGGAGAACACATCTACAACCATGCGAGAATGGCACATCACTTATATTGTAGCCATGGGAGAACACATCTACAACCATGCTCAAATGGCCCAACACTTATATCGCAGCCATGGGAGAACACATCTACAACCATGCTCGAATGGCCCAACACTTATATCGCAACCATGGGAGAACACATCTACAACCATGCTCGAATGGCCCTGGAAATTACATCACGACCATGGGAGAACACATCTTCCACCATGTCGGAAAATCCAAGCAATTACATCGCGACCATGGGAGAACACATCTACAACCATGTCCAAAAATCTCATGTGCATCTGTGTCTTCAGAACTCATCACACATAATCCAACTGATTATGTAATGTATCCACCTGATACATGTCATCACATATGATCATCCTGATCATCATCACTGCATCGTCTCGATGCATGTCATCTGGAGAAACATCCTGAAGCTCGTCATCCATGATCATCCTAATCATACAATGAATCCACCTGATACATACCAAGTATCTACCTGATACGTATCATCATACATGATCCACTTGACCATACAATGTATCCATCTAATACATACACAGATACATGATCCACCTGATCATACAATGTATCCACCTGATATATATCAACATACATGATCTACCTGATGATACAAACGTATCCACTTGATACATATACAGATACATGGTCCAAGCATCCAACATGATGCGTATACATATACATGATCCAACTTATCATAACAAGTATCCAACATGATGCATACATACATACATATAAATGATCCAACTGATCATATCCATCATCCAACATGATGCATACATACATACATATAACTGATCCAACTGATCATATCCAACATCCAACATGATGCCTACATACATACATATAAATGATCCAACTGATCATAACAAGCATCCAACATGATGCATATACAGAGCAGTAACTGGAGCATCGTCCTGATGCTCATCATCCAACGCTTACATCCACAGCCATGTGAAGGATCCTCCTCTCATCATGCTTGGAATGGCTCCAGCAAATGTGTCCATCACTTATTCCTCGAAGTGTCGTTGATATGAAGAACACCAAGCCTCTCTCTGGAGTACTCGAACTTCACTCTGGCTAGTGGTTTCTTCAACACATCTGCAATCTGCTCATCCATCGCAATATACAGGAGCTTCACTGCTCCTCTCTACACCATATCCCTGATATAGTGATATTTGATCTCAATCTGCTTTGACCTGTAATTGAACACTGGGTTCTTAGAAAGCTTCACACAACTCTGGTTGTCACAATAGATACCAGTAGCATCCAACGGAAGATCAAATAACTCAAACAATAGCTTCCTCATCCATACTGCCTCACAACTAGCCGAACAAGCTGCAACATACTCTGCTTCAGTTGTACTCAGTGCTATGTAGGATTGCCTCCTGCTAAACCAAGAGATCACACCTGATCCCATACTGAAGCAACACCCAGATGTGCTCTTCCTATCTGTAGCATTGCCTGCCCAGTCCAAATCAACATAACCCTACAGGTTAAACTTTTGATTCGCATCATACTTGAGCCCATAATCAATTGTACCCTTTAGGTACCTCAGAATATGCTTTATAGCAACTAGGTGAACACCTCTGGGATCCGTCAGGAACTGGATCAATATGTTCACCGCAAAGCAAATATCTGGTCTCGTGTTCGTTAGGTAAATCAAGGACCCAATCATCTGACGATACACTGTGACATCAACCGGATCAGATGAAGCATCACACAGAAGCTACAGGTTCGATGCCATAGGTGTGGCCATGGCCTTGTAGTCCATTATCCCGAACCTCTTCAGTATCTACACTGCATACTTCCCTTGTCCAAGGAAGATTCCATCTATACTCTGCCACACCTCCATGCCTAGAAAATAGTGCATCATCCCCAAGTCCTTCATCTCGAACTCGGCTGCAAGCTTCCTCTTGGTATCGAAAATCAAACTATCATTACCTATTACAAATAGATCATCTACATACAACAGTAGTATCACAGGATTGCCTTCCTCAACCTTGTAGTAAAGGTTGGAATCCACTTTACTCTTGGTAAAGCCCAAACTAGATAGAAAGATGTCTATCCTCCCATACCAAGTCCTAGGAGCTTGCTTCAAGCCATACAAGGCTTTCTTCAACCTGCACACATATGACTTCCTGTCATGTGTCTCAAAACCAAGTGGCTTCTCCACATACACTTCCTCCTCAACTACACCATTCAAGAAGGATGTCTTGACATCCATATGGTGTATATTCGATTTAATCACTGCATCCAGAGCAAGTACTGATATGATGGAAGTGTATCTGGCTACAGGAGCAAAAGTTTCTTCATAGTCAATTCCTTCTTTCTGGGAGAAGCCACGAGCTACAAATCTCGCTTTGTATTTCTCTATGCTTCCATCTGGAGCATGCTTGATCTTGTAGATCCATTTGGAAGTCACAATAGACTTCCCTTCAGGTCTTGGGACAACATTCCAAACATCATTCTTCATTATTGATTGGTATTCCTTGACCATGGCATCCTTCCATTCTTTCTTTTCCGTTGCCTCTTCATAACTGGAAGGTTCTTTGTTCATGATATCACAAAGTAAATCAACATAGCTGGTATGCGATTTGGTCCTCTTCTTTGCTCTATGTTCTTCTTATGGAATTCCATACCTTTCTGCATATTGAATGCGATCTCTAGCCCATGCAGGTTTCCTCTTGTGAGAGTCCTTCTCACGAGGTGGATCTACAAGTTTTTGCGGATCTTCAATTTCACGATCAACATTTGGAATTTCTTCAGTCATGGTAGTATCTTGAAATATGGTTTCCTTTAGTTCTTCATGATCTTCAACAAGTGTCTTCCTTGATTTTATGAATGCTGATTTTTCATCAAATGTTACATCCCTGCTGAAATCAATCTTCTTGAACCCTGGAAAGTATATTTTGTAAGCCTTCGAGCTTTCACTATAACCCACAAAGATACCCTTCTTTCCTGAAGGATCTAGCTTAGTCCTCTTTTCCATGGGACATAAGTATATACTGGGAAACCAAATATTCTGAGATGGCTGACTTCAGGTTTCTTACCAGAGAATACCTCTTCTAGTGTCTTGTTGTCCAATATCTTGTGTGGTGTTCTGTTCTGCACATATACAACTGTCTTGGCTGCTTCTGCCCATAGATGCATAGGCATATCCTGGTCATGCAGCATTTCCTGTGCTGCTTCCATGATTGTTCGATTCTTCCTTTCTGCAACTCCATTTTGTTGTGGATTGTAGGGAGCAGTCAACTCCCTCTTAATCCCTGAATCACTGCATAGCTTCTTGAATTCTCCTGAAGTGAATTCTCCGCCATTGTCGGATCTGAATGTTTTGATCTTTTTATCAGTTTGGTTTTCTATCAAGGATTTGAATTCCTTGAAATTATCAAACACTTCATCCTTGTTCTTCAAGAAGTAAACCCGAGTCTTCCTGGAGAAGTCATCAATGAAAGAGACATAGTAAACATACCCACTCAGAGAACTGGAAGACATTGGTCCGCATACATTTGAGTGGATAATTTCCAAGATTCATTTTGCCTTGTTTTCACTGTTTGGAAATTCCTTCTTTATGTTCTTTCCTTTTGCACATCCTTTGCAAACACCTTCATGCTTGGTCTTAATTTCAGGAAGACCCTCTACAACTTTGCTTACAATTGGTAGTTCTCTATAGTGCACATGAGCAAGCCTTCTATGCCAAAGTTCACTTGGCTCCATGGATTCATGTACCATGGCATGTTCAGGTTGTCCCTTCAGCTTGTACAACCCTCCCTCTTGCTCTCCAATCACTACTGCATCATCTATGGTCTTACCTTTTGGCCACATAAGTACTTGGCCATCTATAAATGCAACTCTCATACCTTTTGCATCCAGTGCAGATATGGAGAGTATATTCTTCTTGAGCCTAGGTACATATAGAAATTCTTTCATCTTCAAAGACTTCCCAGAGTCTAGATTGTAGGAGGCTTCACCACTTCCTTTGATAGGATATTGGTAGTCATCCCCAAGTTTCACCTTATGGGGTGACTCATGTTCAGATAGGTTTACAAAAGATTCTTTGAACCCAATCATGTGTTTGGAAGCCTCACTATCAATAAGCCAATCATTACATCCATGAGAGATAGTACCTGTGAGAGCAGAGATTAAAACATATTCATCTTCACTTGATGAATCATCACTTTCTTATCTAGCCTTCTTCTTGGGAGGTTCATCATCCTCAGTAGCATGAGCATGATATTTTCTTTTATTTCCCTTCTTCTTTTTGTTGAAGTTGTTATTGTTTTCCTTCTTGTTCTTGGGACAATTTGAGGCAAAGTGCCCTTTCTCATTACATGTGAAACATCTTAGATGTTTCCTATTTTTAAAGTGGTGAGAAGGTTTCTTAGAATGAGAATGCTCCCCCTTGAACTTGCTTCCCTTCTTGGTGTGAGCAGTGAGAGCTTGATCTTCATTTCCCATATTTTCTTCTCGGGCCACAAGCCTAGCTTCTTCTTGAGAGCATTCCTCCCGCAGCCTACTGAAGGAGATCAACTTCTTCCTTGCACAGATTCCTTGGATAAAGGAGTCCCATGATCTAGGTAGGCCATTTAGTGTGGTCATGACATCTTCACGATTGTCCACAATTTCATCCATAGCTTCAAGTTGTTCCTTGATCTGAGAGACCTTAGAGAAATAGGATTGATTGGTCTCTCCATTCTGAAGCTTTACCCCTTTCAATTGGTTCCACAGGGTCATCTTTCGATTTATGTTCTTCCCTTCAAATAGCTTGGTAAGGGAATCAAACATCTCCTTGGGTGTCTTCAGAGATGACACATGTGGGATGAGATGGTCCCTGATAGAATCAACAATAATCCTCTTTTCCTTTACCAAGTTCCTTTTGTGAAGAGCCTTAGCCTCTTCTCCCTCTGGGACAGGGACCTCTTCACTTATATAAGTGTCCAACTCATTTTCTTCCAGGATTAACCCAATCCTATACTTCCATGCTGGGAAGTTATCAGCCCCTTCAAGCTTATCCTCAAGCTTGGTGTGGTGAGACATCTTAAAGATTACATCAAATGGAAATAGAAAAGATTTATGTCTTACCACTTGATTTGCTGAAAACTGGATCTGGTCCCGGATTAGGGTTTGTCAAATAAACCCTAAAAATTCAAAATGTGAATTTCAAAATTTTGAAAGTATAGAAAGATGCGCCTTGATGAGCTGATCATCCTGGTATATTCAGAATTTGAGATCTGCAAAGTTTCACCCTTTGGAAATGCCTTTTAGTCTTCTCGGATTCACTGGGGAGGACCATTAATTAGGGTTTGAGTTTCCCGTAGCTTCACCCAACCAAAAATCTTGATCCAAAGCTCTAAACTTCAATTTTTTCAAGGAGCTTCCAGCTATGTCTTCAGATTTCAGAAATACCTAATTTTGTGGAAACCCTAAGTTTTAGGGCCAAAACTGAAAGTGCTCAGAATTGAATTCTGATTGGACAGATAGATTCTACTTGTTTAGTAGAGTCAATATACCTTACTGATTTTCCAAAATATGTGGAGAGAAACCCAATAAATAAGAAACCCTAGTTTCCGCCACTGCACAATGTCTTCTTCTCAGGGAAGCTCTGATACCATGTTAATTTTGAGCATTAATTCAATATACTCTAGGATCTTTACTGAGAGAATAACATGTACAACATATTAATCATATCAAGCATGTCAATCATGTCAATCACAACAAGAGGCAAACATAAGAGACAATAGACATGTAGAGTTTCCGTGGGGAAAACCCTAAGGTGAAAAACCCCACAACTTCCTCAGATATAGATAGAGCAATAATACAACCAAGGTACAAGCAAAGTACAAGAGATAGTCTTATACTAGCAGCTCCTCCTCCTCCTCAACTAGTGCGCCACTTTCCAAGTGATGTACAAGTGAATAATGAGATCTCCAAATAGAGATCTCCTGATCTCTATTTATACTTGTCCTATCCTACCTAATAAACTAATGGGGCCGACTTGTCTAGCTTAGCCTAATAACCCATGGTCAGGTCCGACCCCACACATGGTGGTCTAATAACCCATTGGCAAGTTACGACACTTGCGACACTTGTCAATACAAATGACGACACTTCCTTATAGAGGAATAACACATCTCTATAGGAGTATAATATACATAGATGGAATACATAGGTGAAATACATTCCGAAGTTACATATACATCAACATGATAGAGTGGAAGCCACCTGAATGGAGCGAGTATGATACCATAGCGATGGAAACATTCCAAGCACCAAATTTTAAAGAGTGGCGGCATAGTATCGATAAGGAATTCCAACATACAAAAAATTTGGCATTTCAATGTTGGTATACTAAGATGATTAAGGTAACAACTAAATCATATCGCATGCAAGTATTTTTTATAGATAAATATGATTCTACTATATGTTTTGTAGTCGATGCACACAATATATTTATTTCACTGCGCACAAATATCGAGAATAGGACTGAGGTGTTGTCATTCTTTATTAATGAATACAATATTAAAGAATCCATGGAGGATTAGCCTCCAGAGTTTCAATTGAATCCAGATTCTGATGTGGAAGTGTTGACTTCCCCTAAGGGTAATATGAAGAATAAAACATATATTAAAGGATTTACAAGATCAATGGTACATGTTTCCCCAATATTGAGCGAAAATAAGAATACTAAGGAACATGAATCCCAAGAAGAAACTACATGACTGAAAAAGAATAAGCAGACAACTGTTTTTCCTTCTTACACCTCTGATCAGGAAGAATGTGTAGAACAACAAGAGCAATAGGAGGAACATTCAAAAGAGAATATTGGGTCACCATAACGCACTCCCTCAACCAAATCCCAGAGGGTAAGGGTACAATTGTTTCCATAGAAGAAAGGGGATTCTACGCAGGAGTTAGTAGTACATGACATCATCAGAACAATTGTAGTTAACCTGGATTTGTTAACACAATATTTAACACCCTTAAATGTGTGATCCAAACACATGTACCAAGTTCACTCATAACATGAAGACTGCAAAGAACACTAAAAGAGACAAAATATCATATCCCAATTGCTACTTTCCTAGAATAAATGTGCACGTGGTTATTTATGAAGCTTGACTAGGGGAAACTATAGTGATTAAATTTTCCTAATATGAGCTTAGAATAAAAATCCCACAAGCTTCAACTGGTCAAAATTGCATGAAATATGTAATTTTAGTGCAAAAAGCTCGAAATATCATGAAAGTTCTTAAAACTATGGAAAACCAAAGTGTAAAGGAAATGAATTAAGATAATGAATTGGGATTCTATCCCACATTGTCATTTTTCTCCTAAACACCTAAAGCCAAAATCTATTTATGAGATACTTGGGGTAAGAGTTAGGGAGGATAGATTTGGGTTGCGAAGTTTGAACATACATGTTTCCCATTTGCTGGGAAACTTGATCAAGACGATTAATGGAACCAATCACACCATCGACATGAGGTCCCTGGGGTGGCCTAGTTGGATCCGATGCAAGTCTTGCATCATGGGGTATTAAATCATAAAGAGTTCCTGATTGTGAATAAATCAAATCCATTTGTTGGGAAATCTGAATGAGTTGTTCTTTGGATGTGGATCCTGACATAGCTTCATATTTTGCAAGAGTAGGATATAACGATTTTACAAACCATTATGATAAGAATTGATCCAAGATATCTGCTTTAATAAGCCTTCGACGCCTTCTCCACTCATCAATTCCCTCCCTCCGATGGATCTCTTCCTATCGATGCCAAATCATCGTCTAGGAAGTAGATCTAGGAACCCTGAAGTACCTTGGATCTTGCAGTCATTAGTGGCATGTTTCCTTGCAAATGATAGTGGGTATAAATCAATGATCCCTGATTGTTTTATTCTACAAGTGTTCGAATTCAAAACATTTATTCACACTTGGTATATTGTACTTTGTAACTTGGATTCCATCATCCTTATCAGTGGGCCTCCTCGCATCTGTTGACAATATACATCAATGACCGGTAATCAGATGGTGTTTCATTATGCTAGATATAGGCTCATTTATTTTCATGATACAAACTCATACTATCATTAGTATGTATTGAATACCTTGGTAAAAATAGTTGTATCACTCATCGATGCACTGCCCAAGTTACACAAGATTAAACTTCCATATTAAAGTACCAGGAAGACTTGGATATCTCACACTTATCACAGTGCATGTTTACATTTTTGAGGTACTTTTGACATGGATCCACTGTGTATTGTTCGTGGCCATGATTTTTTAATACTGAGAAGGGTATACCTATCTCAATAAGATATTGTATATTTGGGACATCACCTTGTTTTGCTTGTAGGTGCTTTCCAACTCCCGCATTCATGGTTCTCCTCCTTTGCCTTCCAGCCTTGATCACTAAAAAGTATAAAAGTGAATGTATTTCATCCCTCAACGTTCCTGCAGACCTCATACATTAAGGAGAATCTATTAACACAATATAACACCCTTAAATGTGTGAGCCGAAAGCATGTGTCAGGTTTTCCCGCAACTTGAAGACTAAGATAGAACACTAAAAGAGACAAAATTTCATAGCCCAAAAGCTAGTTTCCTAGAACAAAGGTGCACGCGGTTATTGACTTATCCTTACTAAGGGAAACTATAGTGATTGAAGTTACCTCATATGAGTTTAGAATAAAAAAACCACAAGCTTCAAGTGGTCAAAATTGCATGAAATATGTCATTTTAGTGCAAAAATATCAAAATATCATGAAAGTTCTTAAAACTGTGGAAAACCAAAGTGTGAAGGAAATGAACGAAAATAATGAATTGGGATTCTATCCCACATTGTAATTTTTATCCTAAACACACAAATCCAAAACCTATTTAAGGGCTACTTGGGGTAAAAGTTGGGGGGGAGGATTGAAAGGAAAAGTTATGCTAATGGAACTGTGAGACTCTTTTGCTCAATTTTTTTGTTGATCAAAGGCTTGATAAGTGAAGGAGGGAAAATAGAATAAAGGAGGAGGAAGAAACTCATGATGGGGTTGTAATATTCCACTCTTATTTGAATGAATATGAAAGGATTCAATTGTCCCCCAAATTATCATGTTAAGTAATTTATAGGATGCTAGATCTAATTTGCTTTGAATGATTATGAGATTTGTTGTTAGTAGGATGGAGAAAATATATTGTGGATATATTTGCAGGTTCCAAGTAGAGCATGAAGAATGGCCAACATTGAAGAACAACAAGCAAGAAAATGATTCACCAAAAAAATTCCCCAAACGACATGCTACAAGAGGTATTTTTATCTCTTCTCACCCTAGCTCAAATCCTTGAAGAAAATAAGGATCTAGATACGGATAATTATTAATTGATATTTTTATATCTCTGATAATGGAATTCACCAAAACATTAGTAAAGGAAGGAGATATCATCATAGATTTCTAGCTCTACTAATGATTCTCCACCTATTAGGATTCCCAACAGGTACTTCAGTTGGACTCAGCTAAGTAGCTGTCTAAGCTGAAATCGAAGCTGCAGTTGGGAAGTTCAAGCTAGCAGAGTTTAGAAATGAAGGTAGATGATATTGCATGGGAGTCTACTTTGGGTATGGATAAGCACAACAAAAAAATATTTGAGAAGAGGTTTCTAAGTATAGATCGTCAAATTGTGGTCATTTAGGAAGAATAGGCTTCTTACACTTAGCACAAAGTTTCTCTGGGTTTCAGGTAGATCTGTCACAAGTATTGCTTCAGTAGTTATAAGAGCATGTGGAAACCCTAATACAAGAAATGGGAGAATTCCATGTGGATTTGAGTAGAGCCTACGTTGACATTCAACAGAGACATGCCAAGGAACTGGCCCAGCATAGTTTCCTAACACCCGCAGTAGAATATGTTTATATAGTAGCTCGTGAGGACTAACAAGAATAGCTTGCACAAGATTCAATAGAAGCACAATGCAAGGAGATAAATACATTGATCCAAGTAATCTAGATCATAGAACATAGTTTTGAAAGAATAGATGGAGACAATTGAGACTCTAGAACATGCAGAGCTGAAGGAGAAGATAGTGAAAGCAGAGGAGATATTTGAGAAATCCAAAAATTAAGTACAAGTAATTTCCAAATTGGTAAATACAAGATTTCAACTATGGAACTACATCCAATAATCATCTTAAATTACTAAGGAAGAACAACGAATACAGACCTGGGAAGAGTAGGTAAAGACAAAGAAGCAGTCCTTGATAGAGTTTCCCATGTTTGTGTGGATGGAGGCCATGCGTGAAATATCGGCCTTAACCAAAACGATAGTGGCGACTTACATAGAGAAATAGATACTAACCAATCAAGTCATGAAATTTTAAGAGCATTTTGATAAAAATTATCTGAAAGTTACAGACATGCATGAGAAGTCAAAAAGTTGTTGAATTGGGGGAAACCAAGCAACTACAGCCATAGTCTACTACATTGGAACAAACTGTCCAATTCCATAATTATTTTGATATATTACTACAGGATGTGGAGAAGTTGGATGTATAGATGTCCAATTTCACTGAGAAGATCACTCAAGTGTTACCTTCAGTCCGACAAGCTATATTTACATACTGAAGATTGGCTCGAGTGCAAGCCAAGCATAGTGCTGGGGGATTATTGGTTCCCAAGATTTGAGGCAAGCAGTTGGGCACCAAATAATACAATTGGTAACAAGGAGTGTTCCAAGGATATCAAAGAATAGGAATCTCGTGACACAAATCTATAGTAACCCATGCATGGCATTTTGCATGCTACCAAGGCCACACATGGACTAACAACCATGAAGGGAACACGAGCCTATTTATATGCATCTTTTGTAAGGGGTTGGGTTGGGTTCTATTGGGTTATGTACTGTTTTTTTGTTCATGAGATTTTATTTAATCAAGACAGAGAAACACCTAAGTTGTTGAGTTGAACACGAAGCCTATTTGATATTTCCATCCGAGGGTGTGGAATGTATCTAGTATGGCTTTGATGATTAATAGAAAACCTTGTTATCCATATTTTTATGTAGAGTGTGTGTTTGTATCATGCATGATGTTGAATGTATGCTCTATTTCTATCTATGAGTAATAATTTGTTTATTTTATTGCATGAATCAATAAGTAGATGAATGATTAGATAAATGGACAATATTCCCTGTCCTTCCTTATGCAACCCCTATGATGGTTCTCGTAATTCTTACACGCATTTCGGGTGTTACCTTATACTATCTTCAGGATATTGAATATGACAGTTCCTATAGGTTACTTTTTGTTGAAGCCACTCAAACTCTACGTTTGAATGACCCCAACCAATAGGAAGTGAATCATGGGTTCACATTCATGTGAAAAATGAAAGCATTATAACCTAAGAGTGAGAAGTCAATTTTTGGCGAATATTCTAAATATGTAAATGGTTATATACTTCTCCAAATTCATTCCAATGCAATTATTACTAGGAGAGATGTTAAATTTGATGAAAATATCTTGGATTGCAATTTTAATTTGGTGTTTGTGCCATATTCAGCTTATGATCCATATTCAATGATTATGCCATCTTCAATGATTGTGCCATCTTAAATTTCCACCTTTTCCACTAGTGGTTCTATTATGTTTTTTTCTCCATATGATGATATTGAGGATGAAAATCAACCTCTTCCTACTCACGTTATTCCAATTGGGTCCATTGAACATGAACCTTCACCAACAACACCACTTCTTAGATGGGCTTGTACAACATGAGAAGTAGTTGGTGATCTTGTCAGTTATCCTACATATTAGCATCAAATACATTCATAGTTATAGTGAGCCTCTTCTCTTTTTGCATCAAGTTTCAAAGACTCATGATCCATATACATTTGCAGAATCTTTTTGGCCATCTAGATTGGGATGCAATAATGAATGAAGAATATCGTTCCTTAATGGAGAGAAATATTTGGAATCTTGTACCTCTTCCAAAAGGAAGAAAAATTGTCAGATGTAAATGGTTATATAGAACTAAGTATCATGCATAAGATGGAAGTGTTGGAATAAATAAGGCCCACTTAGTTGCGAGGATTTTCCCAAGTCGAAGGGATTGAATACAATGAATCCTTTTCCCCCTTTCCAAAATGAATTCCATCCATCGTGTCCTAACCCTTGCTGCTTCACATAAACGGGAACCCCATCAAATGGATGTAAAATATTCCTTCTCGCATGGAGATTTTAAAGAATAAATTTACATGGAACAACTTCCTAGCTATTAGGGTCCTACTCTACCCCCCCTAATTTATTAATGTACAAGGCCACAAGGCCCATTAGATAATTACTGGATAGTGAATTAATGTAAAAGGGCCTTTTTATTAAATAATGCCCCCTAGGTGGTGGATCCTCATTAATAGAGGGACCACAAGTAGTTAGGAATTTGGCTATTGAAACACTATATATGGAGTAGTAATATATGTGATGTTTAGTCAAGAATTGTCATTGTATTTGGAGCTTTCCTCTTGGTGGTTTCCCCCTTGAAGAGGTAAGTGAACATAGCTATCTATATTATCTATTCTCTCTTGTATTTTTCTACCTTTGCTATGAATTTTTTGATTTAAGTATATTACAAGTGGTATCCGAGCTCTTTCTTGGTCCAAAGGGGAAGAATTTTCTAGGGTTTGACTCTTTCAAACGAGTCAGCTAGGAATTTTTGGTCCAATTTTTTTCTACATTATTTCAGTATCTAAAATTTGCACAATAGAGTAAACTTGGGGTCTAAAATGACCTCATAAGAAAAAGAATAGTTGACGAGTTGGAATTCAAGACCCAATAGAATTTCAAGAAAATAAGTCAACGATAATCATTGAATTGACATATTTGTCATAAAAAGACTTCTTTTTTAATTCATATATTCAACTTACCTCCCCATGGTTTTACTCAAATTTCGATAAAGACAACTCGATGGATGTAGAATTCAATTCCGTAACCAACGAGTACCCACACTACATACTTTCGATGGACCCCACCCCATGAAAAATGAGAAATACTTAAAACAATGTGTTACTTGAAAGTAAGACATTTTTTAATGTATTTCTCATTTTTCGTGGGGTGGGGTCCATCGAAAGTATCCAGTGTGGGTACTCGTTGGATGAGGAATTGATCAACGATTGCTCCCTCTCGAAATTTGAGTAAAACCACAAGGATATAAGTTGAAAATGCAATGAAAAAAGTAGTTTTCTTTCTCTTTTCCTTTAAAATTCATAACTCTTATTTTAAATTTTATTTTATCATTTTCCTTAAGAGGCCCATTTTAGACCCACAGTTTACTCTAATTAGGGTACAAAAAAGACATAGAGAGGTAACTTATGGCTGAATTTTATCTTCTATGTCGCTACACTTTTGGAGATATACTCTCTCAAAGTTAAGGGAATTTTTCCTAGGGCTTGGCTCTTTCAAATGAGTCATTTTGGCAATTTTAATCCTTTTTTATGGTGAGGTTTCAAGGTCCAAAATTCACAAGGTATAGGAAGGACATATGGAAGTAACTTGTGTGCAATTTTTAGCTTCTGGGCCACTACCATTTCAGATATACACTTGGTGTAAGTTAGGCAATATGCATGGCCCAAAATATATCCTTAAACACATGTCTGGGCAAAGTTGTTATATTTGAAATTTTAAAAATCCAAATTGAGTGCCACAAGTTGTATTAGAAATTAAATAGACCAATGTACTTGTGGTAATTTTTTTATATTTGGAATTGAGAAATTGGACGTGTGGAAGGTTTTACAAGTTTTCCCTTCCGAGAAATCCAAAATCGACAAGTCTTGGGAAAATTACCTTAATTTTTTATTAGCACATCATAATTTAGTGAAACCTATGGAATTACAAAGTAGAAATATCAAAATATTGAAGAAGAAAATTTAGATCCAGAAGTGCAAAAATTTCAATGTTATAAAATCCTCCAAACCGTCTCCAAATCAATCTTTATTTCTAAAATTTGGCCTCAAACCCTACCTTGAAAAGTAAATTATTTTCCATTAATTTTAGATCTATTTCTGGGGTTAGTGAGTTGAATTTTTTTATTTTTTTGTAGATATGTGTTCTGAATTATTTAAACAACACAAAGATATGTTGTTCAACGAGTAAAGCTATAGTTGGGGAGGCATAAACAAAAAACAAAAGTGTACGTAAGCCACCTTTTTGTGCACCCTCATAACCACAATAGGTATCCGTTCAAGTAGCACTGCATCAAACAAAACTTTTATATGGAAATTCACTTCTAGGTAAACTTGAGTATATCAAAAATCCCCTAGGTACACCTGGAACCAACTTTAGATAAAATTGATTGATTGCCTTGTTGCTATAATACATCGAGAACAACACCTGGGGAGATCACTCTCTAGTACCTGGGTAGTTGAGTAACATGTTGGACAAACCATAAGCTCAATACATAGAACTTAATGACTAGATTCAACACATTCAACATACCATCAACATTAATTGGATCATACATGGGAAAATAAGTTGGATATAAAATTTGACCACTAGGAGAAGAAGTTGAAAAATTTGACAGTTAGTGCTATACATGTAGAATAACATGGGAATGCACAACACAGTGAACCACACCATGAAGAAAATTATCACTCAGGACTTTTTATCCAACAACAACCTCCTTTGGGTCCTCATAGCGATAAAACAAACTCTATGGATAATAACACTTGAAACCATTTTCCTAAAGTATACTTAAACAAGTTTGATGGTTCTAACCAATTAGGATGGGTTACTCATATGGATTATTACTTTACCCTTCATGGTATTATTGATGGAATGATGAAAATTAAGGTGGAGGTCTTGTATTTGGATCTAGAATGATGACAATAGTGGCAGTGGCATAAAGAGGCCTATGGGCGCTACATTTACTAGATTCTATTTTTAAAATCTCTCCATGAGAATTATGATAAATATCCTCACTATCTGGGGTGGCTTACCAAGTTACACCAAACAAGCTCAGTCACAGACCTTATATTAGCCTTTGATAAATCATCCATCTATATAGAGAACTTAACAGATTCTTTCTATAAAGAATGTTTAATTAGTGGCCTTAAGGAGAAAATTAAAGAACAAGTTAGAATGCAACATCCTTCTACCTAGTTGGAGGCATTGTAGAGGGATATAGAAGCAAACACAATGATCAATGCACAAAATGAAAAACCTTCTTTCATTCCCCTCTCATGCCCTAAATAGATAAATTCCTCAAGCACAATTCCTTCTCGTCCTTGGAAAGTACAAAATTTGTCTCCATTAGAAATGATAGACCAACAAGGACGATGAATCTGCTATAATTGTGATGAAAAGTATGCTCCAGGTAATAAATGTAAAGAACAAAAGTTATGCCATATTGATGTGACAACTCTTACCCATTATGAAGAGATAATTATGTAATATACACCTAATTTTGTGGCTATTGAAAAAACACCTCCCATGCAAGAAGAAGTGGAAACCAAAGTCCATAAAGAATAAACACTCATATCTCTTCATGATTTATCTGGTATTTCATCTCCACAAACCTTGAAACTTTAGGGTTACATCAAGCAATGAAAAGTGGTAGTCTTTGTTGACAGTCGCAACACCCACAAATATAATCACCAACGATTGGCTAAAGAACTCCTTTGTTGTGTCTATATGATGCCCAACTTTCAAATTATGATAGATAATGGCGAGATGATGAAATGGGGGGGGTGTTGTGAAAATATAAAACTCCAATTGGGTGATTATCATCTCAAAACTCATATGTTGACCATAGATATGGGTGGTTGTGATATCATTTTGGGGGGGGCGATTGGATATGCACATTGGGTCTAGTTACCATGGACTTCAAGGAATTATACTTGAGCTTTAATCATGACTCTCATACTCAAACCCTCAAAGGGCTCTAGGAAAGCTCCCATAAAATTACAAGTTCTCATTGGATGGGACAAATATTGAATAAAGGTCACTCTGGAATTATTGATCACTTCCATGACATCCAAGCCTTGGATAACACCAGACCAGAAATCCATCTTGACTTGTAGAGGTTTTTGGACAAACAACAATAGGTATTTGAGACACCAAAGGGTTTACCCCCATCTAAAGGAGAGCATGATCATGGTATTCCATTGATGATGTGAATTCAACCACCAAATGTATGGCCATATAGGTACCCATTTGCACAAAAGAATGAAATTGACAAGATAATTTAGGCACTACTAGAGGCTAGAGTCATACGTCCTAGCACTAGCCCATATTCATCCTCATGGGTCATGGTTCAAAAATAAAGAAGACGCTTGGTGCTTGTGTCTTGATTTTTGTGCCCTCGATAATATGACTATCAATGATAAATTTCACATCCTATTCATTGATGATATTTTGTATGAGCTCCATGGGGATAAAGTTTTCACCAAACTTGATCTTCGTTTGAGAGACTACCAAATCCCGATGAAAGATGATAACATTCCAAAGACAACTTTCTGGACACATGAAGGCCATTATGAGTTCTTGGTAATTCCCTTTGGGATTTGTAATTCCCCCTATACTTTTCAAAGCCTTGTGAATAAAATTTTGAGGCCATATCTTCATGATTTTGTGCTGGATTTCTTTAATGACATTTTTATTTATAGTAAAATATAGGATGCTCATGTACAACATGTTGATAAATACTTGTGACTCCTTCTAGATCTTTATTTATTCATCAAACTCTCCAAATGTGCTTTCGGGGTCTTAGAGGTCAAATAATTGGGTCACATTGTTGGACAACACAGTTTGAGAGTGGGCCACAATAATATTGTGCCAATGCAAGAATGTCCTAACCCTAAAAGCTTGAAGAGATTACATGGGTTTTTAGGAATTATAGGATACTGTAGGAAGTTTGCATATAACTATGGTAAAACTGTAGCCCCATTTAGAAACTTGATCAATAAAAATGTCTTTGCATGGAACGAGGTGGCAGAACACGCATTCTCAATTCTAAACCAAGCCATGTGTACCACACTATTCTTAGTTGTGCCTAATTTTACTAAGAATTTTGTATTGAAATGTGATTCCTTCGAGGCTTGGGTGTAGTTGTAAGGAAAGAAGGAAGACCCTTATTATTCACAAGTAAGTAGTTGTGTGACAAGAACTTTGGTAAGTCTACCTATTAGAAAGGAATGATGGCCATCCTACATGTTGTTGATACATGGTGTTCATATCTCATAGGGTGGCACTTCGAGATCAAGATGAATCATCATAAACTAAATTATATTTTGGAGCAAAGGTTTTCATCCCCAGAGGAATAGAAATGGATCACCAAAATGATTGGCTATGATTATGAGACCATCTACAGAAAGGGAAAATAAAATGTTGTGGTAGATTCCTTATTAAGGAAACATGAGGAAGAAGGATCACTCTTTTCCTTATCTTATCCAATAACTGAATGGTTATAGGAAGTGTTATCACTCAGGATTTACCCTTTGGTTGCAGAAGGATAACCCTAAGGAAACTATTTCAAACCAAACTTTAGGAGGAGAGATGGATTATTTCCTACCAGAGAGGGATCTCCCAAAAGATGAATACGATGGACAAAAACGTTTTTCAAGAAAATGAGTTTCTATTTTAAAATTTGGCTGAAAACATATGAATCACATTGGGCATGGAGTCACATCTGAGATTTCTAAAGACCAATAGAAAATAAACAACATAAATCTTGGTGAAGGCAAGGTAATTGCTATCCCACAGTCAATTTCTTTTAGCAGGCGATATTGAAAGAAATCAAAACAACCCATCAACATTAAGCATCAACACAAATGAATTTAATATTGACTTTAGAAGAAAACATGAAATACTTAGGTGAGATTAACACAGAGCATGGTTTAACATGAATTCTGGATTAAATAACACTTTCACCATAAGCATGAGGATAACAACAACATGGAAGCGTTTCACTGGAAAATACGATTCACAAAGAAAAAGGGAAATATAGAATGCAACACAAACAATGCATGAATATTCACCCTTCAAAATGTGCTTTATTTTTTCACAACAAAACTTTACAATAACAGAGGCACTCTCGGTACCAAAATGTCCTTCTTTATCACAGGTTTTCAACCCTTTACAATGATGGAGCAAAATCCTTTTTATAACACTTCTTTGAAGTGAAACCCTAAATACCTCATAACTAACTTAGTAAATATTTGGGTTTTCACTTTTACATTTCACTTTAGCCAAAATTGTACACCTGCCAAAATTTCCAACATTTGAATCCTTGGCACCCTGTTTGCTGGCTGGATACTATTTGCTGAAGTTTCGAGTCTGAATATTCAGGAGTGTAAGGTGTATTTTGTTTTCTTGGGGTATTACCACCATTACCAATCCCGACCACTATTTGGACTGATATTTCCATGGATTTTATTTTTGGTCTTTCGAAAGAAGGTAACATATTAGCCATCATGGTGGTAGTTGACTGAATTTCCAAATATGCTCATTTTTGTGCTCTCGAACACACATTTACCCCGACAATGGTTGCCCGAAATTTTTATACCATATTTTCAAAGTCCATGCCATGCCTACCTCCATTATTTCAGATTGTGATCCCAAACTCACTAGAAAATTTTGGCAAGAACTATTTAAACTATAGGGAACCTAGTTGCAAATGAGCACCTATTATCATCCTCAAACATATGTTCGTACATAAGCAATAAAAAAATGTCTTGAAACATATTTGAGATGTTTTCCATTTGAAAAGAAACATCAGTGGGCACAGTGATTACCTTTGGTAGAATGGTGGTATAATACCACTTATCACGAGGCTACAAAAATGACACCATATGAACCAATCTCAATGACCGAAAAACATTCTCCTTGGTTTCTTATCTACCATGTACTTCCAACGTACTTGCAGTCAACAATTATCTTCATAACCATGATGTCACTCTTTTCACACTTATGGAAAATTCACGAATGAATCAAAATTGCATGAAGCAACATGCATACTAGCACCACTTAGAGCGTGCATTTGTAGAAGGAGACCATGTGTTCTTTTGCCTCCAAACTTATAATAAGACCTCTCTCAGAGTTAAAGCCCATCAAAATCTTGCACTAAATTTTTATGTCCCACATCATATTTTTCATTGCATTGGTCAAGTGGCCTACAAATTAGCGCTCATATCACACTCCAAGATCCACCCAATATTTCATGTGTCTTGTTTGAAGAAGGTAGTGGGCCAGAATTGTCAAGTTCAAACTACATTACCAGAACTAGATGAAGAAGGATCCATTTGGATCCAACTAGAAGCAATTTTTGACACTCAGGAGTTTCAACTAAGTCAATGAAATATCCACGAAGTTTTGATTCAGTGGAAGGGTACTTCACTAGAATATGCTACTTGGGAACCATCAACCATTTTGCAATAGTTTCCCCATTTCTAGCCTTGAGGAAAATGTTGTTTTTGAAGGAGGGCATGTTTAAGGGTCCTAATATAACCCCCCTACTTTATGAATGTACAAGTTTACAAGGCCCATTAGATAGTTAGTATATAGTGACTTAATGTAAAAGGGATTTTTTAATTAAATAAAAGACCCTAGGTGGTGGGCCCTCATTACTAGCGGGACCACAACTAGTTAGCAATTTGGATATCAAATCACTATACATAGATTAGTAAGATAGGTAACGTTTAGTTAAGCATTGTCATTGTATTTGAAGCTTTTCCCTTGGAGGTTTCCCCCTTGAAGAGGCAAGTGAACATAGCTATCTATTTTATCTATTCTCTCTTGTTTTTTTCTACATTTTCTAGTTTTTTTTTTGTAAGTAAGATTTTATATTAACTTTAAACAGAGAATTACATAGCTATCAATCTGTCCAGCCAGCTAGAAAACTGCTCGGCCATATATACCCTTTCAAAATACTACCCTTCTGTTGCTCAAAACTAATCTTTTATACTATAATTACAAAAATGATATCTTTCTTTTGCTTCATCTTAGACTAATTAAACCCAAAAACTTCTTGACACGGAACCAAAGCCTCCTCTACAAGGATTCTTCCCACAAGAGATGCTTCCGGGATCCGCAGAATCCAGACTGAGAGGAGGATAGAGAGGCATACCCATTAGTTCAATTTTTTTATGCATTAACCTACAATCATTGTGGTGCTCCTTCTATGCTCCTACAGGTTCTGTTTCATCCGCAACCTTGTTCTCCCTCTCCATCAAAATATGAGCAAGCATCCCCTTAGTCACCCAGTAAGTGGTCACAATGTGGTCGTAGGCTTCCAGATGACCCGTTGTAATTCCTGGGTCATGGACCTGCTCCTATAATTCAGTATTAATTTCTTCCAGATTCTGCTA
Organism: Larix kaempferi; assembly: GCA_027924585.1. Taxonomy (NCBI): domain Eukaryota; kingdom Viridiplantae; phylum Streptophyta; class Pinopsida; order Pinales; family Pinaceae; genus Larix; species Larix kaempferi. The sequence continues at coordinate 10,428,357 of BSBM01000936.1, forward strand.
ATTCACTTGATCCCACAGGCCTTGCGGCAACTGTTCAATTCCCCTTGGATCGGATGAGGGATACGATCCTAGAAGAAGCAAACAACCTAGGTTTCTTTTGTCTGATCGCGAGTAGATTTCTTCGGCATCATCAAACGTCATTTGCGTGTTCTCCTCCCCCCCTCTTTTGGTAGCATCTTCCTAGGATCCATCCCCAACCATGGACGAAAGAGGTAAGGCCTAAATCTGAGGCATAGACAGTGAAAATATCACAAAAGCACAGCATAAGTATTATAATTCCGGGGTTTGCATATAGAACAGTATTTGCCTCCCTCATTTATATCCGCCAAATCCACTCTTTCCTTAATTACTGTCATCATTATTTTATTCTTTGGATCTCTCTAAATTATTGAGACGTCAAATCTGACGTCTGTTAACTTCATTCCGTTCTTCATAGTTCGTTGGTCGAGGACTATCTGGAGCCCGATCCTCATTATTATCCACTTGGTGGTATAAATGTTCAGGATAGTCGAGGTACAGTTGATTGGTGTTCTCTCCTTTGGCATGTGGGAAACCATCACTTCACAAAGTGTCATTTAATCCATCCATGTGGAGTGATACCTGGATCCCAAATCCAAAGCTCATGTCATCATTTCGCATTCCTGAGGATTGTGTGTCCTGGCTAGCCATATGGGAACATTGTGGGACCCATTCCTATCTCCAAAGTCTAATAATTGTCCTTCCCTACTTCGGCATTTAGTTTCCACTCCAGCATTAGCCAAACAGTCAGCAACCTTGTTACCATACCTTCTAACATGGATGAAAGTCCACGCGTGTGGCATATGCAGGAGGGTCCTGAGTTCTTCCAACCTATGGGATAGCCTCCGGCTGACTACCACCTTGGCTTATTGTTGTCGTAGCTGGAGTTTTTTTTCCATGTAGAAAATTATCCTTGAGTCACCTTCTTCTATGAGTGGTTCCCAAATTTTCCTCTTGGAAAGCTTTAGACCATAGAGTAGGCCTTCAATATCAGTTGCATTATTTGTGTCCTATCCAATATAGCCATGGTAGATCTGCAGGATTTGGCCTTCCTTATTGCGAATTAATCCCCCAAAGCCAGTCGATCCTGGATTTCCTTTTGAGGCTCCATCGAAGTTGAGTTTAAAAGATCCCTCCGAGGGGAGGGACCGTGATTTTGGGATATTTTGGTCTGAGTGCTTATCATGTTTCTTGGTCCATCCTTGGTCCCTTTTGTGAATATTCAGTTTGTTTAGAATTGTTTTCTCCTGGTCATGCGCTTCCCAGTATTTTTCATCCAATGGGGTGATCTTCACCGTCTCCTGTATATGATTAACTATTTTTTTCTAAGTAACTTGGAGAGAGGCCTTGGAGTCTTGGAATATTCTGCGATTTCATTCCTTACAAACTTCCAAAATCAAGAAGCCAAGGAACATCAGCCATATCTGAGTCACTATACGATTTTTGAATGCTTTTTGGTCCCATTCTCTGATTGTTTGGTCCGGTAGCTCGGACTATCTATTCGAGCGTTTGAAAAGTTCTTCGCCCCAATCCCATAGGGTAGAGGTGAATTGACATGAGTCGAGTAGATGATTGATAGTCACCTCTTCCCTAGTGCACAAGGAGCATTAATGTGAGGGTCCAACTACTCCTCTCTTTTTGAGGTTTTCCCATGTCAGGATCCTTCGATAAAACACTAGACAAACCAAAATGGAAACTTTAGGCCATGGATTAGAGTTCCAAATCTTATTCCATGTGTCTTATGCAATTCTTTCTTCTTGATTTGTCCATAACTTGTAATCCTCTTTAATATTAAAATTACCTTTGGTCAAGTGTCCCCATATAAGCTTGTCTGGCCTACTTTGAATTTTTATACTCCGCTCTTGGAGAGTCTCCTCCATATCTTTACCCACCTCCCCTGGGCATCTCCGTCGCCACCATATTGGTTGGTACCATTCCCGATAGTTATCTCCTTTCTCTTATGGCTTCTAGAACTAATAGAATTTTTAGAGGCCAAGCTCTTTGCATCACTAGTGGCTTGTTTGAAGGAGAGGTTGGGAGGATATTTTGGGCATTTACTGCCAGGAATACTCCTAGAAATCTGTTGTTTTTCCATCCCTAATTTCCCAGAAACTGTGGTCTTGGATGATACTCTTGCTATTTAGTGAAGTTTTCCATATGTGTGGTCCTTGTTTCTCATCGTTAAATCTTATGAGTTCCTACTTGGGTATGTCCTGTTCTTATTTGGCATCCCACAATTTTTCCCAAGGCTTCATGTTTTAAGTGACCCAGATCCACCAGATTTTGGCCCCTAAAACCTCATTGTTTTTTTCAGGGTCGCGAAGACAAGCCAACCTTTGTATTTAGATTAACAAAATTTATCCCAACTCACCAGAGCCCATTTTAGTTTCTCTAGAATCTCTCCCCACAATATTTTTCATTAGAGGGATCTCATTTCTCCGATGACAGCTTAAGGACCCGCTATGACCAAGAAAAGGTATATTGGCATTGCTTGGAGAACCGACTTGAGGAGGATAAGTCTACTTGCTATATTAAGAGGTATAGCGACCCAATTAGTCAGTTGTTTCCTCATTCTATCCATAAAATATGTCCAAGAAACAATTTTGATGACTCCTTAAACCAGTGGGGCACCTAGGTATTTGGACGGAAGGGAGATCCCATGAAATCCTAGAATCCGTAGGATATTCCTTTGGGAAATACCAAGGGTGTTAAAAAAGAAGACTTGAGATATCTCTCTATTTATTTCCAATCCTGAGGCATTTGAGAAAGTGTTGAGACAGGTCTTAAGGGCTCTAGTGTTAGGAACCCATGTCTTTACTTTGTTAGTGTATTGTTGTTGGACATATATGCTTTGTAAGACGTCCCGTAGTATTTGTTGATCCATAGTTTGTGTTATCCAATAGTATTGATCCATAGTATTGGACACATATGCTTTGTAAGTCGTCCCGTAGTATTATATGTCCCATGGTATTGACCCATAGTATTGCCGCATAGACTAGTATATAAGTTTGTGTTGATGCCAATGAAGGTACCATGCAGTTATTTGTACTGAGCTTGCTCAAAGGAGGTTTCCCCCTTGAAGTGGCCTACGATCAATACAAATATTCCGTGATCTCATATATTGTTCATTTTATCAATTAATTGTTGCATGTTCCTCACATCTGGTATTAGAGCACTTTCTTGGGCTCGTTGGGTGAAATTTCTACTATTTTTTTTTCACATCTGTTGCAAGTTTGGATATGGGAATAATCCCTATCCACTTAATTGTGGGAATTACTTGGGAATAGGCCCTAAAAATTATTGTGAGGAGTACCACGGGAACCCCAAAGTAGTTGACCCATTGAGAGGACCTGCCAGCGAAAAGGGCAACGACCCCGACGTGATTGACTAGTTCCCACCCATGAGGTTGTTGGGCCTGGCCCAAGTGGGGCAATTTTGAACAAGGAACCTTTTTGGAACTTCGAAGCTGAGCACAGCTCTGCCTAAATATTTCCTTTCTTTTGTATAAGTTTTGGGGATGCTGTGAAGTTGCGCGCAACATAGTGTTGGATAGCTGCAAAGCTTGATGCTGTGAGGATGCAATACCGCGAAGTGTCCAATCTACAAGGATCCAACGGGGCAGAGTGCTGGACAGGGAAGAGGGCACGTGTTCTGGATAGACTAGTAGTGGTCTAATTTTGGTAAAGATGCTCCAGGAATGCCAAGCGGTGGGAAGGAGTGGATTGGGAAGAAAGCGACTAGTTGCACATGCAAAAGATGCCACCACCTGTACCAGTCGCACGAAGCCGTTAGAAGAAGAGCGGCTCGGCGAAAGCGATCTGTTGGAATGCGTGTGACAGGAAGGCCGATAGCGACATGGGAATGCACGAAGGGCAGGCCATGATGAAAGATTCACTACCAAGTTCCAGCTAGCTCGATGAGCTGGAAACTTTAACCGTTTTTGGTAAACCTAAGGGTTTTTGGCCTATGCATGGTAAAGACATGACCTACATGCATGATCTATAAATAAGGCATGAGTTTGTAAGGAAAGGGTTACTCCTCAGTTTTGATTAAACACTGATTATTGTAGAATCTAAGCTTGGAAGCCATTGTAAAGGCTCTGCACCTGAGTGCGCAGAGACCTATCTGAGAGAGAAGAGAGTCTGTAGCTAAGTGCGCAGATTAAGAACGATTGTACCCTTCCCATAAAGATCAATATTAACAACCATTCTTGTGGACATAGCCTCCATCCGGGGGGTGAACCACATTAAATTCTGTGTTATGTGACTATCGTGTGTTTATGATTGTTCATTTGCTTAGTATGAAGGTTAATATCGTAGTTATCTGTTATGTGATTGCTTTTGTATGTATTCGCCGCAGAGAATGGGAATAATATGTTAAGTGGTACATGTATGGGTGAATGTTAGGTATTTAACAAGCATAAGTCTGGGAATGTATGAATCTTCCAGTTAGTCACATCGTTGAACATTGAGTTTTAGCGTTGCGTTGGAGTGCATAGTAATTATATGTTTATTCAATCACCTGCAACTTAATGATGAGAACTTGAATGGGTTGAAGGGATCAAGAATGCTAAGTAGGATTGGTTAGAATATCCTGGCAGGGACACGCAATCTTGTTGATGCACCAAGTCATGAGGGTTGCTGCGAGGTAAGCTGTCGATAGCTTACTGTCGTAACGCAAAGGTATCCTATATCGCACAGTCATTAGAGGTGCAAGTGCGCAAGCACAATTGCGCGCCGAAGTACCTGCCGTGGAACAGAAGGTTCACGCAATTGTTGTCCGCAGCAGCCCGCAAGGTGTTGCGCTGCTTACCATCCTTTCCCCCACCGCATCACTCGATTGTGGAAACTTGATTCTGCATCCACCCCCTCAAATTCACCTCGGGTGAGACCTTAGACTGTGCATAGTCTGTTGCCGAAAGGGTCGATGAATAGAGGTTTTGTTGGTTCCTTGAACCGTGAAGTACCTGGGTCTACACTGGAAACCTCAAGAAGATGATATATAGCCAACAAATGGTTTTGTTGCTCGACTAAGACTAGTGATGCGATAGAGTGTTGGAAAGTAATGTGTGAAGAAGAATACCAGTTCCCATTGGGTTTAGACAATTGGCATCCCAAAAAGAAAGAGATCTGGGATTGGTGTGACAAGATTTAAAGAGATTCCGCAAAGAAAGAGAACAGACACCCGCATCTATCTGACGTAGAGTGGTTGAACAGATATTTGTGGAGAGAGATTCACAAGATTTTATGGGCTTCATTTGGAAACGAGTTGCATGAGTGGATATCGTGACTCGCAGAAAAGAAAACCTATTTTCAAGGAGGAGTACCTACAGAGTGGACTCCAGAGCTCACAGCGCAGCTCAAGGCAATAGACATCCCACTGATGCGAGCAGTCAACTTCTAGGTTGATAGCATACTTGAAGGATTTGTAACTGAGTTTACTGTAGACACGCTGAAGTCCTACAGTCAAGATGAAGAATACTTTTTCGAAGGATTCAGAGGTAAGTTCTTGAACAATCTAAGTCTATACATTAAGATGCTTTTAGCTGAAAAAGGAGTTTTAAGAATGCAATATTATTTTTACATCTGTCATGGTCAATAGCATTTTTAGTGATTCTGACGAAGGGACACATAATCTAAGAAGTGGAAAGAGATATAAGTTTCATAAATGAAAGAATCCCAGAGGACCTAGAATCCGTGTGAATACCGAACTTCCATGTGACCTTAACAATCAGACCGCTCCGCCATCAGCCACTATCCACCCTATTACACCTCAGAATCCGTCGGTTGCAGAAACCACGCCACCCTTAGATCAAAACCCACCCATTGCGAGTGTCGCGCAACCCATTCCAAAGAATCCTAGTAGTTTGAATATTCCCTTTATTTTCTCCACACAGATAGTCAGCACTACTCAGAGCGGTGCACAACCAGGAAGGAGAATGATAGATAATGATATAAAACTGCCGATATTCAAAGGAATGGGTCTAGAAGACCTTGATCAGCACTGGTTTCTATGTGAAGTCGTATGGAGTTTAAAGCAAATCTAGGATGATGCTGTGAAGAGAGCACAGCTCATCACTACTTTTAGAGACCGCGCATTGCATTGGTTTATGAAATATTCTAAGGCACAACCGAGAATCCTAACAGAAATTAAGGCTGCACTTGTCGTTGAGTTTAAGAAACCGAAGTCAGAATCGTAGTGCATAACATAATTAAAGGAAATCAAACAGAAGCCTACCGAATCGGTATGGGAATTTGACCAAAAAATCAAAACATTGTTAGATCAAGTGAGCTTTGTGATAGCCCTGCAACAACACCAGGAATGGTTCATTGCTGCGTTGTTGCCTCACATCAGACAACCATTGATGCAACAGAACCAACTGACTACCCTAACATTAGAATTACAAGGTATGAAGAATGGAAAAGAATAAAGATATGAACACAGATGGGAAGTTTGGTGCACCGGATGCAAAGGGGAGGGCCATACCAAAGAACATTGCCCTCTATTTCAAGATTATCTTGACACTGGCACACCGAATCCCATAAATATGAACCATAGTCAGGTGTCGTGGAGTGAAATCTACAGAACCAGAGGACATAGGCCTGAGTATTGTTATCTCATACAGAAATATGTAAATACACCTAAGAGCTTGTATTGTAATTTCTATAAATCAGTGGGACATGACGAATCCAACTGCAGAGCATATGAGCTGATGAATGAAAGAAAGTGCGATATGGAAATGATGCGAGGTGCTGGAATGTACCGCGTCCAAGAAGAAAATCAGCCGAAACAAGACAACACCCACTATGATCAGGTAGGATATAGGGGCCATGGTGGTGGATACCACGGGAGAGGAAGAAATGTCATCCTGGTGCAAGGAAGAGGCCGTGGCCGGGTAATCTATTATAACTGTGGCCAGCCAGTTCACGTTTCTAGAGATTGTACCAACCCATGCACAACATGTAATTACTGTAAATCATTTGAGCATGTTATCGAAGACTGTCCTATGCTAGAGGTAGAAATGCAGAAATGAAGGAGGACAGAACCAATGAATCCCAACATTCAGTTTATCGCCGCAGAGAACAAAACTACGGATCCAAGTGTAAACATCGTAACGCACAATGGCGCTGATATAAGAAGGAATGGAGGAGAAGAAGCTTCGACCTTCGGAACATGTGACCCTAGGCAGAATCCTGGAGAGCTGGTATGGATTAGGAAAGCTCCTGGGAAAGCACCAAGTCAGGATTTACAGAAAAATAAGGGAGCATTTGAGGAAGCGCGGGAGATGTTCATAGCACCGCCACCTGGCTCCCCGAGAACACAGTTGTGCAGTGAAGTACCACAAGCAGAGAAGATGCCAACAGCATACGATCAAACAAGCGCCGTAGCAGATACAAGGACCTCTGTTGCGCAGTTCTTACACAGCTGCATGAAATTACTAAAGAGCATAGATGCTTACACGGAATTTGAAAATATACTGAGGCAATACGAGCCAAACAGTGAGAAGGGGGATGCCAACGGCGTAGTCCATAATATTAGGATTCGTAAAAGAACAGGAAGGGAAATGAGACTCACTGCACAGATTGGGGACTATGAGATGGATGAGATCATCCTTGACCTAGGATCTGAAGTAAATGTCTTGACCAAGCAGACATGGCATCAGATGGGTAAACCCAAGCTACAGTGGTCACATCTACAGTTAAGAATGGCTAATCAAGGGATAGTTATACCTTTGGGGAGGTTACCCAACACCATTGTTGACATTGATGGAGTGCACAGCTATGCCGATTTTGAAGTCATTGATATTGTGGATGACAGCCATCCTTATCCATCACCGCTAGGTATCGATTGGGAAATGACTAACTCTGCCATTATTGATTTAAAGACCATGAAAATGATATTTGAAGGAAATGATATCAAGTTCATCGCACCATTGGACCCTTCGCAGGGCGGATAATATGTTGAACCGATTCAAGAGGAATCTAGAGCTCAATACTTGGACCGTATCTACAAGATGACAACCAGTACTGTTGATTACATTAATCCCACTGTGGATGGCACACTTAGTTGGTACTATGACAGCTCTTGAATTTTAGATTCTAATGCAGGACTAGAAAACTGGCAAAGTAGGTTACACGAAGTATCTACCAGGAAATGCACGCGGATCACGAAGTCACTCCGCTAGATTGGGAAAGAGGTAACTCCAATCCCTACATTTGATGGTTTATCTAATGTTTATTGTTTCATCAAAGAATATACTGCAGCAGTTCCGGATAAATGCCATGTCTCAGCGCTAGACATGGCACTGCAAGGCATACCTGCCAGATGGTGGGTTGCACATAAGAAGACACTGACCACATGGGATCAGTGTAGAATTAAGATGAAAATCAGGTTTGTTGATAAGGTTACCCTATCCTTTGAGAAATATAATGGACAGATAGATCCATGGGAGCATATTCGGGTCTGTTCCGAAGCATGGAAGGAGAGGCCATTGACGGAATGGGTACATCTATTCATGCACAATCTAGAAGAACCGACTCCAAAGAAGTGGTACCTAGACTTGGAATTGCGTAGAGGTACAACGGATTGGTATACTCTAACCACAAGTTTCCAAATAGATTTTAGCTTTGAAGATGAACACCCCAGCATCAATGACACGCTGTAGGTCATTAAGAAAAAAATATTTAGTCCGGATTGTACACAAGGAAACATAACACTAGAATAATTCTTTGGCGTAGAAACCACACCTGCGCACCTACAACCTGAATGGGAGGAGCAGCTAGAACACGCTCTCAATTGTTATCACATCGATGGTGAAACTAAAGATAAAGTAGATAGTGATGAGGAGGACCCGCGTAATATACGGATACCTGAGTCAGAGGGATCACGCGAGGTAGAAGGACCTCCACTGGAAATTCCATATATGAGTGGACCTGTGAAAACAAGGAAGGTGAACATTGGCACCAGTGAAGAGCCAAAGTTTGCAACTATTGGAGATTATTGGGATGAAGACACAGTCGAGGAAGTCGCGGGTATACTACAGGAGTATCGTGAACTGTTCCCGACTAAATTCACAGAGATGAAAGGTATACTGGGAGACTTAGGAGTGATGAAAATTCCTCTAAATCCTGGTGCGAAACCTGTGAAGCAAAGACCATATAGACAGAACCCGCGCTACAAAGAACGAGTTAAGGCAGAACTTGATAAGATGCTCGATGCAAGGATCATTGAGCCAGTTGAAGAATCCGAGTGGATAAGCCCCATGGTTATCCAGGATAAAAAGACAAAGGGTGAAATCAGGATCTGTGTAGAATTGAGGAAGTTGAATGACGCTTCCATGCATGACCCATTTCCTACACCTTTTACAGATGAAGTACTCGATAATGTTGGAGGAAATGAGGCCTATTCTTTTACTGATGGATTTTCTGAATACCATCAGATCAGGATCGATTGTGCAGATAGGCATAAGACTACTTTTGCTACAAAATGGGGGTCGTTCCAGTACACAGTGATGCCGTTCGGTCTGAAGAATGCACCCGCCATATTTTCTCGAGTGGTCGACGCAGCATTTAAGGATTTTATAAATAAATTTTTAGAGGTTTAATTTGATGATTGGACCATTTTTGGTTTATTGAAGAGCCATGACGCGAACCTTAGGATGATGCTGGAAAAGTGCAGACAACATCAAATTTCATTAAACTTGAAGAAGTGTGTCTTTTGTGTGCCCTATGGAATTCTGTTGGGACACATTGTGTGTAAACAGGGCTTGATGGTAGACCCTGCTAAGATTGCAGTCATTGTAAACTTGCCTACACCCAACTTAGTTAAGCAGTCGCGCACTACACTGGGGCATACCAGTTATTACAGGAAGTTCATAAAAGGGTATGCACGGATAACCGCAGCTATGGAAAAGCTGCTGAAGAAAGATGTGCCATTCAATTGGAATGAGGACTGTGAAAAAGGCTTTGACACATTGAAAGAGAAAATGGTCACTGCGCCAATCCTAGTTTTTCTGGATTGGGAGAAGCCATTTCATGTCCATGTTGATGCTTCATGTATCGCATTGGGCGTTTTCATTACTCACCCAGGAGAGGGAGGTATTGATCATCCCATTTCCTTTTCCAATAGGAATTTATCATCCGCTGAGAAAAACTATACCACTACTGAAAGAGAAGGACTCGCAATGGTATATGTGCTGTAGAAGTTCAGGCACTACTTGCTTGGTGCGCACTTATCAATGTTCACTGACCATTCTTCCTTGAAATACCTGGTCAATAAGCCAGTGTTAGGGGGGTGCATATGCAGATGGTTACTCCTATTTCAGGAGTATGATTTTGAAATTGTGGTTAAGCCAGGAAGGTTGAATCTGGGACCTGATCAACTGTCAAGAATCAAGTCAGGAAAAGAGCCTACGAGTCTGGAGGATAATCTGCCTGATGCATAGTTGTTTTCTATACAAGTTGAAGATGAGTACTATAAGGACATAATTGAATTCTTAACCATAGGATTTTCACCTACAGAGTTCACTACACAGCAGAAGAAGCATCTGGTAGTGCGAGCCGTAGATTTCACCATTATTGCAAGCCAGCTATACAAGTTGGGACCGAACGAAGTACTGCATAGATGTGTACTAGAGCACGAGAAACCATTTATACTAACTAATGCGCACTCAGGAATTGCAGGAGGCCATTATGTAGGAAGAGCTACTGCACAGAAGATATTGCGCGTAGGGCTATGGTGGCCTACAATTCAGAAAGATTCGAAGGAACATTGCCAGAGTTGCGATGTCTATCAGAGGATAGGAAATCCATCGCATAGGGATGAAATGCCCTTAAACTCATAGCTGACATTGCAAGGCTTTGAAAAATGGGATATTGATTTTGTGGGTCCTATTAACCCACCAGGAAAAAGAAATGGTGCAAGGTATATCATTACTGCTATCAATTACCTCACCATATGGGCAGAAGCAAAGCCAGTAAAAGACTGTAGCGTAGCTACAGCCACAGAGTTTATATACGAAAATATACTTACAAGATTTGGATGCCTGAAGATATTGATGAGTGATCAAGGCACTCATTTTCTGAATAAGACCATTGCAACTTTGACCGAAGAGTTCCACGTTCATCATCAATGCAGCATGCCTTATCATCCGTAGGTGAATGGAACCGTTGAAGCATTTAACAAAGTGTTGGAAAATGCGCTAACCAAGATATGCAACGTCAATCGGGACGATTAGGACCTGTGCATCCCATCTGTACTATGGGCATACAGGACTACCTGAAAAACACTAACTAGCCATACACCTTTTAGGTTGGCCTATGGGAAAGAAGCAATAATGCCGATGGAGTACACTATTCCCAGTTTGAGAATCGCAGCATTTACAGGCATGGCAGACCGCGACGCACTGGAAGAGAGAATTTTACACTTGGTTGGTCTGGAAGAGGATCGCTTCATTGCAGGATTTCACCAACAAGTGCAAAAGGAAAGGGAAAAAGCATGGCATGATCGTCACATCAAGAACAAGTCTTTCCAGGTAGGTGATCTAGTCCTCCTGTATGATAGTAAGTTCATTAAATTTCCTGGGTAGTTTAAAATGCATTGGTCGGGTCCATATATTGTATTGCACGTTACTAATGCTGGCATAGTTCAGTTATCCACATTAGCCGGGGATACCTTGCCTACTTTGATCAATGGAAGCAGACTAAAACCTTATCGGGATAGACCTGCTTCGTAGAACCCGTGATGATCACCAACCTAAGCATTCTAGGTGCCAGGTACAGTTGAAATTGGGCACTGGAAATCTGAGTGAATCTGTACGTGATGTATATTATGGAGTATGTATATACCGCATAGCACGGTCACAAGGTGCTGCAAAAAAAAATATATATATATATATATATATATATAGAGAGAGAGAGAGAGAGAGAGAGATAAAAGAAAAAGGAAAGAAGAACAACGCAGTTGCGAAGCTTAAAAATGCAACTGTGAGGAGCAAATCACATGAGGCTGAGACTTAATTCAGAAGGCCGAGTTCCAATACTGCGAAGTCACTGCGCAAGACCAAGAATAACCTACCACGCAGTTTGATGTAGCGTTCAAAAAAATAACCGTTACAGTGTTAGTGCAGAAAAATAGCCGTTACAATGTTAGTGCAGAAAAATAGCCATTATATAGCCGTTGCTAGCAATTGCTTGGACAATTAAAGCAAAAATAACCGTTCTGAACCGAATTTTGAAGGACAAGACCAAAGGATCCACCGAATTTGGCCAACGGATACAGCCATTAATGCTCACCTACCCCTTGAGGGGCACGAAGGGGGTTTGCTGCGCCTATAAATAATGTTGTACATTGCCTTGCGAGTGTTACCAAACACTTCAAACTTTTTGCTAATACTTCTATCTCAGCTACTCACAGTACACCATCTCGAAACCTTGTGAGTTGTAGCCAGTGCATGTCTAAGAGGTTGTATATTCAAGAAGAATTCACAGTTCAGGAGATAGTCTAGATTTTTGAGCAAAAAGGGATTGAAGGGTTAATGAGAACCCCAACTAAGAACGTTACCCTCGAACCAGGAAAAGCATCAAGAAGGTCACCAAGGAACGACCCAGTTATGGAAGATAAAGGCAAGACTCCAGTGGCACCAAGAACGAAAGTTCCTAAGATGGGTTCCACAGGGAAAAAACCACCAGTAGCAGATAAACAGATACCTCTGACTATGACCCCGAACTACATCTCACTTCGTGCACTAGACGTACCGATATTTAAGCTGCTGAAAAATGCCAAGTATGATATCCCATTATCACCGATGTTAAAGCATGTGCAATTTGACAAGAATCTGCTAGGAAAAATCCAAGACTGCAAGTGGGAGGATTATGACTTGTTGGCCATACAGAAGGAGGAGCCCCATGACCCAAAGTTCCCATAGTTCCAGCCCAACCAGTACATGTGCTGGAAGAAAGATGCAAAGGGTCAGCTTAATTTTGTCGCCGAGAGCTGGTTGGCAGGGGTAGCCCAGTCTGGGCTACTCCACCTACTCAGGCTCCCGCACTTTAATAGAACCAAAGAAATGAATGTCGTAGTAAGAATGCTGATGGAACGAATGAATCAAGGCTACTTATGGTTGGACTGTAATGTGTACCTCAACATTGACCTAATCTACCACATTACAGGACTGAGTAAGAGGGGTAAAGATCCCAAAAATTAATTTCAAGGGAAGAGAAAGGGTAAAGAAGCGGTGGCCATGATGAAGAAAACCCAGCCTATCATCAAAGGGAAGAGGGGTTTTCCAATAGAAGAAATTGACAATAGGGCAGCGAGGTTTGTCACGTAACTGCTAGCAAGAAAGATCCTCAAAAAATGTAGGCCTCTAGAGGTAGGTGCGAGCATAGTATTTCTTGGCGCCACGACAACAGAAGGGGAACAGTTTAACTGGTCGCAATACCTATTGAACAAGTTCATGGAGGAACTCAATGACACGCAACTCAATGGAGGCTATTTCCACTATACATGGCTTATAGTGTTGATCGCTTTGGTGGGATGGAAGGAACCAAAGGATTACTTTGGAGTAATCACTTATGCAAATGAATGAAGAGGGCCCCATTACTCAAACCTCTGGGCAAATCTGAATTCGCAAAAGCAGCACGCGATCGCTGAAGTGTTCTACCAGTACTATATCCAGTTGTGCGATGCGATTATGGTGACTCCCAGGATTACAAAGCAGGTAACTAGCAAATATATTCGCATCATTGATTTTTGTGTTGACATGCATAGTATCCATATTTCACCAAAAGCGCAGCAGAAGAAGGAGGAATGGTATGCATGAAACTACCACATGTATGAGGACGACATTGACAACATAATGAAAGAATGGCCTGCTGAGTTCCGTGTTGAGGTTGTTTATGTCCCCAGCGATTCCGACGAGGATGAACCCATTCCATGACCATGTCCAATAGTGGAAGAAAATGAGGCAGGCAAAAGGAAGGATCCAGAGAGCCCCGGCCAGAAAAAGGGAGCACGCAAGAAGCAGAAAGCTGATAAAGGCCAATTAGATACAGTCCTTAAGGAAGATGATTATGACATGATCGTAGTAAAACTCACGGAGCATATGGAAGATCTCATGACGGGAAAGGAGAAAAAGGATAAAGAGATACAAGATACTCTAGCCAAGAATTTGGTCGCATTGGAGGGGATTACACTAAAGATTGATGAAGTACACAAGCGATTACCCCCGCTGCGTGACTTAGAATCTGAAGGGAAGTCTGGAGGGACTTCACAGCAGCAGTTGACCATGGCCATCCCTACGAGGTCACGTATCATTCATCTGGTCCGATACGAACACCGTCAATTTTCCTATGACAGAGAAACTGATGCTGGACACGAAGGATTTCAAGCGGGTAGAGATTGACTTAGACAAAATACCACTAATAGGCCTACACTTTTTACACCTGCAGTGTGTGGAGGAAATGCATGAAAGAACTGTTGATGTGCTCAAAGGACAAGCTGAGCTGCAGACAGCCAACATGCAGCTGGAGGAATATAGCTCGCAGAGAGCTATGCAGCTGCAAGACGCAGAGGATCATCGACTAAGACTGGAAGCCACAATCACCGTGGTTGCCGATGGCATAGATGAATTTGAAGTACAAGCGGAACCAGCGGATACAGATGCCAAGATTGGCCAACTGGTTACAAATATTAAGATAGAAATGCAGGACATGGAGGTTGTCCATGAGGCTAAGATTTTCGCCTTGAAGGAACAAGTTAACCCATAGACCCCACCACATGAGCAGCAGTTAAGAGAAAAGGAGGTGAAAGTCGTTGCGGAGACTATTGCAGCAGAAGTGGCTAAGTGTCAAGGGTTGTTGGAAGCGGCATCAGCAGCATTTATGACCCTCGAAGAGGACCCAACATTACAGAAGGTAAAGGATGTCGTAAAGGAAAAGCAGGTTGCACTGGAGTAGCTGGATGCATAAGTAAAATTTCTTTTACCGAGGGATAGGATACCAAAGTACTGAGAAATCAATGCCCTGAAAAAGGAAGTGCAGGCATTGAGGGAAAAAGAAACTGAGCTGGGAGATAAGTTGCAAGATTTGCTGGAGGATGCCGGCACGATCTCGCAAGAGATTGAGGATAAGATAAAGGAGTTGCGTGCCAATCAAGCATAGGTGGAAAGTTAGGCCAACGAAGAAATTACACTTGAAATGATGGACACAATCCGACAAGTCGAGCAGGACACAAAACAAGTGGTCGCCAAGCTGTTCGGTACGTACAATGACTTCGCTGCGAAGTTAACTCTGCAGCAGGAGGAAAAGATTGGCAAGGTTGCAAGTGGCTCAGGGGTGAGCCACATGTAAGTGTTAGGGGCCTGTTGGGCCTATCCCAAGTGGGAAAATTTTTAACAAGGAACCTTTTTGGAACTTAGAAGCTGAACGCAGCTCGGCCTAAATATTTCCTTTCTTTTGTATAAGTTTTGGGGATGCTGTGAAGTTGCACGCAACATAGTGTTGGATAGCTGCGAAGCTCGGTGCTGCGAGGATGTAATACCGCAAAGTGTCTAGTATACAAGGATCTAGTAGGGTAGAGTGTTGGACAGGTGTTACCGGACAATCCACTCGAGCGGACGCGAACAGGATCTCCCTAGCTCAATGTGAGTCTAGAACAAATAAAACAGACTACAAGTGCATTTCCTAGATCTACTTAAGGACCAAGTACTAGATGTCTTACCTTTTTGTTACGCAATCCTTTCTCCTAAATGTTGCTCCACATCCCACGATCGTCAAATCCAAGCTGCAAGACCTGTCAAGACACAGAAACAAGAGAAACAAGTAAAGAGCATCTATACAATAAGCGATCTCAGTAAACAGTTAAGCAGGTAAACTACACAATATCATTACACATGAGAACAATATTGGTGGAAATCATTTGCATTACTGTAAATAGAGGAGTACATGATAGAGATATAGAACTACAACCAAAGACTTAACACAGTATCCCTTCTCCGACCAAGCCAATTGCCATGTCCTTCTAAGGAAGTATGAGCTCTCCAATAGGTGAATGGAGGTGTTCTAAGAGAGATTTCACTAGCATGTAGATACCATAGCCTTCCTACCTTTGGAATGGGAGTGAGCCTCACTTATATAGGACTAAGTGGATAGGGTATGGATAGGATAGGTTGAGAGATGATAGGAGAGAGATAGGGGATCTTCCCAAAGAGTTAGGGATCGAGTACCAGCTCTCCTAGAGGTCAGGGATAATCCCGAAAATGGGTAAGTTTCAAGAAGGATCTCGAATAGGATATTTTTTCCCATTAACAGACCTAATCGCACCCTATAGTGGAGCAATCTACGACGTCGCATATTGCTAGTGTGTAACCTGGGACGACCTCTCAAACGTTTGCAGGATTGAGTGCAAATCCTCCCAAATGAAAGTACTTAGTCCAGGTGATTTCAGGGATGTATACACTGAATCTGATGATGAGTATATTTTAGGTGTAACAGAATGCCCCCCAAAGCATGAAGTTGTTAAGGATGTACAGGTGAAGTGCGGTGAAAGAAATAATGGCAATAGGCTCAACGGACGAAGAACATTGATGCAATACAACTGACTCTAAACGGACAATCTCACACGAAGTACAACATGGTTGCCGACCAATACATTGTAGATCCATGGTAGTAATGACTGACTGAACACAATCATGGCTAGTAGACACAAGCGTAGATCCATGATGAGATGATAACACAGCCATGACCAATACAAAGGTGGATCCGTGTAATATGACTCAATACAAACTCCATCGCAACCTGAGTAAAACATGACTCCCTAGGGTCTTCAAGCTTAACTCGCAATGATACGAATCTATCCATGCGATTACAAATGTCTTGACGTCAAACATGGTAGAAACCACTTGATTACTGGTCATTGATGTAAACCATTAACAAGTGTGAGGGAGATCACCATTGTTGTCAATGATTCCCAAGGTATCACAGTATATATCATTAAGCGTGAATAAATGATTTGAAGTCGAACGCAAGATGAAATCTTTCAATCAAGAGTCAATGATGTAAGCTCATGACGAAAGCAAGGTAACCTACCATTGAGGCATGCAAAGCCAAGGTACTTGGTTGGTTTCTAGATTCAATCCTTGGATAATGAGTTGAAGTCGACAAGGATGAATCCGTTGAAGGAAGGCCATGATGAATCCCCCATCAATCAACACGAAACACGACAAAATATGTGTAGAGTGGATTAGATGGTCCAATAATATGTAATACTGACTTAAAGTAACAACTGCATGACGACGTGTGTACTGACTGTAGATGATAGATAGTGGACGTGTTCTTGAACATGGGCATGGCATGACTTGGCAGTATTGACATAATGAGAATGACGCAAACTTCTAATGCAACTGATGATGGAAGCTTTCTCCGAATGACTCAGAGGAGTAACGAGACTCAGAAAGTAAGCGGGGACTCATAGACAAGTAGATGACCCAAGTACTATATGAAAATGCAGATGAGTGCCATGTTCAAGAACGACTATATACTGCCACTAAGGTATGTAACACAAACACTTTCCTTTTTCCCCATCATGAATGATGAGTTCCTCATGTGTTTTTTACAAGCTTGATGAGGGTAACCAGATGCTCGGTATAGCTCATCTCATAGATGAGTCCAATTCCAAATATTTTCCGAACCTGGGATAGGAGGGGTTCTCCCCATGACGGGCCCTTTAATGTGAAAATTTAACGAGTCCATAGAAGGTAAACTTGGTAGTCATTTCATGTTTAGAGAGTCTGAAAAGAACTAAAGAAGACTCCAACGGTACTTTTTCGTAAAGTTAGCCTCATCACCCGAAAAAGGGTAAAAAAACGCGGGAGAGGACTCTTCCAGTCATGATTGGATGGAGGTATTCCTTTTTCGTAATTAGTGCCCCCTGGTCCAAAAAATGGGTAAACTATCACCAAGAAGATGACCATTCAAATACTTTAACAAGCGTGAACGTGACAAGTTCGCTTGGCAATCTTTTCATATTTAGGGAGTATGAAAAGAGCTTAACTATGGACTCCGAGGGGTGTCCTTTTCCGTGGAAGTTTAACGAGCCCAGAAAAGTGATAAATCATAACTCGGTACTTGTTCTCATAGTTATGTGAGTACAAGAACAAACAAAGAGTAAACTCATCCTCATGCAATAATTCCGACTAACCAAAAATAATAATGACAAAATATTGAAAGGGGTGTTCATACCTGCAGTTACTATTGTTAATGCGAGAAATGACACAAAAGACCACTTTACGACTCCTGTACACTAGAAAAAGTGTCAAATAGTCCCAAATATAATGACAAATGGTCGAAACTATAGTAAATGGCCCAAAAGCATCCAAATATTTGAAAAGGAATATACCATTCTATTTATAAATAGAAATATGGGCCAAAAATAGAAACATTGTTCAAATTGCCAATTTGGGTGGAGAAGTACCAATTTGGAGCCAAAACTTCCTTTGCCGATTTGGGGAGCTACGATCCACCATTTCACCAGCCGTCTGGACCAGGTAGGCCTAAATCTCATCCTGCAACTTTCCAGTGGTTTAGTTTTTGATTTCTTGTCCATTTTTTGGGTTTTTTATGGTGTTTTGGGGAAGGGCCATTGCGCCCTCGGCTTGTCGCAAGTGGCCCTTTCGGGACTTGTGATGAGACCGAGTCATCGCAAGGCTCGAAAATGAGACCTGCGACAATGTCGCGTTGTACTTGAATGTACGGTGCGATGGCGAAAACCCAAATCCCAAACATAAAAAATAATCCAAAAAAGGAATTTGTGAAAGTTTAGGAAGGGCCTAAAAGGGTTTCAATGTCCCTTTTGGCAGGTTACTAGCAAGCAAAAATGGTATTGGAGTGGCGAGAAAGAGAACATGAGCTCGAGGATGAACAAGCCGCAAATGATCCACAATGCGTGGATGCTTTGAGAAACTGCGGGTTACTCAAGTTCTTTGAGATACAGGGGATGAGAGCCTAGATCCCGCTACTAACACACATGATCCAGAATTGGGATGCGGCCCAACAATACTTTGTGATAGGTGAGCATATCCTCACGATTGACATTGAGGATATCTACTTTCTGACCGGTTTGTCCCGAAGAGGGGATGCTATACAACACACTAGGACACGGGCCAATGATCGTACAATTGAGGACATGGTGTCACAGCACTGCATTGCTACTTCTCGGCCTTCCAGCAGGAAGATACTCATCAGATATGTGGTGATTCATCCACTGCGGACCATATTTCATACCATTACTAGCGTGGCAGGTAGCCAAGCCCCACACACGGTTACTCGGACCCAGATGTTGTATGTGGAAGACTATATGTCTCCCAAGGTTTTCAACTGGTGCAAGGGTCTCCTCGCCAACATCCGAGATCAATTGACCAAGTGTCAGCATGGGGAGCTCAAGCAGTTTAGATATGGATCGATCATAGTATCGTTCCTCTTGGAGCGGATTCCTCTTCTACGTCCGCAGTTGGTACTGGATGACAGGGAGCCCAGCGATCCCCATATGCTTAGATGGGCTGAGATCATGACCCGTCATGGTGGTGGGCCCATCATTATCTTTGGTCCCAAGTTTTTCAGCTGGCTAGAGGGCCAGTTACTTATGGTCGAGGACTTTCCATACAGCGGCACGGACTTCCGAGAGGATCCCGACTTGGCGCTGCCAGAGGGTGCAGCATGGGGTGATATAGGTGAGAACAAAACCCTTGTATATATTTTTATTTTTTTATATTATATCATTTTCTTTATGTAGTGCTGACAAGTATGTAATGTGTGTGCAGATGTGGGTCATGTGCGACCAGTAGGTCTCTCCCTTCTGGCGAGGAGAGATAGAGGCGGGGAGGCAGTCATTCTTGCAGGTGTTCATGCTTCCATCGAGGAGATGGAGGAGGTGTACAGGAACCTATCCAAGATGACTGTGGAGGTACCAGAGCCAGCTATCGATGACTTACTGAGGCCCATGCAGAGATTTGGGGTTGGAGCGTCTGTGTGCTTCAACATCTTACTCCACAAGGTGGCTCAGACCGTGGACTGCTTTCTCACCCAGCGGTAACGTGTCATTCGAGCTAGGGGTGTACGGGTCAGGCGTCAGGCCTGATGACACTACTATACTTGTACTGAGAGCTTAGAGGCCTCAGATTTTGTACTTATTGAAAGCTATGATGCTTCGTATTTTTCTAGAGACTCACTGAAAGCCATCATGCTTCAGATTTTGTACCAACACTACTTTTTGAGCGATTTATATATATACAGACATTACCGGTGTTTGCTTTTATACATTATAATTACATGTTGTGAATGCTTTTACATATTATGAGTATTATGTGCGTGTGATGTACCAATCCAAAATGAAGTTGGCCATTGAGTCAACAACTGTGTTTAACTCCCGTGGAATGTGTAGGTATTGAACAGATTCAAATGACCTTTCCTGGAGACGTACTTGTTTGAAGAGACAGAGTAAGGTGGGATCACGAATGGAGTACACCCTGATTCAAATGGGAAACCACTAATTGAGAATCCATTTGGATGACAATGTGGTCCATACCCAAGGAAATGGCGTTAGCTAGGGTTTTGATTACTGCTTGATATTCTGCGGCATTGTTGGTTGCAAACCCTAGGAAAATTCCTCCTGAGCTAATGAGCTCACCTATTGGGGAATATAGTACCCAGGCTACCGAAGCAAGGTTACAGGTATGCCAGTTGGTTCCGTCCGTGAATCCATAGCACGTTTCCATCTACACACGCAGACATAACACAGTATAAGAAGCAGAAACAAGATCAAAAGACACTCGAAAAAGAAATGCGTCACACCACACAAAAACACGCCATGTACAGTATATACAAGCAAGTCTATGCATGAGGGATCAAGCATAGTATCTCTTCAGGTAAAGCGCATTGTAGGGTTCACCCAAAGAGATTCCGTCATAATCTTCAAGCTCGTAAGAACCTTTCTCCAAAACACGTTTGACTATGTAGGGTCCATGCCACATGGACTCGAACTTCCCTGCTCCTAGTTTGTCATGCTTCTGGTCATAAGTAAGGACCAGGTCACCCTCGTTAAAAATATGAGGTTCAACTAACTTATTGTATTGGGATTTGATGCGTTTCTTGTGTGTTTCATTAGCGAGAGCGGCATCTCAGCGAGACTCATCAAGTTTTGCTAAGTGCAAGAGATGTTCTTCCTCAACAGTAGTGTAAGGAAGAAGTTCGACAACGACTTGTAGAGACGGAATTTCGCACTCTATCGGCAGAACAGTCTCCAATCCATATACCAATTGGAAAGGAGTAAATCCTGTGGCGATTTTGAGGGAATTTCGGTAGGCCCATAACGTTGAAAAGAGCACGTTGTGCCAATTGGACTTATGTGTCCCTACCATCCTTTGGACCATAGTTTTCAAGACCTTGTTAATGGCCTCGACCTATCCATTGGATTGCAGGTAGTAGGGTGTTGAATTTTCATGGCAAAAACCCAACCTATCGCTCAATTCATCAACCATATGGTTCTAAAAATGAGAACCATGATCAGTAACAATTTCCTGAGGAACTTCGAACCCCGCTATTACATGATTGAACATGAAGAGTGCAACGGTTTTTCCGTCGTTTTGGTATGTAGGCATAGCTTCGTCCCACTTTGTGATGTAATCCACAGCTACGATGATGTAACTATGCCCCCCGGCCGAGGTAGGCTTACAATGCATAAAATCAATGCCCCATTTTGTGAATGGGCCAATGGAAATAACCGGATGTAACGGGGCAAGATGAGTGTGCTTCTTCGTATGGAAGTGTTGGCAAGGAGGACATTTTTTTATGGCCTCAATACAATCTTTGAAGATAGTAGGCCAGAAATATCCTGTGCACAAAATCTTCTGGGTTGTAGCCATCCCAGAGAGGTGACCACCACATGCCCCAGTGTGACAGTCATTCAGAACACGTTCAGCCTTGTCATGAGTGAGACAACGTCTAAGAAGTGAATCAACGCCATGATGATACAAAGTATCATTGATGATTAAATAATACTTTGCATGGTGACGAATCTTACGACGGTCGTCATGGGAAAATTGAGGATTGAAGCGTTGGTTTTGAATATATAACAAGATATCTCCATACCATGAATCAGTCGTACTGATGAGAAACAATGATTCATCCGGAAATGAGTCATTGTGCTCAACTTCTGCATCAGGACAGGGAAGGTCACAAATGAGCTCGGCAAACACCAAAGACTTCTTAGACTTAGCTTTCTTGAAAAGAAGATCAAATTCTTGCAGTATCACAATCCAGCGTGAATACTTTCCCCCAAGCACCTAACGTGTCAGTACGTGGTACATGGGGTTTGGGTCGGCAATGATGGTGGTGGTGCGGAGCAAAATGTAGTGCTGGAACTTCTGGACGGAGATGACCGCCGCGAATGCGAGTTTTTCGACATGTGAATATCTAGTTTCAGCATCAGCTAGACCCTTACTTGCATAGTATATCACATGTTCCTGGGTGTTTTGATCCTCCTGTACCAAAACCATGGCGATAGTGGTAGCAGAAGCGGCGAGATATAAGATGTAATCTCGATAATAATTAGGCGGTTGGAGCACGAGGGCATGCGTGATGGCATGTTTGATACTGTCGAAGGATTTTTTAGCTTGATCGTCCCAAATGAACGGGACGTCCTTCTTGAGCAGTCTCATATAGCCCTGAGTCTTCTCCGCGAAATTGCAAACAAAATGTCTTAAATAAGTCGCCTTCCCTTGGAGACTTTGAAGTTCCGTAACATCAGTCGAGGGTGGTAGGTTGATGATGGCCTCCACCTTTAAGGGATCAATGCGGATCCCATCCTTCGAAATTATAGTATGGATGTTGTTCTCTATGTATTCCAAAGCAGGAAGAAAAGATGACCTATGATGGACATCATCCCACGGACTGTCGTCAACATTCATTACTTCCATGATGGACTCATCTGAATGAAAAGTCCGAAGTAAGAGATCAGGTAGAGATGACATCCGTCATAGAGAACAAGATGGGGAGGCCACGGTTAAATGGTCTTCTGGTGCTGATTGGATAGCCTCATAAATACGTTCAGTGGGTGAAAGAGGCATTATGTCTCCAAACATATGTGTTGTGGCTTCGTCAAATACAAGCCAAGCATCGTTTGAGTGAGATAAAATATCTATGGAGATCATGTTCACCGAAGCAACATGATTAGGGGGGTCCACGGATGGAAAAATGCCCATGAGAGATGAATCTTTCAAAAGGCCAACCCCTACACTCTCATACTATTTTGACATCTGTCCAATGGAAGGAATATGGTCACCAGGATGAGTAGTGGCGTCTAGTGTACAAAAATCTAATTGGTCGATAGTGACAATTCGCCCTTGGTGGAGGAATTGTACTATGCGAAAGATTGAAGAGGATACCGCCTGCATGGTGTAAAACCAATTACGACCAAGCAAGACCACTTCCAGGTTAATGGTTACGGTCTTTCCACCCAACTCAACTGCAAGAGCTTGTAAGAGCCCATGAGGTTGAAAGCCATGCCCGTCGAATGCTTTCAACGTGGTAGGAGAACGATTCAATTCGGGGGAGCCAATGGCTCTCCAACATGCGATGGACATGACAGAAGTGGAGGCTCCTTTGTCCAAAAGGGTACGATGGACAATCTTCCCAGCAATGTTCACCAAAACTTGGAATGCGAGCTGGTGTGAGAGCCTCGACTTAAAGTTGTCAAGTCAGAACATGATGGTGTTCGAGGAATCTGGGTCAACTGCACCAATAGCGGCAAGGAGAGTTTTGCGTTGATTTGGACAATTTTGCAAAACTTCCAGGGTAGACATGGCGCAAGGAGCTTGGTCCAAGTCCTCTACGATATTGTAATTTTGTGCCACTCAAGCATTAGGATTGAAAATAGCTTTTCGAATCGTACTCTTGGGAGGATGCAATATCGATTCTAAGGAGGGATTCTCAATGGTGAGAGAAGTTGATGGTACAGTGACATTAGTCAAAGAGTCGGAAGCTTTTTCAGTATTACTTCCGGCGGGTTCCTTCGAAGGGACTGGTTTGTAAGATCGCGAGCGAGTATTCAAATTGATCGTCTCATTACGTAACATGAGAACATGTGCGGTATTGTATGGTTCCCCCTGGGATGAGGGGGGTTGAGCAATCATCTGCTGGTTTTGAGTAGGAAACGGATCGTTGAGGACTGCGGGAGTCGGTTTACCCCTAAGAAACTTTTGCACTTCGTCTCTATGGGGACACTCTTTGGAGAAATGGTCTTCTCCACACAATAAGCAAGGATACTTCAGTTTCCTTTCCTACTTGGTATCGTAAGGAGTGCTCTTTGGTTCCTACTGGGTAGAAGAATTTTTGGGTTTCCCCTTGTTCTTATTTTTGTCGTTAAACTTCTGAGATAAAGCTGATTGAACAGAATTCACCTCTTCGGTTACAGCAGGAGTGGTTGACGTGGTGGTGATGTGTCCATCCTTAGTTGGGTTGGATGATCCAACAGTGCTAGCAGCAGGCTAGGTATTAAGGGATCCGATGATTCCATCAGCTTGGAGTAACTTATGTGGTTTCACGGGATCATTAACATCATGGGGTGCATCAAGCAGAATATTGAACAGAGTGGTAGATTGAGTGTAGACTAGGTCTAGTAGATGGGCACTCGCGATGGCTTGTTCTTTGGTGACAACACCTCTCATGGCAACATCTTTTGCTATGGTGGGAATGAGCGATTTTGTAAACCAGTCTGCTAGGAGCTGATCTGGAATAGGAGATTTAGTGAGATGTCGTCTCCTTCGCCATTCATGGATATGATCCAAAATGTGAGTGGTGGTATTCTGACGGAGCGAGGTTAAAAGCTCAGTACCAGTCTCATATCATATAGGTAGCTGGAAGTGCGTCAAAAAATTCATAACAAGAGAGCCAAAATCAGGAAAAGAGTGCGGTGGATACTCAATGTACCACTTGGCAGCCGAACCAGTGAGAGTCCTTTGAAACAATCTAAGACGAATTGAATCGTCCATTAAGGAATTAGATGAACACCATAAGTGGTATGTCATCACGTGGTTCTTGGGATCTTAACCCGGCTTGCTATCAAACTTGGGGATATCAGATGGAAGTTTCACCGGAATCGGTGGCCAGTTAAATCCATGGTAAATAGGATCATTGGTTAAAGGGGTGAGGTCAGGTAGGTCCAAAGTAGCCAGAAAGGGTAGCTGTGGATTAGGCTGCGCATATTGATAATACAGCTAAGGCATGTGAGGACCAAACTAACCGTAAGGTGTACCAGGATAAAACTGCCCATAGGGGGGGGTGCCACCCGGACCGTAAGGAGGTCCTCCACCATAAGGTGGTCCATTCCAATAATGCATGGGTCCACCTTAACCACTGGGAGGGGGAGGAGGTCCGCCACCACTGCTGGGAGTAGGTGGAGGTCCATAACCGTAATAAGGTGGCCCACCACCGCCTCCGCCTGGAGGGGGTGGTGGACCACTTCTGCCGCTAGATGGATGGGGGCCTCCACCACCTCTGTTGCCGGAAGGATGGGGGTCTCCACCACCACCACCACCACCATAGTAATGAGGTCTACCATCACCTTCGGCTCGAGTGGGTGGTGGACCACCTCTGCCACCCGAAGGGAAATGTGCTCCTCCACCATGATAGGGTGGTCCCCGAACGCCTCTTCCAGGAGGGGGTGGTGGACCATTCCCGCCACTACCAGAGGGGTGAGGTATGTTGTAGGTAAAATGAGGTGGTCCTCCACCAATGTTAGGTGGGGGCCTACTGCCTCCAGCAGGAGGTGGGGGAGGGTCGATCGGGGGTGGTGGTACTTGAGGGATAATCGGTTGGGGTCCATGTTGCAACACAGGTTTTTGCCCCCATAGAGTGTATGGATTCCTGGGATAAGGTACCCCGTATGGTGCATTTTCGGGATTAGATTGGCCAGGTGCAGGGTTAACAGAACCTAGATACGTTTGACTCCATGAGGTTTGAGTTACATTTGATGGCCCTCCAACATGAGATAATCCCGTGGTGGATGGTCTAGCGGGTTGGGACGGTCCACTGGAAGGCCCGTTGGGGTTTTCGTCGCCTATGTTCTGGTTAGGAAATGGGGGTTGCCCCCCAGCCACAACAGGTTGACCACTATTCAAAGGTTGAACCAACGTAGGTTGTTGACTAGCTACCGTGGTAATAACATTACCAATAAGATAATCCGGGGGAACGGAATACCCTCCCCTCGAATTTTGAGGTGGGGGAGGAACTAGTAAAGTAATGACGGGTGTGTGGGATTATTTTCCTTCCACCGGTTGGTTCACTTGAGGTGCGAGACTGAACTCTTGCGAGGGTTTACCAGTCTAATTAGTGGTCACGTGGTGGGGTGGTTCAGGTGATCCGAAAGATATTGGACGAACTGGGATGTTTCCGTCATCAAATATTATTTGGAAATGGCGATTATGGAACTCTTCAGAGTGTCGTTCAAGACTTTGTCTTCGAAGTTCATCACCTTTAACACGTAACTATTCCAAACATTCATGGATGGGGCCGAAAATCTCGGCAGGGTCAAGCCTATAGTAAGGCCTAGAGAACTCTGGAGTAGTCCAGTTAGGTGGGGATGAGATGGCAAAATGAGCCACTGGGTGGTCTGTAGAAGATGTCCAGTAAGTTGTTGAAGGACCAATAGCTGCTGTAGGGTCATCCTGGGGTCGGTTTATCCATTCCAACAATCCAGGTTCTCCCGGGATGACGGGAGAAAGGACTTGTGAAGTGGGGGTTTGTGCTCCTTCATCCTGTGGGGGATGAGAGGCAGGTGAATCTGGTGGAAACAAAAGTCCGCCAACATTCAAAGTGGGGTTCCCTACTTCAGTAACTACGACCGCGTCATGCTGGTCCATTCTTACCCTTGAAATAACCTCCGGATTAAGGGGATATTCGGGTGGTAAGTTCAAGATCCTACGGGATCTTCTCCAGGGAAAATCCACCAGAGTATGAGGAAAATCAGCCAGAAAGGCCGAAACAACGTTTCTCCTAAGGGTATGCTAAAAGAAAAGTTGTTCAAGAAAACCTACTCAAACTAAGGCAACAACCAAACTTATGTGACAAAGTGGATTTAAAAGTCTGGAACCTCACAGGATTATCAAGGCATCGCAAACCGTGATATACTGCAGGGTCCAACAATATGACGCGACAAGGAGGATTGGGACTGTACCCTTGCCTGCATACCCGATTACCTAGACAATACGTGCCTGCTAATCTCCCCGAGTGTTGTTCTCGGTGTATTGCTTTGCCAAGACGGCCAAATGGTTAACTCGGTTGGTTGCAGGAATCCTAATGGTGTCTCCCGATATATGCAAGGTACATGGGAGCTCAAATCCGTAGTGGTGTTGTCTAATGCACAACCATTGGCACGAGACCTTCCGATATATGTTTCGAGTACATGATACAACCTTCGATATACGCCAAGTACAGATTATGGTACTTGGTGGGTACGTGAAGGAGCTCGATATACCGATGTACGTGGAAGACTACAATACCCTTGGACTACAGTGCTGGCAAATAACGACAGCTGCAACGCTTAACAACATTGAAGCACGTCTCTAACTTACACACAAGTTGCTAAAAATTTTACCTAGTTCTAGAATTAATTTTATCTTGGATGGTTAGGTGAATGCATGAGGTGAGTACATAATCAGAAGCATAATGCCAGCCCTAGCTACATGAACAAAATATTATTTTCTTTCAATGAATTCTAGCTATTGGAAGGAGAAAGCTTTTTTTTCCAATGGTATTGCCAAAATAAACTCAATGCAACACAATTCCCAATGCAAACAAATTTGACAATGAAAGTATTCTTTTCCTTTTCAATGAAACACAAAAGTACACAACACTACTAAACCAAATCAAAACAACTTTTTTCTTTTCTTCTTCTTTTGAAAGTAAAATGACACTAAATGATGAAAAGAGAGGATTCTGAAACGAGAAATGCAAGCTTTTCAATTTAAATTTCAATGATCTAAGAGCAACAAGAATTAAAAATGCATTTATCTTTCCTTAGCATGGAATCGATCTTGCAAAAATCGAAGTGTGCTTTGAGCCTTTCAAGAAAATGAGCGATTCATAATTCAAGAAAAACACAATAGATCATACGTTCATTCAATTTTTGCAAAACGTAAACAAGAATTTTCCAATGCACAACAATTTTTCTTCAATAATTTTTGGAGAAACAATGGGCAAGAAGCACTTTTAAATATTTCAATGGATGCATCAAATAATAAACTCGATAACAACTTTGATTTCAGATCTAAATGACTAAAAAGAAAACACTACTCGCAGCACTCATATATTCAGAAAACTCAAGAAAAGACAAGCACTCAACCAAGCTGAAAAACACACTTAACTGAAAATCAAGCAGTAGCAAGCAATCTAAGAAAGCAAGGCTCAAAACAAAAGTAAATGAGGTCTGGAAACTGATCCAATGTACTGATCAGATCAGGTATGGAAGGAATGGAATGCAAGAATAAATGGATGAAGGTGGAGGAGACAAGAGTATCCACCACTACCGATCTCAAACTTGTCCAAGACAGAACCCGAAGTCAATCCAAATGAAACCAAATTCTCAACACACAAATCAAAAATAGGGTATCTAGCTGGATCTTACAGCACAGAGGGAGTTCACACATTAGACCAAGGTTCAAACTATCAGATGAGGGAAAGGGATGCCAGTATGCCAACTTTTGACAGATCGGCGCACTCTGTCTTCATACACAGTGCAACGTCGCAGTTTGCCTTCATGGGAGGTGTGACGATGTCGCAGTATACCAATGTAAAGGATGCAACGGGTGACTAACCGGTGAAGAACAAAAGCTCAGAATGACCCATTGTCGCTCTATTTCCACTGCCCAGGTGTGACAGGCGAGGTCTAGATTCAAAAATGAACCAGATCTCTCAACAATGAACCAAAAACAGGCTTGAAAATGAGTTGTACAAACTCAGACGAAGAAGATCAGAATATTCAATGCGAAGATCTGATAGTGAAATCAATCCCAAGAAGTAAATGGCAAAAAATGATAAAAGAGGCTTGTGTCAAGTAATCAACTAAAAATGGCTCTCAGATTAATGACTACTAAACAAAACAAACACTACTCCCCAGTAGGGTTTCCAGATTTGCTATGGGACAATCCACTCGAACGGACGCGAGCAGGATCTCCCTAGCTCAATGTGAGTCTAGAACAAATAAAACAGACTACAAGTGCATTTCCTAGATCTACTTAAGGACCAAGTACTAGATGTCTTACCTTTCTATTATGCAATCCTTTCTCCTGAATGTTGCTCCACGTCCCACGATCGTCAGATCAAAGTTGCAAGACCTGTCAAGACACAAAAACAAGAGAAACGAGTAAAGAGCATCTATACAATAAGCGATCTAAGTAAACAGTTAAGCAAGTAAACTACACAATATCATTACACGTGAGAACAATATTGGTGGAAAGGATTTGCATTAATTTAAATAGAGGGGTACATGATAGAGATATAGAACTACAACCAAAGACTTAACGCAGTATCCCTTCTTCGACCAAGCCAATTTCCATGTCCTTCCAAGGAAGTATGAGCTCTCCAATAGGTGAATGGAGGTTTTCTAAGAGAGATTTCACCAGCATGTAGATACCATAGCCTTCCTCCCTTTGGAATGGGAGTGAGCCTCACTTATATAGGACTAAGTGGATAGGGTATGGATAGGATAGGTTGAGATATGATAGGAGAGAGATAGGGGATCTTCCCAAAGAGTTAGGGGTCGAGTACTAGCTCTCCTAGAGGTCAGGGATAAGCCCCCTGTTAGCACTTAGATTTTATTCCAGTTGTAAAAGAATAACACCTAAGGTAACCTATTTCAAACCAAGCTTTAGGTAGAAAACTTAGCCATTTTCCCACCAGAGAGGGCTCTCTCACAATACATATACAAGGACTGAAAAAATATAAAAGTTCTCTCAAATTTTCTCAAAAGGATTTTCTGGTTGAAAAGGAGAACAAGAAACGTTGGGCATGGAGTCAAAGTTTCAAATATACAGTATGCCAGTAAGAGATTTATACCAAACAGATTTCCACATAGGCAAGATAGCAATAATATTACAGTCAATTTGATTTTTTCAGGTGGTATAGAAAGAAATAATGACATTCCATCAACAACAGGCATCTAACTAGGATGAATCCATTGTCAACTTTGGAGAATATAGTGAATATTTAAATGCTATAAAACGAGGCACAACTAGTATGAATCTTGAATTATTTCAGATGTTCATTTAAATATAGAAGAAAGACATAATGGAAGATATAAAAAAGGAAGTGAACATGCACATATAAAGATAAATGAAAAACAGACTGTAAAGCTGATCAACACATGAATCTCTGGTCTCAAAAAATGGGTATTTTCACTGTACTGCCTTTATTTATCAAAAAATAGATCTCCAAACATGCACTGTCTCTCAAAAAACTTTCAACCTCTTCAACAATGACTTTCATTGTTTTTATACAAAATTCGGAAGAAGCTTGACATAACTGCTTCTTTTAACTAATAACTGAAAATACTTTAACTTAAAAGATAACTGTCTTTGAGCGATAGATAACTGTCTTCAAATAATATTAAAAATTTAAAATAAAAGTATCCTTTTTGCCACTGGGCAAAAATTTTGAATATCATCTTTTCGCCACTTGGTGAGAGTTTTGAAAGCCTCTATGAATGGACAGAATATCTTGTCCTTCCATATTTTTCCACATAATTCCACTGGTCGGCCGTGGGTAAGTCATAGTTGGTCATTTCCTTCACCAAGACTCGCATTTCAACATGACCTGCATAAGAAACAGGAAGACGATTTCCACAGGTTGAGATTAGCATATTTAAAATTTCAAACTCCTCTGATATTTTCTCCATTAAAATTTTCCCTGTAAGCACATGATCCAGCTATTGGAACTTTCTGTGATCCATCCTTATATCAAACAACAATCTCTTATACTCATTCAGAGGAATTAATTCATTCTTTTCATTCCAAAAAGCATGGAACCCTTTGTTTACTAATTTTTCAAATTGCTTTTTGAACTTTACTACTTCTTCCCGTATTTCTCCAGCTTTAGCTTCAACATTCTCAACATGCGAGTATTTCCCCAAGATCCTTCTGGCCCATGTGATGACTGAAATCATGTTCGTTATATTCATGGCTATCAGGTCTGCCTCAGTTAGACTGTTTAAAAATGTTATTGCTTTCTGGGCTACGTCTTTTGGCTTTTTATTTAAGTTCTCCCTGACTGCTCTACAACTTTCGAAGGCATCTTTGACCACCTTTTCTTTGACTCTTATGTAATCCAGATATGGTCTTAGTTTCTCAACTTCTTTTATAATTTGGTCCCACACCAGGTGTTTACAACCTTGCATAGCAGCTTGCCCTGTCACATGAGCTGCTAATCCTTTATTATTATTACTTAATTCCTGATTCCGTGTCTGCAAAGTTTTTATTTCCTTATTTTTTATTTCATTCTCTTCTGTCAGCTTCTGTATTTCAATCTTCAATTATTTGATTTCATTTTCTTTCAAGCTTACTTGGGACATGGCCTGTAAAATTCCATCTACTCCATTTTTATCTTCTTCTGTGCCTGTTTGTACTTGATGCTGACCACTTTCTGCTAATCTTTTCCTTGCTTCTGCCAACTGTTCTTCTAAAATGATTTTCTCTTTTTCACAATGATCTTTTTCATCAGAAAGATTTAACATTTTAGCAGTAACATCATTGACTTCATTAGATAATTCTTCTTTTTCTTTTTCCAATATTGTCAATTCTGCTCCTTGGATAAGTACAGTGTTTGGAATTTTTAATTTTCGTCTCAACATCTGGATCGTATCGTCTTTCTCTTTGAGCAGTTTGGTTGCTGCACCTCCTTCTTTATTTATCAAATCTACTTGCAATTTTCTAATCTGTTGCTGTCGAGACTTATTCTCTGCCTTCTCCTATCTCAACTGATTATTCAATTTATCCACTGAAATTTTCAACTTGTCTGCCCTTAATATGGCCCCCAAATAGTCTGAATATATGACTTATCCAGTTTGTCTATGCAATAAAATTTTATCCGAGGCATTTATTTTAGACAAATCTATATTCATTTCTGAAATCTTATTTTTTGTGACAACTGAAAATTTCAAGGAATTCTCTCTGATATTTCTGCTAGTAAATAAGCTTACCTCAATATTAGATATACTTCTAACCTTCGGAAACAATTGACTGGTTTGTTTCGCGGACTCCTGTTTATTTCGACTATGCTCATCAAACACATCCATGAAATTCTGGGGTCTATTTACATCACCCTCTACAGGGGTTTCTTCAATGTTGTACTCTTTAACTATAACCTCTGGTATTTCTTCTTCAGCTGTTTCAGCCTCTTCTGAAACTGTTGTTAACTCTTGTGGTTCATTCATTTTCAATCTTTTTCCTCTTTCTGTTCCTTCATCTTCAATGATCATTATGTCCTGTATGGGTCTTTTAGATCCAACCAATGCAATATCTATTTCGCTTTTTGTCTCTGTTGTTGTGTCAATCAATGCCATTTCTTTGTCGGATGTATCCGGAATGGTTTCTTCTTTATATTCTAGCCAATTGGCTCTGTCCGACATCCCTTCAACAATCTGATGGTTCAAGGCCTTGATACGATGCTCCGTTCTTCGTTTTGATATGATGTTTAACAGGTCATACTCCATAGCCGTATCTGTCTCAAAATTCATATCCTTCAACAACTTCTCTATATACACAACAACATTCTTATTCTTTATTGTGAACGGACCAAATGTGAATGGGTATTTAATGTCTGTTGCTTGTCTGTGAACCAAAAAATTGTTATCTTCCACAATCAACTTTTGTCTTAAGAACTCCAAGGCAAAAACTCTTAAAGTAAGAAAAGCTGGTAACACATAGGGTTTATGTCTGAATCCATATAATCTGATTACTGTACTGTCTTTCAACAAAAACCAATCCCCTGTCGCGTATTCTGTACTCAATTGCATGGATGCCTGCATTTCCGGTAGTACTCTAGGCAGATTTTTTCCAAAAATCATTCTATAAATCTCTGAGAGCATGTAATTGATGTAATTGAACATGTTATTTTCTAGTAAAGTCGTGAAAATGATTTCTGGGAACTGCAACTCATCTTGACTGGCTATCATAATCATTTTCATCAAAAAGGCCTGAAACCTGAAATGTCTGAGAGTGGGAAAATTGACCATCTCGTCATGAATCTTTTCTGTTAGAAATACTTCAAAATTAAGTCGAGGGATTTGATTTTCATCAATCCCTGACTGGACTGTACTCATTTTGTACAATAGAATCAATTGAAACTCGGTTACATACAAATCTGTATCCAAACCTAGAACTAAGGCCAATAATGTCAAAACTAACTGGGTATTTTCATTAAAAAGATTGATATCTATAGGGTATGGGACCTCCGAAATGCTGGTCTCTGGTTTGAGACACGATGACAAAAACATTTCCCTATCACTTTGAGAAACATGATGATAATTTTCAATAATGGAGACTTCAAAAAAAACCTCAGGGTCAAGGGTTTGGGAACAATCTACTTCTAGGGCTTTAATTAACTCTGCTGGTTTTATTTCGCAAATGACTCGGGTTTTTTGGCTGTTTAGAACGACTTTTTCTTCCCGGGAGTAATTTTTGGCACACCATGATACGAATTCTGGGAAAGAAGGGATTTGGTCGGGGAAAAAGGCTATCAAAGATGACTGGTGAACTCTGTGGGGGTCTGTCCCTTCCTTTAACATTTCAGACAACCTAATTTTTATATCAGAGACTAGAAACCTAATTAGGGTATTGTAGACGTCTTCGTTTCTATCCTCTAGGGCTTCTTTTGATTTAAAAACGTCTATATCGTGCACAGTCTCCATTTAAATGTTTCTTTAAACAAAATTCTATTTAAAAAGTAGGACAGGTCACCAGACCCTACCTGTATGTACCCGCCTTTCGCCTTCTGTCGCAATCACAGACCTCCACCAGTCTTCAGAGCTCTCCAGGATAGCGACACATGCAGAATGTCGTTATGTGGAGCCCCTGTTGTTTATATAAGTCTTTTAAATTAATTTCCCTGCACCTTTATGAATGCGTTTCATATCTGACTGTTGATCTCGAGACTTTATTTTGGGCCGTTAGATCTCGTCTCCCTTTATTCCATCTGGTGGTATCCGCGATCTAAAAGCTGTTTTCCTTTCCGGTTTATTCCCTGTGCGGATCAACCACCTGCTGACACCTGTTAGAGTGGTTTATTCTCCGCGATTGCTCTTCCTCATATCCAGTGTACACCTTCCTAGATGTGGATGAAACAATGGCCATTGATTTGATTAAGGTTTATATCGGCCCTCCGATTGCTACAAAGTATAACGCCATGTGCTATGACCCTGCCGAGTTTTCTCCACCCGCCACGTGTCAGGTCCCACCCTACCACGTACTATAGTCCCGCCATGTTTCCATATTTGGTGGTTCCGCCTGCGCTAAGGTGGTTTCCGATACCACCATATCACATATGCGGAGGGATGAGGTTTGGACACGTGCCCCGGTGGTATTGATTCCGCTACCGCCCACAACTATTTGCCGACGATCACTTTGGCGATGCGAGGAGTGATATTAGCCGTAGATCTTGATCTCTATCATCTCCGCCGGTGAAACTTGGTCAGGATTTAATCCTTTCCTAAATTTGCTTTCGGACTTTGTAATCGTGGGTTTTTCCTTTATGTTTTTGTATTGCAAACCTTTATTCAACCCTTTTGTGGTGATTTCTTCTCCTTTAGGACATTTTATCAAAACTTTTTAAGACTTAGGTTTTCTCAGACATGGTGTCAACACCCCCAAATGGATAAGTTTCGAGAAGGATCTCGAATAGGCTATTTTTTCCCATTAACAGACCTCGTCGCACCCTATAGTGGAGCAAGTTGCGACGTCGCATGTTGCTAGTGTGAAACCTACGACGACCTCTCAAAATTTTGCAGGATTGAGTGTAAATCCTCCTAAATGAAAGTACTTAGTCCAAGTGACTTCAGGGATGTATACACTGAATCTGATGATGAGTAGATTTTAGGTGTAACAATGGGGAAGAGGGCACGTGTTCTAGATAGACCAGCAGTGGTCTAATTTTGGTAAATATTCTCCAGGAATGCCAAGCAGTGGGTAGGAGTGGATTAGGAAGAAAGCGATTGGTCACACATGGAAAAGATGCCACCACCTGTACCAGTCGCATGAATCCATTAGAAGAAGAGTGGCTCAGTGAAATCGATCTGTTGAAACGCGTGCGACAGGAAGGCCGATAGTGACATGGGCATGTGCGAAGGGCAGGCCATGATGAAAGATTCGCTACCAGGTGCCAGCTAGCTCGATGAGCTAGAAACTGTAACCATTTTTGGGAAACCTAAGGGTTTTTGGTCTGCGCATTGTAAAGACATGACCTACGGGCATGATCTATAAATAAGGCATGAGTTTGTAAGGGAAGGGTTAGTCTTCATTTTTGATTAAACACTGATTATTGTAGAATCTAAGCTTGGAAGCCATTGTAAAGGCTCTGCAACTAAGTGCGCAGAGACCTATCTGAGAGAGAAGAGAGTCTGTAGCTAAGTGCGCAGATTAAGAACGGTTGTACCCTTCCCATAAAGATCAATATTAACAATCGTTCTTGTGGACATAGCCTCCATCCGGGGGGTGAACCAGGTTAAATTCTATGTTATGTGACTATCGTGTGTTTATGATTGTTCATTTGCTTAGTATGAAGGTTAATATCGCAATTATATGTTATGTGATTGCTTTTGTATGTATTCACCGCAGAGAATGGGAATAATATGTTAAGTGGTACATGTATGGGTGAATGTTAGGTATTTAACAAGCATAAGTCTGGGAATGTAAGAATCTTCCAGTTAGTCACAACGTTGAACATTGAGTTTTAGCACAACATTGGAGCGCGGAGTAATTATATGCTTATTCAATCACTTGCAACTTAATGATAAGAACTTGAACGGGTTGAAGGGATAAAGAATGCTAAGTAGGATTGGTTAGAATATCCTGGAAGGGACGCGCAGTCTTGTTGACACGTAGAGTCATTGAGGGTTGTTGCGAGGTAAGCTGTCGATAGCTTACTATCATAACGCAAAGGTATCCTATATTGCATAGTCATTAGAGGCACAAGTGCAAAAGCACAATTGCACGTCGAAGTACCCGCCGCGGAATAGAAGCTTCGCACAGTTGTTGTCCGCAGCATCCCACAAGGTGTTGCGCTGCTTACCATCCTTTCCCCCATCGCATCACCCGGTTGTGGAAACTTGATTCCACATCCACCCCCTCAAATTCACCTTGGGTGAGACCTCAAACTACGCGTAGTCTGTTGCCGAAAGGGTCGGTGAATAGAGGTTTTGTTGGTTCCTTGAACCACGAATTACCTGGGTCTACACTGGAAACCTCAAGAAGGTGATATACAACCAACAGAGGTAAATGTTAAAATTCATTATGCTAAGACAGAAAATAGCAGCATTACATTCTATTTCACAATAATAGCATATACAGGATCACTGAAGAAACAACAAGCACAACATAAACACAAGAGACAGAGATTTATCCTGGGAAACCCTCATGGGGTAGAAAACCCAGCAAAGCTTCCTCAATATAGATGACCAGCAATATACAAAGATGAAACCCTGAGACATGATCTCCTCCTCCACAATAGTAGACCTCTCCTCCACAAGTGCGCTATCCTCAAGTGTGTGAGTGTGTGTAATGAGGAACACACCTCCTCTATTTATACACTACTCTGATATGTATTTTACACAAGTACACGTAGGCTCGTATTTAACCAATAGGTTAAATACCCCACTACAACTAACTGGGCCGACCCCTCTAGGGTGGTCTAATAACCCTTTGACCCACATAACACATACAGGGCTGACCCCTACTAGGGAAGTCTAATAACCCGAGTTACTACATTCCGACGGAGGAATAAACATCTCCGGATATACAATAAGATCTTCACGGAGGAATGAAACATCTCCGGAATAATAAAGTACAAATATAATATTCTTTGAAGTTACAATATATCAACACTCCCCCTTAACGAGAAGGATATTATAACAACATCTGCACAAGCAAGGAGTCATCAACATCATATATGATACATCTATAAATCATTGGAAGCTTTCTTCAATTTGTCTTCATCAGTAACTCAAACAGTTACTGGTACATCAATGTCAACATCAATATCAGCATTACGATCATCAGCATCGTAATCACACGATCAGCAGCATCATCATCACACTATCAACAACAGCACGATCAGCATCGTCATCATACGATCATCAGCATCGTCATCACACGATCATCAGCATCATCATCACACGATCATCAGCATCGTCATCATACGATCATCAGCATCGTCATCATACGATCATCAGTATCGTCATCAGCATCGTCATCACACGATCATCAGCATCGTCATCAGCATCGTCATCATACGATCATCAGCATCGTCATCACACGATCATCGGCATCGTCATCGCACGATCATCAGCATCGTCATCATACGATCATCAGCATCGTCATCATACGATCATCAGTATCGTCATCAGCATCGTCATCACACGATCAGCAGCATCCTCATCATACGATCAGCAGCATCGTCATCACACGATCAGCAGCATCGTCATCACACGATCAGCAGCATCATCATCACACGATCAGCAGCATCGTCATCACACGATCAGCAGCATCGTCATCACACGATCAGCAGCATACATGATCCTTCCTTTCGGAATTACTGGATCAATCTCATCATAATCATATTTAAGACTATCCTTCCTTTCGGAATTACTGGATTTACTGTCTAAGGATGATTAGTCCAACTACAATCATATTTAAGACTATCCCTCCTGGATTTGCTGTCTAAGGATGATTAGTCCAATCACAATCTCATTTAAGACTATGCTTCCTGGATTTACTGTCTAAGGATGATTAGTCCAACTACAATCATATTTAAGACTATCCCTCCTGGATTTGCTGTCTAAGGATGATTAGTCCAATCACAATCTCATTTAAGACTATCCTTCCTGGATTTACTGTCTAAGGATGATTAGTCCAACTACAATCATATTTAAGACTATCCCTCCTGGATTTGCTGTCTAAGGATGATTAGTCCAACTACAATCATATTTAAGACTATCCCTCCTAGATTTGCTGTCTAAGGATGATTAGTCCAACTACAGTCATA
Source organism: Larix kaempferi (assembly GCA_027924585.1). Classification (NCBI taxonomy): domain Eukaryota; kingdom Viridiplantae; phylum Streptophyta; class Pinopsida; order Pinales; family Pinaceae; genus Larix; species Larix kaempferi. The sequence continues at coordinate 10,466,672 of BSBM01000936.1, forward strand.
TTTAAGACTATCCCTCCTGGATTTGCTGTCTAAGGATGATTAGTCCAATCACAATCTCATTTAAGACTATCCTTCCTCGATTTACTGTCTAAGGATGATTAATCCAATCACAATCGTATTTAAGACTATCCTTCTTGGATTTACTGTCTAAGGATGATTAATCCAACCACAATCGCATTTAAGACTATCCTTCCTGGATTTACTGTCTAAGGATGATTAATCCAACCACAATCGCATTTAAGACTATCCTTCCTGGATTTACTGTCTAAGGATGATTAATCCAACCACGTGCATTTTGAACCAAGGTCCAGGGACGATGCAGTCCTATCCTCTATTCTCGGAGACCTCACGTCTACGGCTCTCTTTAGGACTGAAAGTCCAGGGATGATCCAATCCCCTCAACTGTCCACTAAGGACTTCATTCTCGGAGACCTCACGTCTACGGCTCTCTTTAGGAATGAAAGTCCAGGGATGATCCAATCCCCTCAACTGTCCACTAAGGACTTCATTCTCGGAGACCTCACGTCTACGGTTCTCTTTAGGACTGAAAGTCCAGGGATGATCCAATCCCCTCAACTGTCCACTAAGGACTTCATTCTCGGAGACCTCACGTCTACGGTTCTCTTTAGGACTGAAAGTCCAGGGATGATCCAATCCCCTCAACTGTCCACTAAGGACTTCATTCTCGGAGACCTCACGTCTACGGTTCTCTTTAGGACTGAAAGTCCAGGGATGATCCAATCCCCTCAACTGTCTTCTCATCTATACAAGAGCAGTTATCACATTAGCATGTATTCTTACCAATACATCAAAACATGTATACATCACACCAAAACATGTATACATCACAACTCGCATGTATTCTTACTAATACATCAAAACATGTATACATCACATCTAGCATGTATTCTTACTAATACATCTAACATCAAAACATGTATACATCACAACTAGCATGTATTCTTACTAATACATCAAAACATGTATCCATCACACAAAAACATGTATACATCACAACTAGCATGTATTCTTACTAATACATCTAACATCAAAACATGTATACATCACAACTAGCATGTATTTTCACCAATACATCTATCATCAAAAGCATGTATAAGTAAAGCTAAGTATTCTAAGTATAAGAGTCCTAAATCTAAATATTTCTAAGTAACTAGGTGTAGAGAACAGGTTACCTCATCATCGACCTTGTTGTTCGATGAGACAATCTCATCATCAGTGACTATACTACTCCCCCTTTTGAGGAGGGTCCTTTTGAGCTACACCAAGCTTGTCTCGAAAGTATTCAAATTTCACTCGAGACAGAGGCTTGGTTAGTATGTTGGTAACTTCTTCACTTGAGGTAGAGGTTTGGTTAGTACATCGGTAACCTGTTACGAATTCAAACTTTATAGTTCCTTTCTGTGTCATATCTTGTTAGATCCCTATGATCTTTGACTTATCATGGAACACTGGATTCTATGTCATCTTGATACAACTCTATTTGTCACATAGGATCACAGTTGGTTCTATCTCTAAGTCAAACAATCCTGAAGCCAAACTTCTTCACAACTAGCAGAGCAAACAGCCATATATTCTGCTTGTGCCGAGAGCCACACTAGACTGCTTCCAGCTAAACCATGAGATCATGGCTAATCCCAGACAATAACATCCTCTTGATGTGTTCTTCTTGTCTGATACACTTTCTGCCTAATCAGCATCTGAGTAGCCATCTGAAGTCATGATCTCCAAGATAGCACAGATCAAAGTCTATCGTATCCTTTAGGTGCCTCATCACATGCTTTGCAACTATCAGGTGAAAACATCTAGTTTCCACTAGATACTGACTCAAGGTATTCACAACAAAGCATATATCTAATCTAGTATATGTTAGATACATCAATGACCCAATAATTTGACTGTACAGAGTTATATCCACTAACTCTGATGAGTTATCCCCTAACAGCTTCAAGTTGGAATCCATAAGAGTGGCCATTCCAACACCTCAAGTCATATTTCTCATCATACTTTCCCTGGTTGAGAAATATTCCTTCTGAGCCTTGCCATACTTCCAGACCTAGGAAGTAAAGCGTCAATTTGAGATCTTTCATTTTCATTTCTGCATTGAATGATCTTCTGCATATCTATCTGTGCCATCTCTCGTTAGATGGGTCTACTGATATGAGCCTCAATATCATTCGAACTCTGTGGTGAGTTCCTTCTTGCATCCATGTCATATGTGTATAGAAATCATATTGACATGATAACCTATTATGCATACAGATATCATTTACATAGTGATGCAACTATTTTGACCAATACTTTGGCACAACACTTTCCCATATCCTGTATGCATACAGTGGCTATTTAGATGCCTTCCATCTCTACCAGAACATACTATCGAGAGTGTGCACAACTCTCAGCATGTCAGCAAAGAGGTTTCATTCTAGACAAGCAACAATGGAATGTTTGTCCAACTTACCAAACATATGCACATTAGTTGTATACTGTTCAATGCTCTATGAATGTTTACACTCAGCATTATATATTCTAGGAATACAAATATGCATACAACCTATTACAGGCAATATCATTACTATTTCAAATAGCAACTCAAATACTTATCTTTTATGTTTGTGTGGCTGCCTCCCGCTTGATCTTCTGTATGTCTTTTGAACTTCTATTCATTCTGTACCACTGTGCATGCTCAAGAGTCATCCTCATGATCTCATACACAAACATACACTCATTAGTATATTCTAAATGCTATCAAAACATTATAGTACTAAATAATCTTGAAAATGTATAGTCATGATTATAGTTAATAAACATTAGTATTCAAGATTTCAGGGAAGTCTTCTTTTACTCATGCATATCATCAATCAAGATAAAAGATATAATATGCATAATCCCTTGATTACTAACTTTATGAATAAGCATAACCAATCATTCCAAGTATACTTATATAAGGGATCCTAAGATAAGATTCATGGGAAACATACCTGGATTAGTATACCTACTTGGTTATGTACAACATACCTAAACAATCTCTTCAATGATTTAGAGATCCTGAGCTAGAACCTGCATGTCTCATAGGTTAAGCATAATATAACAAAGTCATACATACCTCGTAAGTAGAACAAAGATTATGGATGAGTCTTTGTCTTCATGTTTTCATGGTCATGGACCCTGATTTGTCTTTTGTGATGTACCTGTATCTTGTTAGCAGACAACATCAACCTCACACAACATCATAATGCATTAGTACAATCATAAGTGTCAACACCCTAACCAATGAATATCTTCTATCATGCATTCATAATTTTGTTAAGGTGATACAAAAAATCTAAAATCAAGATTGTACTAACCGTAATAACATGAAGACAAACATACCATAAACTTAATCATGAACAAATCTCAAAACATACCTCGATGAGTCATACCTGTCGAGATCGCTTGTAATCTCCTTATGTAAAGCCTTAGCCTCATCTCCCTCTGAAACAGGAACTCCTTCACTTATGCAGGTGACCAATCCATCTTCTTCTAGGATTAACCCTATCCACTTGATTTGCAAGAACTAGACCTGGAGCTGGATATGGATTTGTCAGAGAAACCCCAAAAATTCAAACTTTGAATTTCAAACTTCCGAAAGGATAGAAATATGTGCCTTGATGAGCTGATCAAACTGATATATTCAGAATTTGAAAACTGCAAAGTTTCACTCCTCAATTTTGCCTTTGAAACTTCCGGATTCACTGGATGTGACCCTGAACTGGGGTTTGATGAATCCCACTCTTCTGCCTAATCAAAATGTTTGATCCAAAGCTCTAAGCTTCTATTTTTCTGAGGAGCTTCCAGCCATGGTCACAGATTTCAAAAATTCCCATTTTTACAGAAGCCCTAATTTTCCACTTTTCTGATCAAAGTCCCGAACTAGGGTTTGATCAAGCCCGGCCTTCTGCCCAACCAAAAAATCTGATCTTGGTATATAAATTTCTATTTTTATGAGTAGCATTCAGCCATGGTCTCCGTTTACAAAAATTCCAACTTTCTTCAAAGCCCTAAATTCCGGAAGCCATGAATGAAGGTACTCAAAAATAATTCTGTTTTGACAGAAATATGTACCTGATTGTTTCTGGTGTAACTCCAAACTTTTCAATCCACAGGGTCTAAAAAAGTTTTCTGAGATATCCTGACCTGTTATCTTTCCATCCTGACAGGTCTGACCTCAATTGGATTCTCTGAGAGAGAGTTATGTCAAATGTAGCAACGTGACCTGTTTTGGGATAAAACAGAAGAGCGAACTTGTACGGCGTGCCACGTGTCACTGTTTGAACTTCAGCCTCTGAAAAACTTTCCTGAGGTATCTCGGCCTGTTATCTTTCCATCCTGACAAGTCTGACCTCAATTGGACTCTCTGAGAGAGATTTATGCCAAGTTTCGCAACATGACCTGTTTATGGGATAATACAGGAGAGCGAACTTGTACGGAGTGCCACGTGTCACTGGTTCAACTTCGGCCTCTGAAAACGTTTTCTAAGATAGTACAGACTGTTTACTACCTGTCACTTTTTACGAAATTTCATTTGGAGCTTCCTAGCCCAAGATATGACCTTTTTCCCAAGGTCACCTGATTTTGACTCAGATCTGGAAGAGGCAGAAACCCTATATTGTACAGATCATAAATCACAAAGTACAACGAATTAGAGGTTTTCCTTTGGACACAAGGTACCTGGAGATTTAATCTTCGTCCTGTAACAATTTCAGATCTGAAAACTTCGCCAAAACGGATTTATAGCGAAAGTGCTACGATGACTGGTTTTTGCTATGTAAAACCCTAACCTTCAAATTGTCGTAAGTAAAGCAAGTGTCTTTAGTGCCATACCTTGTCTTCCTTCAGGTTAGCTCTGATACCATGTTAAAATTCATTATGCTAAGACAGAAAATAGCAGCATTACATTCTATTTCACAATAATAGCATATACAGGATCACTGAAGAAACAACAAGCACAACATAAACACAAGAGACAGAGATTTATCCTGGGAAACCCTCATGGGGTAGAAAACCCAGCAAAGCTTCCTCAATATAGATGACCAGCAATATACAAAGATGAAACCCTGAGACATGATCTCCTCCTCCACAATAGCATACCTCTCCTCCACAAGTGCGCTATCCTCAAGTGTGTGAGTGTGTGTAATGAGGAACACACCTCCTCTATTTATACACTACTCTGATATGTATTTTACACAAGTACACGTAGGCTCGTATTTAACCAATAGGTTAAATACCCCACTACAACTAACTGGGCCGACCCCTCTAGGGTGGTCTAATAACCCTTTGACCCACATAACACATACAGGGCCGACCCCTACTAGGGAAGTCTAATAACCCGAGTTACTACATTCCGACGGAGGAATAAACATCTCCGGATATACAATAAGATCTTCACGGAGGAATGAAACATCTCCGGAATAATAAAGTACAAATATAATATTCTTTGAAGTTACAATATATCAACAGTAAACAAAGAGGTGTCATTTGTGGAAAAGTGGTTATCAGTTTTACATGAGCCATGGAGTGAGGGGTACTACCCCAATACGCAAAGCCGTCAGACAGCACTGGTGTCCGAGTGAATCCCCTGAACTGTTAGTGTTGTTGAGTATTTATACCTTCTAGTGAGGAGATGGACACTACCAATTGGGTGGGGTTGACAGGTAAATACATTAATTATGTTACAACTAGTTCTTACAAATGACAAAGATCGGGATATCAAAAGACATACCTTTACTCGACGGCTGCTCCTAGCTTTCACTTAATCTCCCGCTTGATGAACCTGCAACACAAATGATACCTTCCTCGGCATATCTTGACCATATAACATATGATGAAATTATAAAGCAATTTAACATCAAATATAATCAAGTATCAAGCCAAATAGGCATACAATCTAATAGATATCTGATTTGGGACAAGGGTATTTTGACCTTTTTATTGTCAAAGAAACATGAAATCAATACAATATACCTGACGTGTTGAGATGTTTCTGCAACTGAGTCCTGGGCTCCTGCTCTTCACAATGACTTGGGACTTTCCTCCGACGTAACAATGCTTAAATCCTTTCTTCTAGGTTCCTCTCTCATGGATCCTCCTTGTATTTATGGGATAAGGTAGGCAGTTTAGATCGAGAGATGGTTGAATTGGGAGGTTGGGGAAGTTGCAGAAACAACTTCAACTAATCCCAATTCATCAAATTAATACATTTTTTATTTCATCTTTAAGATGTGCGCGAGTTTCTCAAGGCATAGTAGCACACAGAACGCAACTTTTGTGTTTTGCAACAAGCACCTGCAGCTTTTCTAAGGTGTGCGGTAGTTTCACTTGAGCAAAGTAGGGCATACTAGTAGATGTGCACTAGTATTCTTCCCACATAGTAGCGCACATGTAAAAATATCAGGTAAATCAGGGAAATTCCTAGCTGAAGAGGGTAGGTTCAGTCCATACATCATTTAGGGCAATCTAGCTCTTCAATCCATGTTGTCCTTTTGTGTGATCGACAGCATAATGTGATCATGGACGAAGAAGTGTAGATTTGACCTATAACATATGATCCTTAATTTTTGAGGTCAGAGGGAAGTGATGGCCGAAATACATTATAAGTCCAAGTCAGAGGAGGAGCAAGAAACCGCAGAACCAAGTCACAAAAAACACCTGAAACAACGATCAAGGTCAGTGAGCAATTACAATCTTGACATCATATAGATGTGTAGCATGATCTCCGATACATAACTAGGAGATGTATATATAGAGCATGGCCATTGAAATACAAGCATGGATCCATATCAAAATGAGAGATCATAGCCATAAAAAAAAACTGGATCTATGTCTCATGAAGAGCCACAAATGAGTGAGGCTTAGTCTTGTGCAGCTTGGGGGATAACATAAATATGGTGATGCTATCATAATCCCAATGTCTTCATCCAAACAACCCAAGGTACAAACCCTAACCATGCGAATAAATGAGTTGAAGTTGAACATGGGGGGTATCATTTGATTACCGGTCATTGATGTATACCGTTAACAAACGCGAGGACTTCCATCGATAATGATAATGGGGTCCAAGGTACCTAGTACGATCCAACAAATGTGAATAAGAGGACTTGAAGTCGAACGCTTGAGGAACCTGTTGAATAAGAGACATTGATATATTCCCATTTATCCAACAGTGAGGGAAACTGCCACTGATGACTGCAATCCCCAAGGTACTAACCGAAACTCTAAACTTCATTCCCAAAGCATAATGAGTTGATGTCAATGGGAAGAAATCCACTGGAATGGAGGCCTTAATGCATCCTCCATCATCCAACACGTAGAACACTCATAGGTATGAGATGATGTGGAGTAGGACAAGTAACAAGATGAAACAAACTGACACCAATATGGCCAACACATGAAGTCAAGGTAAACTGTAGAATGGCCGACACAGGCTGTATCCTTGAATAGTGAGCACGACACAAAGTGACTTACGAATTTTTCAACATGAGGGGGAAGTGATATAAGCCTGAAATGTAGGAGACATTGACAGACCCTCCATATGGTTGGAAGAATAACCAATCGGAGGAGTAAAAACATGGAGATCAGGTTCACCCTAAGGTCAAAAACTAAAACCAAACTGACATGCAAGACTCAATTAGGTGTTGTGTTCAAGGACATGACTGACATAAATGCCTTTGAAACTGAAAAATATGTGATATACCCTTCTTATCCCTTATTGTTTTTTATAAAAGAATATCCGTCTTGTTATTTTAATGAGTCCAAGAAGAAAAGAAAACTCAATAGGTCCAACCATGTAAAGAGTTTGACGAGCCCATGGGAGGAAGACTCAAGACCTTCTTCATTGTTTACAGAGTTCAAAGAAGAGATAGAAGAATACTTTATAGTACTGATCTCTGGATTTTAATATCGAACCGAGATCTATTCTTGCTCGCCGGTGTTTTCAATTTTAAGGAGTTTGAAAAACTTAAACAATAACTCCATACACCTACTCGTGGATTTTAATATCGAGCCCAAGTAGATTAATGCTCACCGGTGTTTTCCTATTTATAGAGTCTGAAAAACTTAAACAATCCTCTATTTACCCTCTCGTGGATTTCACATCGAGCCCAATTAAGTGAGTGCTTGCTTGGTGTTTTCATGTTTCGAGAGCCTGAAAACCCTAAAGAAGGCTCCAAAAGGTCCTTTTTCATACAGTTAGTCTCTTCCCCCAAAAATTTTGAAACAATGAGAGAAGAACTCTTATAGCCACGTGTGACTAGAGTATTCCTTTTTCGTAAATAATCCGCAAGGGTCTGGAAAAGGGTTAAACTTATACCTAAGCGGATGGACCTTCAATTCCTTTAACGAGCTTGGAGAAGCCAAGTTTGCTCGGCTATCTTGTTTAGTTTTTCAATAGTCAAAACAAGAGCTTAAAACGACTTGTTGATGCCTCGGATATCGTAGCATCAATCAGAAAGGAATTCTCCTCGAGAGATGATCCCAATTAGACTATCTCCCGTTTGGTGTAGGGAATCCGTCCGATTAGCGGTTCCGGCAACCGTGGGTTTGGAGTTTAAATCCGATTCTACCGGTTATGGCCCGATCCACCTTTCTTTTGGATTTTATGTTTTTAATGAGATGCAAGTGCCTAGTTAATATTTGATCTAGATGCAACTAAAACAGATCTAAGTCTAGAAAGTGAAGTAAATCTACCTATCCTTGTAGGGAACACGTTTAAAGGATGAGCAATGAGCTGTAACAGATAACACAAAGAAAGAACAGATAACTGTCAATTCTTACAGGTAAAGCTACAGCAAGATAAAAGGGTCTTAGAAGATAGCTTCAGTTTAATGTAAAACGCATCTATTTCTCATGAAACAGAGAAAGAAGCAAAAAATTATCTAATCTAAATGGCAAGAACAAAGAAACAGATCTAAATGTAAACAAACTGAAATTAAATTTAAAGATCCCTGCAAGGAGCAAATTAAAGGCATGAACAATGAGCTATATGAATTGTCTTGAAGAAAGAACAGTTAGCCATTTAATCTAAAAGATAACTCTACAGCAATGGTAAAGATATCAGCAGCTAACTCCTGATTTAATATGAAACGCATTCATTGTTCACAAAATAGAGAAAATCGTATGCACAGGAAGGAGCAAAAATCATTGATACAAAGAAATAGTTCAGATAGTAAGAATGATCTCACATTATAGTACAAAAGTCATTAGAATAGTCCAACATACATCCGTCCAACATTCCCATGCAAAACGTCCATCCCCTGGCTTTTATTAGAAAATTCGATTTTACAAAAACGATACAAGATAGCTCGTAAAGGTTTCAAAATTTCCTTCCCTGCAAAAAGCCCTTTCCTATTCTTCCTAGCTCCTATTTATAATTACAAAATCGCCCTTTGGGCTGCCACCTAGCCTCTTCCACCTGTCACTTACAGGAATCTCTTCTATAACAGACCAAAAAAATGACTACTTCTTTTACAAAATATTTAACAAAAGAGAAAGGACAGCTGTCCCTTAGCTCACGCTGTATACAATTGAGAGTTTAACAAAATACACATAGCAGAAATAAAGTTCTAATATCGTGCTGTCATTCTTGTGCGTGAGCTTCAGCTGGGAGAGGATCCCCCAAGTTAATTGCTGTTGATGCTGCCTGGGAAGAGACACTCGAACCCATGGTTGCTGCTGCTTCTACTTGGGAAGAAGGGATTGAGCTCACTGGAATTTCTGCCACTGCTGGGGAAGAGGGAATCGAGCCCACTGTGGTTGCTGGAGTGGCTACTGGGAGAGAAGATTCTGGATCTCCTGACACTCCTGCTACTGCTGCAGCTTTCTTCTCCTCCTCCGCTATGTAGCTATACCACATACCTGTGTCCCTTATGACTATGTTTGCTGCAACGGGGAACAAGATTTTCTGAGAGGTCACATTCTTCCCTAGCTCTGCCCCAATGTTTGGAACCTCTGCTACTGCAGCTTGATGTATTTCTTTCAGCAGATGATTGTGGAGTGATGACAATCCAATATAATGTTGGAGGTCATCAATATCCAAGACATCAATCCTCTTCACATACTCCGTTTGAATGCCCAGCTCTTCCTTTAATTGAGACAAATGTTGCTCCTTTTCCGGAAAATCCTCCAGGGTCTGAGGGAAGTCCAATTTGCATTTGTCATGCACCCCTTGGAGCCTTTGATACAGACTGCTAATCTTATCCCTTGTTCTTTGCACATTGGCTATCAGCTTACTGGCACAGTTCCTACCAAACTCCAACAAGGCTATGTCCTCATTAAAATCGTCCACAGATTTAAATGGGAGATGTGTGGGGAAAACCCCCTTTTCCTTCTCTCCATGCCATCTAACTTATGATATTTTCCTTGACACGAGTATTCTTAGCTTTGAGCCTATGGGCCTCCGCATTAATTTCTTTTAACCTGACTACCATGGCGTTGAGCTTGCAAACCTCATTAGTGATTAGCTCCTGAGTGTCATACACTTGCTTCAGGATGTTGCACGACATCTCATGGAAGGGAGACATGTCCATTGTTCTACCCTCAGCCTGCTCTAACTGCTCAGCTAATGCCCGCTTGTCCGCTTCTAGATGGGATGCTTTATCTTCCGCTCCATTCTTCTCTGCCTCCACAATCATCATTTGGAGGGTCAGTTGGTCCTTTTCCTCTTCCAGCTGGTTATACTTACCTGATAGCTCTTTATGCTCGGCATACAGGCAATTATACTTGTTTACTACCAGATCCCTTTGGGCCTGCTCATTAGCCACAGTTTGCTGTAGCGAACGAGCTCTCTTCTTTGTCAATACATTTTCTCTGACTATAACGCCCACATTGTCTAGAGATGCCTTTGTTGTTTCCACAGCTGCGGATGCCATGGAAAAGGGATCTTGATCTGTGTTCTTCATTACAGTGACCTCTCGGTGGGTAACGATGTCTTCATGGAAGGGACTTTTGATCCTTTCTTCTGATTTGAGGACCATTTCTTTCCTTTTCTTGTCATAGACAAACTCATTCCACCTGGACACCGTATGTTTTCCCGATGGCGTGTACGGGACAATTGGGCGGTCCATAATGTCTATTTCTTCCTCCGCCGGTGGGGTTCGTACTTCCTGAGCTGGATCTGCTCCCAAATTTTGGGTACCAGAGCCACCTGCTTGAGATGCATCTATTTCCATGTCTTGGACACCAGATCCACTTGCTTGGGCATCTTCCCCTACTTTCAGCTCTTCTTCCACTTTCCGTTTTGCCTCGGCTTGTTCAGCTTCAGCCTCTTTCTGCTTCTGGGCTTCCTCGGCTTCTTTCCGCAGGCTTTCATTTTCAGCTCCTTGTTGCATTCTTGCCACTTCAGCTTCCTGCTGCTTTCTTGCTATTTCAACTTCCTGCTGCCATCTGGCTTCCTCAGCTTCCCACTGCAGTTTGGCTTCCTCAACTTCCTGGAGTAACCTTGCTTCTTCTCTTAATCTGAGCTCTTCCTGAGCTCGGGCATCCTCAACTTCTTTCTCCTTCTGTTGGCTGGTCTTCTGGACCTTGGTTGAGCTAGAGCTTGCTCCAGTGCCTTGGAGACAGACCCGCAGCTCAGCCATGTTGCTGATGCCTCTGAATGCCTCTTCCTCGGCATCAGGATAGTGAGAGTACTCGAAGTGGGCATAAATATCCTTACAGTGCTCAGCAACTTTTCCCTTCCTGTCATTCCTGTGGAAGATTACCTCACCGAAGTGGAAGGCTTTTAGCTCTTGTACAAATTCATCTGCCGAGGCAACCCCCGAGAACTTGTAAGCTCCTATGCAGAAAGGTAGAGGGGGAAAGGAAGCCTTATGTTGTTTGTGGAGCATTGCTCCAATTCCATCCAGGAAGATTTGTCTTACTGCCTCCTTGAGGACCACATAATCTGTGGCATACTGCGGAAAAATGTATGGGGGCTTAGTCCCTCCAAACATTCTGAGGTAGGTGCCTTGCTCTGAAAAGTAAAAATCCATGTAATCCTCAAGGACTTCCACAGCGTTCTCTGACAGGCAGTTGGGCTCCTCCTTGAATAACTTCTCGTATAGGGGCATGATGAACCCCTCACAGATGAGTTTGTAGCTGGGCTTGTAATTCTGGGCCCACAACATCCTGAAAGCGATATAGACCGGGGTGGTGGCCTTATCCCATGTGCAGCCCAATTTGGGGAAATCCATCCTGGCGAAAATACAATCAATCAGATATGAGGACATAAAAAATTCTGCCTTCTTCAAGGCTAGTCCTTCCCTTGCAGCTACTATCATTGAGGCCAGACTATCTGACAGGATAGTGGCCCAGTCAAACACAGTTCCCTTAAATGCTACGAATTGGATAATAGGGACCCACTGAATCTTATACACGGTGCCATCGGACATGCCGAAGATTCTGCACAGCATCAAGGCGATCAATCTAAAAGGAGGTCTTAGATTCTGTACGTCATATTCATCATTTCCTTTCTTTCTCAAATGTTTTCCTTCCATTAGTAGCTTCTTGGCCATCTCGACGTTATTAATCTGGCTCAGCCATTCATCAGTCAGAGATTGTTTGACACGGGGAAATTTGTATGCTGCTGCAAGGTATGCGGGTTGAAATGAGGCAATGGCCACTTTCCCGCTGTCATTTATCACTCTTCCTTCAGCATCGGCATGTTGGAGTATCCATCCGATCACTTCAGCACAGGGGAACAGCTCAGGGTGGGTAGCGGCTCTAGTTATTCCTGAGGCTCTGATATTGAGATAAATCAGCCCTTCTTCTAGCAACATATCCGGGATCTCTTGGTCCCGGATCATTCTGTAGATGTCACCCCATCTGATTTCAGGAGGGACACCGGTGGTGCACCTAGTATCCTGGAGTGAAGTTTCAGTTTTAAGTGGTGCAGGCTTTTTCTCTGTCATCTTAGCCTTCTTCTTACTGGCTTTCGGCATCTTGACTTATCCCTAATAGCACCCATATACAAGTCATCATGAACTTGAGCAACATACTGTGAGATTTTAACAGAGAGCATCATTGTTTTAATATGTGAATGAGATAAAAATCAATGTGAAGCTTTATGTTTAGGAAGCAAAATACACCATTTCAACATGAAATACAAATTAAAACATTTGAATATAAGCGTATTGCGGAAGCAACCGACTTTCGGTTTAGCTCTGGGGAAAAGGGTAACTTTCGTCCTAGCTACGGTTCGAAAGGCTAATGGCGGGGAAGTTCGGGTTGAAAAGACTCTATGACGAAATAAGGAGGCGTTTTTTCATATTGACACACAGGTGAGGGCTTTCAGCCCAACGGCTACTGTTATTCATAACATTTGATGGGGCGTCCTACGGCTGGTCTGATCAGGGGTGATGGTGCCTGTCCCAAGTTTAAACTGGGTAGTGGCTACGCCGGGACTGAGGTTTATAAAATCCCGGGGCTATGTTTTTTAGCTTTCGGCTGGGGACATGAAAAGTCCATGGGGCTTCAGCAGTTTTATGAAATAACGAGGTATGCAGCCCGGGGAGGAAATTGGAACAAGTCTAACCGTCCAAACTAACTATCTCTACCCACTATGCAAACGTTTTATCCTACCTCTATTTTATATGACGAGAAGAACGCAATTCAAACTGTATCTGACGGGCAAAATAGCCTATGACGGGCATTTTTCCCTTCAAAATCCAACCAATGCCCATCATTTTCAAACAAAGGACAACCCAATAGCAATTTGAAGTGTAGAAGGGACAAATTCCAAGGTTGAAATCCTACCTGGCACCGTGAGGATAGCTGAACGAGGTGGCCACGAACGTGGATAAGCGAGATGAGCTGGAGCGATTTGCGCGGTGTTCAACAGTTGTTTAATCGGCACAAGTTAGAAATGGGGTCGGTTCAAACCCCCCATCGTTTATTTAAAAAAGTGGGGCACGTGTGGGGCTTCAATTCGGTGGGTAGCGCATTAAACTTGCGGTTTTAATATTAGCACGTTGGCGTCACGTCAAGAGATTTCGATCTACGTGCGACCGCCACTCACGGGACCGACTCGCGAACTTCACCCACTACCGCGGCAGGTTAGGCTGTAATTCTCCGACGTTTCGGGAGAGAGTGGTGGAGCTTCCCACCGTTTCGAGAGCAAAAGCTGAACGGCTTCCGCAAAAGGACGAGAATGTTCAATTCTTTCGGCGGCCCCTTTTCGGGATGCTATCGCGAAGGCCTCCGAAATTGCGGAGAGTTTTCGCCAATGGCTTCCGCCGTTTCGGGGCGAGCTGGCGAATGGCACCGTCTTTACGGAAGGGTAAGTTGATGGTTCTGTGGCCGCAAACGGCTCCCGCAATTGCGGAAAGACAGCTCGAACTGCTCCGCAAAGGTTCTAAGTGCCTCGACGTTTCGGGATAAAAAGTTGAAGGTTTCTGCAGTTGCGGGAGGCTTATGCGAACGGCTTCCGCAAAATTCTCTCGGTGAGCTTCGGAACGAAAACCTGAAGGTTTCCGTAGTTGCGGAAGGATTTGATGGATGTCTTCCGCAAGTTTCGGGTGGAGAAGCTCGAAGGATTCCGCAATATCAAAGAAAAATTCTAAGTCTCTTGCCAAAGTTTCGGGGATATTTGACGAATAGCGCCCGTCGTTTCGGGAGAGAAAACTCAAACACTTCCGCAATGTAATCATATATGTGAAACTTTTGAAAAGGGCTCCCGCGGTAGTGGAGAGAAAACTTAAAAAGTTTCGGCGTTTTCGGAAGGTTTCGGTGAACGCTTCCGCAGAAGGCTTTCGAAAAAGTTTCTAAGTATCGGCCGGGCCTCGAGAGAATTTCGGAAATCCTTTTCCCTTAGCCTCCTCTGTTTCGAACCGGATTAGTGAATGCCTCCGCTGTTGCGGACGGCTTCTTCGAAAGGTTCCACAAAGGTTCCCGTGTCGCGGAAGGATAGTTTATGCGAATGGCTTCCACAAGTGCGGGCGGCTTCATTTAATTCTTCCACCGTTTCGGGAGGGATACATCAGGGGGTTCCGCAATTGTTTAACGAAGACTTTCAAAACTTTTCGGGAGGACTAGACGAACAGTCTCCGCCGTTTCGGGAGAACAACCGGAATCTTTCCGCAAATTCTCTTTTATGAAAGTTTCTAAGACTTTTCGGGAGCTTAATGCGAATGATTCCCGCCGTTTCGGGAGAACAACCCGAATGCTTCCGCGGTTGCGGAAGGTTTGAACGAAGAACTCCGCTGTTTCGGGAAGGATTGCCCAATGGTTTCCGTGATTTTCCAATCGAAATTTTCTAAGTCTTCTTTCAGGAGTTTAAACAAAGGCTTTCGCCACTGCGGGGCTTTATCAAATCATTCTGCGACTTTTCAGGAAGACTTCATAGAAAAGATTTCTATTGAGAAACAATGTTTTCTATTGAAAAACAAAGATAACAGCTGGGATGGATTCTTAAGGCAAACTTTCTACAAAAAATGAAAGGAGGGGCCCCAATATGTACAAAATTTTGGGGGGGGGTGTTGCTGCAACAACACGACTTAAAAGACAACTTCTAGGATCGTATGTTCATGACCTACCAAAGAATAGGATCTCAACAATCGCATTAGTAATGATCGACAAATCTTCTCATTGACATAATAATGACGATATAATACCTATATGATCCATCAATAAGAAAATAAGTCATTTCCGGTTTGATACTAGTGAAAATTTGAGATATTTAGGTGAAATTTACCTTACCAAAGTGTCGAAGTATGATTGATTAAATAGAACATTTTTTGCACAACTTGAAACTATACACTTTTTGAAAAAGTGGGTAAAAATTAAAATCAATTTTATATAACTAATTTCAAATTGAAAACTCAAATATCACATTTGGACTTTGTAGGGAAAATTGGAGCAAACCCTTGATCTTCTTCCACTCGTTGCGATCAAACCGGAGCTTTAATCGACCTTCCGCCACCACCAAGTAAGTTATTTCTGCGCTACTGTGTATGAAACAAAGTAGGGCATACTGGTAGTGTGCGTTGGTTTCCCTCAAGGAAAGCAGTGCTCAAACGTGCCTGTCTAGCTTATACAGTAGCGCACACCCCTAAAGATGAGGTAAAAAATGTCGAGGGCTAAAAATTGAACCTTTTCTTGGCAGGATGGTACTTGTTTGGAGAAAAAGAGAGCATGAGGATATGGATCGGATAGCTTTTCAAGATCCAGGGACTCTTTATACGCTCCGAAGGTGTGGGTTGTTCAAATTCTATAGAACCATTAACATGAGGGCACAAAACCGCTTGCTTCAGAGGATCGTTCAGTATTGGGATACAGATGCCATGGTATTTAATATCCGGGGAGAAACCTTAGAAATTACCATGGATGACATTTACTTTATCACGGGTCTCTCGAGGGGAGACGAAGTGAATCTGAAGGGGTCCTCACGCAATGTGGGTGCCTTATCCGTACAAGAATATGTGAATAATTACTATGTACCGAGAATAGAAAAATCCAGTAGTCAAGTGCTCATCTCGACCATTGTCAGCCTCCCTCTCAAAGTTATTGTGAGTATACTGAATCAGATGGGAGGGAGTGCTACACAACATTTATCCTTAAGAAACTATATGCATATTGGTATTGAATGTGTCATGTCCCAAATTTGGTATTGGGTCACAATGTCCTAATCACATTGGCCCTATTCATTAGAGTTTGTCAAATTGATGCTAAAGGTCAAATAATTGCCAAGGAGGAAAATTACTAGTTTCCTAGGTTTGGGGTGGAAGCTTTGGGATTTGGAATAATGGGGATAATAAATGATTTTTGAACATTAGAATGGCATAAATATTTAATAAAGGATCTAAATAAATATATACAAGTGAAAATCAAAGTGGCATTTCATCATGAAGACACATGGAGGAAGTGGGACCCACATATGGCTAGATTTCCCCACTACACTTGGCATCATTCTCTCACCAATTCGAATTCAAGGTGAATGGTAACATACTTGGGGGAGTCCAAAAGGTATTATTCATTGCATTACTCATCCAAGGTCGAAATATAGAGGAAGAGTAACTCCCATGGAAGAGGAAGAGGCAATTTGGAGCTAGTGAGACACTTGGGCTAGATTCCCTAGCTCTATGACAACAATGATGAAGATGCTATGACACATATGACACAAATCAGACCTGAAGGCTGACATATGACATATATGAAATGTCAGGGCTAAAAATAGACTCCAAGAGGGCGCTCAAGGGTGTTAGGGTAGCTAAGATGCTTCCACATGTGATTTGGTGGAAGTGGGAGACTAGGAATTGTTGTACAAGTGGCGTTTTTTGGAATCTCTTCCCAACTTGAGTTGGCCTGAGTCTCTTGGAAGGAATTTGACCCATGGAGGACATTATAAGTTTATAAATGTCAATAACAAAGAATGAAACCAGCTTTTTATCATTTGTAGAATTTGCAATTGCATTTGTGAAGAGGGAGAGCTAGTGGATGACTAGTTTCTTGCCTTAGCCAATTTTGAGGGTGAAAGATTCCCATCCAAGTTGGCAATTGGAAAGGCCATTCAGAACTTTCATTTGGAGCTTTAATGGAGTCTTTATTTGCAGGTTTAAGCTACAGGGTAGCTCATGGTTTCTTCTATTGCAGCTCGCTCCTTCAACCATTTCCAGTTTTGATGGAATATTCTTGATCCTTGAGGGAGGGCGTTTTTGGTGAGCTATTGTACTCTTTGGGGGAGCTTCTAATGCCCCATTTATATTTTAATATGAATTAAATACTCTGTTCTTCATCTCCAAAAAGTTTCAGCTCGAAATTCCAAGTAGAAATGTATAAATCTCATTTTTAATGGAAGAACAATGCCATTGCCCCACTACCTTGTTGTGAACCAATGTATTGATGATGATTTCGAATGAATAGATGATTCTATGATGAATTTGTGATTAATGGACTTCCATGGATGTATTTTACAAGTTTCATGTACTGTACTTGAGCATTTGAAGTATTTTTACTCAGTTTAATTGCATTGGGAGAAGAAATAGTGCCATTTCCCCAAGGGTCGAATTGGTGATTTTTGCAGTTGAATGGGAGAGGGTGAGAACAGTTGTAATAAACCATTAATGGTGCATATGAGACCTTAATAACATACTTAACACATTACATACCTCTTTTCATAAATTTGAGTGGGTTTGGAGGCATTTGGGAAGCCATTTTCAGTACTTACCTTAGGGGGATTTGAACCCCAAATTACTAGTAAAATTGCATACTTGGTCCAGAATCTTAAGAGATTTTTTAGAGGTATTTTGGTGTCCATATGTTATCCCTGAACATCATATTCAATCCATAATATCATTCATACACCTTCCTTGAATATTTGAAGGCATTTGGAGTCAATTTGAGACCTAGAGACCAATACTAGTCAAAGGGAAATCACTAGTAAAGTTACCTACATTGACCAGAATTGAAAGAGTATTTGCAGAAGTGTTTTAAAGGTACAAAGGAATCCCTGAAACACATATTTATGTTCTAATATCATTCATATACCTTCTTAGAATATTTTGGATCATTTGGGGCAAATTTGGGACCTAGAGATCGAAACTAGTCAAAGGTCGAACCAAGGAAAAAAAGTGGAAAATTGCAATTTTGATAAAATTCCTAACAAGGGACATTACAGTGGTATCAGAGCATGGTCCTTGCACCTGTGTATTAAGTACATACATTCAAGAATAATTGGCATCCATGTCTTACTATTATGATGAATCCTATGAGTACAATTCTTATGAGGAATATGCAGATGCTTATGAGCAATATGAAGTAGAATGTGAATGGTATGAGGAAGAGGTGCCATCATGAAACACTTCTTACAATTTCAAGAGAAATGAATATTATTCTTATGACTTTAAATCTTATGAATATGAGTGTGTCACACCAACCAAGGATAATTCTATAAGTGAGTTCCAAAGATGGAGAGCAAAATATAAAACCTTGCCCCAACAATATCAAATAAATCAAGAATATCTTGCTTTTAGCAAAAATACACAAAATGCCATGTGTTTTGAGTACTATGCTGAACATGTTTTTGAAAATAGGCCCAAAAATGAAGATGTGGAGTTAGTGAAGAAATGTTTATGCCCTTCTTGTAAAAACCCTTGGAGCGAGTATCATATATGTGTGCATGAAATGATGTCCTCCTTGAGGAGAGCTTTTGAGATTTATTCAAGAAGAGATTCCAAATATATTGATCCTAAGGAAAACAAGGGGCAAAATGCATCAGCTTGCTTTAAGGAGAAAAAGGAAGAGACATCACAAGAGCATGAAGAATATTCTATTGAAAATATGGAAGATCATTTCGAGACACCTTCTAGCTTAGACATGAACCAAAGAGCATCTACTGATGGATGCTTAAACTATGAAGGAGTGCCTACTGATGAGTGCTCACACCTCTGTGTTGGTGACATAGAGATCAGTTTTGAAAGTGTTTCTACAAGTACAAGTTTCATTAAGCATGATAATGAAGACCTTGTAGCAGTTGAAGAAGAACCAAGATCAACTTCCCCATCACCACTTGAACTTCATGAAGTTGGTCCAAGCAAAATTGAAGAAGATGAGGAGGTTCATTTGCAAGAGCCTCATTTTCTTGAAGGGTCCTTAAAGATGAATGAAAATAAGATCCAAGAGTCCCTCAGCATTCTCCATGACACTCAAGCATTGGTGTCAAATTCTTGTTGGAGAGCTACTTCATTGGAGGAAACATCCTTCCTTGAAGACATGGAGAAGATTCAAAGAGCAATGTGCCACATCAAAGGTAATTTCATGTCTTTTCTTTTTGATAGAAACCATTTGTTTGAGCTTAATGAATTGTTACATGATGCATACTTGAAGAATAATGAGGATATTCATAAGCTCACAATTCAAAATGAGCAACTTCTTGAAAAGTTGCAAGATACTTGTTTTTCCTCCTGTGTTTCAGATTGTCAAATGGTAGATTGTTTGGAGGATTCCCATGACATGGTGGATCATGAGAAATGTGGAAATTTGAATGTGCTTAATGTGTTTGAAGATGAACTTGAAGATATCCAAACACTTGATGTGGTGGAAGAGGAACTTGAATTGTCTCTTGATGAAGGTTATGCAATTTTTAAAGAAGAGCATGATTCCTCTACATTGGAACCAATCTATGACAAAGGTTTCACCCTTTTGAAGGAGCTGCATGATACTACCCATATGGATCCTTCCCATGATGAAACTTCTGCACTTTTTTATCATTTGGGTAAGTTAGTTCATTATCCTACATCCTACAATTCCATGTTTTGCAGCATTGGTCTCAATGAAGTATGGGTGAAAGGGTTCTTTTTGATGGTGCCACATGAGGAGTATGGAACTCCTAGATTTAACTTTTATGATGACATGGTTGGAGCACATTCTTATTCACATTTGCAGCAGCATCCTTTGTTACTTTATGATGATGCACATCTACACGAATGCACCTACGATATGCATTTGAGTCACTTGAAGACTCATGGTTTTTCTTTCCCAACACTTGATTCATTTGATGTTGGAGGAACTTCATCCAACACTTGGGTGAATAGATTTATGATTGGAGAACATTTTTGTTTCAAGACACATACTTTGTTATATATTTATGACTCTCACATTCAGGGATGTATGGGTGAGACTTCTTTGAGTCATTTGAAGTCTCCTTGTTTTTTCTGGTCATTATTTGGTTCAGATTTTAGTGGAGATTCTTCATTCACTTCTTGGATGAAAGAATACATGGTTGAATATTTTGATGCATATCACATCCTTTTGGAGCAGCATTATAGGACATGGGATCCTCACCTATGTCATTGGAGCAGATTTGATTGGTCACTTGAAGCTTGTATACACTTGGAAAATGGTGGTCTACTTGCTTGGAGGTATAAGCACTTTCATGACTCTTTGATGAAGCATATCCTTGATGTACATTTTCATTATGTTGTTATGTACTTTGATGATATATATTTGGTACTCATGATGTTTGGAAGGATGCATACAAGAAAATGGGATCCAGGAATCCTCTTAATTAATGGTGTGGGTTGGAGAGCACTCTTAATTATTGGGGTGCAATACAAGCAATGGGACCCTGGAATAATTTTTATCTCATTGGTTTCAAATTTTTGGGGGAAACAAGCAGTATGGGAGATGGATTTCCCCACTTAATAAAGTGATTTTTATCAGAGTAGTGCAGCAGCAAGCATGGTGGTTCCTCTCTAAAAAATATTCATGGAAACTCAAAGACTCAAGGTTGGGCAATTCAATGGCAACTTCAAAGAATTATACAGAAAGCAGGTTCTTCAACACCCATGTTTAAAATTGCTTGAGGACAAGCAATATTGGGAAGGGAGGATTTGTCATGTCCCAAATTTGGTATTGGGTCACAATGGCCTAATCACATTGGCCCTATTCATTAGAGTTTTTCAAATTGATGCTAAAGGTCAAATAATTGCCAAGGAGGAAAATTACTAGTTTCCTAGGTTTGGGGTGGAAGCTTTGGGATTTGGAATAATGGGGATAATAAATGATGTTTGAACATTAGAATGGCATAAATTTTTAATAAAGGAGCTAAATAAATATATACAAGTGAAAATCAAAGTGACATTTCATCATGAAGACACATGGAGGAAGTGGGACCCACATATGGCTAGATTTCCCCACTACACTTGGCATCATTCTCTCACCAATTCGAATTCAAGGTGAATGGTAACATACTTGGGGGAGTCCAAAATGTATTATTCATTGCATGACTCATCCAAGGTTGAAATATAGAGGAAGAGTAACTCCCATGGAAGAGGAAGAGGCAATTTGGAGTTAGTGAGACACTTGGGCTAGATTCCCTAGCTCTATGAAAACAATGATGAAGATGCTATGACACCTATGACACAAATTAGAAATGAAGGCTGAAATATGACATATATGAAATGTCAGGGCTAAAAATAGACTCCAATAGGGCGCTCAAGGTTGTTAGGGTAGCTAAGATGCTTCCACATGTGATTTGGTGGAAGTGGGAGACTAGGAATTGTTGTACAAGTGGCGTTTTTTGGAATCTCTTCCCAACTTGAGTTGGCATGAGTCTCTTGGAAGGAATTTGACCCATGGAGGACATTATAAGTTTATAAATGTCAATAACAAAGAATGAAACCAACTTTTGATCATTTGTATAATTTGCAATTGCATTTGTGAAGAGGGAGAGCTAGTGGATGACTAGTTTCTTGCCTTAGCCAATTTTGAGGGTGAAAGATTCCCATCCAAGTTGGCAATTGGAAAGGCCATTCAGACCTTTCATTTGGAGCTTTAATGGAGTATTTATTTTTAGGTGTAAGCTACAGGGCAGCACATGGTTTCTTCTATTGCAGCTCGCTCCTTCAACCATTTCCAGTTTTGATGGAATATTCTTGATCCTTGAGGGAGGGCGTTTTTGGTGAGCTATTGTACTCTTTGGGGGAGATTATAATGCCCCATTTATTTTGTAATATGAATTAAATACTCTTTTCTTCATCTCCAAAAATTTTCAGTTCGAAATTCCAAGTAGAAATGTATAAATCTCATTTTTAATGGAAGAACAATGCCATTTCCCCACTACCTTGTTGTGAACCAATGTATTGATGATGATTTCGAATGAATAGATGATTCTATGATGAATTTGTGATTAATGGATTGCCATGGATGTATTTTACAAGTTTCATGTACTGTACTTGAGAATTTGAAGTATTTTTACTCAGTTTAATTGCATTGGGAGAAGAAATAGTGCCATTTCCCCAAGGGTCGAATTGGTGATTTTTGCAGTTGAATGGGAGAGGGTGAGAACAGTTGTAATAAACCATTAATGGTGCATATGAGACCTTAATAAAATACTTAACACATTACATACCTCTGTTCATAAATTTGAGTGGATTTGGAGGCATTTGGGAAGCCATTTTCAGTACTTACCTTAGGGGGATTTGAACCCCAAATTACTAGTAAAATTGCATACTTGGACCAGAATCTTAAGAGAGTTTTCAGAGGTCTTTTGGTGGCCATATGTTATCCCTGAAAATCATATTCAATCCCTAATGTCATTCATACACCTTCCTTGAATATTTGAAGGCATTTGGAGTCAATTTGAGACCTAGAGACCAATACTAGTCAAAGGGAAATCACTAGTAAAGTTACCTACATTGACCAGAATTGAAAGAGTATTTGAAGAAGTGTTTTAAAGGTACAAAGGAATCCCTGAAACACATATTTATGTTCTAATATCATTCATATACCTTCTCAGAATATTTTGGATCATTTGGGGCAAATTTGGGACCTAGAGATCGCAACTAGTCAAAGGTCGAACCAAGGAAAAAAAGTGGAAAATTGCAATTTTGATAAAATTCCTAACAAGGGACATTACAGAATGCTTGCAGGGGCATGTATACGACTGGTGTACTAGTATTTTGGCAAACATGAAACTTCAACTCTCGGGATGTAAGACCGGGAAGATGAAGAATTTTGGATACAGGAGCATACTTTTCACTTTCTTCTTTGAGAGAGTTCCTGCTATCATTTTGGGCATGCCTTTGCCCCTAGTCAACCCTTATGAGCCAAGGCTGGCTCGTTGGGGTGAAATATTTCTCTGCCAAGGTGGAGGTGAGAGAAACTTTTGCTATCACGAGGATGATTTCTGGGGCTGGTGGGGAAGACAAGTGCTAGCATTTGAGCAATTTCCATATGCTGGTATGGACTTACGAGGTGATCCTGAGCTGATCCTTCCTTCAGGTGCAGCCTGGGGAGAGATAGGTATGTTTATACTTTTTGAAAAATTATTTAATTTTTTCAAATTTTGTATATGTGATTTTTATGATGAGTTTGAAATACTGAGACAAAGTGTCAAACGCAGATGTTGGACCAGTGTGCCCTGAGGGACACCCGTATACTTTTGTGAGACTAATGGAAGTGGGTGCAGCTGATGCCACTCTGGGGACCATAGAGAGGAACATGATTCGGTTGACTCATGACATTCCTACATATCGGATTGAGCGGATGCTAATTGATATGCAGGAGGATGTAGTTTCCCCCATCCTGGATTAGGTTGCTGCGGAAAGTAGCTAGGCTGGTCATATGCTGTCGAGAGGCAGCAGAGGCGGATGAGGCCCCACCTTCTCCATAGGAGAAGGATATTCTATGTATATTTTTGAGGCCATCGAGCCCAATTTTGTATCTCATGACATGACTTTGTGACAGACTTATGATCCAAACTCATACTATTTTTTGATATAGTATCAAATATATATATATAGTATCGGTTATCTACATGTGTGTTATTGTGTTTTATGCATGAATTATTATGTGTGTGAATGATACAAATGCCAATCTAAAACATAGTTTTAAAATGAATTAGCTAATGCATTCAAGTTCCTTGGAATATGTTGATATGTGATATAATCAAACCTTCTCTCAAGTAACCTAACGTGCATAAAATGACATAGCAAAGTAGGATCTCTAACCTGATAAACACCTAGTAACTGAAAAACAACTAACTACGAGTCGAGGCGTACCTCCAAATGTGAAATTCCATGGAACAGAGCATCTCGGAGTAGCTCTATGACTACACTATATTCAGCCACATTATTCATTGTGGGACCTAGACAAGCCCCTCCCGAAGACACCAGTTGGCCAGTTAGTGAGTAAATAACCCAAGCAGGCGAGGCCAATTGATGGGTGTGGCAGCTAGTGCCATCAAAAAACCCTATGAAGTGTTCATTCGACATCTAGAACACAAAACAATGGATGCATAAGACGTAACTACAACTGTAAACAAAATTATCTTTACAAAAATGTACAGCTAAAAATACATGAAAAAGTACAAAATCACTTCTTCAAGTGGGATCAATGCCTGGAATCTCATGATGAGATCGGGCAAAGATGTCACAGAAATCATTAAAAATATTGGTGTACGGAATGATCTCATCAAGATAACAGTCTGCTCCAATAAAGATGTTTTTGGTGACCCTAGGTTCAGTGGAAATGTTGATCGGGATGGTTATCGCTGTACTCGTCCTATTCCCTTTGGCAAAAACAGCTTGTGAAGTGGAAGGGATAGAGGACCAATCAACATTCTCACTAGGTCTCGAAAAGAACTCACCTCTCTCAATCAAGTCTAGAAAGGGAAGTAGATAGGAAGTAGATAGCTTCCAAAAATGTTTCGTCATAAGGAAAAACTGTGTCCAAACTATTAGGAAAGAAGTTGGATTCCGTTGACCATGCAAAAGCATAGTCCATATCCGACTCGTTAGAGACCAACGGAGTCATGATATGTTCTGTTGCAGATTGTTTTGAATCCACATGAGTAATATTCACAACAGATACAAGCACAACTAGTTTTGATTCAGTGGGGAGAGTCTGTGGATCTGTCGTTGACTAGACCGTGGAAATATTGGAATATGAACATTCTTCAGAACCAACAAACGAGAGAGCAGGTAGGTCAAAAGTGCCTATTAAGGAGCCATAGAGACCTTCTCCTAAGCTCTCAATGACTGTGTTGGAATGATCAATCAATGGAATGGATGAATTTGATGAAGTCTATTTTTTCTTCCGGGTAAACGAAAGTTGATCGACTGTGACGATATTCCCTTCATGAGGGAACATCATGACCCGAAAAATAGCTGACGGCACTTCCTGCATGGCATATGTCCAGCTCCTACCCAACAACAAATTATAGTCAAGTGGGGCATCTAGAACTTCAACCTCAACCGATACTAGCTTTCCTTCCAGTTCAACAGCAAACTATGGTAAGACTCCGTGTGGACGGAAAGATATTCCATCGAAGGCAGTGAGTATCGTGTTCGAGGAAGCTAACTCAGGTTTGCCCAAATATTTCCAGCAAGAGATAGAAATTACGCATGTTGATGCGCCCTCATCTACCACCGATCGTCGAATGGTCGTACAACCATGGACGACCTCTATCTGGAGAGCAACATGATACTACAACCGGTACTTGATATCTGTCATATCAAAGCATGTAAGCATGGTGGATGAATCAACACTCCCAATCGTTGCGAGGAGTGCACTACGTTGCAATGGGAAAATTTGCAGTACCTCCAAGGTAGACATGGCACAGGGGGTTTAGGCTAATTCTTCCACAACATTATAGTTGGGGGAAGCCCGTGCATTGGGATTGTGCACAGCCCATTTGAAAACACCTTTTGGTATCTTCGGTAGCATCTCCACTGGAATGTGAAGAGGAGTGGAGGATTCAGGAGCATCTTTCTGTTGCGGATCCGAGGTATAGTTCCTTGCTCGAGTTTTCAATAGAGAATCTGAGTTAACCATGTTAACGAATGACTGATCAGCAGAGGTGGCACAAGTGGTGCCCCTAGCACTAGAGTTTCTAGAAGGTAAACTCTGCCCGTGAGGGAAAGGGTCTTTTAGGACAGTTGGTTTCTTCTAACGGATCAGCTTCTGGGATTCTTCCATTAGAGGGCACTGATGGGTAAGGTGGTCCTCTTGAAACGGTTTGTAAGGGAACTTAGCCTTCCATTTCTCTTTTTTACCCTCCTCATCATTTTGCTTGTTGTTGGGCTTTTGTTGGTTTCCCTCCCCTTTCTTGCCCTTTCTTTTGGGCTGCCGAGAGCCCTTTTGGTTTGTCTGCACCTGCTATACAGATTCTATAGTAGAAGGGGAGGATGCAATAGAATTTGCTTCCGTGGCATATTGTTTGACTGACAAGGCATGAAACTGCTTTGTTAAGGCGTCAAACACTGCAGAGTCAACTGAACCCACAATTCGATCAGCATGTGGTCTAGGTTTAGGATTACCTAAGTCTATATCAAGATTAATTTCGTACAGCATCCCTGATTGAGCATAGACTAAGTCAAGTTGTTGAGTTCTCAAAATGGCCTCCTCCTCTGAAGACACCCCTGAAGTGGTAACTTCCTTAGAAACATAAGGAAGAAGAGACTTAAGGTACCATTCTAACAAGAATGTTGGGGAGATGTCGGCCTTGATGAGCCTCTTTCTCCTTTACCACTCCTGAATGTGATCAAATAAGTGAGTGGCCTTGTTCTATCGAAATTTCAACAGAAGGTCATTGTCAGCATCGTACCGAACTGGAAGTTGAAAGTGGTTCAAGAAAACAATGGCAAGATCCCAAAAGGTTCCATAGGAAGCAACGGACAATTCGATATACCACTAGGCTGCGACACTCCTCAAGGTTCTTTGGAAGAGCCTCAACCTTATGGAATCGTCATTCAGTGAGTTGGAGGAACACCAGAGGTGAAAAGTTGTGACATGGTTACTAGGGTCCTCACCACCCTTGCCTTCAAACTTCGGAATGTCTGAGGGAAACTTGGTGGGAATGGGTGGCCATGCAACATCATGGCGCATGGGGTTGTTCGTAAGATTTGAAAGATCTGGCAAGTTTAAAGTTGCCAGAAAAGGTAAATGGGGTTGAGCAGATGGAATTGGATAGACAGGAACCTGGTATTGGGAACCACCCATCTCCTAGTTCCTGTACTGTTGGTTGGGGTTGCCCCTAGCCATCGATTGTGAAATGAAAGGATTGAATTTATTCCACCCAAAAGAAAGCGGAATAAAACCCTGTGCATTTGTCCATTGTGGCTGGGTGTTAACCCCGCCATACTACTGGTTAAACATATTTCCCCCTCCTCCAATAAACAAAGAGAAGGGAACACTCCCTATAGGCATGTTCAATGGATTCACATTGTACACTGCATATGGGTTGAAACCAGGTTTGGTTGTAGTGGACGACACAGTCATGGTACCCATGATAGGCATAGTAGTAGAGGGAATCGATCCTACAGTGGAAGTGGAAGCAACAACTTGTGTTACACCTTGAACCTGTTGTGTGGCAGAAGACTGAGTAAAGTTCACTATGGATATCCCTGACAAAGGGACATTGTTTGGTCCAAAATTTGGGGTAGCAACTAAGGCAGATGTCGATGCTAATAAGCTCAGCATGCCTAGAGTGCCAACATTGAAACTGAAGGATGGGGTCGAGGCCGAAGCATTCTGTGAGGAACACAATTGGGCAGTGTTTGAGAAAGAAGGATTCAGAATCCTTGCTTCCATAGTAGTTGTGGGAGTGTGTGGAACTCCTTGCTCGTCTCCTGGGTTAACCATGGTATAACCCGGTGTAAACAAATAAGCACTATACTCGGGCTGTTGGAATCCAACAGGCACCAGAAGTGGATCGTTGGGTCCTGTAAGAGGAGGGTTAAAAGGAGTATTAAACTCTGTAGCAGTTAAATCCTCAACCTCGACAGTGTCAAAGAATTTTCGATCTAGTGTTCTAGGTTGTGGTTCTCCAAGAACCTCTGTGATGCCCGTAAGTTCAAAAGAACCAAGGGAATCAGTTCTCCTACATCATGGTGGTGGTGGAGGCTCCACTATGAGTGGGGGAAGGTTTTTCAATCTCCGAGACCGACGAAGATCTTGGTCCTCCACAACTATAACAAAATAAAACTAAGTAAAAACCTAGTGGCCACTACAACTAAGGAGAAAACAACATACCACTAAAAATTCCTAAGTTGTCAAACCAGGAAAACAATGGAAAATACTCTTGAAAGTGAGTCTCGGATGATTAGGGCCCAGAACATACTAACAGAGTACCAATGGTTAGTTACGTGGAGTCCTCCGGAGGTCAACTAGGTGCAAGCACTTGAATCACCAAACCGCTTTCTTGGGATTACTGCCAGAGGGTTACCTTCCACGTCTGTCCGAGGTGAAGTGGGAATAACTGCCCACTCTACCTGTGTAGAATCCTAGAGGTCTGATACTAAGGCTACCATCAATATGAAATAACCTGGGGGGACAGTCGTTAGCCTAGTCGAAATGCATGGGCAGGGTAGCAAATCCCGAAGTCCAAAAGGACCCCCGTATGCGAGTCAACTCTGGTTTATGGTTGAGAGGAAAGTGAGGGGATATCCTCAACAATTCCAATCTCCCACAGCCTCATGCTTAACTCTGGTTTGATTAGATCATCCCAGGATTATTTGATAGAAATGGATTTACCTAAATGAAAGTCGTACTACGATTGTTGAGTATTGAAGCCAGTTCCGAGCAATTTAAGGTGATTTAAGCTCAAAACTCTAACCTAAGCTAGTTGATGTCGTGTATACCTAAAAATAAAAATGTTGCTAATAAATTTTATTAATAATTCCTTTTAAGGGCTACTTGTTACTCGAGGGTTGTATTGCGGTGTGTGGAATGGTTTGTTATGAAAATAAAGTGCAAATGCTTTCAAATTCACAAAAAAATTTCTCTTTTCGTTCATGATTCTTTCAAAAACTTGAAACCTAAGCAATCCTAAATCAAAATCTTTTTGTATTTTTCTTTTTAATATTTCAAAGCAAACTATGCTACCTCAAAATAATGCAAAACCTTACTACTAAGCTATTTGAACAATTTTTTGTCTTTTCTAATAAGTGTAAAAGAAAGAGAACTTGTAAAAAAGCAAGCAAGATCTAAACGTAAAGCGTGTGCAAGACAAACATCTAAGTGGCTCAAAGCAAACGAATCAAGAGACTCGATGAAGACTTGACTTACCAAGTTTTTGCAAAAGAAAAACTTGAGGCTTGGAAACAAAGTGAAAAAGAAGCATGGAAAAGAGACACTTATGACGGAAAGGTAGACCTAAACAGGTTGCTCCTAAGCATCAAAACCCTAAGAAAACACTAAGCCAAGCAAAAAGTAAGCAAGCAAACCAAGAATGACTTTAACAACACACAGACTCAATAGAAAGAAGACTAGAAAGACTTGACTTACTTGGACTGAACTGATAAGACAATCAGCAAGTATCTAAACCAAGCAACCTTTTGACAATAATCCTAAGGACTCAAACTTGAAGCCAAACCCTAATGGAAAGGATAAGACAAATTGAAAGCATGCTCAACATTGCAACAGACAACAAACATTAGGAATGCAAGTCTGTATGACTGTAACAACAACTAGGATGGAAGTATGCAGCTATGTCCAAAAGAGAATAGTGCACGAACTTCAAAAAGGGCTAGTAAGCGGCAAAGACACTTAAACAGGTACTCAAGAAAGCAAACAAACTAAAAAGACTCAGAAGAGGTCAACAAGACTCAAAATAAACATTGAAGTCTTAGGGGTCAGTTAAGAAGGTAAAGCAATAGGCTGGAAGTGGAAACAAACCACTAAAAATCAAACCCTAACCAAAAACTGGACACTACAGGAAAATGCACTATTGTGCAGTGCATCAACCAGTGCACACTAGGATATGTGCGATACTGTGAAGTGTAAAGAGCGGCGCCCATCAGGAGATATGCATTACTGTTACTAGGGAATACCAGCGCACACAAGTCAAAAAGACAGAAACGGGCTTTGCAATAGCCAACTGAGATGAATCAAGTAGCAAGGAATAGTAAACACAAACCTAAAAGACCTCTCACAAAATCAAAAACTGAAAAAAGGGTTGGAAGAAAACCAAAACTAAGCCTCCTAGAGAAGAATAACTACCGGTTACTCCCCAGCGGAGTCCCCAGTCCGTTGTTTAGGATTTCTACCTTATAGTGAGGAGATGGACACTACCAACTGGGCGGGGTTGATAGGTAAATAAATTAATTATGTTACAACTAGTTCTTACAAATGACAGAGATTGGGATATCAAAATACATACCTTCACTGGACGGTTGGTCCTAGATTTCACTTGATCTCCCGCTTGATGAACCTGCAACACAAATGATACCTTCCTCAGCGTATCTTGACCATTTAACATATGATGAAATTATAAACAATTTAACATCAAATATAATCAAGTATCAAGCCAAATAGACATACAATCTAATAGATATCTGATTGGGGACAGGAAGGGTATTTCGAGCTTTTTATTGTCAAAGAAACATGAAATCAATACAATATACCTGATGTGTCGAGATGTTTCTGCAATCGAGTCCTAGGATCCTGCTCTTCACAACGACTTCGTACTTTCCTCCAACGTAACAATGCTTAAAGCCTTTCTTCTAGGTTCCTCTCTCATGGATCCTCCTTGTATTTATGGGACAAGGTAGGAAGTTTAGATCGAGAGGTGGTTGAATTGGGAGGTTGGGGAAGTTGTAGAAATAACTTCAACTAATCCCAATTCGTCAAATTAATATATTTTTGATTTCATCTTAAGATGTGCGCGAGTTTCTAAAGGCATAGTAGCGCACAGGACACAACTCTTGTGTTTTGCAACAAGCGTCTGCATCTTTTCCAAGGTGTGTGCTAGTTTCACTTGAGCAAAGTAGGGCATACTAGCAGATGTGTGCTAGTCTTCTGCCCACATAGTAGCGCACATGTCAAAAGATCAGGTAAATTAGGGAAATTCCCAGCTGAAGAGGGTAGGTTCAGTCCATACATCATTTAGGGCAATATAGCTCTTCAATCCATGTTGACCTTTTGTGTGATCGATAGTGTTAACACCTAAAAAGTGCTCACTAGCTCATTCCCTTACTCACATGACCCATTTGTCCACTTTTCCACCATCTGAGCCTCTGAAACCAACAAAAGGTCACCAAAAGACCTTAGTACACCCCTTTTTCCATTAAAAAAGATTATTTTTCCAAGAAAAGCATAAAAAACCCTCAAAAAGGGTCCAAATTCCCAAAAATATTAAAAAGGGAATTAAAATATTATTTTTATTCAAAAAGGAAAAAGGAGGGAAAATTACCTAAACCATGTTGGTCAATACCATTGGTTTCCACAAAACCACAAATGGTATTCCTCACCACCAAAACCTATAAAAAGGTGGTAGGGGCTCCTCATTTCACATCCTTCCATTATCTCATCCTTATGCTGCTGAAATCTCCCCTGAGCACTTTTAGCCATTGAAGCAACCTTGGAGAAAGAGACCTATTGGAGTTTGGAGCTACTCATCTTGGGAGTTGCTCAACATCAACCTTCACCATTGAAGGTAATATCGCAAGCACTTGCTTGCCCCCCACTTTTCAATACAAAAAATTATTCATTATGTTTCTTGTTCTTGATTTTGAAATGTTTACATTATTTGCTTAGATTCTTGTTTAGATCCATGAAAAGTATTGTTTATTTAGTTTATTGTTTTTATTTCTATTGAAACTGCTACTACTAGTTAGTAGGTGCCCATAGCACTAAGCTTGGTTGCAAAACCGAGCCAACAGATAGCATAATATGATCACGGACGGAGAAGTACAGATTTGACCTATAAAAGTTAGGAAGCCGAGCATACGAGGTCCATATCTATTTTCAGCTGATAAATCACATATTTGATCTGTCCAGAACTGTTGCCGATCACTTCCTCGTCGTTTCAGATGTATCTGTTGTCGATCCCTTCCGCATCATTTCATATCCATCTGTTGTCGATCCCTTCCACTCTATTGTAGATCCATTTGTTTCTGATCCCTTCTGCATCGTTGCAGATTCATTTTTGAAAAAAAAAGTATAAAATTCCATTTTTTCGCCATATCTCCCTTGTTAGATTTTTAGAATTTACTTCAATCTGATCTAGGATCTTAACTGAGAGAACAACATGTACAGCATATCTACAGCATATCAATCATGGAGACAATAATGCAAGGACACAAGAGACACAGAGATTTACTTGGGGAAAACCATAAAGGTGAAAAACCCCAATAACTTCCTCAGAGATAGATAGAGCAATGATACAACCAACCATGAGAGATAGACATGACCTAGCAGTAGATCCTCCTCCTCCATAAGTGCGCCACTCCTCCTTGAGTGCATGAGTGAGAAGTGAGTGTGTAAATAGAGTGCCTCCCGCACTCTATTTATACTTGACTTGACTTGCCTTTTTACCTAACTCATGTAGGCTCGAACTTAACCACATAACATAATGATGACTGGGTCGACCCCCAATAGGGTGGTCTAATAACCCTTTGACCCACATGGCCGACCCCCAATAGGGTGGTCTAATAACCCTTTGACCCACATGACTTATACAGGGCCGACCCCAAACAAGGTGGTCTAATAACCCATCAAGTATAAGTTACGACACTTACAATCTAAATGACGACACTTCTTTATAGAGGAATAATACCATCTCTATAGGAATACAATATACATATATGTGAAATACATTCCGAAGTTACATATACATCAACACTCCCTCTTAACTAGGAAGGTATTTCTCAACACAGTTCTTCTAGCATAAGTCATCTTCTCTGGATCATCGTCACTGGATAATCGTCATCGAGTCATCATCATCGTCACTACTGCTGCTATCTCAATCAATCTCTGAATCTACTCGTCATAGGAAGTTCTACATAGCCAGTCCTTTTTCATACTGGATGTAGGCCCACCACCTGCAGGTCTTCATCATCACTGGCCATACTGTGGAATCCTCAGGACTTATTACGTGCGTCACAAAACCTCGAAAGAGCATCCTAGGCTATTACGAGCACACAGCTCTACCTATAGGATCTCCCAGGGCACCAAATTACATGTGACCTCACCACAAAACCTCGCAAGAGCATCCCAGGCTATTACGAGCACACAGCTCTACCTATAGGATCTCCCAGGGCAACGAATTACATGTGGTCATGGCAAAACCTCGCAAGAGCATCCCAGGACTGATTACGGGCACACAGCCCAACCTATCGGATCTCCCAGGGAACCGAATTACATGCCATAGGACAAAACCTCGAAAGAGCATCTGCCATATATCCGAGGGAACCGAATTACATGCCATAGGAAAAACCTCGAAAGACTATCTGCAGATCTCCCAGGGCACCGAATTACATGTCCTCCCAGAGCAAAACCTCGAAAGAGCATTTGCCAGATGTCCCAAGGCACCGAATTACATGCCATAGGCAAAACCTCGAAAGACCATCTGCAAATCTCCCAGGGCACCGGATTACATGCTCATCTGCACAACCTAATCCACGGCCACAGAGTATCAACCTGATACTCACCATACATCATCCTGATGTATCCATGATCATCTTGATGTATCCATGATCATCCTGATCATCATCACTACAACATCCTGCTGCATGTCATCTGGAGCAACATCCTGAAGCTCGTCATCTATGATCATCCTGATCATCACTGCAACATCCTGCTGCATGTCATCTAGAGCAACATCCTGAAGCTCGTCATCTATGATAATCCTGATCATCACTGCAACATCCTGCTGCATGTCATCTAGAGCAACATCCTGAAGCTCATCATCTATGATCATCCTGATCATCACTGCATCTACATGATGCATACCAAGTATCTACCTGATACATATCATCATACATGATCCTCCTGATCATCAATGTATCCACCTGATACAAATACAAATACATGATACATATCACCATACATGATCCACCTGAGACATATACAGATACATGGTCCAAGCATCCAACATGATGCATACATACATACATAAAATGATCC
The DNA here is from genome assembly GCA_027924585.1 of Larix kaempferi. Lineage (NCBI taxonomy): Eukaryota > Viridiplantae > Streptophyta > Pinopsida > Pinales > Pinaceae > Larix > Larix kaempferi. The sequence continues at coordinate 10,501,046 of BSBM01000936.1, forward strand.
AACTGATCATATCCAGCATCCACATGATGCGTACATACATACATAAAATGATCCAACTGATCATATCCAGCAGAAACCAGAACATCATCCTGATGCTCATCATCCAGCGCTTACATCCACAACCATGTGAAGGATCCTCCTTCCAACATGCTTGGAATGGCTTCAGCAAATGTGTCCATCACTTCTTCCTCGAAGTATCCTCGATCTGAAGAATGCCAAGTCTCTCTCTGAAGTACTCGAACTTCACCCTGGCTAGTGGCTTCGTTAGCACATCTGCAATCTGCTCATCCGTCGCAACATACAGGAGCTTCACAGCTCCTCTCTACACCATATCCCTGATATAGTGATATTTGATCTCTATGTGTTTCGACCTGTCATGAAACACTGGGTTCTCGGACAGCTTTACACAACTCTAGTTATCACAGAAGATACCAGTAGCCTCCAACGGGAGATCAAATAGCTCAGACAGTAGCTTCCGTAGCCATACTGCCTCACAACTAGCTGAACAGGCTGCAACATACTCTGCCTCAGCTGTACTCAGTGCTACGCAAGACTGCTTCCTGCTAAACCAAGAGATCACACCTGATCCCATACTGAAGCAGCACCCAGATGTGCTCTTCCTGTCTGCAGCACTGCCAGCCCAATCTGAATCAACATAACCCTGTAGGTTAAACTTTTGATTCACCTCATACTTGAGCCCATAATCCACTGTACCCTTCAGGTACCTCAGAACATGCTTTACAGCAATCAGGTGAACACTCCTCGGATCCATCAGGAACTGGCTCAATGTGTTCACAGCAAAGCAAATGTCCGGTCTCGTGTTCGTCAGGTACATCAAGGACCCAATCATCTGATGATACATAGAGACATCAACCGCCTCAGATGAAGCATCACATAGAAGCTTCAGATTCGATGCCATAGGTGTGGCCATGGCCTTGCAGTCCATCATCCCAAATCTCTTCAGGATATCTACTGTGTACTTCCCTTGTCCAAGGAAGATTCCATCTGCACTCTGCCACACTTCCATGCCAAAAATAAATAGTGAATCATCCCTAAGTTCTTCATCTCGAACTCAGTAGTAAGCTTCCGCTGCGTGTCGGCAATAAATCTATTTTCACCTGTAACAAACAGGTTATCTACGTACAAAAGTGGTATCACTGGATTTCCTTCCTCAACCTTGTAGTAAAGGTTGGAATCCGCTTTACTCTTGGTAAAGCCCAAACTGGATAGAAAGCTGTCTATCCTACCATACCAAGTTCTGCACACATATCTGACTACACCATGCTGTCTTGAAATCCATCTGGTGCATCTTTTATTTCATCACTTTTATATTTCTCAATGTTGCCATCTGCAACATGCTTGATCTGATAGTTCCATATGGAATTCATAACAAACTTCCCTTCAGGTCTTGGGACTACATCCCAAACATCATTCTTCATGATCGACGGATCATGGCATTCCATTTCTTCATCCCAAATCTTGGGAACTTCAATATCTTCAATAGATATCTTTGTTGTTGAACAAATGTTGTAGTTCTTCTTTTGTAGTAGATGGCATATGATCTTTCCTACACAACAAGTTAAATTGCATGATTAGAAAACATCTCATAGTTTTCAGATCAAATTCTTACACATAAAGAAATATGTCATACAGTTATGCAATTATCTTAGCCAATGCTTCAATACAACATTTATCCATATCCCGTAACTTTCTAGATGCCTTCCAATCTCTACCAGAACATTGTTAAGAGTGTGCACAACTCCCAACATGTCAGCAAAGAGGTTTCATTCTAGATAAGTAGCAATGGAATGTTGTATAGTGCCATAGGCCACTTACCCATGCATATTAGTAGTATATTGTTCATCAATGCAATTATTCTAATATGCATAATTCACAACCTAATTCTAGGAACATCAGTATATACATCAGTGAACAGTATTATTTAAACAAACAAATATGCAAGAAATGATAATTAAAAATACTTATCTTTGTTTGGTTACTGGGTGGACTCCCTCTGAGTCTTTGCTTCCTTGTAGGAGCTACTGGAGTCCTAATCTGAAGTAGCTTCTTCTACATCTTTTGATGTGGAATGTAGAGAGATGGACAACTCCCTCTGAATATCTGCATCCTTGCAGAAACCACTGGAGTGTACTCCCTCTAGATCTTTGCTTCCTGGATTACCTGTTATTGAACTCATATTCATCCTTGGTCCCTATGCATGCTTATTAGTATCATGATTGTGTTATCCTTGTGATTTCATATAAAATCATACATTCATTAGTATACTATTAAAACACAATAATCTCAAGCATGTATAGTCATGATCATTTCAAACAGAAAATAATAAGCATTAGCATTCAAGGTTTATGTACGATTCTTATGGTTAGTCAAATCATAAGAAACATAACATGTCTGAACCTGTAATTACTCAAACCTATGACTCTTCAGGTTAGTTGAATCATCAATCAAGATAAGAGATATAATATGCATAAAACCTGTGATTATTCAAACCTATACCTTCATGATTCTTCTGGTTAGTCATATCATCAATTATGGTAAGAAACATGATATGCATACAACCATGATTATTCAAACCTATGACTTCATGAATAATCATTATCAACAACAGTATAAGATCCTAACCCAAGGTAGGATTCTATCTTGATATAGGAAAAACATACCTGGATTAGCATGCTAGTTAGTTATGTCTAACATACTCACATGATGTCTTCTTGTTCTTCTTCAATGACTTGTGCTAGTAACCTGTATATCTCATAGGTTAGCCATTATAAAACCAAGTTATACATACCTCGTAAATGGATCTTCTATGAGATCCATGACAATGGATGAGTCTTTATCCTCATGTCATCATGATCATATGTTCTTGAACTGGAACATGATTTGTCTTTCTTGGTGTACCTTTCATGTTAGTAGACAACATAAACCTCATACAACACCATAATGCATTAGTACAATTATAAGTGTCAACACCCTAACCAATGAATATCTTCTATCATGCATTCATAATTTTGTTAAGGTGATACGACAAATCTAAAATCAAGATTGTACTAACCGTATGAAGATAAACATACCATAAACTTAATCAAGAACAAATCTCAAAACATACCTCGATGAGTCATACCTGTCGAGATCGCTTGTAATCTCCTTATGTAAAGCCTTAGCCTCATCTCCCTCTGAAACAGGAATTTCTTCACTTATGCAGGTGACCAATCCATCTTCTTCTAGGATTAAAACACCACTTGATTTGCAAGAACTGGACCTGGAGCTGGATATGGGTTTGTCAGAGAAACCCCAAAAATTCAAACTTTGAATTTCAAACTTCCAAAAGGATAGAAATATGCGCCTTGATGAGCTGATCAAACTGGTATATTCAGAATTTGAAAACTGCAAAGTTTTACTCCTCAATTTTGCCTTTGAAACTTCCGGATTCACTGGACGTGACCCTGAATTGGGGTTTGATGAAGCCCACTCTTCTGCCCAATCAAAAGGTTTGATCCAAAGCTCTAAGCTTCTATTTTTCTGAGGAGCTTCCAGCCATGGTCACGGATTTCAAAAATTCCCATTTTTACAGAAGCCCTAATTTTCCACTTTCCTGATCAAAGTCCCGAACTAGGGTCTGATCAAGCCCGGCCTTCTTATCAACCAAAATTCTGATCTTGGTCTCTAAATTTTTATTTTGATGAGTAGCATTCAGCCGTGGTCTCCGATTTCAAAAATTACAACTTTCTCCAAAGCCCTAAATTCCGGAAGCCATGAATGAAGGTACCAAAAAATAATTCTGTTTTGACAGAAATATGTACCTGATTGTTTCTGGTGTAACTCCGAAATTTTTGATCCACAGGGTCTGAAAACGTTTCCTAAGATAGCCTGACCTGTTAGCTTTCCATCCTGATAGGTTTGACCTCAATTGGATTTTCTGAGAGAGAGTTATGCCAAATGTCGCAACGTGACCTGTTTTGGGATAATACAGAAGAGCGAACTTGTACGGTGTGCCACGTGTCACTGTTTCAACTTCGGCCTCTGAAAACCTTTCCTGATATAGCTCGGCCTGTTTTCTTTCCATCCTGATAGGTCTGACCTCAATTGGATTCTCTGAGAGAGAGTTATTCCAACTGTCGCAACATGACCTGTTTATGGGATAATACAGAAGTGCGATCTTGTACAGCGTGCCAGGTGTCACTGGTTCAACTTCGGCCTCTAAAAAAGTTTTCTGAGATAGTGCAGTCTGTTTACTACCTGTCACTTTTCACTAAATTTCATTTGGAGCTTCCTAGCCCAAGTTATGACATTTTTCCCAAGGTCACCTGATTTTGACTCAGATCTGGAAGAGGCAGAAACCCTATATTGTACAGATCATAAATCACAAAGTACAATGAATTAGAGGTTTTCCTTTGGACACAAGGTACCTGGAGATTTAATATTCGTCCTGTAACAATTTCAGATCTGAAAAATTCTCCAAAACGGATTTATAGTGAAAGTTCTACGATGAATGGTTTTTGCTATATCAAGCCCTAGCATCGTAAGTGCAACAAGTGTCATACATGCCATATCATGCCTTCTTTCAGGCTAGCTCTGATACCATGTTCTTCATGATCGATGGATATTAACTGAGAGAACAACATGTATAGCATATCTACAGCATATCAATCATGGAGACAATAATGCAAGCACACAAGAGACACAGAGATTTATTTGGGGAAAACCATAAAGGTGAAAAACCCCAATAACTTCCTCAGAGATAGATAGATCAATGATACAAACAACCATGAGAGATAGACATAACCTAGCAGCAGATCCTCCTCCTCCATAAGTGCGCCACTCCTCCTTGAGTGCATGAGTGAGAAGTGAGTGTGTAAATAGAGTGCCTCCCGCACTCTATTTATACTTGACTTGACTTGCCTTTTTACCTAACTCATGTAGGCTCGAACTTAACCACATAACATAATGCTGACTGAGCCGACCCCCAATAGGGTTGTCTAATAACCCTTTGACCCACATGGCCGACCTCCAATAGGGTGGTCTAATAACCCTTTGACCCACATGACTTATACAGGGCCGACCCCAAACAAGTTGGTCTAATAACCCATCAAGTATAAGTTACGACACTTACAATATAAATGACGACACTTCTTTATAGAGGAATAATACCATCTCTATAGGAATACAATATACATATATGTGAAATACATTCCGAAGTTACATATACATCAACATCCCTTGTTTTAACTCCGTTTCCATTGAAACTTCCCAAACACCCTTGCAATCCCATTCTGCATATTTCATTCTTGAGGACCCTATCCCAAATTCCACTTCCCAAAGCCAAAAATCCCACATTTGTCTATTTTTAGGGTTTCCCTTAACTCCTTCAATTTTTACCCACTCGCCTTCAAATTTTACCATAGTGTTCATTTCCTATTTCTGCTTCTTTGTCCCTCTCTTCCAAATTTTCTCATTCTTTCACCCCACTTCTGAAATCCCCATTTTTTGCTTCCCTGTCCATCAGAAAGTGTCCAAAACCTAGTCAAACCCAAATTACCCATCCGAGTTTTTCCCAAATCCAAATTTTCATTTACTAAAACAGTTTTTGTTTTTGTTTTTCTACCCATTCAAAAAAAAACTCTTGGTTATGGTTGTCACCCGTGTAGGAGCACAAATCATGGAGGAAGAACTTACAACCCTCAAAACCAAAATCCAAGATCTGGATGAAAAATTTCTCAGCCTCCATCTTCAGCATTCAGCCATGAACAATAACCAACAACTAGAATCTTCTGCAACCACTGGGTTTCCTTCTTCCAACAATTTTTGTGGTCGAAGCTTGAATTTTCTTGCTTCAATGGTACTGATCCAACTGGATGGATATACCAGGCAGACCAATTTTTCAGTCTACATAATACTTTTTATGTCCACAAAGTTCTACTTGCATCCTTTCATTTGGAACAGGAAGCCCTTTAATGGTACCATTGGTACATCAGAGCTCATCACGAGCCAAATTGGACAGATATTTTCCAACTCCTTGTGCAACGATTTGGTCCTAGTGCTTTTGATGACTTCACAGGATCACTCACTAAAATTCTCCAAATTGGCAATGTGAGAGAGTATCAGACAAAATTTTGGAAACTAGCCAATCACACAGAAGGATTGTCTAATGAATTCTACAGGAGTTTTTTTATTAGTGGTCTCAAGGATGAAATCCGCTCAGAGGTTAAAATGTTTTGTCCCAACACAATGATGGAAGTCCTAGGGTTGTCTAAGTTGGAAGAGGACAAGATCGCATCCCAACAATGCTCCAAACCCACCTTTGTTCCCTTTAGAAATATGGGTTCCCAACGACCTCCCATCACACCAGCTCCTTGACCAACTCCTATCAAGCATTTGTCTGAAGCAGAGATGCGGGCACACCGAGAAAAAAGGGCTTTGTTATAATTGTGATGAGAAATTCACTCGAGGGCATAGATGTGTTGAGCAAAATCTCTATTTCTTGGATGTGGATTCTCCGCCTACCTCTGAACTTAGTGAAGACGCTCCAGATACAATAGATGATCAAGTTGACATTCAACAGTTGCCTGTTGACCCCCCATCTCAAGACAACCAACCAAAGATATCTCTCCATGCTTTATCTGACGTCACCACCCCCCAATAAATATGGGTTAGGAGTTACTTCAAGAAGATCCCTCTTACCATACTCATTGATTCTAGTAGCACTCATAACTTCATTGACCCTCGGATCGCCAAACAGTCTAACTGTTTTGTCCATCCTTGCTCCAAATTTGAAGTCATGGTTTCCAATGGGGGAATTTTACCTTGCAAGGGGAAGTGTCACAATGTGCGTATCTCTATGGAATATTATAACTTGCGTTCTGACATGTTTTCCTTAGCCTTAGGTGGGTGTGATGTGTTTTTGGGTGTTCAATGGTTATGCACACTTGGACCCATCTTATGGGATTTTGCTAAACTTTGGATGCAGTTTTCACTCAATGGGAAAAAACACACATTTACAGGATTACAACCAGGGTCTCTCTGCATCATCAGTTCACATCGCCTGGAAAAGCTCCTTAAGAAGAATTCACATGGTGTCATCGCTCAGCTCCATTCCATTCAGATGCACCCATCAATGTTCTCCACTACTCCCTTGGATCTCCAACAAATTTTGGATAGATATGTAGGTGTCTTTGATGAACCAGTGGGATTGCCGCCTTCAAGAGACCTTTCAGGTAAGAATTTATCTGCCTCTAGCTCTGAGAAGGAAATGATGGCTATTTTGCATGCAGTACAGACGTGGAAGCCATACCTATTCAGGAATTATTTATGCATCAATACTGCTCACCAGATTCTGCAATATTTCCTGGAACAACGGCTCTCCTTACCCGCACAACTAAAATGCGTTTGCCAACTCCTGGGTTATGCCTATGAGATCTCTTACATGACGGGTCAAGACAACTTAGTGGAAGATGCTCTTTCTTGCACATTTGATTACCAAGTTTATCTTTTATCTATTTCTATGCATGTTCCAAATTGGTTGTAATCTATTCAACAGGAATATCTCAATGAAACCTCCTTATCTCAACTCATCCAATGGTTGGCCAACAACCCTTCTACTATCCCGCATTACTCTTGGGATGGAACTTCCCTGAGATACAAGGGTCATCTCGTGCTTCACCAGAGCACAACTCTTCAACAAGATATCTTCGCTGAAATCCATGTGTCTCCATTGGTCAGGCACTCTGGGTTCCTCCAAACATATGAGCGAGCACAACATACCTTCTTTTGGTAGGGAATGAAAAGGAAAATTCAACAGATGGTGGCTACATATGATACTTTCCAGCTCCTTCCGGGATTGCTCGAACCCGTACCCATCCCTACACAGATCTGGACAGATCTGTCTCTGGAATTCATTGAAGGGCTCCCTAATTCTGGAGGGCAGACTGACATTACCAATAAATATTTGGAAACTTATCTTCATTGCTTCACCTCCGAACAACAACCTCAGTGCGAGAAATGGCTCCTTCTCGTTGAATGGTGGTACCCTATTGCATCTAAAATTACTCCATATGAAGCAATCTATGGTCAGGCACCGCCATTTCTTCTTCCATACACCCTAACAGTGCACCAGTTCAGGCAATTGACACGGTTCTTCGAAACCACGATCAGATTCTTCGCATTTTGTAGGACACTCTTCACATGGCCAAAATTTGAATGAAACAACAAGCCTATCAACACTGTTCTGAGTGCACTTTTCAAGCAATTGATATGTTTTTTCTTTGTTTACATCCTTCCAAGCAATCCTCCCTGACACTCAAAGTGCATCCACTTCTCTCTCACTCTATCATAGAGGTATTCCTTCAGTGGCACATCATGCAACCAGAGGATGCTACATGGGCACCACTCCTTCAGATTCAGCATCAATTTCCACATCTAAAGCTTTGAGGACAAATCTTTTTCTAAGGGAGAGGGGATGTTAGGAACCCATGTCTTTACTTTTTTAGTATATTGTTGTTGGATGCATATGCTTTGTAAGATGTCTCGTAGTATTTGTGGCTCCATAGTTTGTATTAGCCAATAGTATTGATCCATAGTATTGGACGCATATGCTTTGTATGTCATCTCGTAGTATTATATGTCCCATGGTATTAACACATAGTATTTCCGCATAGAATAGTATAAAAGTTTGTGTTGATGCCAATGAAGCCACCATGAATTTATTTGTATTGAGCTTGCTCAAAGGAAGTTTCCCCCTCGAAGTGGCCTACGATCAATAAAAATATTCCGTGATCTCATATATTGTGCATTTTATCAATTAATTGTTGTAGGTTCCTCACATCTAGCTTCCTGCGCCGACGAGTTCCCCATAATCATGGTGTCATCCACAAATTGTTGGTTGGTTTGCTTTTATGCAGTTGGATGGATATTGAGATCTCTAATTTCTCCATTGGCTAACATGGCTTTGATTAATCTGCTGAGACCCTCTGCCATCATGATGAATATGAATAGAGAAAGAGGATCCCCATGATGAATGCATCTTGTGGGACTGAATGTCTTGGTTGGGGATCCATTGAGAAGGATCGAGAAAAATGCATAGTAGGTCATGCTCATAACCCAATCAGTCCAATCCCTCTCAAAGCCACATGGTTTTAGCATTTCCCTCATGAACTTCCAACTCATTTTATCATAGGATTTGGATATGTCTAATTTTAGGATCATCCCTCGTATTTTGGTTACCATGGGGGAATTTATGACTTCATGGACCAGGATGAATCCATCTAGAATCTGTCATCCTTCCAAAAATCTAGAATGCTATGGAGAAATTAGTTTGGGGAGAATGGTATTCAATCTATTTTCCATAACTTTGGTTATAATTTTGTAGATCACATTACAAAGATAAGTAGGTTTGAATTTACTTGGTGAGTCTACACCTCCAGATTTTGGGATTAGGTTCAGGAATGTAGCATTAAAGGATATGAGCACCCCTTTGACTTGACAAGAATCCTTCACAATCTTCCAAACATCCTACTTGATCATGTCCAAGAAGTGGTGGAAAATGTTGGTGGTGAATCCGTCCAGTCTCAAGGCCTTCCCATCTCCTAGATAGCCTCCTCAACTTCAATTAATTCTACCGGTTTCTTCAGAAGGTCATTTTGTTATGTAGTCACTATTGAAGGAATATACTGGGTGATCTTGGCTATGTGTTCCGATCTATTATCTCAATCTTCCTTCATTATGGTTCCAAAGTAGCTCATTAGTTATTCTTCCATTTCTTCCATGGTTTCCACATATTGCCCTGTCTCCTTATTTATTTTGTTTATTCTTGACTTTTGTCTATTATGAATTACAGATCGATGGAAGAATTTAGTTTTCCTTTCCCCCTCTTGGAGCCATTGGTTCCTTGATTTCTGCTTCTAGTAAATTTCTTCCTGTCTTTCTCAAGCATGTAGATTCTCTAGGATTATTTGTTCCTACCTTTTTATCTCTTCAATGAACACGTTATTCATGCCTTCTCTTTGGATAGATTCTATTTGTTCATTGAGAAGTTTTTTGTCTTCAAAGATGTTTCCAAACTCCTCCCTATTCCATGTGCGTATTTTTGCTTTCAACACTTTTAGTTTTTGCTGGAATTGATACATCCTTGTCCCCTGTGAGGAGTCCAGTTCTTCCCACCATTGATGGACAAATGATTTGAAGTACTTATTCTCTAGATAGAATTGCTCAAATATAAAAGGATTCCTCCCATGGATTCTGTCCTACCCCAAAAAAAGTAGACCGACCAGTGATCCGAGCCTGCCAAGGGAAGGACAAGGTAAGTCAAATCACCTCCTGTATTGACTAAGTCTTCTAAAATAAGGAATCTATCCAATGATATGGATGCCACATGGTGCTCTCCCCCGCGCTTGTTGTTCCATGTAAATCAATCGTTTCCTATTTCCATATCTACTATCTTACTATTCTCGATAAATTCCTTGAAGGCTTCATTGGTTGGTCCCAGTATCTGCCTTCCTCTCTTCTTTTCCTCCAAGGTTGTGATCATGTTAAAATATAGCCCAATAATCCATTGCTTCTCCCATACCCATCTTGAAGTCCATGATAGGGATTCCAAAAAGGAGGATTTTTGGGGAATAATACTTGGGCCATAAACATTCGTTATTACCCCTCTTATCATGGTATCACAGATCTCAAATGTTATTAGTCAGATTGGAACTTCTCTGTCCGTGACCACACTACATAGTCAGTTACACAAAAGGAAATTATGGATTGAAGAGCCCCATTGAATATAGATGCACTTGGTCTGAATATTGCAATATCCTCTTCAGTTTATCTATTTTGTGAAGTATTTTTTAGACATAACCGCGGCCTGAGTATCTGTCAACTCACGAGTCACCCACAGGTTATCCATTGACAACCCGCGGTTTTTCCCAAAAAGTTGCACCCACTAGTTGACTGGTATGATACTCGTGGGTTACTCACAGGGTGTCAAGTATTATACCTATGGGCACCTCTAAAAATCACGAAAAAATATATTAAAAAATCAAATTAGAGATGGTTATGGTGGTTACCCTAACCACCATAACCTCCCTAACCATTTACCTTTCGAAACCTATCCTCTCATCTTGCTATAAATATAAGGAGAAGGCCTTAGGGAAAGGGGGAGAACCATTTGTATAAGGAAATGATGAAGAAATATCCATTGAAGGAAGAGGAGCAAGGAGACCATGATCAAGTTTCAATAGTGTAGGTCACAGATCAGGTATAACTTGTTTCCATTAATGTGAATAAGGTAAGAGATTTTCTTTCCCGTAAAATAACTTGTCTACTTTGTGAATCTAGTTCATTTGAATCTATCATATCTTTTATATATGAGTTCCATGCCAGTTTATTCATGTTTATGTAGTCAAAATATTTGAGGAAGGTGTCTTGTTTATTGCAGGTTTCTCATTGGTGATTGTGGATCGAAGGAATAAAGCTTAAAGCTCGGATCAAACTTCGTATATCCAGGTATGTTCTTTTGGATTTAAACCCTAAATTGTCTTGATTAAAAGAATACTTTATGCTATGCTTGTTTATCAATTAGATTATGTACCTTAGTAGTAGTATGTTGATGATCTCTTTGAACTTCTCAATCATAGGTTGAATTACTGAAAAACATAACTGGTGACTCCACTGGGGAGTTCTTTATGTTTCTCTGGGAGTCCTTGGGTAGTTATTTTCTTCAGTTAGATTAATCCTTTAGTTCTCTGGAAGGGTTATAAATGTTTTATAACTTTTTTTTAAGACTCATACTTGGTCCTTTTCATAGATTTTCTTCTTTTTTATTTTTTTTTGTAGCAGACCCGCGAGTTGTCAGTCGATATAGTCACGAGTTTCCCTTATACCCGCGAGTTTTCTGTGTTGAACCCGCAAGTCACCCGCAAGCTGTTGTACTTATAGTCGTGAGTGTCCCTGTAGGTTTGGTTTTTCCTCCTAGGGTTGAAACTTTTGGTATTTGCTTTGATTTTTGAAGGATTTCTTTGCTTATATTTGGATCATCCTGACTTGTTGGTAGACTATGATTGAGTATTTTTACCCTTTTGAGAGATCTTGTTTGGTTTTGTTTTGCTTGTTGAGGGTGTGCTTATATATTTCAAGTTCAAGTTTTTGTTGTTTGACATTTGAATTGGTTCATTATAATCCCTGACTTGATATAGAACAGTTAGATATCTTGAATAGGTCCTTTGTTTTCTTTGTTGTGTCAGTTGTTTTCATAGTGTCTTTATGCCAAGTTAGTTACTTCTTTACCTTGATTGAAGAAACTTGTTGGAATTTTCATTTTCAGACTTCTTAGAGGGTAGTTTTCTGCTTCTTATAGCTTTAGGCACAACTAGTTTACACTTGCATTCTTGAGTGTTTCTTTCTTGTTCATATTTAGACGTTATTTATTTTATTGAAAAGAAAAATTCCAAAAGAACAAGTACTCTTCCCTTAAGCAAAGCATTGTTTTTTCAAATAGATATCAGTTGCATACACTAATTTTTTTAAAAGAAAAGAAATGTTTAAAAGTTTTAGGTTTACTTTATCAACATTTTGATTTTGAAAGATAAGCGGAAAATAAAGAGAGTGAAAGGAATTTTCATTTTTATTATACACTTTACTTTTCATTCATAAATAGCTTTACACACACACTCACTCCCCTTGAGTAACAATATCCCTAAAAAGAACATTAAAATTAAAATTGAATAGTAAGTTTTCTTTCTAGGGAACACACACCAACTAGCTTAGGATAGGGTTTTGGACTAGGTTGATCAACTATCCAAATCCATTTAAACTCAAATCGTAGTGGAATATCACTAGGTAAATCCACCTTTGTGGAAGGTGTGCCGGGAATCTCCACTCAAAACGGATTTAAGCACGAGGTCGTGTGAGGTTGATTAATTGGAGATACCCATCCACTTTTTAATCGATCATCTACCTGAATCGATACACGTATGGGGATCCACTAGTACCTTCAGTGCTTTTGGATTTAGGGCTCAATTACCCTGCCCATGCATGTTGATTCAACCTGCGACTATCCCCCCAGACTCTTTCTATATCGTTGGTAGCCTTAGTATACAAGACCTTTAGGGATCTAAATAGTTGTTGACATAGTGACTGTAGAAAGGGGTTCACTTCGCACTGTCGTCAACAAACCATAAACCGAACTCCCTTACGCACTGGCCCATAAAGGTTTTACCCTTTCCAACAACACTCGCAGATCGAGTGAAGTCTCACTCGAGATGAATAAGGGGGCTACAGGAACCAAGTTTCCGCATTAGAGTTGAGGACATGCATCAAACACACATTGCACTCACAGAAACCAGAGATTATACCTCTCGCATTGTGCTAACAATTCATCATTTGCATATTCAATAAACAATGGACATTCGCATCAACATGATTAAACTACTCATTCCTATGAACATAAATTACCAAATCACAGAATATTAAAAATTTCGCAAACATTCGCATTCACCATCTAGCAGAAACAAAGACAAAATATAGAACCATAGTCGAACATCTTCATGCATTCATTAAAACCTGCGGAATGACCTTCGCAGAACATTCAATACCTCATAACCCGAATAAAATAGATCAAAAACTGGATCAAAACCTCCAAAGATCGATGCCCTTAGGATTACAACCATACTCTTATTTATATCAAACTAAGTGGTTACAAAACGGTCCACATGACCTATTTCTAACTAACTAAACTACTTTCGCACTTTCGCCGGCTCCTTGTTCTTCGCAAATGGACCTTTCTTACGCGGCTGGTCCTTCTTCGCACTATCAACTTCTGCACTTCCTGTGGACTAATCCCATGCCAACAGGCCCCCAACACAAATTTGTGGCTCACCATCGAGCCACCTCAGCTGGGCCCCTCTGGTACCGGTCTCGTCCATTGCTGTGGTAAAATTCTGAAGCTATTATTAACG